>CM057806.1:4458000-5665176 GCA_030145905.1 Populus davidiana
GAGGGGGAGTGAGAATAGAAAGGACTTACGGTTCGGCTGGCTTCGTCTGCCATTGGAGAAAAGTGGAGAGCTTCAGACTTTCAGAGAGTGAAGCGAATTAGCAGGGAAGAAGATCCATGCTAGGATTTCTTATGGATCCGATTGGCCCATTAATAGCCCATTTTATTTTGACGCTCTTGGCCCATAAAAGGTTTTTGAAGGCCTTAATAGAAACAGTTATTCTTAAACTTCTTTTTTTATCATGGATTTTTTTAATCATTTCTATATTAAGAAAAACTTCAGAATTGTTTTCTATATTTTAAAATAAAGTGCCTAATTCCATTAAAAAAAATTATGATATAACATATATTTTTATAGTTATTTTTGTTATAAAAATAAGGTTTAGTGACTATTGATTGATATTTTAATCAAAATAATAATTTTGAATGTTATTTATTGTATGGATTAATTAAATAATGATTTTTGAATATTTACATCATAAAATTTAATTTCTCAAAATATTTATCTTAATATCTTTTAGGATTTTGATTACATATTCCATCTTAAGATCTATGGTCAATTATTAAAATCCTCTTATCAAACCCCACCCCCCTCACTTAACGATATTATATTTATAATTTTTATTCAATATAATATATTTAATTTTTACATTGTATATCCAATTATATTTCATTAATTACGTATATATAATACACAATTGTTTTTTCTTCAAATTGCAAAAATTGTTTCGACAACAATTAAAAACATTTTCTTTCTAGTTGCAATTACAACCATAGTAATATGACTGGTTCAAAAGAAAAAGAAAAGGATACAAAACCTTATATAGTTTATGATACGAAAAAGTTATTCTCGTCTGCATAATCTTTTGGAGACTTAGAAGAAAAATAATTTACACATAAAATTTATAAAATTTGCTTTCCTTGTAGACCCATAATAGAGTTTTTCATGTTAAAAAACAAATCCAAACGGGTAAGAGATGTTTAATGAAAGTTAGATAAGTGAGTTTTTTTTTTTGGCCATTTTATTTCAAGTACACATAATGAAAATGATAAGTTTTTATTTTTTTAGAAGTTTCAAGATTTTATTAAATAGATTTAAAGTTGTTTAGAGTTTATACAAATATCATCCAGAAATTAAATGTTTTTTTTTTTTTTTTTGCTTTGGATAACTGCTTCAGAGTTGAATTGTCACAAATTACAAGTTATCTAATATTTAGCCTTTAACGATAATTTACTTGAACTTGTTAGTGAGAAATCTCTTAAACTCTTATAAAAGAGAGGAATTGTTATACATTTAAGTGCTAACTCTTTTTTTTTTTTTTTGTGAGTTTTCAGGTTTTCTTTAACTTACATGATTTATACACTATTTACCATACAGAAAATAAAAGGTATGAAATTTTATTTATAGAGAAACATGAAAAATCATTTTCTAAATTAAAAAAAAAAATCACAATCATATACACATGTGATCATATAAATGATAAAATATTAACTTACCTCCTTAATATTATCACATATATTATTTTAAGATAATTTTATAAATTTATTCGATCAAGTCTTTACTTAATTTTTATATGTTTGGAACTGTAATTTCTTATATAAATTATATTATAGTCCTCAATTTCTATAATTTATTTATAATCAAGTCACAATTGAGTAATCATCTCAATTTCATTTATGACCAATGGTTTTTATATATATGTAACCTATTAGATTACCTAATAAGTTGATTCAACTATAAATTACAATTCTAAATAAAATAGGATTAATTAAATTAATTTATTATCAATTCAACAATTGTTTGATTTATATTCGAAGACCAGGTATAATATCTAGCAACATATTATAATCTCCGAAATATCAGAAAAATCACAAGTGCTTTGATTTAACCTTTCGGTTATCAGTTTTTTAGTGTTATTATCATTATTTCATCAACAATGTTTTAATTTAGAAATTATAGCATGAAGTGTGTTTGTAATATCCTACATCGGCGAGTGAGAGAGTGGTAGCTGGCTTTATTAAGAGTGCTGGTTGCTGACTTGTCATACACGTTTTGGGACATCAAGCTCAAAGGAAGGCTCGTGTCGTTAGGAACAACACCGTAAGGGCAGCAATGCCCAAAGCGGACAATATATGGCAGGTTAGGCAGGGCTATTATATTTGGTATCAGAGCCGGCCTCACTGGTTATCTGGTTATGTCGATGGGGTCGTCAAGCTCCTTTAAAGGGGGTGGATTGTAATATCTCATATCGACAGGTAAGGGAGTGGTAGTTGGTCTTATTAAAAGTGTCGGTTATTGACTTGTCATATGCGTTTTGGAGCGTCAGGCTTAAAGATGGGCTAGCGTCGCCAGGAACGAAACCGTTATAGCAGTAAGGCCTAGAGCGGACAATATATGGCAGGTTGGGTCGCGCTATTATAATGTCTATCTTGTTAAATTATATTTGTTTTCAATACCATAGTCATTGACTCTTATAATAAGATTTAATTTTTTTAAAAAAATTTCATTTCAGTTTATGTAGGGGTTTACAATCAATATTATTTCAGAACAGATAAAATATTTTTCTAATTCACTTATAGTGTTGAATTCTTTATTGATTACTCAAGTATCTTCACATAATTTATATTGTACCCAATATCTGTTTGTTTGTTACCTCTAATTAGGACGTGTAGCAGAATCAAAGTATATAATTTTCTATATAAGATAATTTAATTATCTCATGTGTAAGAATCACTTACACAATCATCACGTTTGCATTTTCATAGATACATGTGATATCTTTATATGAAATTCTTATAAGGGCTAGTTTAATATATATGTTATTTGACAAATACCAAGATCTAGATATCCCTTATATTTCAATTTATGAGAATAATTGTTTCTTCTCATAAAAAAAATATAATATGTATCAGTCCTAACAACTTTAATTACTATCCATTCTTAATGGAGTATTAACTTGGAACTTTTATGACCAATGTTTTGATAGAATAAAAAATTTATAATTATAATAATTCAATAATTTTTTTTGTAAAGTATTTTCATTCCAAAAATAATATTTTTACTTTAGATTTATTAATCAAACATGAAATTCATTAATAAATATTTAAAAAATAATAAAGACAAATGAATTTTTATTAATAAATTAAACATATTTATATAAACAGAATTAAAATCATATATAAATATAACCATTCGATTACCTCTAGCAGGTAAATAAAAAAAATATTCTAATTTTTTTCGGTAAAAAGATATTTTAAGTGGATTTAGATATTTTCAAGAAGCATGTCCGCAAAACCAGAATCGTAGATTCATCAAAGAAAGAGAAAGACGAAAGGAGCCTACGTAGATGGATTGAGGTTGGTGAAGACTTTGCTTGGAGCTGATGAAAGATGGGAGGAGATGACTCCAATTAATGAGAGTGAAAGGTTATTTTATATAATTATTATTTATGAAAATGAAAGGTCATTTTATAGCAAGTGGTCTTCCGTTGAGCAAACTCCTATAATTTTTCAGATAACATTTTGTCACTTTTTTAATATAACGACAAGGTAAAAAACAGAGATGAGATAGTTGGGATTAAAAGAACATATTTTTATTTTAAAAAATACATAAATCTATTTTAAAATTATTATAAAATTAAATTTATTTTATGTTCTTATTTACGTCTTTATAATAAAAATAATTTTGCTTTTAATATATGTATGGCTTCACATTAACTAAGCACGACTATGTTTTTCTAAATCAAAACCTCTATTTTTATGCAACAAAAAATGATGAAAGTCTCTTGCATTGTCAGTCCAACGTGAGACGTCACCTCACCTCACCATTGGTGAACAGTAGATTAGGAAATTTTCATTGAAAGCTCAGGTCAATTTTCAGAGGTAGACTCACCCACCGCCTTCCCACCAACAACAAACAAAAGACCACATTTATGGAGGAAGAAAGAAATGCCACCTCAAATATGGAAATTTAATGGCAAAATTAGTCTATAAATTAATTAATATTAGTAGTAATTTGTGTTGTTGCATTAAAAATAAAGAGAGGAATCCAGGGCTTAAAAAGATAGGTCTTACCCTGAAGGGGCCCGCATGCTTTGGCGTTTTTGGCGGCTATTCTTACAAGATATCACCTTAACTCACCCTTCCATTACCAATCATTCTCTTTCTCTCTCTTCAAAAACACAAAGTAACTTCCTTCTCTCTCTCTGTCCCCTCCCCCCCCCCCCCCCCATTTTATCGTTGGAGTCCTTCCCTAGCAACTTTGAGGTTCTGTCTTTGTTTGTTTCCTGAGAAAATCCGTATATTTCGAGTTGACCCTTTTGAGATTTGAGTGAACCCAGATCAGATCGAGACTCGTTTTGTCATTTCTTTGGTCTTACACTTTTCGTTACAGCAACCAAAGAAGAAGTTTTTAAAATTTTTTAAATTTTTTTGGTAGAAGGGGGCTAATGTGGGCGGGGGTGATATATGGTGAATGTGAAGATGAAAAGCAATCATAAATCAAGATTTGGTCTAAAGTCAAAATTAATGGGGATTTGTTTCAGTGTTGATGGCGACAAAATCCCACAAGAACAACGGCAGTTATCTTCTAAGGGAAACCAAGGTATAGTGCTTTATAAAGTCAACATCTTTTTAGTATTTGTCTGTGTTCTTTGTGTTTGTTGCCTCTTGATTTCTCTTTTTGCGTCGGTTTTTATTAGGCATAGTTGATGAGGGAAATGAGGTTTGTTTGGATTTTTGTTTTGTTGTTATGCCCTTCATGTTTTTAGCAACAAAACGAAACATTTTAGTAAAGTGGATTCGTTTATTGGACTCTAGAAAGTGTTTGCGTGTAGTTTAATATTTGACTTTGGCAATTAAGGAAATTAATTCGTGTAAATGGTCTCATATTTTCTGTTAATTCATGAAGTTATTAGTTTACATCATCATATAAAAGGTTTCTAACTTGTTAAATGCTACTTAAACTGTCCTTTCATACAAAAGGTTTAGGGTTTGCTGATTTGTGTGCGTGGTTAGTGAATGCATTGTAGCTTATTAATAATTGTTGTTGTGGAAAAAAGCAGGGCATGTCTATGATCAGTCTCCAAGTGGACCAACTGAGCCAGAGTTGGTTGAGACCAAAAGAGCAACCAGCATGCCTTCAGTTCCCAAGAATGTTACAGATCTCCGCAATAGTCCTGGTTATGGTAACGTTGATATCTTTACATACGAGGAAATGAAGCTGGCCACAAAGCAATTCCGGCCAGATTATATTCTTGGTGAGGGTGGATTCGGAGTTGTTTACAAAGGAGTCATAGATGAGAGCGTAAGGACTCCTTACAAGAACACATATGTTGCAATCAAGGAGCTTAATCCTGATGGGTTACAAGGTGACCGAGAATGGCTGGTATTCACCTTTGCATACTTTCTCAGAACATCCATTTCTTTCCTGTGTTATAGTGGTACTAATTATCTGTTCTGGGTTCATGTTTACTATTGCCTCCATAAATGGCTGGAAGTGGATGAACTTAACTTCCTTTTAATTTGGATTAGGAGTGTTGTAGAAGGTTTATCTGGGAGACTTAGTTATGAATCCATCAATTTTTGGTTGAGGAGGATAATAACACATGCTGATATGTTCGAGAATTGAGAGTGAAATGAATGAGATTAGAACCTAGTATCATATTTCATCATGCTCAAGAAATGAACTTACGTATTTGGATGTGAGAATTTTCTATTGTTTGAATGGAGAGGGAGATATTAAACTTCAATATGTATATATCTATCTCTTGAGAATGCCCATTAGCATTTGGGGGAAGGAGATTGGACAAGTCATGATGATGCTATAATGTTTGTTAGGAACAGCATAGTTAAACCATTGAAACCAAACTTGTTTACTTATGCAAACACTATTCTGTCAAAGATGGCAATCAGTTGGCTTGTGTTTATAGTATCCTGTTTGCTTTGCAGGCAGAAGTTAACTATCTAGGTCAACTCAGTCACCCAAATCTTGTGAAGCTCATTGGGTATTGCTGTGAAGATGAGCACAGGCTGTTGGTCTATGAATACATGGCAAGCGGGAGCCTTGAAAAGCATTTGTTTCGGAGTAAGTGGCTTTTGAATTTTTGGTGCATATAGGGAGTGAAGTTGTGTACAGTGTCGCAAGGAATCTTATACATTAGCATAGAATTAATCAATTTATGACGGATCTAAACTTTAACATAACCATCTTAAAATAACCTTTTGGGGTGTTTCTGTAGCTTATATTGTTGATTGAATGTGAAGGGATTAGGGAATGGGCTCAACTTTTTAAACAACAGAGGTCTGAGTTGTTTGATCTCATGGTTCAGGTCTATATATATAGATAGATAGATAGATAGATAGATAAATAGATAGTCAAGGTGTGTTTGACCACAAAAGGGAAAAGGAAAACATAAGAACATTTTATTGAGGTGGATAGTACTTTGTATTAGTATTAGATTATGCTGTCTCTCAATGTTTATTCTGTCATACCCTTGATAATTTTGAAGCTTAAAATATTCTCTTCCTTTGGAAGAAGATACAAGTTCTTATTCTTCCTATTTGTTTGTTAGGAGTGGGTTGTACTTTGACATGGTCAAAAAGAATGAAGATTGCTTTAGATGCTGCAAAAGGACTTGCTTTTCTTCATGGTGCTGAAAGATCTATCATATACCGTGATTTCAAGACATCAAACATCTTGCTTGATTCGGTTAGTTATCTTTCCACCATTTGTTATTATTTGTCAAACAAATTCATCTCCTTCTTGGTGCTGTTTCCTCCTTTCAAAGTTCAAATAACTGGCAAACCGGCATTATCTTGCTGAAAATTTGTCTTACTTCTAGTGTCTCATTTTTAAATTGAAATTGTGGGTCCTTGAAAGAATAAAAATGATCATTGTTTCATGCATGATGCTGTGGAATTTTTTCTCGGCAAGTATCATTTATTCAATTAAGTGCACAAGTCTTCAAGAAGAGAGTCGTCAAGCTTGAGGAGGTTTTTGCTAGTTCTGTTGCTGAAGTTTAATAACAATGTGCAGGGTTTTAATGCAAAACTTTCAGATTTTGGACTTGCTAAAGATGGACCGATGGGAGATCAGACTCATGTGTCAACACGTGTTATGGGGACATATGGATACGCTGCTCCTGAATATGTAATGACTGGTGAGTGCTTAGTGACATATTGCGCTGATCATTCCAACATCATTTTATGATATGGTAAACCTATTTTCTTATTCTATTTTTAAAGTTCTTCCTCATGAGTCCATCTCTAGGCACATTCTTTTAGGAAAGATGCTTGTATTTGGTACTGAAATCAGGATGTAGTTCTTAAGATGAATTTAAACATTGACAATCTATTTAATGTTCAACTGAGATCATTGATATGAATCCATCATTAAATAAGCTTATATGATTTTTCTGAGCAGGGCATCTAACTGCTAGAAGTGATATTTATGGGTTTGGGGTAGTACTACTTGAGTTGCTTCTTGGAAGGAGAGCTTTGGACAAGAGCAGGCCTAGCCGAGAACACAACCTTGTTGAGTGGGCTCGCCCTCTCTTGAACCACAATAAGAAGGTTCTGAGAATCTTAGATCCCAGAATGGAAGGGCAGTACTCATCCAGAACTGCGATGAAAGTGGCTAACTTGGCATACCAATGCCTTAGCCAAAATCCGAAAGGTAGACCTCTCATGAACCAGGTGGTTGAACTACTTGAGAGCGTGCAGTCCAAGGATGAAGAGGCCGAGTTTGAAACCACTGGAAGAGGTGTAACCCTTTATGAAGACCCAAGGCGCTCTCCTCATACTCCAGGGAAGGAAAGAAACCGAGCTAGAACTCATGATTATAGAGAAGGGGAACCTTCTCCTTACTCTCCTTCTGAGAAGCAAAGAAACCGAACTAGAAGTCAAGATCACAGAAAAGAGGAACCTTCTCCTCACTCTCCTTCTGAGAAGCGAAGAAACCGAACTAGAAGTCAAGATCATAGAGAAGAGGAACCTTCTCGCACTCCTTTGAAGGAAAGAGATCAAACTGGAAGTCATGAATGCAGGGAAGGGGAACCTTCTCCTCACACTCATGAGGAGGAAAGAACCCAAACTAGAAGTCATGATCATAAACAAGGGGAACCTCAAAGGAGGAGCAAACCTGCAAATGCAAGGAGCAGAACTGAGCCCCTAACTGAGAGTGATCTGTATAGCCCTCCTGATTTTAGAATCTCAAGTCCTATGAGATAAGCATCTGCATTGAGTTGAACTTGTTCCATTATGGATGGAAGTTGAAATTGTAAGAAATGTCTATCCATTTTGTTGTTTGGGAATAGTAGTTATTCTCCATTTCTTGGAATTCCAGATTCTCAAAACAAATATGCTGCTGAAGCATCACCTTCTCTTATCTTATTCATAACTTACAATCATATGGCAGTTGCTTTTTACTTACATGAGGTTCATATTTATTTCTATGGCTTAATTTAAGCATCGCAGATGTAACTGCTAATAACAATTTTTACTTTCAGATTTGTATGATCATTATAATTTTTCCATTAAAAAGAAGGTAAGGCAACACCAACATCCAGATATCAGATTACTAAAGGCAGGAATCAGGATTGTTTAATGGGATTTGGAAAATGAGATGGAAGCCGTCAGCTCAAATAAACTTAAATTTTCACGTACACTTCAGTATTTTTCCATATTGGCCTATTTCTCGCAAAATCGACAATGTACCATTAATTCATTCAGTTATCCTACAATCGTGCTTTTTCTGCGTTAAGAACAGCAGTCACGATATGAAGCAAACGACTCATAAGAAAAACATCTCAGAGCAACTACCAGCACCCATCTGACTCCATAACGAACACCTGGGCTTCTTGAGCAACTTAACTCATTGTGGAAAACTAAGGTTTCGAAGTGGAAGGTTCAACATTGCTCGTGTGAATCCCTATGTGGAAGCAACAGATGGATTGGAAACCATGCTTCAGATGGGACTAAAATTACCAGGAAGTCTTCCCTGCAGCAAAAAAGAAGAAGAAAAAGAAGCGACATCCAAGCTTGTCATCAATAAAATGGTGACATTTAAGTCTTGAATCGCACAAAATAATTCCCTTGTTTTTGGATAGAGAACAAGATAATCAGGCCCATTGATTGTGCTCAAGTACACCACCTAGAAGGTGAGAATTTCAGAAGGTTTTTAGTATAAACTTCATACCACTGAAAGTAATTGAAGCGCAGAAATGAAAGATAAAATATGAGAAAGTAAACTGTGCCCCAAGAAGTACAACGAAGCCAAAGTGCTAAGATCACCGGCAATGGGGGCAAGCTTTCCAGTACATGACCGGTTCTATCAATAAGCTCAATCAGAACAAGTTCATCACCAGAAAAGATAGCTTCCTCATAAGCGGATTCCATGTCCCCTTCACATAGAAAACCTTTCACACACTGCCACGTGCAATTTTTGCTCTCTGAACCGCTTTGTCTAGCATTGGCACTTGATAGGGAAGCAAAGACAGAATCAACTTTTCTTGTCCGACCCATCATGCTCTGACGTGCCCCCTGCTCAGAGCATTTCTGCATGTCCTTTCCTATGGCATTCCTACTAATCTTTACAGTGGGATTGGTTGATTCATCTGCTCCTGCTGAATGTTTTTCCTCCCATAGATCAGAATTCTTTGTAGAAAGCAGTGAAGGTTTTCTATTGTGAATATCTGCAGATGGCCTAGGAGGGTATGTTGAAACTCTGGGAGAAGAAACACTTTGATTCTGCTTCTTAAGTCTAGATATAGCTGAATCAGAACGTCTCCCCTCTAGCATAGAACCTGAGCTATTCTATCTTTGTCATGTTCTAAACCAGACACGATCATCACTCGAATGCTCAGAATTATTACATTGCTTTGAATAATCAAACATTCATTAATCATTCGAATTAAGAAGCATTTAGATTTGCAAAGGCGAAGACAAACAGTTCATAATTTCATAATATCCATTTTAACACTTCAAGTGAATTAGCATGGACACGAAACCTTTTATAAAAGATCCGGTTTCTGAAGGTTCAGGGGTATCAGACCATCTTACTCAAATGGGGTGGTCCCACTAAGCCCTCTGAAAACTCATCAATGTAACTATCAAACTAACACCCTCCCCCGGACTCTTCTTCTGCTTCTGCTCCTTCTCCTTGTCCGTATCCAAAATACAAGAAAGGAACGAGGCAAACCCTTCTGGGGTTAAACATTGAGCCAGTTTCTGAAGCTCATCAACACCAATGTGACAAGTATCTCCATCAGCAAGCTTGTTCAATGCAAGATCCACCTTTTGCTTTAGCTCAAAACCACCACCTGTTCATGAGTATTATTATTATTATTAGCCCTCCTAGAGGAGGAGGAGGAGGAGGCTCCCTGATCATCTCTCTCTCTCTCTCTATATATATATATAAAAAGAAAGTAAAGGAAGCCCAACGAGAAAATCATTATGCTTATTTAATTACATTGCAAAACACACACAGCATGATCATAAATTTAACCACACACAATCTTATTTGATTACACCACAGGGTGGTGAAGGAAGCGAATTAACAAGATCAAGAATAATAGGAAAATCAAGGGGATGTTGCCTTCTTTCCATATGATGATACTTTATATAAAATAATTAGATTCGTCAAGTTTTAGATGCCGGATTCATTGATAAATAGGTTTGCTTCTCACATTGTGATCCCGATTGAGATTGGAATGTTGGAAGAGACGGGAAGAAAGATGTTTTATTGAGAATACATCAATCCTTATCTTAATTAGACTCGAGATTTAGGATTAGTCTGTCCACAGGTCAATCGCATTTCAAAATACGGTTAGCCTCGAAAAATACATAAAAAAAAATGATGATTTTTGCGGTCAACCGAGTTTGAACATGAACAAACACACTTAGTTTTGATATGAGAATACCGAAAAAACACTTACCTTCAAGACCTGAGAAAAAAATAAAAAATAAAAAATTTGAACCTGCCATGCATTGATGGTGAAAGGGGCAGTGAATATGTTTCTTATCAAGCAACATGCTTGTTACAAAACAAGGAAGTCCGTCAACTAGATCATTGTTTTTACATTAGCAAATACAAGTCAATATGATCTTGAAAATATAAGATGCAGAGTTTATTAGAATATCGCATAATATATATCAGCTGAAGGGCTGCGTTTCTTCAAAGAATGGAGCAAATCTGAGCCTGATAATGGGGGAGAAAGCCAATGGCAACAAGCTCACATTCCTTGCAACAACTAGGGAAGCTATCTTTTATATCATCTACTTTTTCTTCGTCTGTCTCTTTCTTAGGCGGCCCAACACTAACGACTTCTGCCATTTTTCCAGATTTTCTGAGTTTTTTAGCCACCTGCACGGGGTCTACAACTCCAATTACTGTTAGCGTTCCCTTCGCAATGTCAACTGCTATCTCATCAATGCCTGTTACAAGCTCAAAAACAACTTACAGACATAACTATAGTTACAATATTTTCCACATCTTGCAATTTTAGAGAACTTAATATTTTCTGTCACGAATCCCAAGAGAAAGCTCTAATTGAGAAATCGAAATTGTTTATAGATAAAATTGTTACAAAAAATTGTTTGCGAGTCAAATTGATACTAGACAAATATTTGAGCCAAAATCGATACAATAACGTTAATGCATACAAAAAATATACAAAATAAATCTAGATTTTAAATTTTTTTTAATTGCAAGGTGAAGAGAGAACGGTCTAATTTAGATAAAAATTATCATATATAGTCACCTTCAAGCTTGGCAACAGTTTTCAGCACCTCCGTCTGGCATTTCATGCAATTGATATTGACTTTTAGCACTGTTTTCTGCATAATTGTTAAGAGAAAGAAAAGAAAAGAAAAGGATTAACGTGGCAAATGTGTAGCATATGTGAAGGTTTTCTTTCTATAGAATGTGGTAGCTAGATATATAAAGATAGGCATGCAGAAGCCATTGCCAATATGATGATTCAATACCTTCATGGTTGCTGGAGATCAATGTTGCTCATGTAAGTCTTGAACTTGTCATAGCCATGAATGGGTACAAATGTAGCCTTTTATAAACCCTCAAGAGCCTGCCATGGCTCAATAGCTACCTAGCTAGCTCAATATCAGTTTAAAATAAAAAGATAGTCTTCTCCAAACACCACTTGACTTTGGGCTCCACCCCCGTCCTCCTTCCTCCAATAGGCTTGAGAAACTCTTTTGAAAATAATATGAACATTATGTATATATCTACTGGTTGACCTTTGGCCCATTCCACAAGGGGGCCAGAGAATCCCCGGCGGCCGCCACTTCGGCCCCCTTTCCCCGGCCCTTCATTGAGAAAATGAACGTTGATGAACTGCTATATATATGGAGCATGGACCCTTTCAAAACGTTTTTTCATTGTATCCTCGCCTCGAATTATCTTAGAGCTTAGTTTTGGTTTTTGATTTCTCCCATTAGCTCTTGATATGCACTGATCAACTAGTTTCATGATAAACCAATAATTAAATTAACTTTTTCTTGTTGTTGGAGAGCATCTTCTTGAACAGAACCAACCTGTTGGATATTGGTACGGACGCATAGTTTGTCTTCAAAAGTACGAGGAAAATTCTAATTTAAAGAAAGTACAAAAGAAAAGTCATTTTTCGGCTTGAGCCTACAAGTTGTATCTTTAATTATTTATTGGGGATCTCTACTCTAGCTAGTTGAGTGCTGCTTGTTGATGATGAATCTTTATAATGTCTAGAATACTTAATTAGTTTGAAGGATTCACGATCGACATGTGATTGATTACTAGCAAATGGAAGCATTTCTATAATTATTAGGTGAGATTTTTGGTTAATTATATATATATATATATATATATATATATATATATATATATATATATACACACACACACACACACACAACAACATACTGTTTTTCCATTAAGAAACATGCCCCGGAAGCCAACTCGATATATTGTCCTCGTTTTTAAATATTTATAGCTAGCGATTGTGACAGGATACAAGTTAGTTTGGAACTTGAAACTACGACAAGATCAACTGGTTTTGTAGCAAAAACAGAAGCTTGTTTTCCATTAGATTTTTAATACGTAATTGGAGATTTTCTGTCTTATATATATTTGTAGTGGTCATATAAAATTACGTAAGACGAGTACTATACTAGGATTCTGACTACAAATTAAATTAATTAAGTCAAATTAATTGTGTAAATTAGCTAGGTGCGTGCGACCCTTACAATCTGGTAGGCAGGATGTAAGTTATCAAACAATTCCTATGTATATAAAAAAAACCGAAGTTAATTAATTGACTAACAGTGCTATTAATTAAAATGAAGAAAAATATATATTTTTTCAAGATTTGCAACTCTAATTCTGAGGAAATTGGAAGATAAAAAAATGGCTTCTTTTTTCAGAAATCGCTAGTAAGAGTTAACCTAAGGCATGCTTGCTTGCTTGCTTATTGAAGATTTCCCAACAAAATGAATAAAAACATATCTCATTGAAGGAACTAAAAATAAAAATATAAAAATATAAATTATTTTGAAGTGGACCTCTCTAGTTTAACAATCTATGTTTTGTTTTGTTATATATATATATATTGCACGGTTTTGTTATTTGCTAACAGTTTTCAACAACTCCTTTCACGATCCAGATGTTGTAATGATGCATCTTCTACAAAAAGGGTTCATGAAGAGATACCCGTGTTAGTTTGTATACGAAGAACCATTTGTTTCTCATGAAACCATGATAGAAAAGATGGTTAAGTCAACTTTTAGTTCTAACAATGTGCATGAAGTTGCAGAACATGTGGGGAAGCTTGTTATAAACCTAGAAATGGCAAAGGAATGACTTTTGTCATACATAGAAAATGTAGATACTTTCTAATCACACCTAGAGTACAAAGGTTATTCAAGTCACCAAAAACTGCTAAGCACATGACATAACATCATTTACATAATCCAGTGGATGGAGTGATGGTGAACCCTTCCAATGGTGAAGCCTGAAAATATTTAAATGGGGCGTATCCTTGGTTTTTAGTGGAATTAAGGAACATGCATCTTGGATTATGTACAAACAGATTCAATTCATTCGGGTCATTTGTTGCTCCTTATTTTTTATAGTTGATGATACTCACGATTTATAATTTGCCACCAGGAAAGTGTATGGGGCAAAAGTTCATATTTTTATTTATAATCATACTCGATCTTAATAGTTCGGGTTGGAATATTGATATTTGTCTTTGTCCGTTGATTGATGAGTTGTGGTTATCAAGGGATTTAACATATGATGTATCGAGGAAACAAAATTTTCAGATGAAGACAACTTTGATGTGGACAATCAATAATTTTCTTGAGCATGAAATAATTTTCTATTGAAACACACAAGGAAAACTAGCATGTCTATACTGTATGGAAAATAACAAGGCCTACACGTTAATAAATAGCGGTAAAACATCTTCTTTCTTTTTTATTGCCACAAGCAGTTCTTACTAACAGATCATAAGTATAGAAAGAACAAAAAAGACTTTTTAATTGACATAGTTGAAAGGGATGTTGCACCACTGTTATTGTTGGGTGGAGAATTGTATAATGTGGTGTCGTAGTATGATGCCATTGCGTTTGGTTTTTAATCTGGTAAGCATAAGTTTTTTGGTTTTGATTTGACCTATCATTGGGTAAAACAAAATATTTTTTAGGAGCTCTCTTATTGGAAGACAAATATCCTACGCTATAACCTTGATTTCATGCATATTGAAAAGAACGTATTTGAAAACATTTTCAACACAATTATGGACGTGAAAGGGAAAACAAATGACAATATCAAGGCTATAATGAATATATCTTTGTTTTGTCACCGCAAAAATATAGAGTTGTTTTATGATGGGTTACGGGTCACAGAGCCTAAAGCCAGCTTCGCCTTAAACAATAATACACATTTACTTGTTTATCAATGGCTTAAGAGTTTGTGTTTTTTCTGATGAACATGCTTTGAAGCACTCAAAGTTCGAAGTTCAAAGAGATTTTAGACCAATAAGTTAAAGATTGGACGACCCATCTTACTGTTGATTATAAACGACTCAGTGCTAAGACGATTGAACTCTGCTTATTAGTAATGGAGATAAGATCATAAATGAGTGGTATATCTACTCCTTTTTATTCACCCCACGGTCCAGGAAAAGACCCGTCTCCTCCTCTTCCAGCGCCTTTATTGAAGATTAATTATCTTTGAGCTTATAAATGTTTAAATTTATAATAAATATTTGAATTTTATATATTTTTTTTTTTTGTTTATGTTTAATAGATTTGTTTTTAAAAATATATTTTTAAATTATTATAGATGAGTTTACCGATGAATATAGTCCGTCGATATATTTCGAAGAGTTGGAAAACAATTACTGCAAATGTTACTGTTGTTGTTTACTCACCGATAGAATAAGAGACTGTTTGTTCGACGGTTACATGTTAAACTCACCAACAAACAAGAAAAATCACCAATGAAATGACATACGATTTTTGTATCGGTGATATGTTATATTCAACAATGGAAGTATAAGCAAAATGAAGCAAGTAAAGTGTTTTTTGGAGTGCTTTGTCCTTTAGTAAATCCATCTGTAAAATTATTATTGATGGACCTATTGACAAACCATAAATCATTGATGAGAATTTTTTCGATGAATTATTTTTGTTCATGATCAAGTCGACAAGTTTTGTGCCAACGGACTGTAAATATAAATACTGACATAAAATTTCATTGTTAAATCTAAAAATTCTGGTAGGGTTTCTATTAATAATTAATTAAGATGGAGATAAAAGAGGAACAAAAACAACTTTAGTGGCTAAACTCTTCAATAACTTACAAAAAACAATATCATATTTCGTGTAAGAAGATTTATAGTCTAACGTCGGTGGATGACTTTCTTCAATGAAGCAGGTTCGAGTTCTAATAACTATATTGTATTTGACAATTATATAATATAGAAAGGCTATCTTCTATTATGTAGTTCAATATCCAACGAGCCTCCTACTAAAAAAACAATAGCAACTTTCTCAAATAGTGCTTTTGACTTAAATATTAAGTAAATATGTTGGGAGTAATTACTTGGTGGAATAAACAACTTTTGACTTATCGCCTTAATTGTTATTATTGGTTCCTGCAAGCCAAAAAATACTTTAAAATAATATAATTAACATTTTTATCTAGTGAATTTCCAAAAGGCTATCATAAACAATTCATGTTGACTTTCTATCTTATTGACCCACGAGGTCCAGGATGGCCAGTCAGCAAGATAAGCTGATGGGTTTTATAACACGGCTAACAAGTAGCAAAAATAGTCTCTTACTTTTTTCTAAAATTGAAAGTCTTCTCATTTAAGAAAGTCAAAGATCAATGTATTAATCAGCCTTTTAGGCTGGTTGATTAAGTTGCCGCTGTAAGCCTAATGTGATTGTTATGACTAAGGTTGTAAGAAACCTTTTTGTTTTACACGCAATGAATTCTAAAATTATAAGTAATATTTTTTTAATTAATAATATATTGATAATTTTAAACAAGTAATAAATAATGGTAAAACAAAAATGAAATAAGCAATGGAAAAGTTCAAATACTTTAAAATATATAACAAATTAAAAATAACATGATAATCAGTTAATTAGTTTATAAAAAACTAAAAAAACCCACTTATTTTACATAACATTTATACTTCTTATAAATTTATAAACTCGGTTTGATTTTATTGATTTTACACGAGTTAAATCTAATTTTACTTGTTTTTAAATTTATTACATGAAAGACGATTGATAAAATAGTAAATTCATAATTTTGACATCAATGGTTAGGACGCAATATAAATAAGCATCGAAGATTCCCATCAAGCCTTGAATATAAAATCTTTAAGTTCCATGTCTCCGAGGTTTGACTTGAATTACTTGGGGGATCTTTCAGCTTGAAGAGTTCATAATGTAGTTGATTATTTGCAAATAGATGCATTTTCCTTTTTTAAGCATCAAATAGATGCAATTGAGGTTGGACTTGATTATTTGCAAACCCTATTCGTGTCGAATTACTTGAAGGGAAGGGATCTTTTAGTTTGAAGAGTTCATGATGTGATTGATTTTTTGCGTTTTCTTTTTTTAAACATCAAATGGATGCATTTCTATGTGCAGACCAAGTTGGGTTGTGGGAGGTACACGCACATGCATTGTCCACTAGATTTGCTATTTTTTCAGGCCCTCAAAGCTATTCCTATGCTCAAATTGAAGGCGGTCTAGACTGCAATGTCAGGTTAACAAACCTCCACACTTGAAAGTTGAAACAGTTAATTAAAAAAAAACAAAAAAAACTTAGTTTCCAAGAGGTAGATTTATTTGTATATATTCATGTGTGTCCATTCAACCAAACACAATCATGTCCCTTCCATGTCTGCCCTTCAACCGAACACAAATATATCCCTTCTATGTCTGTCCTTTACAAAAAATTAACCAGACATAACCTAAAAATATACTACTGGATTACTTTAGCATCATGATCCAATAGTTCATACGCATTCTTCAAGTTTTTTCTTACCGTACTCTATTTGCTGAGATTGGGATAAAATAGATAGATAACATTACAAAGGATATAAATTACATAAATTAGACAAGATACAGGCGTCGTTTACCAATACTGTGTAAGGTTTAGATTCTAGAAATTAATTGATACTGGACATGAAGCTACTGCACCTGAAAAGGATTTTGAAATTACAGAACTTGATCTTCTTCATCCCATTTTTGGAAGAAGTTTTGATCGATTGCTCTTTGATTTCAAGTCGTTTTCAACTCTCCTCATTACAAGGTTACAGCTCGTTCCTCCTGATATTCCAAGCAATGATGAGATGCATTGAGCCTGAAAGAAACAAACAATGGAGGTGCAAAACACTGAAAATGGTTTGGGATAGGCAAGGTACTCTTATGAAGCCTTAGCCTGCAACACCCGACACCGGTATTCTCCCAATGCCCAAATGGGGAAAATGTCCCTGTAGGCCGCGTATGTTATCATACAATTCCTGTTGAAAACTCCCATGATTTCCTGTGCCGAGGAAAAAGAAAAAAGATTTTAAGTGTATGAATAGCATTGGAGAACAAGGACAGGCAAGGAATAGAGCATATGACCAAAAGTACATGACCGCATGAAGTAAAGAACCACACTGCCCAATGATGGTTAAGAAAAAGAAGTGTTCAAAGAGTGGGTATAGAATTACCTGCTGCGGAAAATCTCCATTTTCCATTTGGGAATTTATCAAAAACCTCGCTGCACGGTGCAACGGTTCTGGATCTCTCTCGGCCTGCATATTTAATGCATATTAAACAAATTTGCATGCACAAGACAGGAAAAATAGAACTTGCTAGCACATCAACATCGTGGTATGCAATTACAATATCAAATGCCCCATATAATCCCCCGTATAATCGATCACACAAATTAGATACAACATACAAGATATGAATGTGGTCAAAGTGATTTTAAGAATATTACTATACAGAGGACATTCCTTTTCTTTCTCCAAATCCGGATTAATTACAGTATGATACCAGTCAATTTTAAAGACTTCAGATGATGTAACACTCCATGTATCAAATGAAGAGTCGTAATAAGAAGTGCATAATTCAATGTCAAAACAGTGAAATTTGCTATACCTGCCCAGCTTCAATGAGAGCCAACATAGCCCATGCTGTATTTACCACATGAGTCTTGTTCCCTTCAAGATTTGAATAAACCTGTGCAAAAACAAAAACTATTGGAACAAGAAATATATGCAGTACAAAACTTGAATCAAAGAAAATATATGGATATAACATAAAAACTTGAGAAACATTAATGATTACACCTGACATGCATCAGAGGTGGGAAAAGGGAACAAATATTTGACAGTACAAGCATCTAACCTTGTTTTGACATGAAAGATAACTCTCTCCCCAGCCACCAGAAGAACATTGTTTGGATATCAGAAAATCACAGGCTTTGCGGATACTGGAGTTATCATTAAAAAAATTTCCAGCAGCCACCAGTCCGTTTATGCCAAACCATGTGCCATAGGTGAAGCAAACACCCCATGAGCCATACCTGTTTAGCAATTTAAGATATTAAAGGACTGGTTATTTCTTCAGTTGAAGTTATTGAAACCATGTATCTAAGGCACTTAAAGAAATTGTTGAACAAGCAATCTTTACTAGCCATAGATAGAAAATAGGAAAGCAGTGATGGTGACACATTAATGACTATATAATCAACCAGTCCTCCAAATGCAGGTTTTTAATGGAAAAGGAGCAAACCATGAGCCATCCTTCTCCTGGATACTTTCAATGAACTTAGTTGCCTTTCTGATACATCTTTCTATTTCTTCTTGCCGATGTCCAGGATATAATTTCTTAAATGACACCAAAGCCTGAATTGCAGCTGAAGTACATTCAACGTATCTATAGAAATACCATAATTAGCTTTCAAATGAAGCAATGGAATGGACAGATGAATATCACAGCAGATATAATGCAAAGCACTGATATCTTACGGGTAATCAATAACAATGTCGCCAAAAGTCTCAGCAGGGTTGATCAACTGACAATGGCAAAGTGAAAAATGAGTGAGAGTGAGAAAAAAAGTAGTAATCAGATATATAATCCAATTACCATGATAGAGTACAGTTAAGAAGTTCATTGCTACTGCAAAGAAAAAAAAAAGGAGTTATGATTCAATGTATAACAAGCAATATAAACAGATCATTTCTTCAAGTGAATCATCAAACTGAGGACTCAAGATGCTCACTTGGGATCATTGACCTCAAACATCTATTCAGAGAGCTTTTGACAGAGGTGAAACACCAAAAAATTGTGTTCCTTCATCATTCCAACATTGTAAGGATTTAGTTTAGCAAGGGGCTCACATAATGTGCACACGTGAACCTGGTGTTCTATAGTCCATAGCTTCATTATCGGGTAAAGAAAACACAGTAAACAAATTCAAACGAACCACTTTATGGGCAGATTTTTTTTTTTTTTGGATAACATTGACATCAAACAACCTCTACCTTTACAAGGAGCTAGAAAACAAGGCCTATTGATCATGTTATAAATGTTAAAATATTCAATCTGATATGAGGGCAGAAATTATACAAGGACAAGCTTTCTATTGATCCATGCCAAAATTATCTTCTTTAAATGTAAAAATGTGGAAGAGCAATAAATGAAATTGTCAAGGTAATCACCTCTAACCAGCTGTAAGATCTTGTGAGTTCATATGTCGCAAAGCCACCATCCCCATTCTGCACAAAGCAGGAATGAGCATTCAGTTGAATCAAGAATAGGTTTTCCCTTGAATAGAATACAGAGTTAACGAAAAATCTTTGAAAAGAAAATCTAAATGATTCAATTTTTCTCATAACAGTAGATGTTTCCCTAATCCCTACTCCCTGCAAAATACCCAATGATCTATCATAGCTTTCACATGTCAAAGAACCATTTCTTCTGGCATAGTATCCAACATCAAGTAAGAAAATCTGATAACAATTTATGACAATATACCATTGCCCAAATTATAAGAACAAATGGCAATCAGCCACGAGACTTTTAAGTGCTTGAATTAGAACAAGTTCAATTAATAGAGATTGTTCCCCTACAATAATTTTCCCAGTCCCTTTTTGAAGAATATAAGTAATAATGCTGAACTTTGAGAAGAAATCATTTTTTGAATACCTTTTATGTTAAAAATTAAAAAAAAAAGGATAAAAAGAACTAAGAAAATAAAGGTTAAAGTCTTGGGTATGACAACTTGTGGTTGCAAGTTCGAGTCTCAAGACCAATAATTTCGAATATAAATATGCTCAAAGATAGGGTTCTCCGCAAATTCTCCTTTCCAGAACTCCACTTTATACAAGTGATGGCCTTTGGTATAGTTGTTGTAGTGGAATTTTATATCTTTTGGCATGTGTAAACACTCAGGACCTATATGTTGCAAAGTATGAATGTCTGCATGTTGTCACATTAACGCAGACTATGAAATCGATTCACCAACATTATCATTAAGTCACCAATTACCTGTAATGAGAGGATGACATTTACTGCATCATAAAATCGGTTTGCAGCTAATGGTTCCCCAACAATCTCAGGTGTAATTTTTGAAAATAAGAGAGCAGCCTGCGAAAGATTGGATGGATAAGTATCAGAAATAAAACAAGTTTAATGAACTCTTTTAATTTGATGAGCCCGTACTTTTAGTCCTTCTGCTGTGCAATCTGAGATGGGCCATCCATGATCTGCGGTTGAGAAAGGCCATGCACCTTTGGAAATATGGCGATACCAGAAACTAAGATCTCCAGGGCAATCTTCCAAAACCTTCACAGCAAAGATAAACGGATCAACAACGTTAAAGTTTGAGTAGTTAAGAGACAACATAATTACAAGTTCTCTGACATGAAACGTCAATGAATTATATATAAAAAAAAAAAACACAAACACACCTGTGAATTTTTAATATATGCATGTGCTTTTCTTAAAGTTGGACCATATTCCTCCACAAGCTTAGTTGAAATAATTGCTTGAACAGCAAAAGAAGTGTCCCACAATTGACTTCCATTGTAACCCTGGAACAAAATTATCATGTCTACTTAGCTTGTAGTTTTGGCCTCATAGTGCACAGTATGAAAAAACATAAGAAACAAAGCTATTGCCAATAGGACCTCACATGAGTTTTCAACAACATAGCTCGCATGCATTGAAAAGACAGCAAACAATATGAATTAAAAATCCAACTCATTCTATTGCAAATCTTTGCAAATTATGACTTGCTTGAATGCTTATCAAGTAAAACAGTCTATCAGTAACTTCTCCCCAACATTCCTTTTTAACACCCACCCACTGTTTGTGAAAGCAACAATTAGAGAAAAGAAATTGAGACTAAGAGCATGGAAATTAGGATTTGTGGACCTGCATTTTCATTCCATCTTCAGCAAGCCAGAGGTAATCCTGTATTCTAGGAAGATGCAACTTGAAAGCTTCAGAGTTAGGGTCTTCCACCCAACAGCATAGCATATTTAACACCTGCATACCAAAAAACAAACAGGTTAGCAAAACAAAGAAGACATCCATTGTAGCCTAAATGCAATATTGTTGATGGCACTTTCCCACGTGCATGGGCTGCTGCTAAATATTGACAAATCAAGTCATATATATTGGAAAATGATTTCAAGAAAATGAAAGAACCAAAGGAAAGTGAAAAAAATCATCTAACATAGACATCAAAACAAGCACTAAAGGAATCACATTCATGGCATATCTGAAAAAGAAAGAACATGTTACTTTAAAAGATCATTTTCTCTTCACAATTTCAAATTAAGAATCAAATTTTGACAACATTAACCAAGTTAAAATGCACACCTTATTTACAGGTCCTATGCAAATATAACGAGTATTTTCATCTTCATAGTGTATGTGCTCCATTGCAGTATGAAGAGCCTGTTCTCTCAACTTTTTTCCAGGCCAATGCATCAAAACTGGTTCAGCAGCCTTGTCAAGTAAAGCCCAGAGTGCATCTTGCACCAGTGGGTGAGGGTAGTACAAGTCCTCCTGCAAAAGTTCAGTGATGTATTTTTAAGCAATAAAAAGTGAAAATCCACCCTAAAAGAAAAATCCAAGAGAATTAAGGAGTATAGCGTCTCTTATACTAATCATTACAAGTCCTTGAGCTTCACCTAATGGAACTAAAAGTTGGCATTGATAATGTCATCATCTGCCAAAGTAATCACTTTTTGGGAATTAGCATGTCATGGATGGAAATTATTAGCATATTTTAATATTGGTATGCTAATCATATTTTTTTTCTCATTTGACTAATAAACCACAGTGTCCTCGACTACACATCTTACACATATTTAGAACGGCATTTACCATATAAACAGGAATGCTAATTAAGATGGCTGTTCATCTCAATATCCAAAAGATTCACTAAAAATCTTCACATTTAAGTAAATGGTGTAACTCTTGAAACTGTAAATTAAGTTTTCCAAAGGTTTAAGATATCAATTTACCAACCTTAGCACATAGATTGCGTGCTTGATTCCAGTCTATTTCATGATATGGGACAGTGAACAACTCCTTTCGCAAAGATAAAACTATTGGAGTGATTGGGCCAACAAACCTCTTCCCATATAAGTAGGACATAGGTAGATAGACCATCCGGCAGTGACACCACATCCTTCCTGCAAAGGGAAAACAGTATTATATCACTTTCCAATCATGTGCCTATAAAAATAGGTCGGTAATGTTGAGATAATATATTGTGAAAAACATAGAAATAGAAAACTAATACTAAAAGGGCATGTAAATAGGCAAGAACCTGGATGGACTGGGAGCAAATAAGGGAGAAGCCACATCTCAGGGGGCATTGGATTATTTCCAGACCACTCAAACACTCCAAGTACCTGTTGCCGTCGATGAAAACTTCAAACATAAAACAAAACCCCCATAACAAAACAAAAACTCAAAACCAAAGTAGAAAGAGATTTTTATTACTGAACTGAAAGCCACATTTTCCCCCACGATGTTATCATAGTTGCACTACCATGATTCAGAATCCAGTCATGCCCCTTGTCCATAGCCCCATCTCCATCATTCGGCCCTTCTCCCAGCAACCTTAAAGTAACATAATTCAACACGGAACCAAACATTGTACTCGGTCCCTCAATATGCAAACCCCACCCCCCATCTCTGTTCTGCAAGTTACAAACATCTCCACATTAAAAAAATCACACTAAATCCCAATAAAGCTAGAATTTTTTCAAAAAAAGAAAAACATGCCTGGTGATTGTAGAGATACCGGATCATCTCCTTTTTATGTTCATCCGATAACACTGCATTCAATGCTCCCGTAATTGACAAAGTAATCACCTAACAACCAATCCACTAACAAACAAATAAACAAACAACCCAAACTCTGCTAAAAAAGTTCGTTTAAAATTAAAATGAAAATCACAGATTACCAAGCCAGGCAAGAGAAACATAGGACCGCCATAATCACCAGGCCAATGTCCATCATGAGCTTGTATACTTGAATAAAAATTCAAAGCTCTCTTCAACGTTGCAGTAACTGCCTCCTCCGTAACCTCCTCGCTCTCCTTCACCTTCACTTGCGGCAACACTTCCGGCACCGGATTCTCCTTCTCAAACTTCGCACCAACAAAAATTACCAAAATGTCACTCACTATAATCTAAACAAATAAAAAAACGAAAAAACCGAATTTGAATTTTTTTTCTTCTAAATTAAACTAATTTACCTGCATGCGCATGATTAGATCTGCACTATGCTTGAATCGGAACCTATTTTCCGTAAAACTTCGACGCGCATTTTCGATTTCTTCGATCTCTCGAGGAGATAGAGTTAGTGTAGGATCGAACTCCCAAACCTGTCTTCCGATATGATTATTCGTCGTTCTTAGCCATGGATTTCCTCCCGCTGCTATCTTTAACCTCCACATTTCCTATCTGAATCTAATTTATCTTTCAGAAGAGAAACAAGCAGTTGTTAGCGTTCTGTTTTCAGAAATCAGTAGAGGAAGATAACTGCAGCACTAACACTCCCGTGTTAGTGCTGGAGATTCCGTTTGCTTCTCGTGAAAAGTCAAGTGAGAACGAGAAAAAGATTACCTTTTTCGGAAAAAGCTCGGGAGAAGAGAGCAGAGAATGTGTGCATGTGGCGCTTCTGCAACGTTTTCATTAGAGGGTTCAAATAAAATATTCAGATTTGATGGGCGAGGGAGAGCAGCCTCAAGGTTTGGTTTTTTTTTTTTAAAAAAAAAAATTGTTTTGTTTTAAATTAAATATTTTATATTGTTTTTAATGTAAAGGTATTAAAAATAATTCATTTTAAAAAATATTTTCTAATATATTTTTAAATAAAAAATATTTTAAAAATAACATCTATTATATGAACACACTTTAATAAAACTGATGCAATTACCAATTAATTTTTAAAAAAGTTGAAATAAACAAAATAAAATCTTGAAAATCCCAAAACAATATTTATTTTTAATAACGTTGTTTTAAATTCACCTATGATTAAGGCCTTGAATAAAGTATTTTCGAGTGAGAAAGTGAGATGCATATATGTCATTTATTGTGTAAGTGTATTTCGTTTTGGTCCTTCATATGCTCCAATTTTGTCATTGATTTCTCAAAATCATTTCAACCTCTCCTCCTTGTCATTATTAGTTTTACGCGCTAAATTACATGTGAATATTATATATTTCAATTTCTACCATTTATTGAAAAAAAGGAGAGATTTGTCAAAGTTTTGTTGTAGATTAGGTTAAAAATGGATAATAATTTTTCTTTAATTGAAAATTTATTATAAGTTTTAGCTATTATCATGTTACATTTTTGTGTTTTTTTTGGACGAAAATAATAAAGAGAATACTTCATTAACAAAGAAATAATAATAGAGTGCATCATTGCATTGAATAAATAAATAAAATAATATAAAATACTCCTCCAAAAAATAATTTTGTGGCAAGAAGAAGGGTAAAAAAAATACATGCTGCTCTCGATATTGTCAAATAAAACTCTTGCATGATTGCAACATGTAGGGAGGAAGACTGTGTACCATTGCCACGCCTTGTATATCCAACGACACTCTAAAAATGGCAATCACAACATTAATTATAAATTAAGTTATAGCTTAAAGTAAGCATATGGCATAAGCAACGAAAATTTATGAATTGATTGCCACGTATTTACCACCTATATATATATATATATATAAATACCATTTTAAACTATTAATCTAAAAATAAAAATTTATCCATAAAAAAACTCTCTTTGGATTCTTACAATAGTCTGGGTAGTTAGTTAGGTGAATTTTAGATAAGGATGTGACAATAGATATCTAAGGGTCCACTTTTCTATATTCATATACTATTAATTATTTGTCAAGTGAAAATTTTTAATATTTATATTTTATTTATTAGATTTCAAATATTTATATATCTATCTATCATCTAATTATTATTTATTATTCAACATGAAAATAAAATAATAATATATATTTGAAATATGTGAATATATACTTAATGATAAAATTATAAATATAATAGGTGTGTATGTCGAGTTAGTTTTGAGTTGAATTTTATAGTATTTTCAAAGTTAGATATCTATTAAAAAAACCTTATTTATTTGAGTTGGTTGGGGTTGGTATCCATTATATTTGAATTAAATTATCATCTCTAATTTGAGACAAGCAATATAATTTATGCATTTACCATTAATAAATAATAGATTTAATTGTTATTTAATGAAGGCTTTTTAAAGAAAAATAATTGAAAGCCAAAAGGATGATAACGTCAGTAAATGATTGGAATTATAATTTAGAATGCCGAATACAAGTGGAGAGATTAACTATATCAATGGATCAAGGATAATATTGGATCAATTAATAGCAAGGAGATGAAATTAAAATATACTGAATAAATGATATATATTCTAATTATTTTTTGTGGAGGAAAGTTTTTAAAATAATAATAATAAATATAATAGAAAAGCATATAAAGCACAAGGAGCCGCCGAAAAAAACCAAGAAGCTGATAAAATAAAATTCAAAGCATCTTAAAATTTGGGCCCATAATTAAATTTAATTCTAATAATTATATATCCTCCACATCAATTCAGCTTTGAATTTTTAGTCCAATCTTCTTATTTATTTTCCTCCTTCTTTTTCAAAAGTTTGAAAAAATAGAAAGGAAAAGGACATATTTTCTCAAAAAATTTAATTATAATAATCGAATTTAGGTCACCATTAATAGGATAGGGAAAGAGATGGCTCTTGTTGTTCCACCTGTCGATTCCTATTAGCACCTCATTTGTGTTTGGCTATTGTCACCAGAAAAGTTACGTGGACGGTGGCACCACCATAGAATCGTTTTCTATTTCCGTGACTAAAGATCTGACCCTTATAATGATGATCCAAGTTTCAAACTCAAAACCGATTCAACATCGTTGATCTAAGCCCTGTTTGCTTCGAGATTCAACCATATTTTTTTAAAAAATTATATTTATATTTTTAAATTATTATTTTTATGTATTTTTGGATAGTTAATATTAAAGATAGATTTTAAAAATTCAAAAAATTATTTTATATATATATATATTTAAATAAAAAAATATTTTAAAATACAACAGTACTCTTACAAATACCCTAACTAGTTAAAATTGTGATTCAAACTAAAAATAAATAAAAAATAATACTTTTTAATTTGAAACAAAATAAAAAGTAGAATGAAGTAATGGTTTTCCATTTGAATTAAACAGGCAAGCAAAGAAGGCTGGAGCCTATTTCCTATGGAAATTCGTCTAATTAAAAACATTTATACCATGTTTGTATGAATTGTGAGTAAAATTACATTTTATTTTAATTATAGTTTTAAAAATATTTAGCTAATCAATATATACTACTAGAATCTTACAAAGATCTCATTTAAAATTTTATTAAAAACTTTAATTATAAAAAAATCATAATTTATAATTTTTTTTAATTATAAATTATCAAACCATAACAATAAAATCTATCATAATATCAGATAAATTTATTATCTATCATAATATCATATAAATTTATTACCCATCAACAACGAAAACATGTTTGAATGGAAAAACTAATGATTTTTTTCAAATATATATAAAAGAGAGGATATATATGTTCTCTCTATTTTAATTGTCTAAATATATTTTTTTTATTTAAAGAAAATAACCAAATATTGCCTTAACGTTGAAAAAAAACCCCTAAAAATATTGATTTGGAAGTGCGTGTAATATTTCCAAATTGATGGTAACACCTTTTCCTCTCAAGCGCCTTGTATTTCAAAGTTGGGAAAGTCAAAAATACATTACTTGATTGATGTTTTTTCAATAAATGAATTCCATGTAATATTGTCATTACTCGATTGCTTACTTATGTATTAATTA
Organism: Populus davidiana; assembly: GCA_030145905.1. NCBI lineage: Eukaryota > Viridiplantae > Streptophyta > Magnoliopsida > Malpighiales > Salicaceae > Populus > Populus davidiana. Next base: position 4,485,981 of record CM057806.1, read on the forward strand.
ATTTTGGAGGCCATGTTTTTGAGGTACTAAACGTTTAATTAGTTTTGAAAGAATATTATTTTTATATAAAAATATTTTAAAATACAACATCTACTAATACTCTTAAAAATATTAAAATTATGATTCAAACTAAAAATATAAAAAATAATGCCTTTTAATTTGAAACACAATATATAAAAAGTAAGTAATGATTATCCATCTGAATGAATGAAACAGGCAAAGCCAAGTAATGAGAAACAATGACCGTCTCGAAATGCTTGACTCGGTGTTATTTTCATTAAGCTAATTCAGAACATATCGTCACTTTTATGTTTTTATTTTATTTTTTGTAACAGGGCGAACTTCAACTGCAGAAAAAGCAGCAAGGCAATTAAAAAAAACAGAAAAGAAAAAGAAAAGGCCATCAGCAAAGCTAGAACTCTCAGAATTCAGAAATGGGAAGATCAAGAGTGAGAAAGCTTGTGCAGAATCAAGTGGGCACGCAGAAAACAGTAATGGTGGACTGGACACCTCCAAAGCCAATAAAGTCATAGATGACGTGTTGTGTATATATAAACTTATTTATTTCCTTATTAAATGAAATCCATAAATTAAGTAATAGATTCATAACTATATATATAAGCCCAAAGTCTATTATCTGCCGACAGTATTTTCGTTGGCGAGTATTTTTTTCAAACATTATTTTAAGAATAAATAATCCATTATATATATATATTTTGATTTCTTATTTTAAGAAGAAATAACTCATTATAGTTCAAACTCAAGAGCTCCAAGTATTCATTGTTATTTATTTCTATTTCACATGAACAGAGAAGACGAAGAAAATTAATCATGATGACTTAACCTCCTTTCCAAATTTCTTCACCCCTGAAACTATTGATTTTTTTCATTCACTACCACATTGCTATGAAACTAAATCTGTCTATGAATTAGTTTAAACGATTTTCTATCTTTTCAAAACATAAAAGAGAAAAAAAACATGTTTTTCTGTTCTAATTATTTATATTTTTTTTATTTCAAGAAAATAATCAAATATTGCTTCAATATAAAAAAAAAAACCCTAAAATTATTGATTTGGAAGTGCGTGTCTTATTTCCAAATTGATGGTAACACCTTTTCCTCTCAGGCTCCTTGTATTTCAAAGTTGGAAAGTCAAAAATACATTACTTGATTGATGTTTTTTCAATAAATGAATTCCATAATAATATTATCATTACTCGATTGATTGCTTATGTATTAATTAATTTTGGAGGCCATGTTTTTGAGGGGCTAAACGTTTAATTAGTTTGATTTAATTTGTACTTTTAGGAACCTAATTAGTCATGGCCTAGAGGAGATTAATTCTTACAATGGCAAATAAAACTGCTAAATAGAAGGCAAAAACAAGAAAAATAAATTTATTAATTGAGTCAAATACATGGGAGTATAGGAGAGTACATAGATTTAACTCTATTTTATGCTACGAGATTTCTAAAGTACCTGATCGCCATTCCAATGGTAACATTTGTACTCTCTTAACTCGCCAATATTGTAAGTCATACAAGGGCCTCTTGGAAGTATTCTCCAAGTGCAGTTCCCGCAGCGAAAAGAGTCCCTTCTAGCGATGAAGAAATCAAACCAATGGAGTTTACCAGACCATGTCAAGCCGCAGAAGTATTGTGTAGTTCCCCAAGCATTGGAACAAAAACTCAGTGTGTAATAGCCATCAAAAGGGACTACGTGCACGCCAAGGTCTTCATCTTTCGATTTGCAGTGGATGGCGAGGTCCAGGCCTGAACCCAACTGGTTTGTGATCTTCAAATTTACACTTGTTCGAAGAAAACAAAATGCATCACAAGTAGTAGTAAAGACCAGTAACAAAGATGATATTAGCAGAATGAAATGCCTCGTGATAAAGGGATTCATGCTTGTGTGATTAAGAGTTTTTCTTTTGTATAATATTTTGATTTTTTTAACGCACGCCTCTTATTTATAGGCTGCCTACATGCATGGTGAATATGTAAGACCCTTTCCCCCCCTGTATTTTCCAGCTGTGATTTGGGATCTGATGATCCGTGTTAGCAACATCTAAGAACAACGTCGTGACATTTAATTCTGATTTTTTAATTTCTATTTATTACTTCTTACCATACATTCATGCATGCTTTGTTGCTGCCTACAAGGACGATTAATTGAGGACGATATACATGGCAATTAATTTAAGTATTTTATTACGTGAACACGTTTTGGATTAGGGGCCTTAACCTTCCGTAATCAAGAAAGGATGATTAAATCTATGTATTTGTGTGATTAAGATTCCATACTAGATACAGAGCCCTAACAGCTGTCCTTTTCCTTGTAATTTGTCTGTCATTAACTATTAATTATATCTTAACTATACTTGTATATATTTTATTTCTTACAAATGAAATCTTGGTTCCTCGAATTTGAAAACAATTGGATGGTACTCTGTATTCTTAATAAATCTCTTAATTTCTTTTCTTTTCTGCGTTCTAGCAATATCATCGTAGTTGTCATGAATATGAACAAACAAATATTAGTCAATTTAGAAAATATTATTATCTTTTCCTAAATTGTATGAATAGAAATACTGTAATATAGAGCCAGCTGCTCACCCAATATTTAAGGAAAATCTGAAAAAAAATATCCTTCATCAGAAAATTTGTCTCACCGACAATATTAGGCATGAATATATATTTAAGCAATTTTATACTTTAACTTTTGTTTTTGCACAGTGATAGCCATACTTGTCAGACTTGATTTAGGGTATTGTTACAAAAAAGGGTAGAGGTCCTAAATCACCGAGTTAATTATTTTTTTTTATTAAAATAATATTATTTTTTATTTAAAAAACAATTCTTGATATTAATTTTATAAAGTTTGCATCAATTGATTCAACTGAATTATTAAAAACCTAATCGGGTCAATCATATTAACGATGATAATTAACAACTAATAGGTCGAAAGTATATAGATTAGGGATCACCAAATGATAGAATTAATAGTTTGGGGACTTAATCGAGAACTTATATAAATAATTAACAACTAATAAAACTAATAAGTGGTTTACCTTTATCATAATGAATCCACACAGTCCACTTGCCAACCTCGTTAATTAATCCTTCTCATCAGGATGGCTATACTCTTGCTTCTCTAAAATTCATAAATCTAATGATTATGGCTATAAAATATGTGGAGTCTCTGGATTTTATTATAAGCAACGGTGAATCATGATGATCACAGCTAAAATAATGTTTTTCCTTCCGATAAGTGTAGTTATGCGTTGCCAAATAAACATTGCATATCGTAACACGGATATATTGACTAATTATATTCTATCGCACAAAAATATACGTCTGATCTAAACTTTGTAATCAACGGCAAATCATGATTATCACAACCAAAATAGTGTTATTCCTTGAAAAGAATTATATGTAAATCATGAAAGGAAAACACTCCTAATTAATGACTGGAGAAACTCAATAATACATAGTAAAATTATTTTTTTTGTGGTCTCCGCTTTTTGCAGCTAGTAAATTGAACACAGGAGATATATAGAGCTATGTAACTAGCGCTTTACTGAAGATATGCCTTGTCATTCCAAGGATAACATACAAATTCCTTTGTATAATAATTATAATAATCCATGCATGGCCCAGTTGCAAGTATTGTCCACTTGCAATTTCCACAGCGACTAGAATCCCTGGAAGCATCGTAGACATCAAACCAATGGAATTTTCCTGACCATGACACGCCACAGAAGAACAGTGTGCTTCTCCAAAAGTTGGAGCAAAAATCAATTGTATATTCGCCACCAAAAGGGACTACATGCTGCCCAAGATCGTTGTTTTTGGATTTGCAATGGATTGTAAGGTCCAAGCCCGGGCCTAAGTCATTATTGATATTCAAACGTGTTGGTTTCCATAGACAACCTGCAGCATCACACGTAGCTATGATCAGCAGCAACAGAGATAATAATATCAGTAGGGCGAAATGGCTGGTGAAAGAAATCATGTCTGTAGGAAGATTTTGATCTGTTTGGTTTGGATTGTTTTTTAGTATTCATGCAAATCCAACTTACTTATAGGCTTTAGTATATGGTGGCTCTTCGTGTTATATAGCTAGCGAATGGTTGTGCCGTTTCAAGGGTTTCTTCCTTGTATATTTAGCCAAACTGCACTTGGCTACAATGAATTATATAGTGATAATTACTACTAAATTGGTTCATGCATCTGGCTAGCTGTTTTGGCAGGATAATATATATTGAGCGATATGCTAACTTTATAGAAAATTATATATCAAAATCATCTTTCCAAAAATAAAAATAAAATGTTTTGGCAGGATCGTGTTTGTGAATTCTACAAGTTATCATCAAGCTTTCTTTTTATTGAAACACGATATTTTGTATTAATCAATGCTTTATAAATTATTCACTAATCTAATCTATTTTAGTTTTCTCATAAATTATGCTTCTTACTCTAACTACTTGTCGAATTCTTATCACTCTTAACTTGTCAAAAGCTTACCATATGGTGCCCGTCGTATTATATATATAGGAGAGGTTGTGCCGTTTCAAGAGTCTTGACCTTTGTGAGATGCTTTTCCTCTAATATTTACCAAAACTACTACAAATGGCCTTGGCTAGCTTTTCAGGCAGGATAATCTACAGCGATGCTAGCTTTACAGAAAACTTTATCTCAGGATTTTCTTTCTATAAAAACCCCATTCGAGTGGATTACGTTTGTGAATTCCACGAACTGTCAATCTTGTTCTTTACTGAAACACGATGTTTTTGTATCAATCAATGCTTTATTATTACTATTAAGTTGTCAAAGGTTTATTTTGGTATATATAATAATTTGATTATGTATCATTTACATCTTATTATTATCTTCTTATCAAGTCCTTTTTTTAATTAAATATAATATCTTTTTTTTAAAATCATTATTATTATAAGCAACTTAATAATATGCTTAAGCATTTTTTAAATTTAATATTAATTATAAGTACATAATGATTAAAAAAATTAAATAAACACAATCTTTGAAGATTAGCTGAAAAGATGACAAGCACAATCTTTGCTGATTAAATATAAACTACAAGGCAGACAATATTTACTTCTTTTTTGCTGTGACAGAAACTAGGTTCCAAGGTACCTCCATGAAATCGTTTGCATCATAGTCGATCTCTTGCGGAATGATAAAATCCTTCGGTGATTTTTGACACTCAAGTGAGTTTCTGATGCCCTCCAACACCATGGTAACTTCTTTCATTGCAGGCCTTTCTTTTCCTTTCATGCTCAAGCAGCTCTCTTAGCCAAGGCAGCAACCACCATTGTATCCTTCTTCCTGCCTTGAACTTTAACTTGAGGATCAAGAATTCCTGACAGGCGGTTGTCCTCTATGGACGCAAGGAAATATGTCACTAAACTTCTGGCTTCATCTTCCGATCTGCAAAAGGATCATACTGCCTTTTGTCCAGTGAGTAGCTCGACGAGGACTACACCGAAGCTATACACATCACTTTTGTCTGTGAACTGGCTTGATTGAAAGTACTCTGGATCCCAGTATCCAAAGGTGCCTTGTACTAGAGTTGTGACATGAGTCTGGTCGATGGTTACTGACTTTGAAGTCCCAAAATCTGCTACTTTTGCCCTGTACTTGTCATCAAGCAGTATGTTCGTAGACTTGATGTCTCTGTGATAAATGGGGATGGAAGCTGCTGAGTGTAGGTAGGAGAGTGCCCCTGCTACCTCTGTTGCAATCCTTAAGCGCATTTCCCAAGTAAATGGGAGTTCGTCACTTGGGGAGTGGAGAAGCTGGGAAAGTGTCCCATTAGGAATGAATTCATTGACCAACAATGGAACTTCTGTCTCCAAGCAACAGCCCATAAGTTTAACCAGGTTTCTATGAATAAATTGTCTGAGATTCCCTTCATCGAGAATTTTGGATTTCTTAACTGCGATGATCTTTCCATCAGCCAACATCCCTTTGTAAACAGTACCTTGACCTCCCTGGCCAAGCATTCTATTCACACTGTAGTGATCTGTGGCCTTGTCTAACTCTTTGGATGCAAACAATTTGACTTTCTCAACATGGACTTCACCTGAAGATAGTTGTTCTTGCAGCAATAAACCACCATTCCTTTAAAAGTGATTTTCCCTCAGTTTTTCATCCCTCCTTCTCTTGAATACCTTGTACAACTGCCACAAACCAATGAGTAAAACAACGCTCCAAATCCCACTCTAATTCCTACACAAGTCAAGCAATTATGAGCGGATATATAGGGAAAGGGAACTGGTAGGGTAAAATGGCGCTGTTGAATAAGTATTCCTAGTCTCAAGTAATTGTCACTTCTTAGCTGATATAGGATGCAAATGAAACAACATATATACCCATGACCACCATTTTTGCTCTTACATGTCTCCCGTACTCCATGTAGTCTCGACCCTCTGCCATAAATAGAGTGACAGAGTTGATCTTTTACACCATGTAATGGTAAAAAACTCGAGAAGAATCGTAGATTAGGAAATATAATGCCAAAGAAAATAAGAAAATTATACAATTAACCAAGAGTTTACCTGCACAACGACCTAAATAAGGATTTCCTGCAAAGCCTGCCTTACAAAAACTATTCTTTACCTCTCATGAAACGTGGTTGACAGCACTGTACAATTATACAAAACAAAAAAGAATTTTTTTGTCTATATATTCCCTGTTGTGCTTTTTCTTAGTGTTTAAAATTACGATAACTTTTTTTTTTTTATATCTTTTAAAAGTGTGTTTGATTAAAACAATATCAAATTAATATTTTTTTGATTGATTTACTAATATATATAAAAAATTCATTTTAATATATTTTTTTAAAAACAAGAACTTTGGAAAAACAATCTACATTGTAATACTAAACATATATTAAATCGCTACTTATAACACTGTTCAGTTCATTTTTTTTTTTATGCAACTTTTTTTTAAAATATAATTTCATCATGGATCCATGTGATATTATGATATTTTATGTGGTGGTATTTTCTTCTCTATCTATATTCTTGAGAATTCATGGCATTTGATAAAATCTTATAAGTGAATTATATAGAGGTCAGTTTATTGAAATAAGATTTGATTTATAGTATATCAAACCAATGGAATTCTCTTGATCATGACATGCCACAGAAGAACAGTTGGAGCAAAAATGAACGAGGGAGTCAACTTTGGACCTGTGCGGCTGTAAAATTAATTGAATTGGGACCCAGCTACTCTTTTCTGAACTCCTAGCCGTGGTGGATATTACATGTCTCCAACTTGTTTATCTTTACAAGCAAGGCCTTTGTTTTTTGACAACGTGGCCCAGTTTGATGAGAAATTATCATTTATATTTAGTTGTAAGTTTGTCTTACAACCTACTTTTCAAATTATTTTTTCTCTTAAAAAATATAAAATTAATGCTCTTTAAATATATTTTTTATAATTTTGATATGCTAAAGTAAAAAAATAATTATATAACTAATTTAGATATTTTATATATAATATAATTATGATGTTATTAATTATATAATTAATGAGTAATTTATAAAAATAATATAAAATTTTACACAAAAGTATACTACATAAATTTTGAACTGTTACTATCAAATTTTGAACTGTTACTGTTCAATTTCCAACTATTACTGTCTGACTTTGAACACTTATCAGATTTTTAAAAATACATTAAATTAAACAATAAATAAATCTAGTTAATTAAAAATACATTAAATTAAATAATAAATAAATCTAGTTAATTAAAAATTAAAACCTCTCTTTTAATTTCAGCTAATTAACACAACCGATGTTATTAATTAACCAAAGAATAATTGATTCTTGTTTTTTTAAATTTGAGAGAAGAGTGAGGCACAATACAAGATTAAAAAAAAACAAGTTTCTTTCCTTGTTTTTAAAGAAAAAAAAAACACTGTTGACCAACGGATATAAAAATAGCAGTTGGCAACGTTAATTCCATTTTAGCTATTTCTACAGAAACCTGTAGAAATAGCTCTTCCCAAATTGAATAGCCATTTTGGCTTTTTTTTTTAGCCTACTGCGTTAAAATGGTAAAATAAAGAAACAAAAGTTAAAAGGATATGTTTTTAAATTTGCTTTTTCATTTGCCTCTCTAGTTGGAGATGCTCTAACATTTTATCCATGCATTTTATGTTTATCAACGTAGTTTATATCCGGTATAATTGACTTAATTAACATAATACTTTTTTAATTATAACTTAAAAGCAACTACATCTTTGAGTGAAATAAATTATTGATTATATGAGATAATTGGATAACTAACAATTTTTATTTTTTTTCACTTTTCTTGTCAGGAATAAATTTCTAGGTTTGATTTGTGGTTAGAAAACAAACTCAGTCTGATATCAAAAAAAAAAAAAAAAACCTCATTCACAGACGAAAAGTAAGTATTAAGCAGCAGCAATATCTGTTAATATATACAATATACAGTGGTATAATTAAGTTCTATCAGCTTCACTATCTATGAGAAAAAAAACATGTAGTAATTTGGGAAGCATTAATTCTATTTAATATTTATCAAGAGTGGTTTTCTATCTAGTGATGAAGCAAGACGACTATCCGAACTAGAGCCTGTTGTGTCAGAAGCAGCAAGGTCCCAAAGCCCCTCCATGAAACCATTTGGATCATACTCGATCTCTTGAGGAATGATCATGTGCTGTGATTTTTGAGTCCCGTATGACTTTTGGATCCCCTCTAGCACCATCGCCACTTCTTTCATTGTTGGCCTTTCTCTTCCTTTCATGCTCAAACATCTCTTGGCCAACATGGCAACCATCATTACATCTTCTTTCTTTCCTTGCAGAGTAACTTGAGGATCAAGAATGTCAAATAGATGGTTTTCCTCCATGGAAACAATGAAATATGTTACTAAACTTCTGTTTTCTTCTTCTGATCTCATGGAAGAGATTGGCTTTTGTCCAGTGAGTAGCTCAGCAAGGACCACCCCAAAGCTATAAACATCACTCTTGGCTGTCAACTGGCTTGTTTGGAAGTACTCTGGATCCAAGTACCCGAAGGTGCCTAGTACTAGAGTTGTGACACGACTTTGGTCGATGGTTACTGACTTTGATGTCCCAAAATCTGCTACTCTGGCTCTGTACTTCTCGTCTAGTAGTATGTTTGTAGACTTGATATCTCTGTGGAAAATTGGAATGGAAGCTGCTGAATGTAGGTAAGAAAGTGCCCCAGAAACCTCTGTTGCAATCCTTAATCGCATTTCCCAAGTTAATGGGAATTCTTCATTCGAGTCATGTAGAAACTGGTAAAGGTTTCCATTAGGAATGAATTCATAGACCAACAATGGAACCTCAGTCTCTAAGCAACAACCGAAAAGCTTGACCACATTCCTGTGGTTAATTTGTGAAAGAATGACAACTTCATTAATGAATTGTCTGAGATTATCTTCATCAAGAACTTTTGATTTCTTGACTGCAATGATTTTTCCATCCGCTAACATCCCTTTGTAAACTGTACCTTGGCCTCCCTGGCCAAGCGTTCTATTCACATTGTAATGATCAGTGGCCTTGTCCAATTCCTTTGAACCAAACAATTTGATTTTCTCGACGTTGACTTCCCCTGAAGATAGTTGTTCTTGCAGCAGCAAACCACCATTCCGTTGAAAGAATATCTTCTTGCGTTTTTCATTCCTGCTTTTCTTTATAACTTTGTACAACCACCATGAACCAATAAGTAGGACCAATACTCCAAACCCCACGCCAAAACCTGCATAATGATTAACAGATCAATAAGCCTTCATGAATATTCACATTTTGAGAAATTCATGCACTCTTCTTCTCAAACTGCTGAAAAATAAAGAAACAAATCCATTTGTATCATGTTCTAGGTTGCAAGACAACATACCTAAACCCACCATTTTAACCCGAGATTTCGTGATTTCAAGCTTCACACATTGGTGGCCGCCGTATAGGTTTTGACAGATTAGGCCCCAGGAGCAAATAGTAGTGTTGTTGATGGAAGAGCTCTGGCATTCATTAATATCTGCATATGTAGACAACACAAAATTCAGTACATCATGTAATTATCCTATTCTTTAATCCATGTTTAAAGAAACTATTAGTTTAGTTGATGAGAATGATTACCTTGACAACCATCAGGAATATAAGGATTGCCTTGAAAGCCTGAGTAGCACGAACATAGAAGAACATTTGAGTTCTGGCTACAATTGGAAGTCCCGGAAGACGTTAAATTTGTGACGCTATACGCTGATCCATTCAGCGTCATATTTTCGTATAATCCAAGATCAATTCTCCAATTTAGCACCACTGGGACATAGTCCATATCTATCATCGAAATGTTATTGTCGAACCTCAGATTAAACCAATTTTGATCAACTAAGTAGGCATACTTGCACCCATCCTTCACCTTGTCGCCTACAACTTGTAAGGTTGCGTTAAAAAAAACGAGACCTGAGGGGATTGTGGTCTCGCAGCAGTTGATGCCATTACAATTAGTACCATTTGCAGAGGCATCACCACTGCTGACGTTGCAAATGGACATGCACCCTCCGACAGTAGCCTCATTTCTGCTCAACAAAGCAAGGTTGTTGCAACCAGCTGCAACGAACCGATTTGCAGTTGAGAAAGAAAAAGGGGTATCTTCCAAATTGACGACCAGTGAATCCCTGCTGCTGGTTTTGCTGCTGCAATTTTGAAAGATGATTGGGAAATTGATTTGAATAATATTGTTGGCTGTATCAACTGAGATATCTTTAACCTCCAGGCTGGTTCCATTTAGGTCAAGTGTAGGAATGCTGCTAGAGTTGCAATCTATCCTGAACCTCTCTTCTAAGTAACAACCAGTTTCCATTCCAAATGGATATGGAATGGTGATGTTTCCACAACGTTCTTTACATCCACCTTTTGTCATAGATTGTGCTTCTGCAAGAAATGGATTCAATGAGCAGAGCAAAAAAATGACTTGAAACACTAGCTGAAAAACCATTATTTTTCTTTACAGCTTTCCTCTCCCTGACTGAAATGAAAATCCTGCCGCTTGAAGCTATATAGATCAGATTCTTTACATTCTACCCTGTGAAATTCCCAACTAATAGTAGAAGGATTCAAAGCTGATTTCTTCTTGCTTTTGTTCTCCCATTTACTTGCATCACTTTTAGAGCCAGATATTATTCTAGATGTGGGACTTTGACCAAACAAAAGATGATGTTTCTTCAACTAAACCTTGGGTTAATTAAAAACTATAAATTTGATCCCTATTTTCTTAAATCCGTTAATAACTTAGTCCTTTCATCAATTTCTTGTTCTATTTTTACTTAGTTTTCTTACATGGATAAAAAAGGAGAACATATATAGCTAAGATGAGAAAAATGGATCATGAAAGAAGGTATTTTTGAAAACATAAACAACTAAATTGAAGTAGGTCATCACTAGTCAAGGGACTAGATAGTTATTTTTCATACTATGGGACTCGTCAGTTATTTTTCATAAGCTATAGGGACTGAGTTTATTATTAAATATTCTTGCAGCCATTCCTGACTGATAATATATAAAAGAAAGAAAAGATGTGTAATGTCTAAGATGACAAAGTTTGATTAGGAAGAAAAGAGATTTTTGAAAATAAAAGTGCCAAATTAAAAACATTTGTGAAAGAATTATGTAATTATTTTCATACTAAAGGACTCATCAATTTATTAGTTCTGATAAACTATATAATTATGTAATTATGAATTAATTCTTAATTTTTTGACGTATTCATTGTCCATTCATCTAGAAAAGAAAGAAATATCTTGGTTTCTTGCCAGGAAATTAATCAATCATAACGCGTGAATGCTAGATATTTTTATAAAGACTTTTCTACGTACGAAATCTATTACAGTACTTTTCTACGCATTTTAGAGTATTAGTTAATAGTGTAATTGACTGACTGGGTCAAGTCTGGCTGCTTAATTCTTTGTGTGGTTCTAAAGACTTTGGTTTTGAACTTTCTACTCGTGGAAGGCGAGAGGAAAAAAACAAAGAAAGAAAGAATTAGTTGAAAGAAGAAGAAGACCTTGGATAAATTAATATATGGCTGGGTTACTTGCCAAGTAAGAGCCCGTTTTATACCTTCTCTCTTCTATAAAGCTACTCTGTCTGAAAGAAGAAGTAAAAGAATATGGCAGCTGTTGAGTTAACAGTATTTCAGGTCATCCTGTTGTTCTGGTCATTGCGTACTGCAGAATCACAGGTTATGATATTGCCTGGATGTCAATCTTATTGTGGAGACATTAGTATTCCATATCCGTTTGGAATGAAAGAAGGATGTTACCTAGACGAAAGTTTCAATGTTCCTAAACTTACAGTAAACGGCACTGATCTGGAGGTCAATTACGAGCGTATTTGGTATTGTGTTAATTATTGTAATTGTGATTTGAAAAAAACTATTTTATAAAAAGTATTTTTAATTGAGGTTAGTTTGAAAAAATATATGTTTGGTTAAAACTGTGGTTAAAATTGAGGTTGAACAAAAAGTAATTTAATGTATTTAATTAAAAGAATATTTTTTAAATTGAGGTTATAAAATAATATATATATATATATATATATAGTGGCGAAGCCAAAATTTTTTAAATAAAAGGACAAATTACTAATAAATACTTGATATCATATATTATGTAGTTATGCGTTATATAAAAAAATCAGTTTGAAATGATAAAATACTTTTAAAATAAAAAAAAATTTACATTATAATTATTCTCTTCGAGTTTTTATATTTTGAACCACTTCATAATGATTTTATTATCAATTTCATGGAAGATATTTTTTAAAATAGCCCAAACCATATATATAAAAAAATATTGGTGGAAGAAAGATTTGTAGTGATTTTAATAGAATGCATATAAGAAAATCCAAAAATGAATGATTTTCCACGAAACATGCATTTGTTTTATTTGGACGTGAAGACAGAGTATTCTTTCTCTCTTTTTTATTTCCCATATTTTTCTGTAACTCCCCTTCCATTCATGGGACTTTTCAACTTTTAATTTATGTTTATGCACATAGGCATGCTTATAAAAAGTTAAGGGGGCAGTTGCCCCCTCATGCCCCATTGTGGCTCCGCCCTTGTATGTGTATATATATATATATTTTGATGGTTTTTAATTTAAATATTGTAGATTTAATTACCGTTATTATATCATGAAATAAATAATATTGATATCAAATATTTTTTATTATTCCATTAAACTATGTGCAATTTCATTACATACGAAATCTATCCAACAAAGACTATATTTTCCATGGTTTCTTAAGTGCGCAACAATAAAAACTGAATTTTTTATTACGTCATCAAACGATCTCCTTTTAATTTTTTGAATAAAACACAATTACAAATAAAAACTGATTTTTTTTTAATTGGGTCGGACCCGGCAAGAATATAATTGGGGTTGCGATCAAATTTTGTAAATGCTACGTCATCAAGCGATCTCTTTCTAATTTATGTAGTGTTATTAAATAATATTAAACACTAATTTTTCGAGTAAAATATAATTTTAATTTTTTTTTTAAAAATGTAAGTAGTTATTCACCTGGCACTGTTCACGTGAACAGTGACAAGATAAATTATATTTATCTGACAGTGAACAGTGCCTCACATCTGCAATCAAGTGAATTAATTCATCTAGGCACTGTTCACCTGGAGTCTAGGTGAATTATATTCACCTGGTTGCAGACATGAATTAATTCATCGCACCTACATCTCATGAAATGATGTTTTGAGTAAAAATATACATGGATTCCACATAAAAAGTAATTAAATTTTTATGTTACTAAATTTTATATTTACATGGTTAGCTTTAAAAACAAAAGCTATCGTGTAGACAAACACCCATCGCATCTCAGCGAGTCGCAGTACGATTGAGGTCATGTTTCCAGTTGTTTTCGCAAATTGTGGAGGCAAAGATAGAAACACAGTTGTCCACTTGGAAGGAAGCCCTTTTGTTTTCTCCTCCGAGAATTACTTCATCGCAAGGGGTGGTGGTAATCTTGTCTAGAGGACCCAAAATCAATCTACTATTGGTGGGTGTGTGTCAATTTGTGACAAAAACAATGATAGCAAGATGGCTGGCTGCAGTGGGGTTTGTGTCAAGGTCGTTAAAATCACGATTTTAACACGAAACGGAAAGTCGTTCACAAACTCGGATCGTAAAAACGAATCATAAAATCGTAAAAAAATCGTAAGGAATTTTAAAATATATTAAAAAAAATTCATGTTTCAAATAAAAATTCATACATAGTTCAAGCACCTTAAAAAACATGTTTCAAATAAAACTTCATACATATTTCAAGCCTTCAAATATGATTTGTTTGAGAATGAGGATTTGTTCTTAATGTTTGAAAATTAGGTTTTTTGATTTGTTTTATTTATTTTTATTATGTTACTTTGGTCTCATGACTCGGGAATAGTGCTTAAGGAGTTAATCCGATTAGACTCGATTTGTTTTTTGTATTTTATTTTTCATTGAATTTTTTCTCCAATTTCATTATTCAACACTAGGTCGGTTCAGAATTGAGCTTCATAATCTGTTTTGATTTGATTTCTATAGATATGTGACATATGTCTTGGTCTCATAATCAATATCGTTGATTTTGGCATTTTAACCACAGTTAAATCGGATCATTTTTTTTTTAATATATTATTTTGGTCTCATAACCCAAATCAAAGGTCCTTCAACATTGAATTTTTTTTGTATTGATTTATCTCCATCTTATTATTCAAGTTGTGAATTTAACAGGTTAACCGAATTGATTCAGTTTTTTTAAATTAATTTTTTTTTTCAAATTCATCATTTAATATTGTGTTTGATCGGAAATTAGGTTTCATAATTTTTTCTGATTTGCTTTTAATATATATATATATATATATATTGAGTTCATGATTAAATTTTTTTTATTAGAAAACATGTTAACAATATCATTATATTTTTATTAGAAAATATATTTTTTTAAAAAAATGATCAGTGCAACCATCCAGGACAATATTCTAGTTACATATTTCACAGAGTGTTTTCTCGAGATGAATCTCCAAAAGATCACCTGCGCCCAAAATGTAAAATTTTTTTTTATTTAAAATCTAAGGTCTGAAATCCAAAGGATTACCCCACAGTTCATTTTGATAATTAGACCATCTGATATTTACATTCTCAAGAATCTCAACCTCGAAGCCCTCGATATATTCCATGATGATCTCGGGCCGAAGACAGTCACGTGAAAAGGGAAAAACAAATTTCAAGTGTCTGACAGCTGTATATGAGGGGAAAAAAACTTTCAGCCGCTCATTTTGTTGAAATCGAACAATCAGTTTTGATATCGCGATTTTGCGTGATTTCATCTGATTTTTATGATTTCATCCGATTTTACTTATTTTTGATTTTTTCAAGCGATTCAACCCATAATACATATTTTGTACGATTTTACGAGTCAAAACGCGATTTTAACAAAGTTGGTTTGTGTCATGCGTGACATAATTCCTTGTTTTACCATCGTATGATTAACGGCAGACAACTACTAGTAAACAAACCTCTGCCACACAGCAAGCGAAAGTAAATTCCACAAGTGGGCCCCGTAGGATTAGACTGTGAAGGTGGAATCTAGCTGACTTTAAAAGGTTACCTATCAAGTGAAGCTCGCACATCCACTCTATTTACCATGCAATCTCTTGAAATCAATTGCCTCGCCGTTTGATTCACGGCTGACGGCTACAATACACAAACCTCTGTCACGTAGCAAGTGCAAGTAAATTAAATGATGGATCTGGCTGAGAATTCATTCCTACGTCGAGGTTCTAATTGAGATAAGGAAAATCGAGGACCTAATTGAAATTGACCTCAAAGTTTGGGGATTTTATAATGAGATTTCTCAAGGAAAAAATGTACTGACACTTCCATATTTAGGGGCCTTGACTTAATTCGAATAAAAACGCTTCGATTCTAGTAAGTTCTTGCTTGCAAGTCCTCTACCACATGCACGCTCTTTTAGATATTCAGTCACATATATCCCAACTGGCATTCAAGCCCTATAATTTGGTCTTCCATCGACCAACATCGTGGTAATTTGCTCTATAAAAAAGCTAGCTGCCATAGAGAGTTTTGTACCACCCGACTCCATTTTAATTAAACAGAAAAGTAGCTGTCATGGGAATTCGAGGAATGGCCTTACAGTTCACAATAACTGGAGTGTTGTTAGCAGCAGTTACAGCAGCAACAGGGTTTCCTATAGCGAAACCTGGATGCCATGATAGATGTGGGAATGTTAGTATCCCATATCCATTTGGCACCAGAAAAGATTGCTACTTCGACTCTAAGTTCCTCATAACTTGCAACCATACTTTCAATCCTCCAAAAGCGTTTTTAGGAAATGGTAGCTTAGAGGTCACAGAAATAACCCTTGATGGGAAGCTACGCATCATGCAGCATATAGCTAAGGACTGCTATAATCGGGCAGGTGCACCAACATCGAGAATCATACCCTGGATAAACCTAGCCGACCAAGGTCCATACGTTCTTTCTGACACTGACAATAGGTTCGTCGCTATCGGCTGTGATACTGTAGCTGAAATGCGAGGTAGCCGAGAAGTCACGAATGATACATACCTGGTAGGATGCATTTCCGAATGTAGCGACAAAACATATGTGCCAAACACATGCTCCGGAATTGGTTGCTGCCAAACCTCCATTGCCAAAGGAATGAGGTACTTCGAAGTGAGCGTGTCTAGTTACAGAAATCATACGGGAATCTGGGAATTCAATCGTTGCAGCTTTGCCTTCATGATTGAAGAAAAGCAGTTCAGCTTTTTTCCAAGTAACCTGTCGGATTTGGAGAAAGTAAGTAAGCTTCCTGTTATAGTGGATTGGAGTATTGGGCGCAATAAATGCGAAACTTTGGAAAAGAAGAAGATGTCTAATGCATGTCAAGGACAGAGCAAATGTCATGACCCTGAAAATGGGTTTGGGAACATTTGCAAATGCTTAGATGGCTATCAAGGAAATCCATACCTCCCAAATGGTTGCCGAAGTATGCATTTCTTTTTCTTCATTTTATCCCCTTTTTTATAATTTTTTACTTGCATGAAGAGAGTTAAATTATTTGTAATTGATTTCGAGGAGATCTCTAATCTGATTTTTCGAAATTGGATTACATGAAATTATGAGAATTTACTATAGTTTTACTTAAAGGCTTCTCTTTATGATGCTTCTACAGACATTAATGAATGTTCAGATCCAAAAGTAGCCCACAATTGCAGCCACATATGCATCGACACCGAAGGGAATTATACATGTTCTTGCCCCAAGGGGTACTATGGAGATGGGAGAATAGATGGAGAACGCTGCATCCGTACTATATCATCAGTGATTCAGGTCGCTGTCGGTAAGTTCGTATATCATCCTCTTCATTTGGAATCCCGATGTTCATGTACATACTATTGTGTATAGATCTTTCATGTGCCAATTTTTAGTTCTTGCTATTTAGATGAGGCTGTGATGGGCAGTATTATTAATACTATATCACAGTCTCTATTTCCAGTTCATCCTAATACTTGGTTCCCTCCATTAGAGACCTGAGTTTGATACTCATATGCCTCTTTAACTGCCCAAACACAGATCAACTACGGGTAGTATTCTTATGCCAGAGGGAACTTTGACTATTATTATGACAAGAGATAGGGACTATATATGTTCCCGTAGTGCTGGATTAGGGGATAGACGAAAGGGTATTTGAATCATTTGTTAAGAATGGATCATTCTATAATTCAAGTTATACTTCTATGTGTAAGATTGTGAATCCTTCCATTTATTCAACCAACCAGAGCTCCACCGTTCAATGTTCTTGCAATCCAGGCTTCGAAGGAAATCCTTATCTTTCTGGTATTTGTCATGGTAAATTAACCCCTGGTTACAATTCCTGCTCTGTAGATTCTTCTGCCACGGTTTACCATTGTATGGTTTACTGATCCATCAACTTTGTTATAGGATACAGACTCTGTTGCCTGGTTAAGTAGTAAAGACAATCTGCAAAATGGAAGTTAGAGATAAAATCTAGACCCTTGCTGCAGCTGTACAACCCCAAAATCACCAATCCTATCCCAGCAGCATCAAATAATCGCAAATACTGCACCATTACTCAAGCAAACAGACAGAATTTGTTTTTCTGAGTTCAGCTCTAAAAAGGAGTTGAATGCAATTGGTTGACTTGTGCAGGTGTTGGAGTGGGATTTGGAGCACTGTTTATTGTTTTATGGTGGTTGTACAAAGTATTCAAGAGAAAGAGGAGTGAAAAACTAAAGAAAAAGTACTTTAAGAGGAATGGTGGTCTTTTACTGCAAGAACAACTATCTTCAGGTGAAGTCAATGTTGAGAAAATCAAAATGTTTCCTTCGAAAGAATTAGACAAGGCCACTGATCATTACAATGTGAATAGAAAGCTGGGCCAGGGAGGCCAAGGAACAGTTTACAAAGGGATGTTGGCGGATGGAAAAATCGTTGCAGTCAAGAAATCCAAAGTAATTGATGAAGGGAATCTCAGACAATTTATCAACGAGGTCGTCCTTCTATCCCAAATTAACCATAGAAATGTGGTTAAGCTTCTGGGTTGTTGTTTAGAGACTGAAGTTCCATTGTTAGTCTACGAATTCATTCCTAATGGGACCCTTTACCAGTTTCTCCATGACCCTAATGAGGAATTCCCTTTAACTTGGGAAATGCGCTTAAGGATTGCAGCAGAGGTAGCAGGGGCACTTTTCTATCTACATTCAGCAGCCTCCCTCCCCATTTTTCATAGAGACATCAAGTCTACAAACATCCTGCTTGATGAGAAGTATAGAGCCAAAGTTGCAGATTTTGGGACTTCAAGGTCCGTAAGCATCGACCAAACTCATGTCACAACTCAAGTACAAGGCACCTTTGGGTACTTGGATCCAGAGTACTTCCAATCAAGCCAATTCACAGACAAGAGTGATGTCTATAGCTTTGGTGTAGTTCTTGTTGAGCTACTTACTGGGCAGAAGGCAATCTCGTTCAAAAGATCAGAAGAACAAGGCAGAAGTTTAGCCACATATTTCATAATGGCCATGGAGAGCAACTGCCTGTTTGATATTCTTGATCCTCAGGTTGCGAAGCAAGGGGAAAGAGAGGAAGTATTGATGGTTGCTAGCTTGGCTAGGAGCTGCTTGAGGTTAAATGGGAAAGAAAGGCCTACGATGAAGGAAGTCACAATGGTGTTGGAGAGGATTAAAAAATCCGAAAACTTGATCGTCCAACAAGAGAATGAATATGACAGAAATGAAGTGATGGGAGCACCTTGGGATGTTACTTATGCCTCAACAATTTCCAGCTTCGATATTGGTGCTCCTTCATCACTAGATGAAAAACCACTCTTTCATACATATTGAAATTATTTACTAGATGTCTTAATTTTGTGTTTGTATGTCAAACTTAAATATCCTTGTGGTATTGGTTTTAGACTTGTAGCACTTTCCTCCATTTGTTCTGTAATTGTGTGTTCTAGCTGCCCGTAATTAGAAACAGCTGTTGAAGTCGTTACTTATTAACAGAGAGTCATCATCCAGTGTCCCTCCAAAAACATAATGCTCTGAACTCTTGAAAACAAGAGCGCCATTAAAGCCCATCTGTGCACGCTAACGTCCTTGTCTCCCGCTGTCATTTTCGAAATGCCATATCCTAAACTTTTGTCTCCCGCTTATCCACCACCACCATCACCACCAGCTTCTACTAATGGTCGAAGGAGCGTGGTCAATTGATTTCAACGAGGTCCCCTCTTCGGGGTAGTACTTGTCCTTGTTTCGCACGGAGCTATCTTGTCCTTGGACACTCAAATGACACACGTGCTAGCTACCAACCACCATGCATGTGAACTTTGACACTCAATAATTTCCTTCCCCACAAACCAAATCATAAATAGATACGCATCCTATTAAGCTCAAGATTGGATGATTTCGAATCGCCAGGAATATGTTCGGGTCTACATCCATTGTCATTGGGTCCATTCTTTTTCCATCAGTAAAAGTCGGAGAGTAGTGGAATCCTGGCATGCATGATAGCCCTTGTAGCCTAATTGCACAAGCCCTCGATCATTGTTGCAAACATGATCAGGATTCCTTGCATGATTTGATTGACATTTGAAAGCAGACACTTTTTGTGATAGGAGCACATTTCCTAATCGTACATGAAAAATGCAGGGAATGCCTGGACACCTTTCTCTCAATTATCTTCCGACATTGGGCATCTTTTTGTGAAAGCAGGTGCGACAAACCTCATGCACAAGGGATCTGTTAAGAGTTGTGTTGTTGTGTTTTGTGCACGTGAAGGGATGCACAATCAAGAACAACAATGCTGGATTTTGAAGAACACGAATTACACACAAGGTGTTTGATGAAATGTCTCAGTGAGTATTTCATTAACTGCATGTCTTTAAATACATGAGAAAACTTAACAACTGTAGTGGACAATGTGCTGCCACTAATCTCAGCAACAACTTCAGAAAAACAAGGGATTTATTTTGACAAGATCAAAACAAAAATGAAAGAAAAGAAAACAGACAATACTTGATTAAACAACATGAAACACTAGAGTTAAAAAATGTCAATAGTCTAACACTCCTCCTTGACATTTTGACGACAAATTCCAATCATTTGTCTTAATGTCTCAAATCTCTCTTTAGGTAGTGGTTTGGTAAATATATCTGCAAGTTGTTCTTCGGAAGAACAATGAATCAACATCACTTCATTAGATTGTTGAACTTCTCTAATAAAATGAAACTTGATTTTGATATGCTTTGTACGTCCATGAAAGACTGGATTCTTTGAAATTGATACTGCAGAACTGTTATCACACATGATTTTAGTAGCTTCAACCTGTTCATGTCCCAAATCCTTTAACATTTTCCTCAACCAAATTGCTTGGTTGACAGCAGCAGCAGCAGCAATGTACTCTACTTCTGCAGTGGATTGAGCTGTTGTCTCTTGCTTCTTTGAACTCCAGGTGAAGACACCTGAATTGAGTGAGAATAAATACCCTGAAGTGCTTCTTGAATCATCAACACAGCCTCCCCAGTCACTGTCATTATAGCCTTTTAGTTCCACAACCCCTTCTGATGATCTTGGACAGAAAATACCAAGATCAATGGTACCTTTGATGTATCTAAGTATCCTTTTTGCTGCAATAAAATGAGTCTCCCTTGGAGAATGCATGAACCTTGAAAGAATACTCACAGCAAACAATATGTCAGGTCTACTTGCTGTGAGATATTGAAGGCTCCCAATTAAGCCTCTATACAAACTTTCATCCACT
Source organism: Populus davidiana (assembly GCA_030145905.1). NCBI lineage: Eukaryota > Viridiplantae > Streptophyta > Magnoliopsida > Malpighiales > Salicaceae > Populus > Populus davidiana. The sequence continues at coordinate 4,507,356 of CM057806.1, forward strand.
TTTTCAGATTCATCATCCTTGTTAAGCTTGATACTTGTTGTCATAGGAGTCCCCACTGGTTTACAATCCTCCATTTTGAATCTTTTTAGGATGTCTGAAGCATACTTCTTTTGGCATGTAAAAATGCCATTGCTGGATTGCATCACTTCCATTCCAAGGAAGTAATTCATCATTCCAAGGTCAGACATCTCAAACATCTTCTTCATTTCATCTTTGAACTCTTGGATCATTCCAAGTTCACTTCCTGTGATGAGCATATCATCTACGTAAATAGATACAATTAGAAAATGGTTACCACAGGATTTCACATACAAAGTTGCTTCATTTTGGCTTATGTTGAACCCAAGTTGAAGCAGATGTGTGTCCATTATGTCATACCAAGCTCGGGGAGCTTGTTTCAACCCATACAAGGCCTTCTTAAGTAGATACACATGCTCTTCTTTATCTTTAACAGCATACCTATCGGGTTGCTCTACAAAGATTTCTTCAGCAAGAAATCCATTCAAGAAGGCAGACTTGATATCAAGTTGGTGAATCTGCCAAGAGTTATGTGCTGCAAGTGTAATGAGAAGTCTAATAGTATCATACCTTGCTACTGGAGCAAAGGTCTCTAGGTAATCCACACCATATTGCTGAGCATAGCCCTTTACCACCAATCTAGCCTTGTGTTTGCATATTGACCCATCTGAATTGAGTTTTGTTTTGAAAACCCATCTTACACCTATCACCTTGCGATGCTTAGGCCTTTCAATCAGCTGCCATGTTGCATTTTTGTTGATCATTTCCATTTCTGCCTCCATTGCTCTCCTCCATGCTGGAAATTCTTGAGCTTCAGTATAGCTGGTTGGTTCTAGAATTGCCATGTTGTATCTTAGGTGAATATCTTCCAATGATCTTGTGCCTCTAACTGGAAAATCATCCACTGATTCATTAGCTACCAGCTGAGGCTAAATGGTGAATGGTTGATTAGAAATAATATTTTTCTGATGTTCCCAATCCCATGTGATTGCTTCATCAACCTTCACATCTCTGCTGAGAATTACCTTCTCTGTTTGTAAGCAAAGAATTCTGTATCCTTTGGTTGTTATTCCATAACCCACAAGAACTTCCTTCTGAGCTTTGTTGTCAAGTTTGCTCCTCTTTGGCTCAGCTATATGATAATAGCATATGCTGCCAAAGATTCGAAGATGATCTACAACAGGTTTAACACCATTCCAGCATTCGTATGGTGTCTTGTCCTCCAGTGCTTTAGTTGGAAGTCGGTTCAGCAAGTAAACAGAGGTATTGACTGCTTCTGCCCATAATTTGTTTGGCATTTTCTTTTCAAGTAAGAGACATCTAGCCATCTCCATTACTGTCCTGTTCTTCCTCTCACATACACCATTTTGCTGTGGTGTGTATGGTGTAGTGTACTGGTGTACAATGCCTCTGCTGTTGCAATACTCAAGAAACTGATTTAAGGTATATTCAGTACCATTGTCAGATTTTAAGCATTTAATTAGCATGTCACTTTGATTCTCAACTAAAGCTTTGAATGTTTGAAAGATTGTAAATACTTCACTCTTCAATTTGATGAAATACACCCAACACATCCTAGTATAATCATCAATAAAGAGAATGAAATACTTGTTACCACATAATGAGGCTGTCTTCATAGGTCCACACACGTCAGTGTGGATGAGCTGAAGGTTTTGGCTAGCTCTTCATGCTTGCCTTTTAGGAAATGGTGGCCTTGATTGCTTGCCAAGTTGACATGTTTCACACAATTGAATCTCACCATTCAATGTGGGCAATGCTTCAACCATTTCCTTTTGTTTCAGAATTGACAAGCCCTTTTGATTGAAATGTCCAAATCTTTTATGCCAAAGATTTGAAATATCCTGAGTAGCACTCACATATGCATGATTGGATACTTTATCCCAGTCAACAACAAAGCTTCTGTTTTTCATCTTTACACAGAACACTTGTTCTCCAGAAGGATCAAAGATAATGCATTTATGATCCTTAAACTGAAGAGAATAGTTTTTCTCCATCATTTGTCCAACACTCAACAAATTTTGACTGATTTCAGGTATAAATGACTCAACAAAGAATTGCTCCTCCTGTGTATCAACTTCATCTGCTAGGTGAGCTTGTTGAGGTTTTGGATCTGAGTTTTTAAACTTGCAGACCTTTGTGATGTGCCCTGATTGCTTGCAATTTCCATAAATTGCATCTGGCCTCCACCAGCAATATTTTTCTGAATGTGTGTTTCTTTTGCAGTGAGTGCAAGGAGGAAACTTCTTTTGTTTTGAAGCTTCACTAGTGCTGCCCCCTTCATTTCTGCCTTTGAATCTCAGATTAGGCAACTTCTTTCCTTTTCCAGCTTGGTGTTTTTGCACATAAAAGGCTCATTTAGTCAATATGTCTTGCCTGATTGTTCTTCATTGCTCCTGTGCTTGAAGAGCACTCATTAGTTCACCTAATGAGATTTTACTAAGGTCCTTTGATTCTTCTAGAGAGGAGATTTTGGATTCAAACCTCTTAGGAAGAGTCACAAGAACCTTCTCCACAATCCTACTGTCAGGAAAGTCTTCTCCAAGTAATCTGATGTTGTTGATAATGAGTGAAATTCGATCAGAATACTTGGAGATTGTTTCATCTTCTTGCATGTTAAGTGCCTCAAAATCTCTCTTCAAATTCAACACTTGCATTTGCCTTGTTCTGTCACTGCCTTGGTATTCTTCTTTTAGTTTGTTCCAAGCCTCTTTAGCTGAATTGCATGCCATAATTCTGTAGAAAATGCTTTCTGCCACAGAATTCTGGATGATTGATTTTGCCTTGGATTTCTTTGCCTTTTCCTCACTGCTGCACTTGATTTGAGCCATAGTGGGATTTGTTGGTAAGGGAGCTACTGGTTTGTCTTCGGAAACAATTTCCCAAAGATCATAAGCTTCAAGAAAAGCTTGCATCTTCACTGACCAAATATGGTAGTTTTTGCCGGTGAATATAATGTGGGAGTTTAAAAGTAAGTTGTTGGATGTCATTTTTGAGATTTTGAAAAAAAGGTGTTTTGGTCCTGTAAGATCTGAGATGCTCTGATACCACTGTTAAGAATTGTGTTGTTGTGTTTTGTGCAGGTGAAGGGATGCACAATCAAGAACAACAATGCTGGATTTTGAAGAACACGAATTACACACAAAGTGTTTGATGAAATGTCTCAGTGAGTATTTCATTAACTGCATGTCTTTAAATACATGAGAAAACTTAACAACTGTAGTGGACAATGTGCTGCCACTAATCTCAGCAACAACTTCAGAAAAACAAGGGATTTATTTGACAAGATCAAAACAGACAATACTTGATTAAACAACATGAAACACTAGAGTTAAAAAATATCAATTGTTTAACAGGATCCTTGCTCTGTGAACTTGAACCTGAGGTCATTCCAATGACTTCGCTATGTGTGAACCTTAATTTGTAAGTGTATCATGCGGGCATAGCTCCCATCAGGATAATTTTTCAATAGATGCGAGTGGAATCCTTGCTCTGCTACTTTACCATCATCAATCACAGCAATGACATGAGCATTTCTTATAGTTGATAGCCGGTGTGCAACAACAATTGTGGTCTTTCCTGAGAAGGCACGATCCAGGGCTTCCTGGACAGACCTCTCAGACTCAGCATCTAGTGCACTTGTTGCTTCATCGAGTAGCCTAAGCCCAGCCTTCCTTATTTAAAGCTCGAGCAATGGCAATTCTTTAATGAAGTGGACTAAAATATCGGGTCCCGAAGAGTGAAGATAATAGAAAAACCATGATCATATTAAACTTTTTTTAATTGTAATAAACTGGTGTGCGAGGTATGTCTTTTAATTTTTTTAAAATAGAAGTGGTAAATCTAGATTTAATGGGTCTAAAAACACCCTCAAAAAACATTTTTTATGGATTCAATTAAAGGAATAATCTAATTCCATGGACACAACTACATTTTGCTTCATATTCTTTTTACACCCTTAGTTATATCAAATTCTTCTAGATTCCACTATATTTTCATTTATATTATTATTGAGTAAGGGATACTATGTAAAAGCTCTCTTAGTACCCACTATAATTCCATCAATATTAATATATATATCAGATATATTTTTTCTCATTAATACTTATATTAGAGATATTTTCCATTAATATTAATATATATGTCAATAATATTTTTTTTCCTTAAAATCATTAGGGTAATATTATATTTTAGCCTTTCTTTTTTATAAAAGAGACTTATGTGCTATAAATAGACCATGAATCTTTTAACCAAAAAAAATTTAAAATCTTTATTCTCTACTGCATAATTATTTTCAGAACATCTCCTTGTAATATTATTGTATTTTCTCTCAAAAATTCATTGATTTAATTATTAGAGAGTCCTTAAATTAACCAAATAAAATTTTTTGCAGGTATTCGACATCCTTCTCTAATCACCTTAATTAAAATAAATAAATTAGATTATTAATATTAAAAGATTAACTAATTATCCAAAACATGTATAAAACTTCATCCCAAATTACTTGAATTTTTTTTATCATAGGAAAGATTTAATTTTAAGTGATGTGAAAGTTATTTAGAAGATATCTCATATATTCAAATTAACAAAAAAAAAAATGCACAGTTTTTTTTTATAATAATAAATGTTGTCCTCGGCCCATATTCCATCAATTCCTCCTTTTTGGAGGGATAAAAATCATATAATTTATGGTTTTTATCTCCGTCCTTGCTATAAAGTATATTCTTATCCCATTTGTATTTATCTTTTCTATTTCATAACATAAATTAAATGCTACAACATGATATATTTCTTTTTTTTTTCTTAATATAGAAAATTATTTTATGATTTTTGGTTTTTTAACATAATTGTTTTTCATAATTTAGATCTTCTATATTTATTAAAATTTTGATAGAGTCTTTTCATCATTTTATTTTAAAATAAAAATCATTTCAAAGTTTCAATCAATTACAAAATAACATTAAATGTGTAAATATCAAATTCATATTCAGTGTCAAAAAGAAAAATCAAAAAGGAAAAAAATAAAACAAATATTGAACCAAAATCTTTACATGGAAATGGACTTTTCTTGATTAGTAAGTTTTGAGTCCGTGTTGTGTTGATTCTGTAAAATAAATCTTTCATTGAGAAATGTTTTTATATTTAATTAGTTTTTGAAGTCTTTCCAATGACAAGTAAATAAAATAATTTAAGAAAAAAATAATAATTTTTTTTTAAAAAAAAATCGATGTGTTTTCTTTTCTTAAATGAGTTCTATGTTTAGTCGAGAGTGAGTTGATTAATAATCATTAAAAAGTATTTATAAGTGTGATAATAATTATTTTTTAAAATATTTTTTTATTTATTTAAAAAATTATTTTTAACTAAAGCGATAAAAAAACATAAAATTTATTAATTTTAAACAATTTTTTTTTTTAATTTAGAGAAACATAACTCAGTTCCAAATAACCCTAAAATCCCCCTTACCTTGATGGGATTGAAGTTGTTTCTAAGAAAATGGACCGTGAATAACACACGGTGAATGGTGTAGTTTACTTTGTAGAGTGATGCTTTATCAGGGTATTAATAAATGGAGAGATATTATTATTGTAGTGCGTAAGCGGTAGAAAAAATTACTGGTGAATGGTTTATATAATTTTATAAAATAAATGTGTAAAAAAATAGGAAGAAAGAATATATACAGGACAGGCCGGGGCGAGTCTCGCTCATGCATGGGGAGTTTCACCTCGCCTGGGCCTGGACCAGGAAAGGTGATCGCAGCCCAGACCAGCCCAAGGTGAGATGGGCTTGACAGATTTTTTTTACACTCAACATCAGCAATGAGTTTCAGAACCTTCATTATCTTTCCATGAATTTTCCAACAATCTGTAATCAATATGTATCATTCCAAAACTTTTAGGATGGATTTAAATAGTGGGATCAGCCTCTTCTACGTGAGACATCATTTCTTCAACATCGACTTCTGCTAAGGGCAACCCTTCTTGTAACAATAAATCATAATCCTGTTTGAAGAATTTCTTCTTGAGTTTGTCAATCCCCTTACTCTTCTTTGCAACTTTGTAAAGTAGAAACTACACCCCAAGGGCAGCACAAATACCTGCATGAATCAAGAAATAAATATATTCCCATATTGCAAACAATTCCTTGCGATGCTCTGTAGAGAATTCTTGATGCTAAGTAAGATAAAAATATGTTATATGTTGGGCAGAGGGGCATACCTACAACCACAATTTTAACCGGAGACTTCTTGACTTCGGGTGGGAAGCAGCCATATCCAGCATCAAAATTTACGCAGACCATGTTCTTCCAACAATCGTTGAAACGAGGGTCCTCAAATTCATTGATATCTGAATATATCCATATATATAGACGAAGAAACAGATATTAGCCCTAAGTAATCCAGTAATAATTTGTTTTCAGTAAGAAGAAAATGGAACAAAAATGGAAGCCCCTGAATTCTATTTACAAGGCTTCCATTTTCGTGACAGAGAGAAAGTTTACCTGGACAAGCAGCAGGAAGATAAGGATTTCTGTTTGCTTTAAATGTTATCGTAATTGTGAACATGAAAATGATATGTTTTATTATCTGCTAATAATCCATTCCTTTCTAGAGATTCAAATATCCAATAAATCTATCATCCAGTCCAGCACCACAGGCACAGAGTCCATATCTGTCACCGAGTAAGGGGTCTCAAGACTACTATTGAGCCTATCATGGAACCATCTTTGCTCTACTAAATAGGCATGCTTGCATTGATCCCTGCCTCTACCTTGACCACCGTCAAGATCCTTGAATACTGCATTGAAAGACATTAGATGCGACGGGATTCTCATCTGGCAGCAGTTGATGCCATTGCAACTCGCATGATTTCTAGCAGAGTTGCTGCTCTCATCGCAAATAGACATGCACCCACCATAGATTGAGTCATTTTGGGTCATCAAGACAATGTTGTTACAACTGTTAGATCATCCGAGTCCTTAGGAGAACAACAACAGAATGATATGCAACCGGATATGCAGCAGCAGTATCTTGGAGGATATGCAGTGCAGTGATATCCATTCTGTTGTTATCCATTCTGTTAGCAGCTTGATCACATCTCCTAAGATTGTGCATTCTCTTTTGAATAAGTTTGTTTTGTATTTTATCAACTTACAGTTACAATGTATCCTATAAATATAATACATTAATGAATGGCAAATGTAACAGAGCTAAAAGCTTCATTCAAATATATCCTCTGTTCATATATTTACATGGTATCAGCCTAAACACATTAAGCTCACGCTTTCTTCATTGATCCCCTAGCTTCCGCAATTTATTTTTCCAATGGCAACTCACACCACTTCTACTCCTCCAACACTTGCCATCCCCTTCACAACCACCATTTCAATCAAACTTGATGGTTCTAACAATTATCTGGCATGGAAAATGCAGTTCCTTAATCTGCTCCGTGGTCATGATATGATAGGTTTCATTGATGGCAGTGAAGCTTGCCCTCCTAGAAATCTCTCCACTGGTTCATTGAACCCTGCCTATGATGTTTGGCAGAAAAAGGATGTATGTCTCCTTGGTTGGATACTTGCCTCGATTTCAGAAAGGCTGGTTTCCACCATTTATGGTTTGAATACATCCAAGCAAGTCTGGACAACACTCCAGAATCGTTTTTCATCACAATCAAGATCTCGCATTTCTCATCTTAAACGTCAACTGCAAATGTTGACTCAAGGAGGGAAAACTTGTTCTGCATATCTTGACTCTGCCAAAACTCTTGTTGATCAATTAGCAGCAGCTGGCAAACCTGTTGATGATCAAGACCTCATCAATTTTCTTCTGATTGGTCTCCACAGTTCTTATACTCCTTTTGTTACCTTTTTTAACTTTGCATCCCGTGACACTGAGTTCACATTTGAAGATTTTCAAACTGAACTTTTAGGATTTGAAAACCTTCTAGAAATCACTCAATCAGCTGCTACTTCGGATACTAGTCACTTTGCCTTTGCTTCTCGTAAACCAAGATTGCCAGCCTCTCTCAAAAAGACAAAACCCTTCAATCCCCGTCCTCCACAAAATAATAGATCTCCTACTTCACCAATTCAGAACACACGTACTATCTATCAAATTTGTGAGAAATCTGGCCATCTTGCTATTGATTGTTTTCATCGTTTTGACTATTCATTCCAAGGCAGGTTTCCTCCTCAAGATCTAGCAGTTATGGTCAAAACTACTAATGTCAAATATGCCAATCCTGTGTGGTACATGGACAGTGGTGCCAATGCTCATATCACCTCTGATGCATCTAAACTCGCCGACCAGGAGCCTTTTTGTGATTCTGATTTTGTCACTGTTGGCAATGGTTCAGGTTTGCAAATTCAAAACATTGGTTCTTCATCCTTTCAAATCGGTCCCTCCAGTTTTCATCTCAATAAAATTCTCCATTGTCCTCAAGCATCTTCCAATCTTATCTCTGTTAATCAATTTTGCTTGGATAATAATTGCTACTTTATACTAACTGCTAGTAATTTTATCGTAAAGGAAAACTTGACAGGCAAGATTCTGCTGCAAGGTGTGGTTGAAAATGGTCTCTATCCACTAGCTGGGTTCAAGTCTTCTCAGAAAAACCTCACATGTCTATCTGCCAACATTGGGGTTACTGCTACACCTGCAACTTGGCACTCCAGGCCAGGCCATCCTTCTACTGCTGTCTTTGATATCTTAAGTCGTTCCCATAAAATTTCTATCATGACTCATTCCAATAAATTCGATTTCTGTTCAGCTTGTCCACTTGGCAAAGCTAAGCAACTCCCTTTCTCTTTTTCTCACCGTCAGTCCTTGGTTCCTTTAGCATTAATCCATTCTGATGTATGGGTTTCTCCTGTTAAATCCATTGGTGGCTGTAAGTACTATGTTTTGTTTGTTGATGATTTTTCCCGCTATTCGTGGCTTTATCCTTTACAACAAAAGTCTGATGTGTTTCCAACATTTGTTAAGTTTAAAACCATTGCAGAAAATTTGTTTTCTGCCACTATTAAACAAATACAAACGGACAATGGTGGTGAGTTCACCTCTAATCAGTTTAAAACATTTCTGATGACCCATGGAATCCATCATAGGCTCACATGCCCTCACACATCTCAGCAAAATGGAATTGCAGAACGAAAACATCGACATATTCAGGAAATGGGACTCACATTACTTGCACAATCTGCATTACCACCTCAGTATTGGGTAGATTCTTTTCTTACATCTGTATTCTTGATCAACAGATTACCAACCCCAGTTTTAAAGAACCAAACCCCATACTTCTTACTTCATAACACTGAACCAAATTATATGGACTTACGTATCTTTGGTTGTGCATGTTATCCGCTTCTAAAACCATATAATGACCACAAACTGGAATTTCGCAGTAAGCAGTGTCTCTTTCTTGGCTATTCCAACTGTCAAAAAGGGTATAGGTGTCTTGACTTAGCCACCAAACATGTCTACATCTCCCGACATGTGGTGTTTGATGAGCACTGTTTCCCAGCTAAGGTATTGGAAATGTTCAACCCACCTGCACATCAGAATTCTCCTGCAAGTAAGTCTTTGATAATTCCTACTTCAGTTATGTCAAGTTCTTTATTATCTCTGCCAAGTTTTACAGATATCCAATCTCCACCTCCTATATCTGCTTCTGCAAGCTCTCGTCCAGTTCTACATATATCTCCTATATCTGACATCCCTCCACCTTCTAATCCTGAAACTTCACCTTCATATATTGCACCAATTCCTCCTGAACCTTCACCTTCATATATTTCCCCAATTCCTGCCACTCACACTGAACAACCTGTTGTCCCTACTATCCAAACACGTTCCAAGACAGGCCATTCACGACCAAAACAATACTATGATTACCAATTATTTTACTCAACCCGACACCCTTTACGAGCCTTCTCTGCATTCCATGCAATTGTTGAGCCAACATGTTATACACAAGCCACCTTGGATTCACAGTGGCGTGCTGCTATGGGCAGAGAATTTGATGCATTAATGGAGAATGGCACTTGGTCTTTATGCCCACGTCCACCGAATAAGCATGTTGTGCGAAATAAGTGGGTCTACAAGGTGAAACGAAAACCTGATGGTAGTGTTGAGCGCTTCAAGGCTCGATTGGTCGCCAAAGGTTATGATCAAAGGAGTGGAATTGATTTCCATGAGACTTTCTCTCCTGTGATAAAACCGACAACAATTCGTTTGGTTTTGGCCCTAGCTGTTCATTTTCATTGGCCTATTAAGCAATTGGATGTGTCCAATGCCTTCTTACATGGCTTTCTTGATGAGGAAGTGTTTATGGAACAGCCGCAGGGCTTTGTTGATGAAACCAAACCTGATTTTGTCTGCAGATTACATAAATCTTTGTATGGCCTCAAACAAGCTCCAAGAGCATGGTTTCAACGTTTATCACAGCAACTCATTGAACTTGGGTTCCAAGCATCCATCAATGACTACTCTTTGTTCACTCTACATACTGACAACACCAAAATTTTTGTCTTAATTTATGTAGATGACATTTTGGTCACTGGTTCCAGCTCCACTCAAATTGCTACTTTGATCCAAAACCTGCAGAGCATTTTTCAAGTCAAAGATCTTGGTTCCTTATCTTATTTTTTAGGTGTGGAAGCTGATAGAACTTCACAAGGTCTTCATTTATGTCAGACGAAATATATTTATGATTTATTACATCGCACCAAAATGGCTGGAGCCAAGCCTCTTGCCTCTCCTACTGTTACAGGTACAAAGTTATCTGGCCTTGATGGTGAAATGCTATCCGATCCCACCGATTATCAACATATTATCGGGGCTTTGCAATATTGCACAATCACCAGACCTGATATTGCATATGCTGTCAACCAACTTTGTCAATACATGCATCAACCAAGGTCGTCCCATTGGCAGGCCATGAAACGAGTTCTTCATTATTTGAAAGGGACAATAAATGATGGTTTGTACTACACTCCATCTTTCCTTGACATTCATACATACTGTGACTCTGATTGGGCAGGCAATCCTGATGACAGAAGGTCTACTAGCGGTTATGGAGTGTTCTTGGGTCGTAATCTGGTATCTTGGAGCTCTAAGAAGCAGCATGTTGTGTCTCGCTCCAGTACAGAAGCAGAATACCGTTCAATGGCTCTAGCTACTGCTGAACTATACTGGATACGAATGTTATTCAAAGAATTGGGTATTGGTATTTCAACTACACCGACTCTGTGGTGTGATAACATTAGTGCCATTGCCTTGGCATCCAATCCAGTGTTCCATGCTCGAACAAAACATGTGGAAATTGATTACCACTTCATTCGAGAGAAAGTCTGCAATCGTGATGTCAAGGTGCAACACATTTCAACACTTGATCAAATTGCTGATATTTTTACGAAAGGACAATCTGCTCAACGATTTCAAGTTTTAAAGCACAAATTAATGGTTTGTTCACGCCCCATCAATTTGAAGGGGGCTGTTAGATCATCCGAGTCCTTAGGAGAACAACAACAGAATGATATGCAACCGGATATGCAGTGCAGTGATATCCATTCTGTTGTTATCCATTCTGTTAGCAGCTTGATCACATCTCCTAAGATTGTGCATTCTCTTTTGAATAAGTTTGTTTTGTATTTTATCAACTTACAGTTACAATGTATCCTATAAATATAATACATTAATGAATGGCAAATGTAACAGAGCTAAAAGCTTCATTCAAATATATCCTCTGTTCATATATTTACAACAACCCACCACAACAAATCTGTTCCATTTTTCTGAGTAGACAAAAGGGCTTCCTTCCAAATTCACAATAACTGGATTGCTTTCTTTGCCTCGACAATTACTTGAATAGAAAATCGGAAATTTGACGTGAATTGTGCCTTCGTCAACAGGGATGTTCAACTCCTCTAGATTGATTCCATTTATAGAAAGCCTCGGAGTCATGTTGGAGTTGCAATGTATTCTGAACCTCTTATCCAGGTAGCAGCCTGCTTCCATTCCGAAGGGGTACGGAATCTTATTTTTTAAATATATAGTATTTCAACTCCGTAAGATGACAATTGCTCATTGATGATAGCACACCCTAATAGTTTTTTTTTCATCAAAATATAATGGACTGCCATATATATGTAATGGCAGGACTTTCTAATTCCACATAATTGGAGTCTGCTATCGAGCTATATATAGCTATTAGTATTTAGGGGTTGAGTTTCTATTATATCTATATTATGTTTATTATTTATCAAATAAAAAACTTATATATTTATATTTTATTTATAGTATTTTAAATATTTATTATTCAATATAAAATAAAAGATTTGTATATATTTGAGGTATATCTATTTATTAAATGAAGAAATTATATATACATGTATATATTATTCTAATACTAGGGTGTGCGCACGCGCGTGTATCCCTCTATTTTGCTTTATTATTATTATTTTTTTGTTATGCTTGAAATGCTATGCTATTTCAAAACTTGACAATATAAAAGATGAATTCAGACTCTAGTTAGGTGATGTGAATCTGGGCTTCCATCTCTTGCTTTTATTTTCTTCTTTTATTTTCATTATCTTTCTCCTTTTCTTTTCTTTTTAATCTTTTTTTTTTCGTTTGTTTTCCTTCTCTTTGTTATCTTTCTTTGCTTTCTTTTTTTCTACTAAATTAAATTACAATAGAAATTAAAATAAGAAGTAAAATATGTGACCAGAAAATGAAGAGTTGGAAAAATTCAAGAAAACTTGTTTTGTAGTTTTTTTATTTAAAAATTTTAATGACGAAATTGATTATGGTTTCAGCTTCAAATGTTCATTTTTTTTTATATAAAAAAAGAAAATATATTTCCTACGCTGACTTTCGTTTCCTCAAATTAAATTCTGTAACCTTTTATATTGTCAAGTTTTGAAATATAAAAGTATTTTGAATGCTTAAACACCTGTCATTGATATGATTTCTTTCAAAATCAAATTACTGTTAAGTTCAGTACTTGAGTAAAAAAAGAATAAAAATATTTATTATTTTAAAATAGATATTGGATTAAGAAATTATTAATTTTGATGAGGGACGAACCTGTATACTATGTAAAATATACGAGGTCCTCGACCTCATAAATCCATGTAAAAAATATGAATATATTTCCCTCCTTGTCAATTTCCCAACTATTAATTGAGGTATTACGTTTCTATTTTTTCCTTTCAATGGTGAAATTATTGAACTGTTAATGTCCTACAGCCCCATGGATTATATTAATTGAAACTCCTCAGACACTAATTATATTATGGCCTACTTATTTTTTCTTAAAAAAAAAAATCTTAATAAGCAAAAGAAAAAAAAAAGGATAATTGTTTTAAAATCTAGATTGGCATGATAGATTGACCGGCCGGGATATAACTGGCTGAAAACTTGACCCAGACCAGGTTATAAAAAAATAGGAAAAACAAATCGGCTAAGCCCTGAAAATATCTATATGTTAGCCCCAGCCAGGTTTTAAAATTTTGTTTGAAATTAACAAAAAAAAAAAATTTTTTGTTTGAAATCCTAATTCTAACAAGAAACATATAGGGCTTGAAACCGAATAGAAGCGGAAACCTAAATCAGATATAATTTCTATAAAATCCGAGCACTTGTCTGATCCCATAAACAACGCGTACGTAAAAGGTGTTGGTGGGAGAAACCACTGGTGGTGGCTTTGAAACACTCAGAGGGGATAAAACACACTGGTTTTATTACAAAATCCGAAGCTTACAAATAACACAAAATAAAAACTTAATACACGCCCTCTCTCTCTCTCTCTCTCTTTCAAGTGTTTCTCTCTATTCTCTCCACACGAAATAACATAACTGAGCACCCTATTTATACATAAATTTAGAATACGAAAATCTACTGTTCCAGGTGTGAAGGCGGCTGTTGACCGGCGGTGTGAAGGCGGCTGGCGGCTGCGGCTGGCGGCTGGCGGCTGCGGCTGGTGGGTGGTTGCCTTCCTTGACCATCTAGGTGCTTCTAGATTGAGTTTATTCAACAAATCTCCCCTTTAAACTCAATCGAGGGATGTCATGCCAAGCATGAACTTTAATCGGATGAATACTTCTCCTTTCAATGGCTTTGTGAAGATGTCAGCAACTTGATCATTTGTGTTGCAAGATATCAGTTGGACTTCTTCATTCTTCACATGTTCCCGGATAAAGTGATGACGTGTATCAATGTGTTTGCTCCTCTCATGATACACTGGATTCTTTGCTAATGCGATTGCTGATCGATTGTCGATATAAATCTCCGTAGGACTTTCTTGAGGAAATCCCAAAAACTTCAGCATATTCCTTAACCATATTGAATGGCATACGGCTGAGTTGGCAGCAACATACTCAGCTTCACAGCTTGATAATGTGACAATCGATTGCTTTTTGGATGACCATGTGAAAGATGTGTCTCCTATGAAAAAGACAAACCTTGTTGTGCTTTTCCTTTCATCTAGATTGTCATAACCCAATTTTGGGTTATTCCCCAAATTTCACTTTTTAAAAAATAAAAAAAATAATAAAAAAATAGAATAAAGGCTGGCACTGTGGGGAAAGCCGATAAAAAAAGATTGCAAAAATAGGCAAAAATCGAAGGTCAAATTAAATGTAAATTCGAAGGTCAAATTAAATGATTATTGGATGAATTTGCATAAAAATTAAGTTCAATGACATAATTAAATTTTTAATGGGCCAATTTGATTTAATCATGGGCCAAATTAAATTTTAATTATGTTTAAGAATTAATTTAGGTCCAATTGAAGGATTTAATTAAGTACAAGGACTCAATTATACTTTAAATGGGTCAAATTAATTTGGGGACTTAATTGGTGAAAAATTAAGTTTGGGGAGTCTAATTTGGACTTAATTGAAAAGATTGAAATTTTAAGAGACCAAATTTAATTTTTACCAAGTGAATTGATTGAAAAAATTGAGGGACCAATTTGGAAGCCCGAAAAAATATTTTGCCTATAAATAGCAGCTTTTAACTCATTTTGCAGGGGGGTTATTTTGGTAAAGGGGGGGTAATTTTGGGCAAAATACAAAAGAAAAAACCTAAACCTAAATACTTTGGCCTTCTCTGCAGCCGCCACCCTTCTTCTACAGGGAACAAGTGGGCGGCCCCCTCCCTTTGAAAAAAAAGCTTCCTTCTCCTTAACCCGAGAGCCACTCACTCCCTGGACAAAAACAAACAAGGAGGCCCCTCCATTTTGATTTTCTTCTTCTGAAACAGCCCCCTTTGCCTTGACAAAGGAAGCCCCCAGCCATCTGTCTTCCCTCACACCATCGGAGCTAGCCAACAAGAAAAGGACTGCCGTCCCCACCTTTGCTGGATTTTTTTTGTTAGTCGTCCTCTTCACCATCTTCTTTTCTCTTCACTGCCGCTACTCCCACATCGTCACTCTCCAAGCAGGTTCAGCACCCACACTCCCCTCTCTTTCAGACCAAACAAGCCCCATTTTCTCCAGCCACCACATCGTCACTTTCCCAGCCGACCAAGCCTTCCCTCAGCAAAAGAGAACCGGACCATACCACATCGTCTCTGCCTCTTTGCTCAACAGCTGTGGCCACCTCAACAGCAACTCCGTTTCCCTCTCCTTCTTCAACCGATCTCCAGCGACGCCTACACCTCAGCACTACCACCGAGCTCCTTCTTCAACCGATCTCCAGCAGCATCTACAGATCATCAGCCGAACCCAGCAGTTGCGCCTACAAACCCAACCGTTCTTCCCTCTCTCGGCTTTCTTCCCTGCACCTGAAGGGGTCTCCCTTCTTGTTGGCTGCTTCAAATTTCTTCTGGTCCATCGCCGATCGAACACGTTCTCCCTTCATTTCAGCCTCCAGCATCAGCTCCTTGGAGATAGCGCCGGCCGCTTGAAATAAGGGAGAAGCAGATCTGCAAAACAGAAGAAGATAAAAGACTAAAATCGACTGTGTTGTGCGTTTTCTGTTTTGCAGGTAGTGGTGTTCCTCCCAGCCGGCAGGGAAGAGAAGAGAAGGAGAAAACAGGGCAGACCAGCCCTTCTCCAGCGTTATCACGGCGGCGCGTGAGGTCCACGCGCCGCCACGGCTCCCAGCACTGTTCCGGTGGTGCAGAAGGTCTTCCCTGCAATTTTTGGAGTTTTAAGGACTATTTTGTAAATCTTATTGTAATTTTAATGTAATTTTTGTTTATTTGGTTTAAATTTGTATTTTTGTGTAAATGTGAATGTAAAAGAAGAAAAGAAAAGAAAAGAAAAGCAAAGAAAATAATAATAAAAAAAGAGTGTGTGTGTGTTGGTGTTCTTTTTTATTTTATGTTATTGAATTATAAAAAATAAAAAGGACAAAAAGAAAAATGTTTTTAATATTTTAATGCACAAATTCTAAGGATGGATAAAATCATGTTGTATTTTCCATGAAAATGTAAGAACATGTTTCTACGTGTATTCTAGGAATTAGTAACTGATGTATCGAAGCCTTAGAAGTGGGCTAAAATTTTATTTTAAAAATTACATCAAGCCCACGAAGCTTGAATGTGGTGTGTGTATTTTGTTTGTGAATTTTTATGATAAAATTGCAGGAATAAAGAAGGATTTAATATTTTGATTGAATCACGGTGTAGAAGTACAAACTTGTACGGAAGTTGTATTTCTAAAATCCGATGAAAAGACAAAATTTTTAAAACTTCTTTAACACATCAAGTCAACGAAGCAGCTTACCTCAGGTAGGGTGTGTTAGGGGTGCTAACACCTTCCCTAACCACAATCAGTCCCTTACCTGTGAATCTCTGACCATGACCAGTCCATCAGGGTTTCCTAGTAACCTCAATTAAATACTAGGTGGCGACTCCTAACGAACCAATTCAAGCGATACAAACAAAGAGACCAATCGCTAGCCGATTGCCGCGCGGGGATTTTTCGACGTGCGACAGAATGGCGACTCCACTGGGGAGGTATTGTTTCTGACAATTTTGGACTAAGCTTTGTGTACTTGATGTGTTTAATTTTTGCCATTTTTGTCTTGCTTTATTTTATGCATGCATTTTTAGAATTGTTTCATGCATCACTTGTATTTATTTTTGAAAGCACACACAAGCTTCTAAGTTAGGTGGGGAGTAGCAGTCTACCTCATGACTTTCAGTCGGGGTTCAGATTTGTGAAACATCCAACTATGAGCTGAGTGTTTACTCGGTAATGGCGGTCACATGGTGCCCCAACCATTCCTTGTAAACCCCTATACTGCCTTCACGTGAGGTCGTCACTGGGCAGTTCATAGACCCTTTTTGAGACCAGGTAGAAAACCTACCCATGTTCACACAATGAATAGAACATGTCCTTAGGTTGTATGTGCTATCATTTATTTGCATCAGGGCGAACCCTTCTTGAATCATCTTGAACTCAAGATTTGTGGGTGACACATGGGTCGTCACTCGGAAAATTTTCATTGTAGAGTTTGGGCAAAAAAATCACAATTCTTGTTCCATCATACAAGAGTTACGACCATGTTGTCACCCCTCGAAGGGCGAGTTCATCATATAGACTTCATGTTCATACATTTGTCATGCATGCACCAGAATAAAAAGTAGGTCCCCTCCGAGTCTACAACACCTGATTTTGAGAGAAAAACATTGGAGACAAAGAGCGTGCTCACCGCAACATCCATTTCCAAGAAGAATTAGAGTCTCTGAAAGCAAGTGTGGCTCACCTCACTAGCTTACTCGAGCAAACACTTAGAAATGTCTCTAGTGAAGGTCCTTCCCATCGGCCAATCATTTTTGTTCAAAGCCCCAATAAAGACTCAACCCGAAGAAATTGGGGGCCCACATGATCAAGAGCCTCAACACAATTTGAAGGTGAATTGCATCACCGTTGCAGAAAGGAGCATGTTCTTGCTCTGCCAAAATAACTACCTCTGTTTGATCATGCCTCCAAAAACTTGATTTTTTGTTTCAACCGATTCCAATTTTTGTTGGTAATTTGGCTCAAAATTCCACAAGACTTTCCCAGTCTACTGAGCCTTTATCATGTGTTTTGCTG
This sequence comes from Populus davidiana, assembly GCA_030145905.1. NCBI lineage: Eukaryota > Viridiplantae > Streptophyta > Magnoliopsida > Malpighiales > Salicaceae > Populus > Populus davidiana. The sequence continues at coordinate 4,525,442 of CM057806.1, forward strand.
TGTTCATCACATGCCTTCATTTTTGTTGTTTCATGCAAATAACACTTTGAGCATAACCTTTAAGCATGAAACCATCGCGCCCAAAATCTTGTGGTGCGTTTCCCTTTTGTTCCCAAAACAATGCATGATCATACATGTTTTCATAAGGATTTTTGGAAATTCAAAGTTTAGTACAAAAACAGAAATCATATTGATGTTTGTCCGAAACAAACGAGTTCTGGAAATTCAGGTGATTCCTTAGAGAGGTAACCATACACCTAGAAAACCCAAAAAAAAACACACCATGAAGTGACTCCAAAAGCTGGGTTTTATTTACATGAATAATGAGAAATCACTCTGCATACTCGCATGAAAGCAAGGCTTACCGATCCTAAATGCATGCATTTGAGATGAAGAAAGGCCATCTTTGATAAACCTTTCACAAGGCTGAAATATATCATTTGCAGTCCCCTTTTGAGCCTAATAAATTTTCTTGAAAAATAACCTTGGCTAGGATCACACCCTACACTGGGGGGCAAGTGCAAAAAAATCCATAATGATTTAAAGTGCCCAAATAACTCTTAGGGGCATGAAAAATTCTTCAACGATGAAAATGCCCAAACAATACTGGGGGGCATAAAAGAAAATTCTCAATCATCAAAGGTGCCCATACAAAGCTGGGGGGCATAAAAAAAGATCCAAAGGATCCAAAATTTTGAGCAAAAAAAACAAGGCCAATGCAATGATGCTCAAAATCAAATGAAGAAAACAAAAACAAAGAGAAAGAGCCCAAGCCTAACACTGGGGGGGCACCATGGACCATTTTACAAATCAATTCCAAGGTCCAGAAATGTATGAACATAAGAGTTTGGGATATAAGCACAAGTGATCCTTAGTCTTCAAGTCCCTTAAACACCTTTTGAGCCTACAAATATCCTTTTCTTCATAGCCAATAGCCCAAGCCTACATTACGTGCCTAATGAAGCCCTTTCTGATCAAAGGCAAGCAATCTGGATTGGTAGGCAGTGCTTTCTCATGCGAAATAAAATCATTATTCATGCAAATAAAATGAATGCCTTGAAAATGGTTCTCAATAACCCACAAATTGAAATTTAAACCTTTTGTGACCAATCAGATGTCACTTCATGTTCTTCACAAAAAAATCAAAACAAAACAAAAAAAGAGTTTTCATCACCTCTGAAAACCTCTCCATAGGAATCACTTGAATTTCCTCAGAATGAGTTTGCTTTGAATCGATGTCAAAATGATTTCTGTATCTGGAATAGCTTTGAAATTCCAAAAATTCTACATGAAAACAACTCCTTGTCAAACCTTCCTTCATATAGCCTCATCCCCAAACCTGAATTGAATACTTGGGGGCATGATCAAGCTAGGGGGCAATCAAAAAACATCTGGTAGGGCTGGCTCCATGATTCCCTGTCTAAGAAACTATTGGGCAAAATTTACAACCTTTGAGATAAAAGGGGCCGAGAACAAAGAAATGATGACATCAAGTCTTTCCTAGAGGACAAGATCGTAAGATATTTCTCGAGTAAGCAAGGGGACAAAAGCCATCAAAGCTTACTATCAGAGACTCAAACTCTTGAGAAAAGGAGAACTCCATGAAGAAAAGGGGACCTATACTTCTTAGGTAAGTATACATGCATATTGATCATGATGCATTTCTTTCATCCTTGACAATCGGTGTCTCACCGCCCTTTTTTTTTTAGTGTGCCTTCGAGCCCTAACCCTTTTAGGTAGTGTGTTTTCCAACCCTGCCTCTTTTTGAGTGCCCCTTGGAGCACTCACCCCCTAGGTAGTGTGTTTTCTAACCCTACCTCTTTTTTTTTAGTGTGCCTTCGAGCCCTAACCCTCTTAGGTAGTGTGTTTTCCAACCCTACCTCCTTCTTGAGGGCGTCTTTTAGCCCTCACCCTTTAGGTAGTGCGTTTTCCAATCATACCTCCCTTTTAGTGCGCTTTAGAGCCCTTAACCATCTTAGGTAGTGTGCTTCCTAACACTACCTCTTTTAAGAGCGCCTTAGGGCCATCAACCCTCTTAGGTAGTGTGTTTTCTAACCTTGCCTCTTTTTAAGTGCGCCTTAGGGCCATCAACCATCTTAGGTAGTGTGTTTTCCAACCCTGCCTCCTTTTTAGGTGCTCCTTCGAGCCCTCACACCTTAGGTAATGTGTTTTCCAACCTTACCTCTTTTTTAGTACGCCTTCGAGCCATTAACCACCTTAGGTAGTGCGTTTTCCAACCTTACCTCCTTACCTCTTTTCGAGTGCACCTTTGAGCCCTCGATAACCTTTAGGTAGTGTGTTTTCCAACCCTGCCTCCTTTTTTAGTACGCCTTCGAGCCTTAACCCTTTAGGTAGTGCGTTTTCCAACCCTGCCTCTTTTTTAGCGTGCCTTCGAGCTAACAACCCCTTTAGGTAGTGTGTTTTCTGACCCTACCTCCCCTTTTGAGTGCTCCTTTGAGCCCTCACCACTTTAGGCAGTGCGTTTTCAAACCTTACCTCCTTTCGAGTGCATCTGCGAGACCTCACCTCTCGGGTAGTGTGTTTTTCAACCCTACCTCCTTTAGATTGCGCCTTAGGGCCTTCGACCACTTTAGGTAGTGTGTTTTCTAACCCTACCTCTTTTTTTAGTGTGGCTTGGATCCCTCACATCTTAGGTAGTGCGTTTTCCAACCCTATCTCCTTTTAAGTGCGCATTAGGGCCATCAACCACCTTAGGTAGTGCGTTTAACCATACCTCCTTTTGAGTGCGCTTTAGAGCCTTCGACCACTTTAGGTAGTGGGTTTTCTAACCCTAGCTCCTTTTGAATGCTCCTTTGAGCCCTCACCATTTTAGGTAGTGCGTTTTCCAACCTTACCTCCTTTCGAGTGCACCTTTGAGCCTCCACCACTTCAGGTAGTGCGTTTTCAAACCTTACCTCCTTTCGAGTGCATCTTCGAGACCTCACCTCTCGGGTAGTGTGTTTTTCAACCCTACCTCCTTTAGAGTGCGCCTTCGAGCCCTAACCTTTTAGGTAGTGTGTTTTCCAAACCCTGCCCCTCTTTTTGAGAGCTCCTTCGAGCCCTCACCTCTTGTGTAGTGTGCTTTCTAGCCCTATTTACCTTCTTTAGAGTGCGCCTTGGAGCACTCACCTCTTAGGTAGTGTGTTTTTCCAACCCTACCTCCTTTCGAGTGCGCTCTTCATCCCTCGTTCCCCATCGAGTCCTATCATGTTGTCCCTTTCAGACATTTTGTCTTTTGGCCCGGACAGGTCACCCATTATAATCAGACCTCTTTCAAAACTCTTTTCATCTTTTATTTGGGCCGGTTGCCCATAACAATGAAACCACTTTGAGAAGTCCTTGCATTTCTCCCCATCTTCAAAATTCTTCCATTTAGGCTGGTTGCCCATAACAATAAAACCATTTTGAGAAATCCTGGCATTTCTCCCCACTTTCAAACTCTTTCACTTGGGCCGGTTGCCCATAACAATAAAACCATTTTGAGAAATCTTTGCATTTCTCACCACCTCCAAAATTTTTCACCATCTTGAGAAATCTTAGCATTTCTCTACCACTTTGAAAAATCTTTGCATTTTTCATCACTTTCCATCTGGGCCGGTTGCCCATTACAACAAAACCACTTTGAAAAATCTCTGCATTTTTCACCTCTTTGAAAAATCTTTGTATTTTTCAAAACCTTTCATCTTGGGCCGGTTGCCCATTACAACAAAACCACTTTGAAAACATCTTTGCATTTTTCACCATTTTGAGAAATCTTTGCATTTCTCACCACCTTGAAAAATCCTCGTATTTTTCACCACCTTGAAAACTCTTTTCGTTTTCCATCTTGGGCCGGTTGCCCATTACAACAAAACCACTTTGAAAAATATTTGCATTTTTCACCACTTTGAAAAATCTCTGTATTTTTCACCTCTTTGAAAAATCTTTGTATTTTTCACCACTTTAAAACATCTTCGTATTTTTCACCCGGGTAGGTCACCCATGACAATTCGACCATTTCAAAAAAAAAAAAAAATCTTCTTTTTTTCTTCTTTACAACGCTTACTATCTAAAGTCTCTTAAGAGACCTTCTACCTTAAGCATTGTAAAGAGAGGGGCAACTGTCATAACCCAATTTTGGGTTATTCCCCAAATTTCACTTTTTAAAAAATAAAAAAAATAATAAAAAAATAGAATAAAGGCTGGCACTGTGGGGAAAGCCGATAAAAAAAGATTGCAAAAATAGGCAAAAATCGAAGGTCAAATTAAATGCAAATTCGAAGGTCAAATTAAATGATTATTGGATGAATTTGCATAAAAATTAAGTTCAATGACATAATTAAATTTTTAATGGGCCAATTTGATTTAATCATGGGCCAAATTAAATTTTAATTATGTTTAAGAATTAATTTAGGTCCAATTGAAGGATTTAATTAAGTACAAGGACTCAATTATACTTTAAATGGGTCAAATTAATTTGGGGACTTAATTGGTGAAAAATTAAGTTTGGGGAGTCTAATTTGGACTTAATTGAAAAGATTGAAATTTTAAGAGACCAAATTTAATTTTTACCAAGTGAATTGATTGAAAAAATTGAGGGACCAATTTGGAAGCCCGAAAAAATATTTTGCCTATAAATAGCAACTTTTAACTCATTTTGCAGGGGGGTTATTTTGGTAAAGGGGGGGTAATTTTGGGCAAAATACAAAAGAAAAAACCTAAACCTAAATACTTTGGCCTTCTCTGCAGCCGCCACCCTTCTTCTACAGGGAACAAGTGGGCGGCCCCCTCCCTTTGAAAAAAAAGCTTCCTTCTCCTTAACCCGAGAGCCACTCACTCCCTGGACAAAAACAAACAAGGAGGCCCCTCCATTTTGATTTTCTTCTTCTGAAACAGCCCCCTTTGCCTTGACAAAGGAAGCCCCCAGCCATCTGTCTTCCCTCACACCATCGGAGCTAGCCAACAAGAAAAGGACTGCCGTCCCCACCTTTGCTGGATTTTTTTTGTTAGTCGTCCTCTTCACCATCTTCTTTTCTCTTCACTGCCGCTACTCCCACATCGTCACTCTCCAAGCCGGTTCAGCACCCACACTCCCCTCTCTTTCAGACCAAACAAGCCCCATTTTCTCCAGCCACCACATCGTCACTTTCCCAGCCGACCAAGCCTTCCCTCAGCAAAAGAGAACCGGACCATACCACATCGTCTCTGCCTCTTTGCTCAACAGCTGTGGCCACCTCAACAGCAACTCCGTTTCCCTCTCCTTCTTCAACCGATCTCCAGCGGCGCCTACACCTCAGCACTACCACCGAGCTCCTTCTTCAACCGATCTCCAGCAGCATCTACAGATCATCAGCCGAACCCAGCAGTTGCGCCTACAAACCCAACCGTTCTTCCCTCTCTCGGCTTTCTTCCCTGCACCTGAAGGGGTCTCCCTTCTTGTTGGCTGCTTCAAATTTCTTCTGGTCCATCGCCGATCGAACACGTTCTCCCTTCATTTCAGCCTCCAGCATCAGCTCCTTGGAGATAGCGCCGGCCGCTTGAAATAAGGGAGAAGCAGATCTGCAAAACAGAAGAAGATAAAAGACTAAAATCGACTGTGTTGTGCGTTTTCTGTTTTGCAGGTAGTGGTGTTCCTCCCAGCCGGCAGGGAAGAGAAGAGAAGGAGAAAACAGGGCAGACCAGCCCTTCTCCAGCGTTATCACGGCGGCGCGTGAGGTCCACGCGCCGCCACGGCTCCCAGCACTGTTCCGGTGGTGCAGAAGGTCTTCCCTGCAATTTTTGGAGTTTTAAGGACTATTTTGTAAATCTTATTGTAATTTTAATGTAATTTTTGTTTATTTGGTTTAAATTTGTATTTTTGTGTAAATGTGAATGTAAAAGAAGAAAAGAAAAGAAAAGAAAAGCAAAGAAAATAATAATAAAAAAAGAGTGTGTGTGTGTTGGTGTTCTTTTTTATTTTATGTTATTGAATTATAAAAAATAAAAAGGACAAAAAGAAAAATGTTTTTAATATTTTAATGCACAAATTCTAAGGATGGATAAAATCATGTTGTATTTTCCATGAAAATGTAAGAACATGTTTCTACGTGTATTCTAGGAATTAGTAACTGATGTATCGAAGCCTTAGAAGTGGGCTAAAATTTTATTTTAAAAATTACATCAAGCCCACGAAGCTTGAATGTGGTGTGTGTATTTTGTTTGTGAATTTTTATGATAAAATTGCAGGAATAAAGAAGGATTTAATATTTTGATTGAATCACGGTGTAGAAGTACAAACTTGTACGGAAGTTGTATTTCTAAAATCCGATGAAAAGACAAAATTTTTAAAACTTCTTTAACACATCAAGTCAACGAAGCAGCTTACCTCAGGTAGGGTGTGTTAGGGGTGCTAACACCTTCCCTAACCACAATCAGTCCCTTACCTGTGAATCTCTGACCATGACCAGTCCATCAGGGTTTCCTAGTAACCTCAATTAAATACTAGGTGGCGACTCCTAACGAACCAATTCAAGCGATACAAACAAAGAGACCAATCGCTAGCCGATTGCCGCGCGGGGATTTTTCGACGTGCGACATAGATCTCTACCCCAATCACTATCCGAGTAGCCTACATGATTAAAGTCTTTACTTGAGGTATAAAACATACCTTCATTCATTGTGCCTTTGATGTAGCGAAGAATTCTCTTGGCTGCATTCAAATGAGACTGGTCTGGTGTCTCCATGTATCTGCTGACGAGTCCGACTCCTTAGAGTATATCCGGTCTGGTACATGTCAAGTACCTTAAGCTTCCTACTAAGCTTTTGAAGTAAGTTGGATCGACATTTCCAACCTTACTCTTCCTCAATTCCACTCCATTCTCAACTGGAGTTGATACCGGATTGCAGCTTTCCATCTTGAACCTTTCAAGAATATCTTTGGCGTAACCGCTTTGGGATACAAAAATCCCTTCTTCCTTCTGCGTTACTTCTAAGCCAAGAAAATGTGACATTAGACCAATGTCAGTCATTTCAAACTCCTGTACCATGCTTCGTTTGAAGTCGTCAAACATGGTAGGGTTGTTGCCGGTGAATATCAAATCATCAACATACAGGCACACAAATAAGATGCTGCCATCTGCTCCTTTCTTCACATACATTGCGTGTTCATATGGACATTTTTCAAATCCATTATCTTGAAAATACCTGTCAATTCTGGTATTCCAAGCACGCGGAGCTTGCTTCAAACCATAGAGAGCCTTCTTCAACTTGTATACTTTGCCTTCATTTTCAGCATCAATGTATCCAAGTGGTTGTTCAACATAGATTTCTTCTTCTAGAAAGCCATTCAGAAATGCTGACTTCACATCGAGTTGATAGATCTTCCATCTATGTTGTGCAGCTAGTGAAATCATCAGTCTGATTGTCTCTAGCCGGGCTACTGGAGCAAATACTTCTCCATAGTCAATGCCTTCTCTCTGTTTGTAGCCTTTAGCCACTAATCTGGCTTTGTATCTTTGCACATCTCCTTTGGCGTTCTTCTTCGTCTTGTAGACCCATTTGACACCTATTGCTTTCTTGTTTTCTGGTAGATAAGTCAGCTTCCAGGTATCATTCTTCTCAATGGCATGTATTTCTTCATCCATTGCTTCTATCCATTTCTCTTCTGTGACAGCTTCATTGAAGTTTAATGGGTCACTATCTGCAAAGAAACAAAACAGAGTTGTATCTTCCATGACCTGAGTGGTATCGTACAACTCTTCAAGATTCCGCATCCTTCTTGGTCTTTCTGATGAGGATGCTGGTGGTGTTGATGATGATGCTCCTGGTGTGTTCCTCCTGTTGAATACAGGGAAACTGTGTGCCGGACTTTGTGGTTCAGCTGCTGGCACAATAGGTTCTTCGACAAGTACTGTTGGTACTTCTTCACCTTCAAGGATCAAATCAAGATTGATCCATTTGATTGCTTCTTGATCACCATTCCATGCCCAAGATTTATCTTCTTCAAAGATAACATCTCTACTCGTAATCACCTTCTTCGTGATGGGATTATACAGCCTGTATCCCATCCTTCTTTCACCATATCCGACAAAGATGCATTTCTCGCTTTTATCATCGAGCTTTCTCCTTCTTGCATCTGGGATCTTTGCATATGCCACACAACCAAAGACTCGTAGATGAGTAACACTTGGTTTGTGACCACTCCATGCTTCTTCTGGAGTAACTCCTTGCAAACTTCTGGTTGGGCAGCGATTCAGTAGATACACTGCACATGATACAGCTTCAGCCCAGTATTGCTTGGGCAACTTCTTTACTTTGAGCAGACTTCTGGCCATGTCAAGAATCGTGCGATTCTTCCTTTCCGCTACACCATTCAACTGTGGTGTATAAGCTGGCGTCGTCTGATGTCTGATGCCTTGTTGTGTACAATAGGCTTCAAAGTCATTTGCTGTATGTTCTCCACCTTGATCAGATCTTACGGTTCTGATCGTGTAACCAGTTTGCTTCTCCACAATTGCTTTAAAATCTTTAAAACAATTGAATACTTCTGACTTCCTCTTCAGAAAGTATGTCCACGTCTTTCTACTAAAATCATCAGTAAAAGTGAGGAAGTACCTATTTTGTCTAGTCGACATAGGCGTAATTGGGCCACACACATCTGTGTGTACTAACTGTCGCACGTCGAAAAATTTCGCACGACATCGACTGGCGATTTTTTTATTATTTGTGTTTTGCTTGGTTCGTTGGAGTCGCCACCTAGTATTATGGTCACTAGGAACCTAAGATCTGCGAGAGTCTGAGTAAGGGACTGGTTGTGCAAGGGGAAGACGCATCACCCTCAGTGCACCCTACCTAAGGTAAGCTGCATTATTGTTTGATTGTTTTCTAGGTCGAGTTTCTATTCGCTGGTCTTTTCTACGGTTCAAGGAAAATCTCCCCTCGTGAGGGAGTCTCTACCTTATTCGATTAAATCCTAACCATTCTACAGTCCGAATTTTAAAATTTCTTTTATTTACACCTTGTATCTTTAATACCCAAGGATGTACATTATCATGTAATTTTACACCCCACAAATATTAAAGTCTACATTCGGATCCTAGAAAAAAATTGGAAAAAGGTTTTTGATATTTTGGCCAAACCCTAATGGATAGTCATAAATTAGTTATGATATCCATTTTTTTTATTTTCAAAAACGTGAGAAAGATGCAATTTTTTGTGAAAACATGCTTGGAAAATTCTTTAGGACTTGGCCGTATGCAATAAAATATTTTTTTCTTCTTTTTTATATATATTTTTTTTCTTTCGGAGAAAACCGGGTATTTTAATACCGGACTTGTATCTTACAATGTAAGTATACAACCCAATATTAAACAAAACTTGGTAGAAAAATATTTGAGGAAATTACAATTTTTTTTGAAAAAAATGATTTTTGATTTTTTTGTTTTAAAAAGTATATAATATAATATTATATATTAATTGCAGAACGTGAACAGTAGGTTCACGTTCTGCATGCAACTTCACCGTTGCAGTGGCAGAGCAAAAGCAGGAGGCAACCTTGCGGAGGAAAAGAAGCTGCTGTCACTGGCCTGGCGTGAGGTTGGAGGTGGTCTAGGTAGTCTTCCTGAAGCTGGTGGCAGCGTTGGTGGAGAGCTTGGTGCTGCTGCTGCCGGTTGCTGGTTCTGGTCGCCGCTGCAAGAAGGAGAAAACGGGTCCTAGAGAGGAGAAGGAAAAGCTCACGGCTGGAGCTGTTGCTGTGGCTGAGGAGGGATGCTGCTGCTGATGGAAAAGACCAGCTGGGAGAAGAATGAAGGGGTGGTCTGCTCACGGTGGAGATGACAGAAGAGAAGAGGTGATGATGGTGGTAGTGGCTGAAGCCACGGTGGAGAGAGAAAGAAGAGAAAGGGCTGGTTGCAGGAACTGGGCAGGAAATACTGGTTTTCGGCCAACTTTGCGTTCAATTTTCTCCTCCTCCTGAGCACGAAATTGGCTCCTATTTATAGGGCTGGAGAGAGGGTAATCTTGTCTTCAACGGGGAAAAAGTCTCAGCCCTTGATTCGACTCGAGGAATCCAAGCCGTTGGTTCAAAGAGTGCACCTCGAACTGTCAAATTTGGCCATCCAAGGCTGCAGACTGCCCGAGGGTGCCACTTTGGGCCAATAAACGGAGCCGTTTTCGAGTTGTTCGACCCGACCGGACCACTCTACGAGATAGAGGGATTGCAGGTGGACATGGTGGTGCACGCTTTGTCGGATTTGGGGAACAAACGAGGTAGAAAATGCGCCTGGAAGTCTGCCACTCGGGCAGCTTTGCGGGGAAGAAGGTGAACAGTAACCAGCCGATTTTTTTTTTTTTTTTTCGTTTTTCAATTTAGTCCGCGTTCTTTCAAATTAGTTCAATGGAACCCCTAATTGACCCTAAACCTTTGATTTAATGCAATTTTGGCCCCTAATTTCAATCAATTCACTTGGTAAAAATTAAATTTGGTCTCTTAAAATTCCAATCTTCTTAATTAAGCCTAAATCAGGCTCCCAAATTTAATTTTTCACCAATTAAGCCCCAAATAAAATTAATTTGACCCACTTAAAGTATAATTAAGTCCTTGCACTTAATTAAATCCTTCAATTAGACCTAAATTAATTCTTAAACATAATTAAAATTTAATTTGGTCCATGATTAAATCAAATTGGCCCATTAAAAATTTAATTATGTCATTGGACTTAATTTTTATGCAAATTCGTCCAATAATCGTTTAATTTTACGTTCGAATTTGCATTTTTCTATTCTTGGGCATAATAGGGTACAATTAGGCCTTGAAATTCCTCTAAAAATTGCAGCTTTATTTCCCAGTCTGCTCTCTCCACGTTGCCAGCCTTTATTTTATTTTTTGATTTTTATTTTGAAGAAAGAAATTGATTTTTGGGGAATAACCCAGAATTGGGTTATGACACTAACTCCAGTGGCCTCTTTGCTCTCCAGTTGACTTCTTTGGCAAAACTAGATCTGTGATGTTTGCTGAGGACACAACTTTCACAGACTTCATCTGGATGATCAATATGAGGCAAACCTTTGACCATCTTCTTGCTTGCTAGCATCTTCAAACTCGTGAAATTCAGATGTCCAAGCCTTAGGTGCCAAAGCCATTCTTCACTGTTGGTGATGGCACTCAAACACCTTGTTGCATCATACTGGATGTTCAAAGGAAACATCCTATTCTTGGACATTTTCACGTAGGCCATTAATCTCCCATTGTTGTCTCTAATTGTCAGATGATAATTCTTCGAGTAAAAACTATATCCTCTCTCCAAAAGTTGGCCTAGGCTGATCAGGTTCTGTTTTATGGCTGGGACATAATACACATCGGCGATGTAGCTGGAATCGCCATTCTTCAACTTGACTGGGATGTTGCCTTTACCTTTGAATGGAACCTTTGTGGTATCTCCAAAAGTAACTAGACCTTGCTTGGTCTCATCTAGATCACCAAATAACTCTCGGTAGCCACACATGTGATTGCTGGCTCCAGTATCTAGATACCATATGTTCTCCTGTTTCTCGCCAAGTTCTTGTTGGACAAGAAATGCAGATGCTTCTCCATCATGCTTCTCTACATAGTTGGCTTGCTCACGTGTCTCCAACGGAGCTTTCCATCTGCATTCAGTGCTATAGTGCCCAAATTGATTGCAGCTATAACATTTGATATTTCTCTTGTCACGGTTATTGTAATCGCCTCCTCTTCCTCTAGGAGTGAATGCTTGTTGGCCTCGGCCTCCTCTGGTGGTGTTTCTACCACCTCTTCCTCTGAAGCTTGTATTCCAAGATCCTCTTCCTCTTCCTTGGAATCTATGAAATCCTCCTCTGGATTGTTGACTTCCTGCTTGAGTGGTGTAGCCACCTGTTGAAGTCTCCCCTTGCTCATATCTGTCCTTGAAAGACAGCTTTGCTTGTAAGGCATGCTCAATGGCCTTATCTTCATTTCGCATTACAATCTTCTGCTCATGAGCTTGCAAAGAACTCATAAGCTCATCCACTGTCAACTTGTCCACTTCCTTGGACTCTTCAATTGCGACAACAACATGATCAAATTTTGGATCAATGGATCTCAAAATTTTCTCAATAATTCGAGTATCTATGATGGCTTCTCCATTTCTCCTCATCTGATTGACTATCACCATAATCCTTGTATGATAATCAGAAATAGATTCTAAGGACTTCATTCGTAATAATTCGAATTCTCCTCTCAAAGATTGAAGACGAATCTTCTTGATTCTGTCAGCACCTTTGTATTTCTGTTGGAGAGCCTCCCATATATCATGTGACGTTTCAGCGGAAGCTATTATCTCGAATGTATCTTCATCAAGACCTTGATAGATGATGGTCTTTGCTTTGTTGTCCTTCTTTCTGTTGACTTTAAGGACTTGCTTCTGTGCCTCTTGTAAAGCATCTTCTCTTTCTTTGGACTCTGGTTCATCATAACCAGTTTGTACAATATCAAAACACTCTTGTGACCCAAGAAATGCCTTCAATCTGATGCACCAACTATCATAGTTGTCTTTGGTCAGCTTCGGGATGAGTGTATGTATACCTTCTGTAGTCATTTTGCTCTTTTAATGACTATATCGCCTTCTGGGAGCCGAATTTGACCAAACGGACACTGTAGATCGATCCGGAATGGTCCAAATAGTCGAGAACCGGTCTGACTTTGTTGAAATCAGGTCAGAAAATGGGTGAACCGGTCAAAAAACCAATTTTGTACGGCGGGCGGTTCGCTGGGTTGAACCGGGAATATTCTGTGGAATATTCGGGGAATATTCTGAGGAATTTTCTGGGGAATATTCCTTCGGCTCGGCTGAGGCTGGGACGCGGCTCAGCTCGGCGCGGGGTACGGCTCGGCTGGACTCGGCTTATGGCTCGGCTAGGACTCGGCGTATACGGCTCGGCGCGGCTCAAATATGGCACGCGTGTGGCTCAGTCGTCTTCAACCTCGGGGCGCGTGGGATGCGCGTGGGCGATCTGGCTGAATATTCAGGCGGCGCGTGTGGGCTACCCCGAACTCCGATTTGGCTGATTTTTGCGGCAGTGAGTTCGTATTGATGAGCTCTACACTGTGGAATGATCAAAACATGTTTTGGACAACTTTGAAAATTCGGATATACCCCAAAACTCTTCTGTTTTCTGACGAACGGGGCTCTGATACCAATTGTTGGTGGGAGAAACCACTGGTGGTGGCTTTGAAACACTCAGAGGGGATAAAACACACTGGTTTTATTACAAAATCCGAAGCTTACAAATAACACAAAATAAAAACTTAATACACGCCCTCTCTCTCTCTTTCTCTTTCAAGTGTTTCTCTCTATTCTCTCCACACGAAATAACATAACTGAGCACCCTATTTATACATAAATTTAGAATACGAAAATCTATTGTTCCAGGTGTGAAGGCGGCTGTTGACCGGCGGTGTGAAGGCGGCTGGCGGGCTGGCGGCTGCGGCTGGTGGCTGGCGGCTGCGGCTGGTGGGTGGTTGCCTTCCTTGACCATCTAGGTGCTTCTAGATTGAGTTTATTCAACAAAAGGGACTAGAGACTTGTTTATAAACACAGTGGTATCGACATTATTGTTCATTCAAAAAGATTTGCTCGCTCTTTGGGTTACGAGAGATCAGGCGGGCACAAACAAAAGAAAGAGAGGTTTTAGTTCTGCAATCATGGATCGCAAGAAGGCACCCAGCAGGCTTCTTGTTGATGAAGCCATTAACGATGACAACTCTGTCATCACACTCAATCCAGCTACATTAATGGAGCAACTTGATATTTTCCGCAGAGATAACTTGTTGATCAAGGGAAAGAAGAGGAGGGGTACAGTTTGTACTGCCTTAGCTGATGATAGCTGCGATCAGTCCAAGATTTTGATGAATAAGATTGTGAGGTCAAACTTAAGGGTCAGGCTTGGTGATATGGTTTCGGTGCAGGTATGTCCGAATTTACGGTATGGCAAGAGGGTTCATATTCTGCCTTTGGATGACACAGTTGAAGGCCTTAATGGTAGTCTGTTTGATGCCTACCTGAAGCCTTACTTTAAGGATTCTTCTCGTCCAGTCAGGAAAGGAGATCATTACCTCATCAGAGCAGGAATGAAGAGTGTGGAGTTTAAGGTCACTGAGACGGATCCTGCTTAGTACTGTGTGGTTGCGCCTGATACAGAGATCTTCCGTGAAGGGGAAGCTGTAAAGAGGGAAGATGAGGAAAGTCTTGATCGATTTCGCTACGATGATAATGGTGGTGCTAGGAAACAATTGGCACTGATCAGGGAAATGGTTGAACTGCCATTAAGGTTTCCTCAACTTTTCAAGACCATTGGTGTGAAGCCACCGAAAGGAATTCTGCTTTATGGTCCTCCTGGAACTGGTAAAACAATATTGATAGCGAGGGCTATTGCTAATGAAACTGGGGCTTTCTTCTTTTGTATCAACGGACCAGAAATCATGTCCAGGATGGCAGGAGAGAGTGAGCAAAATCTCAGAAAAGCTTTTGAAGAAGCTGAAAAGAATGCCCCGGCAATTATATTTATTGATGAGATTGATTCAATTGCTCCCAAACGTGAGAAAACTGGTGGCGAATAGAAAGAAGAATCGTTTCACAACTACTGACTCTCATGGATGGGCTAAAGGCCCGTGCCCATGTTATTGTGATAGGAGCTACAAACAGGCCTAACGGTCTAGACCCTGCATTGAGGAGGTTTGGAAGGTTTGACAGAGAAATAGATATTGGTGTTCCAGATGAAGCTGGTCGCCTTGAGGTTCTTCGTGTCCATACAAAGAAGATGAAGATCTCTGAAGATGTCGACTTGGAAAAACTAGTCAAAGGGAACTCAAGGGTATATTGGGGCAGATCTAGCGTCTCTTTGTAGTGAATCTGCCCTACAATGCATTAGGGAAAAGAGGAACATCATTGATTTGGAAGAGATACCATTGATGCTGAGATTCTTAATTCCATGGCTGTTACAAATGAGCATTTCAACATTGCTCTCGGAACCAGCAATCCTTCTGCTCTTCGTGAGACCATTGTGGAAATTCCCAATTTTAGATGGGAGGATATTGGTGGTCTTGAGAAGGTCAAGATGGAGCTTCAAGAGACTGTTCAATATCCGGTGGAGCATCCTGAGAAGTTTGGCATGTCACCTTCTAAAGGAGTTCTTTTCTATGGTCCTCCTGGCTGTGACAAAACATTGCTGGCTAAGGCTATTGCCAATGAATGTCAAGCTAATTTCATCAGTATCAAGGGTCCTGAGCTTCTAACGATGTGGTTTGCAGAGAGTGAAGCCAATGCAAGGGATGTTTTCGACAAGGCACGCCAGTCTGCTCCTTGTGTCCTATTTTTCGATGAACTTGACTCTATTGCTATTCAAAGAGGAAACAGTGTACGAGATGCTGGTGGTGCCGCGGATAGAGTTTTGAACCAACTCCTAACTGAGATGGATGGTTTATTAGCCAAGAAAACCGTCTTCGTAATTGGTGCTACCTGTTGGAAGTTAAGCTGACTATTGTCACGGTTCAATAATCAGCGATGTACATTAGGTTAATGCTGCAAGCTTATTGTCACGGTTGATGACTGTATCTATCAAAATTCATATGGGAGCTGCAAAGAGAGTCCTAAAATATGTGCAAGTAACTCTTAGTTATTCTTAGTTATAGGATTGAATATGTAATGGATCAATCATCAACTCTTATTGGATTTTGTGATGCAGATTGGGTAGGAAGTAAAGATAACAATAGGAGCACCTCTAGTTATGCATTCAGTTTTGGAAGTGGAGCAATCTTTTAGCTTCTGTGAAACAGAACACAATGGCATTATTAACTGCAGAAGCTGAGTATGTCTCAACATCTGAAGCAACAACTCAGACAATTTGGTTAAGATTTGTTTTTGATGATTTTGATGAAATGCAAGCTAAAGCCACAACTTTTTTTTTGTGATAACATGTCAGCAAATAAAATCAACAAAGATCATTTTAGAAAAAAAATGAAAGAAAAGAATTTATATATATAAAAAAAAAACGAAACATGTAAGGAGACATTGTAGTAATCCATAATGTTTTAAAGAAAAAAGCTACAGAACTAAATTTTCAATCAGTTCAATATTAAAAAAAAAAATCGACAAAGATAATTTAAAAAAATACAAAAACAAAAAAGAATAAAAAAAACAAAAATAAAACAAGAAGACAATCTTGGGAAAAAAAGGGGAAAAAAAGAAAAAAAACACGTAAACAAAAAAAAAAGAGAAAAAAAGAAGAAGACAAAACACAAAAATAAATGAATAAACGAAAAAAAAAAAAACATGCTTTCCCACGTGTTTTAGAGTATTAGTTAATAGTGTAATTGACTGACTCGGTCAAGTCTGGCTGCTTAATTCTTTGTGTGGTTCTAAAGACTTTGGTTTTGAACTTTCTACTCGTGGAAGGCGAGAGGAAAAAAACAAAGAAAGAAAGAATTAGTAGAAAGAAGAAGAAGACCTTGGATAACTTAATATATGGCTGGGTTACTTGCCAAGTAAGAGCCCGTTTTATAGCTTCTCTCTTCTAAAAAGCTACTGTCTGAAAGAAGAAGAAAAAGAATATGGCAGCTGTTGAGTTAACAGTATTTCAGGTCATCCTGTTGTTCTGGTCATTGCGTACTGCAGAATCACAGGTTATGATCACAAGGTCTGGATGTCTATCTTCTTGTAGAGGCATTAGTATTCCATTTCCCTTTGGAATGGAAAAAGGATGTTACCTAGACGAAAGTTTCAAAATACTCTGCAACTCTAGTAGTCAAGCTCCTAAACTTACAATAAACGGCACTGATCTGGAGGTCAGATACATCTCTGTTCGTCGCAGTATGATAAGGGTCATGTTTCCAATTGTTTTTGCAAATTGTGGAGACAGAGATAGAAACACAGTTTTTGACTTGGAAGGAAGCCCTTTTGTTTTCTCCTCCGAGAATTACTTCATTGCAACGGGTTGTGACTATTTTGCCACGATGACCCAAAATCAATCTATTATTGGTGGGTGTGTGTCAATTTGTGACGAAAACAGTGATAGCATGATCAGGGCTGGCTGCACTGGGATCAACTGTTGCCAGACCAGGATTCCTTCATTTCTCAAGGGTTTTAATGTAACCATGCTACTGTTAGGTAGTGTAAGAGGAAGCATTGGGGAAAAAAAATGCAGGTCTGCCTATTTAACTGCCCAAAGTTTGATGGACTCCGGGGAGTATTATTCTGTCGGAGGGAACTTGGACTATTATTATGACAAGAGAGACAGGGACTATGTTCCCGCAGTGCTGGATTGGGGGATAGACAAAAGGGTATTTGAATCACTTGTCAAGAATGGATCATTATCTAATTCAAGTTATACTTCTACGTGTCAGTTTCTGAATCCTTCCATTAATTCAACCAACCAGAGCTCCACCGTTCAATGCTTTTGCAGTCCAGGCTTCAGAGGAAATCCTTATCTTTATGGTATTTGTCAAGGTAAACTCCTGGTTACAACTCCTACTCTATAGATTCTTCTGGCATGGTTTACCATTGTATGGTTTACTGATCCATCAACTCTGTGGTTTCTCCATGTGTTGCAGAGGGTAGAACATACGTCCATAACCGGCGTAAAATCAATAATGCTAAAATGGCAGGCCTAGGTATGTTGTTGCTGCATTTTCACTCTATATCATCGTGATAGAAATGACTATAGATTATGTCACACTTTAAATGGATCAAGAAAACAATTGACTGGCATTGTAATATGTTTGCTTAGAGGAAAACTATGTTGTTGCCTTGTCTCATGATTGACGATTTTATAAGCTCTAAGAGAGACAGGAGAAGACAGCAGCCTCCCTTACGAAATTGTTTTTTTCAAGTAGTATATATATTTATGCTCCTACAACTAGTAATAATTAATTAATTATTGTGTGACATGTGTACGATAAATTTTATAATACACAAAAAAATAATTAAAAATATTCTATTGTCAAGATATCCTATTAGTTATTTTTTTAATATTCACTGTAAAAATAAAAACAGAAACAAGAAGAAAAATAAAAATAAAAATAAAATCTATGAACCATTAAAATGCTAAAAATATTTTGCTTGTGATTTTTTTCTTATGCCACTAGTTATTTTATAAATACCATAAAATTTATCATATATATAAATCTAGTTTTAAATATTCCATATGTAAAATTATGATACATGTCCTCCGATAATTTGTCGTAAAGTGATGGGCTAAATCAAATCAATCAATTTATTCAAGAACCAATGACATGGAATTTTTTTTGTTGATGCCATTTTAACCAATTACTTATGGAGATTGATCGTACAATTTAGCCTTCTAAAGTATTCAATTTTGTGCCCTTCTTTTCAAGTTTTATTTTGTAATTAGATCGTTGTTTCACAATTTTCTTCTTTCCCAAGTATGAATAATGCTTTCTTGAGAAAATGTATGAATAATTAGTTTCAAGTAAAAAAGTACACTTTCTTGAAATATGCTTGTAATAATTTTTTTTCTTCACATAAGATTAAAAATAAGATTTGTACACTTAGTAAAGCAGACAATCAAAATTATAAAAAGAAATTAAAATTTAACTTACTGTTTTTCAAGAGTCAAATTCTCCTTTCAAAACTGACATGAATAAAGTAGAATATTGAGACAAACTACAACACTGCGCTTAACAATGTACAATTGATGGAAATTTGATCCTCCACTGATCAAAGCGGTACAGGAAAAAAAATGAGCTAGAGGAAGCAAGAAGGAAATTCAATTGATGTTATAGGATAAATAGTAAAGACAATCTGCAAAATGAAAGTTAGAGATAAAATCTAGACCCTTGCTGCAGCTGCGCAACCCCAAAATCACCAATCCTATCCCAGCAGCATCAAATAATTGCAGATACTGCACCATTACTCAAGCAAACACACAGAATTTGTTTTTCTGAGTTCAGCTCTAAAAAACGAATTGAATGCAATTGGTTCACTTGTGCAGGTGTTGGAGCACTGTTTCTAGTCATTGGTTTATGGTGGTTGTACAAAGTATTCAAGAGAAAGAGGAGTGAAAAACTAAAGAAAAAGTACTTCTTTAAGAGGAATGGAGGTCTATTACTGCAAGAACAACTATCTTCAGGTGAAGTCAATGTTGAGAAAATCAAAATGTTTCCTTCGAAAGAATTAGACAAGGCCACTGATCATTACAATGTGAATAGAACGCTGGGCCATGGAGGCCAAGGAACAGTTTACAAAGGGATGTTGGCAGATGGAAAAATCGTTGCAGTCAAGAAATCCAAAGTAATTGATGAAGGGAATCTCAGACAATTTATCAACGAGGTCGTCCTTCTATCCCAAATTAACCATAGAAATGTTGTCAAGCTTTTGGGTTGTTGTTTAGAGACTGAACTTCCATTGTTAGTCTATGAATTCATTCCTAACGGGACCCTTTTCCAGTTTCTCCATGACCCTAATGAGGAATTCCCTTTAACTTGGGAAATGCGCTTAAGGATTGCAGAAGAGGTAGCAGAGGCACTTTTCTATCTACATTCAGCAGCCTCCCTCCCCATTTTTCATAGAGACATCAAGTCTACAAACATACTGCTTGATAAGGAGTACAGAGCCAAAGTTGCAGATTTTGGGACTTCAAGGTCAGTAAGCATCGACCAAACTCATGTCACAACTCTAGTACAAGGCACCTTTGGGTACTTGGATCCAGAGTACTTCCAATCAAGCCAATTCACAGACAAGAGTGATGTCTATAGCTTTGGCGTGGTTCTTGTTGAGCTACTTACTGGGCAGAAGCCAATCTCGTTCACAAGATCAGAAGAACAAGGCAGAAGTTTAGCCACATATTTCATAATGGTCTTGGAGAGCAACTGCCTGTTTGATATTCTTGACCCTCAGGTTGTGAAGCAAGGAAAAAAAGAGGATGTGTTGATGGTTGCTAGCTTGGCTAGGAGCTGCTTGAGGTTAAATGGGAAAAAAAGGCCTACGATGAAGGAAGTCACAATGGTGTTGGAGAGGATTAAAAAATCCGAAAACTTGATCGTCCAACAAGAGAATGAATATGACAGAAATGAAGTTATGGGAGCACCTTGGGATGTTACTTCTGCCTCAACAATTTCCAGCTTCGAAATTGGTGCTCCTTCATCACTAGATGAAAAACCACTCATACATACATATTGAAATTATTGACTACGTGTCTTAATTTTGTGTTTGTATGTCAAACTTAAATATGCTTGTGGTATTGGTTTTAGACTTGTAGCACTTTCCTCCATTTTTTTTGTAATTGTGTGTTCTAGTTGCCCGTAATTTGAAACAGCTGTTGAAGTCGTTACTTGTTAACAGAGAGTCATCATCCAGTGTCCCTCCAAAAGCATAATGCTCTTGAGCACTTGAAAACAAGAGCGCCATTAAAGCCCATCTGTGCAGGCTAACGTCCTTGTATTTCTTTAATGGAAAGAGATTGGGTATGGCCCGCGAAATGAACACAAGGACAGAGCATCCCATGAGGCCATGATCTAACTCTCTTATCATCTCCCTTGCTGTCATTTTCCAAATGCCATACCCTAAACTTTTGTCTCCCGCTTGTCCACCACCACCATCACCACCAGCTTCTACTAATTAATGGTCGAAGGAGCGTGGTCTATTGATTTCAACGAGGTCCCCTCTTTGGGTAGTACTTGTCCTTGGACACTCAAATGACACACATGTGCAACCAACCACCATGCATGTGAACTTTGACACTCAATAATTTCCTTCCCCACAAACCAAATCATAAATAGATACGCATCCTATTAAGCTCAAGATTGGATGATTTCGAATCGCCAGGAATATGTTCCGGTCTACATCCATTGCCACTGGGTCCATTCTTTTTCCATCAGTAAAAGTCGGAGAGTAGTGGAATCCTGGCATGCATGATAGCCCTTGTAGCCTAATTACACAAGCCTGGACACCTTTCTCTCAATTATCTTCCGACATTGGGCATCTTTTTGTGAAAGCAGGTGCGACAAACCACATGCACAAGGGATCCTTGCTCTGTGAACTTGAACCTGAGGTCATTCCAATGACTTCGCTATGTGTGAACCTTAATTTGTAAGTGTATCATGCGGGCATAGCTCCCATCAGGATAATTTTTCAATAGATGCGAGTGGAATCCTTGCTCTGCTACTTTACCATCATCAATCACAGCAATGACATGAGCATTTCTTATAGTTGATAGCCGGTGTGCAACAACAATTGTGGTCTTTCCTGAGAAGGCACGATCCAGGGCTTCCTGGACAGACCTCTCAGACTCAGCATCTAGTGCACTTGTTGCTTCATCGAGTAGCATAAGCCCAGCCTTCCTTGTTAAAGCTCGAGCAATGGCAATTCTTTAATGAAGTGGACTAAAATATCGGGTCCCGAAGAGTGAAGATAATAGAAAAGCCATGATCATATTAAACTTTTTTTAATTGTAATAAACTGGTGTGCGAGGTATGTCTTTTAATTTTTTAAAATAGAAGTGGTAAATCTAGACTTAATGGGTCTAAAAACACCCTCAAAAAACATTTTTTATGGGTTTAATTAAAGGAATGATCTAATTCCATGGACACAACTACATTTTAGTTTATATTCTTTTTACACCCTTAGTTATATAAAATTATTCTGGAGTCCACTGTATTTTCATTTATATTATTATTGAGTAAGGGATAGGGTGTAAAAATTCTCTAAGTTACCACTATATTTCCATCAATATTAATACATATATCATAGATATTTTTACTCGTTAATACTTATATCAGAGATATTTTCTGTCAACATTAATATATATATATATATATCAATAATATTTTTTCTCATTAAAATCGTCAGAGTAATATTATGCTTTAACCTCTTTTTTTCATAAAAGAGACTCATGTGCTATAAATAGACCATGAATCCTTTAACAAAAAAAGATTTGGAATCTTTATTCTCTACTGTATAATTATTTTCAAAGTATCTCCCTGTAATATTATTGTATTTTCTCTCGAAAAATCACTGACTTAATCATTATAGAGTCCCTAAATTTACCAAATAAACTTTTTGCAGGTATTCGACATCCTTCTCTAATCACCTTAACTAAAAAAATAAATTAAATTGTTAATATCAAAAGATTAACTAATTATCCAAGATATGCATAAAACTTCATCCCAAATTACTTGAATTTTTTTTAATCATCGGAAAGATTTAATTTTAAGTGATGTGCAAGTTATTCAGAAGATATCTCATATATTCAAATTAACAAAAAAAAATAATGCACAGTTTTTTTCTATAATAATAAATGTTGTCCTCAGCCCATATTCCATCCATTCCTCCTTTTTGGAGGGATAAAAATTAGCTTAAATCTGTCTCTCAAACATATAATTTATGGTTTTTATCTCCGTCCTTGCTATAAATTATATTCTTATCCCATTTGTATTTATCTTTTCTATTTCATAACATAAATTAAATGCTACAACATGATATATTTCTTTTTTTTCTTAATATAGAAAATTATTTTATGATTTTTGGTTTTTTAACATAATTGTTTTTCATAATTTAGATCTTCTATATTTATTAATATTTTGATAGTCTTTTCATCATTTTATTTTAAAATAAAAATCATTTCAAAGTTTCAATCAATTACAAAATAACATTAAATGTGTAAATATCAAATTCATATTCAGTGTTAAAAAGAAAAAGCAAAAAGCAAAAAAATAAAACAAATATTGAAGCAAAATCTTTACATGGAAATGGACTTTTCTTGATTAATAAGTTTTGAGTCCGTGTTGTGTTGATTTTGTAAAATAAATCTTTAATTGAGAAATATTTTTATCTTTAATTAGTTTTTGAAGTCTGACAAGTAAATAAAATAATTCAAGAAAATAAAAATAATAACTTTTTGTTTGTAAAAAGATTGGTGTATTTTCTTTTCTTAAGTGAGTTCTATGTTTAGTGGAGAGAGAGCTGACTAACAATCATTAAAGAGTATTTATAAGTGTGAAAATAATTATGTTTTTAAATATTTTTTATTTAAAAATATATTAAAATAAATTTTTTTATTTAAAAAATTATTTTTAACTAAAGCGATAAAAAAACATAAAAGTTATTAATTTTAAACAATTTTTTTTTTTTAATATAATTTAGAGAAACATAAGGGAGTTCCAAACAACCCTAAAATCCCCCTTACCTTGATGGGATTGAAGTTCTTTCTAAGAAAATGGACCGTGAATAACACACGGTGAATGGTGTAGTTTACTTTGTAGAGTGATGCTTTATCAGGGTAATAATAAATTGAGAGATATTATTATTGTAGTGCGTAAGCGGTAGAAAAAATTACTGGTGAATGGTTTATATAATTTTATAAAATAAATGTGTAAAAAAATAGGAAGAAAGAATATATACAGGGCAGGCCGGGGCGAGTCTCGCTCATGCATGGGGACTTCACCTCGCCTGGGCCTGGATCAGGAAGGGGTACGGAATCTTATTTTTAAAATATATAGAATTTCAACTCCGTAAGATGACAATTGCTCATTGATGATAGCACACCCTAATAGTTTTTTTTTTTTTGTTTTCGTCATGCCTTGTTATCAAAATATAATGGACTGCTATATATATGTAATGGCAGGACTTTCTAATTCCACATAATTGGAGTCTGCTATCGAGCTATAGCTATTAGTATTTAGGGGTTGAGTTTCTATTATATATTATTTATCAAATAAAAAACTTATATATTTATAGTATTTTAAATATTTATTATTCAATATAAAATAAAAGATTTGTATATATGTGAGGTATATCTATTTATTAAATGAAGAAATTATATATACATGTATATATTATTCTAATACTAGGGTGTGCGCACGCGCGTGTATCCCTCTATTTTGCTTTATTATTATTATTTTTTTGTTATGCTTGAAATGCTATGCTATTTCAAAACTTGACAATATAAAAGATGAATTCAGACTCTAGTTAGGTGATGTGAATCTGGGCTTCCATCTCTTGCTTTTATTTTCTTCTTTTATTTTCATTATCTTTCTCCTTTTCTTTTCTTTTTAATCTTTTTTTTTTCGTTTGTTTTCCTTCTCTTTGTTATCTTTCTTTGCTTTCTTTTTTTCTACTAAATTAAATTAAAATAGAAATTAAAATAAGAAGTAAAATATGTGACCAGAAAATGAAGAGTTGGAAAAATTCAAGAAAACTTGTTTTGTAGTTTTTTTATTTAAAAATTTTAATGACGAAATTGATTATGGTTTCAGCTTCAAATGTTCATTTTTTTTTTTATATAAAAAAAGAAAATATATTTCCTACGCTGACTTTCGTTTCCTCAAATTAAATTCTGTAACCTTTTATATTGTCAAGTTTTGAAATATAAAAGTATTTTGAATGCTTAAACACCTGTCATTGATATGATTTCTTTCAAAATCAAATTACTGGTAAGTTCAGTACTTGAGTAAAAAAAGAATAGAAATATTTATTATTTTAAAAATAGATATTGGATTAAGAAATTATTTTGATGAGGGACGAACCTGTATACTATGTAAAATATACGAGGTCCTCGACCTCATAAATCCATGTAAAAAATATGAATATATTTCCCTCCTTGTCAATTTCCCAACTATTAATTGAGGTATTACGTTTCTATTTTTTCCTTTCAATGGTGAAATTATGGAACTGTTAATGTCCTACAGCCCCATGGATTATATTAATTGAAACTCCTCAGACAATAATTATATTATGGCCTACTTATTTTTTCTTAAAAAAAAAATCTTAATAAGCAAAAGAAAAAAAAAGGATAATTGTTTTAAAATCTAGATTGGCATGATAGATCGACCGGGATATAACTGGCTGAAAACTTGACCCAGACCAGGTTATAAAAAAATAGGAAAAAAAAAATCGGCTAAGCCCTGAAAATATCTATATGTTAGCCCAAGTCAGGTTTTAAAATTTTGTTTGAAATCCTAATTCTAACAAGAAACATATAGGGCTTTAGTTCTGCAATCATGGATCGCAAGAAGGCACCCAGCAGGCTTCTTGTTGATGAAGCCATTAACGATGACAACTCTGTCATCACACTCAATCCAGCTACATTAATGGAGCAACTTGATATTTTCCGCAGAGATAACTTGTTGATCAAGGGAAAGACGAGGAGGGGTACAGTTTGTACTGCCCTAGCTGATGATAGCTGCGATCAGTCCAAGATTTTGATGAATAAGATTGTGAGGTCAAACTTAAGGGTCAGGCTTGGTGATATGGTTTCGGTGCAGGTATGTCCGAATTTCCGGTATGGCAAGAGGGTTCATATTCTGCCTTTGGATGACACAGTTGAAGGCCTTAATGGTAGTCTGTTTGATGCCTACCTGAAGCCTTACTTTAAGGATTCTTCTCGTCCAGTCAGGAAAGGAGATCATTACCTCATCAGAGCAGGAATGAAGAGTGTGCAGTTTAAGGTCACTGAGACGGATCCTG
The DNA here is from genome assembly GCA_030145905.1 of Populus davidiana. Taxonomy (NCBI): domain Eukaryota; kingdom Viridiplantae; phylum Streptophyta; class Magnoliopsida; order Malpighiales; family Salicaceae; genus Populus; species Populus davidiana. The sequence continues at coordinate 4,550,869 of CM057806.1, forward strand.
CTTAGTACTGTGTGGTTGCGCCTGATACAGAGATCTTCCGTGAAGGGGAAGCTGTAAAGAGGGAAGATGAGGAAAGTCTTGATCGATTTCGCTACGATGATAATGGTGGTGCTAGGAAACAATTGGCACTGATCAGGGAAATGGTTGAACTGCCATTAAGGTTTCCTCAACTTTTCAAGACCATTGGTGTGAAGCCACCGAAAGGAATTCTGCTTTATGGTCCTCCTGGAACTGGTAAAACAATATTGATAGCGAGGGCTATTGCTAATGAAACTGGGGCTTTCTTCCTTTGTATCAACGGACCAGAAATCATGTCCAAGATGGCAGGAGAGAGTGAGCAAAATCTCAGAAAAGCTTTTGAAGAAGCTGAAAAGAATGCCCCGGCAATTATATTTATTGATGAGATTGATTCAATTGCTCCCAAACGTGAGAAAACTGGTGGCGAATAGAAAGAAGAATCGTTTCACAACTACTGACTCTCATGGATGGGCTGAAGGCCCGTGCCCATGTTAATGTGATAGGAGCTACAAACAGGCCTAACGGTCTAGATCCTGCATTGAGGAGGTTTGGAAGGTTTGACAGAGAAATAGATACTGGTGTTCCAGATGAAGCTGATCGCCTTGAGGTTCTTCGTGTCCATACAAAGAAGATGAAGCTCTTGGAAAAACTAGTCAAAGGGAACTCAGGGGTATATTGGGGCAGATCTTGCGTCTCTTTGTAGTGAATCTGCCCTACAATGCATTAGGGAAAAGAGGAACATCATTGATTTGGAAGAGATACCATTGATGCTGAGATTCTTAATTCCATGGCTGTTACAAATGAGCATTTCAACATTGCTCTCGGAACCAGCAATCCTTCTGCTCTTCGTGAGACCATTGTGGAAATTCCCAACTTTAGATGGGAGGATATTGGTGGTCTTGAGAAGGTCAAGATGGAGCTTCAAGAGACTGTTCAATATCCGGTGGAGCATCCTGAGAAGTTTGGCATGTCACCTTCTAAAGGAGTTCTTTTCTATGGTCCTCCTGGCTGTGACAAAACATTGCTGGCTAAGGCTATTGCCAATGAATGTCAAGCTAATTTCATCAGTATCAAGGGTCCTGAGCTTCTAACGATGTGGTTTGGAGAGAGCGAAGCCAATGTAAGGGATGTTTTCGACAAGGCACGCCAGTCTGCTCCTTGTGTCCTATTTCTCGATGAACTTGACTCCATTGCTATTCAAAGAGGAAACAGTGTAGGAGATGCTGCTGGTGCCGCGGATAGAGTTTTGAACCAACTCCTAACTGAGATGGATGCTTTATCAGCCAAGAAAACCGTCTTCGTAATTGGTGCTACTAACAGGCCTGATACAATCGACCCTGCACTCATGAGGCCGGGTCTTCTTGATCAGCTAATTTATATCTCTCTGCCAGATGAATGTTCTCGCCTGCAGATTTTTAAAGCTTGCTTGAGAAAATCACCAGTCTCGAAGATGTTGACCTTCGAGTTCTTGCCAAGCACAGAAATCTGACAGAGGGCCTGCAAATATGCTATCAGGGAGCACATCTAAGAGGATATCAAGAGGAAGATCGAAGGTCTGGAAGACAGCATGGAAGAAGTGATAACTGAGATTAAGGTTTCTCACTTTGAAGAGTCCATGAGGTGTGCTAGGAGGAGTGTGAGTGATGCTGATATTCTCAAGTATCAGGTGTTTTCTCAAACCTTGCAACAAACCAGAGGTTTTGGTTCTGATTTCAAATTTCCGGAGGCGGCAACATCAGCTGATGGTCTAAATCCAGCTGCGACTTCTTCTGGTGGGGATGAGGATGATGAACTTTATTGATTAAGAGCTTTTTTTTCCTCTTGTAATTTAATTTAGTTTCTTCATAATAATAGCAATAGTTTTTCTAATGCTATTAATTTTTTAATCTGTCTATTTAACAAAGTCCACGCATATCCAAAAAGTTTCAATGGCAATGATGATAATTCAGATAATCTAGATTGTGTTGGTTATCATCCATAATAGTACAGCAGAAGAAACAGAAAATATAATAATGTTTGTCACGATCCGAATCCCGGATCCATGACCGGCACATAGGCAAGGTTCCCCTCCAAGGTTCCAAACCTATGCGAATCCAAACTTACATACAATCTTTTAAACAATTCAATCAGAGTTCAACGTAGCATTAACAACAAACAAACTTCATAATATAATTCGATTGTCTTAATACAAGAGTTAATATAGTTTTGGAGCATTAACTTGACATAAAAGGAAGGTACAAATTACAACCAAAAGCAGGTTCAGAAGATTCAACAAAAGTGACCTGCTATCAAGCTATAAGCCTGAAAATGATAAATAATGAGAGGGTGAGTTCAACAACTCAGTGAGTAGATAACGTTCAATATACACACACGAGGTAATACAGCAATGAGAAATATATATACAAGTATGGTTTTAGTTCTTATACGAAGGTTTATCAAATAGGCCATAACAAAATTATCATATGGTGAAACTCGTCAGAAAATCAAAATGCAATGAGCATGAGGCTCCGTACTGTGGGATGATCAGTCCACACAGGTTGGTGACTCCCCCGACCAACTAGGGTTCAGATACGATGTGCACAAAGACTAACACTACCCTGTTAGCATGGGTATTCTGACTAACATATCATAGGTTCATAATCATAATCAAACAAACATATTCATATCTCAAAGCTCAACTCATGACATCAATCAAATGAGGAGCTATCAATTCAGAAGTCAAATCATATTGGTTCATATCAAGAAATCAGATTCAATAATTGATCATGCTTTATCATATCAAGGATAATAATCAACATATATATTATCAAGAAACATGATCCAATTCATATTAACAAATCAAATATTTATAATATTTTTCATGCATATGAAAAATTATCCACTCACCTGACTCAAAAGCAAACAGAAGCCAAAAGCAGACACTGAAGAAAATCCTACTGACGTCCTGCCGGTAGAATATCAGGATTATCTTAATACAAAGGAGACATATTCAAGAACGACGTGAAAGAACATTTAACCTATTTAATACACTTAACTAAGGGTGTATTCCGTAACCCTATATGTTTTTAAACTAACCAGTCAATTTTCTCAAAAACCCAAAATCTATTGGTTTTCCCAAAATCTAATCCATAATAAAAACAACTAATAAAATTGGTAATAATTCACTAAATAACCCTTAATAATTCATCAAACTAATCTGCAAAAAACTAATATTACAGCTAAGGACTAATCTGGAACTTATCGTATTTTTAGGGCCAAATTGTAATTTTTGTCTAATGGAGGACCAAACTGAAATTTGTCATAAATCCATGAATATACTGAAATTCTGACCTTAATTAATCCTCAATTCTGTCCAGGATGTATCATTATGTTTCAGGGATCATTCTGGAATTTTACTAAATTTTTTTAGGGTCAAAGCGTACTTTTTGTCAAATTGGAGGACTAAATTAAAAGTGTTAAATTATCTTATCTATACAGTAATTCTGTCCATAATTCATATGTTATTCTGTTCAGAATCTCGGAATATGCTCCAGGGACCAATTTGTAATTTTCCAAAGTTCGGGGACTAAACTGTAATTTTCGGAAATTGAGGGACCAAATTGAATTTTTGTCATCTTCAACCTCCAATCCAGAATTTAACAGAAAACCCACTGTTCTCCCCTGATTTTTAACTCAAATTTCACCATTTACCGAAAATTCTAACTCAAAATCATCAAAATCTTCATAATCAACTAAATCATCAATTAAACATAACAATCAACCTCCATCATTCTATTTAATTCATCAATTTAAACCAAACATAAATTCTCAAAACCCTAACATTCATCAAAATCAAATTAAAGCTTACTTAAAACATATTATACACATTAAACCATAAATCTTACCTTTTTCACTTATCTCTTCCTTTTTCCCTTATTTTCCCTTCTATTCTCTTCTTCTTCTTCCTCCCTCTTCTCTCTCACGATTCTGCTCTCTAATAATTCAGATCACACTTTTTTTTACTTCCTATTTATATTTATCAATTTTTGTTCAATTACCATAATACCTTTTATTCATTTATTCCAACTTTTAAGCCTCGAAGGACTTTGTTGTAATATCCTATCTTATTAATTTCAAAACATTACAATGTTGGCCCAAAAATATCACTAACCATGAAGATCATAAAGAAACCTCTGTTGCCACAAAAACAAACCCAGTAAACTCGAATCTTCCAGTTACATAAAATGAATGCATAGACGCGGGACAAGATACCTTTGTATTCAAAAGGGTGGTGCTGTTGTTGGGGTCATTTAATGATCCATTGCTTATTGCGAGTCACAGATAACGACAAATAATGAACTAGTCTTTATCTTGCGTACAAATAATGAACTTGTTTTAGCATTCCTTTCACTAAAACTACCTCGTTTAAGATCTTAATTTGGCATTCATTTGCTAAGGTCAGTTTCGGAAGGAAAAGCAGCCTCAAAAGAGGGTTATTGCTAGCAACCGATCTACAATCTTTCACAGAGATCTTGCTAGCTGTTAGTTTTTTTCCGTAAAGGAGATTTTGATCTGCTAATGCTTCTGCATTTGCTGCTGCACAGAAGGCGCTCTGCAGATTTTGACTTCAATTCCATTGGCTTGTTGTTTTCATATCTTTGAGGGGAATTTTTTGCGTTGTGGTAATTTGCACTTGGAGAATAATTCCAAAAATTAAGAGTTTTTGGATTTTTTTTTTAATTTTTTTAATTTTTAATTATTCAAAACAAACTAAAAATTGATAGTCTTAATTACCTTTAATATCCAAAATATGAGCACAACACTCCCACCATTTGACATGTTTTAAGAACCCATAAAATCATTCATCCTGTACAAAAATATACAAACTCAGATTAAAAATACAAAAAAAAAGTGCAAATGTTTGATATTTCTATAGCATTGTTTGTAAATGTTCTTTCGATTCGCTATAGTATATATTATGCCACGAGTAAACTCCAGATTGATGTTATGAAGAAGTTTAGGGATCGAAGCAAGAGTGGCCATCCTGACGAGAAGGACGAAAGAATTGATGTGGAAAACGGATTAATTATGATAACCACTGCATCAGTCCCTTAATTATATATAAATTATCAATTAGGTCCTCCAACTATCAATTGTATCGTGGTGGTCCCTAATCTATATACTTTCCGTTAATCAGATATCCTACTATTAGATTAATTCCATCCATTTATTTTAAAATTCAATGAACCAAAACCTCATTTGTGGATATATATGAAAATAATTACAATATGGTCAAGATGTGTATTTGAAATGATCTAGGATTATATTCTGCCCATTGTCTATAATTAATAATAATAGACAAAAAAAAAAAAGGAAAACTGCTAGGCCTGTATCTAGCATGAAATTTTAATCACACAAACACAAGATTTTATCATGATTTCTTGATTATGGAAGGTCCCTTGTCCAAAACCTGTATATGAAATAAGATATTCTTACATTAATTTCCATGTATAAAGTCCTGAAAAACATAGCCTCCAAATTAATCGTCCCTATGCAATCAACAAAGAATCCATGCTTGGGTAATTAAGAAGTAATAAATAGAAAACCATCAAAATTAAGTGTCACCACGTTGTTCTTAGATGTTGCTAACCCGGATCAGATCAGATCCCAAATCACAGTTGGAAAATATATGGGAAAAATGGTCTCACATATTGACCATGCTAATATACAGGCAACCTCTTTCTATAGTAAACAAGAAACAGCAAACCTAGCCCTATAAATAAGAGGCTTGCATTCTTAAAAAAAAATCAAAATCAAAATCAAAATATTCAAAAGAACCATACAGGCATGAATCCCTTTGTCACAAGCGATTTCATTCTTCTAATATCATCTGTGTTACTGATCTTTACTGCTTGTGATGCATTTTGTTTTCTTCGAACATACGTACACTTGAATATTACAAACCAGTTGGGTTCAGGCTTGGACCTTACCGTCCAATGCAAATCGAGAGATGACGACCTTGGCGTGCATGTAGTCCCTTTTGATGGTTATTATACAATGGATTTTTGTTCCAATATTTGGGGAACTACACTTCTGCGGCATGACATGGTCAGGTAAACTCCATTGGTTTGATATTTTCATTGCTGAAAGGGATTCTCATCGCTGTGGTGACTGTACTTGGCGAATACTTCCAGAAGGTCCTTGTATGACTTGTAATATTGGTGAGTCAAAAGAATACGTTTGCTATCAATGGAATGGCGAGGTGTTTCAGAAATCTCGTAGCATATATAAAGTATAGAGCTAAAAACACAGTTAAGCATATTGTGGTTCTCCACAAATTACAAGCGCGATACATGCACTCCAAGACTCCATGTTTTTGACTCAGTATATATATTTATTTTGCTTGTTTTGCATTTTAGCAGTTTTGTGGGTTGATTGATGAGTGATGGATGCGAATATGTGTGTGGTTTTAGCCATAGTAAGAATTTCATGATGAAGTTCCCTCAAAATGGAATCCTTTTATTTGGCTGTTAATGCACTTCCCTTCCAGATTTTCCATAATCTCTCCTTACAATGTATCTACAACGCGTAATCTAAACAAGTACTGTGCCCAAATTAACAATTAAGGCAAGGGAATGGAGTTGGTTTTCACATACTTTCCACCGAAAGAAATGGAGGGTTTTAACACCCAAGTGTGTGTGTGAGAGAGAGAGAGATTTGCCTGTAAAAAATTAAAATATTTGTGCAATGTGTTGATGAGTTTCTCCACACATTAGGAGTGTCACTTTTCATGATTGCAGTTATTAAAATTCGAATTGTTTAAGATAAATCAAATTATTACAAGTTAAGAGTAAGAATAGAATGAGAAAACTAAAATAAATTAGATTAGTGAATAATAAAGCATTGATTAAAACAAAAATATCTTGTTTCAATAAAGAGAAAGCTTGATAACTTGAAGAATTCACAAACATGATCCTGCCAAAACATTTTTCTTTTTCGTTTTCTTTTCTTGGAAAGATTATTTTGAGATATAATTTTCTACAAAATTTGCATCACTCAATATTATCCGGCCAAATTAAACAGCTAGCCAAATGCATGAACCAAAGTAATTATCAGTAATTGCTTGCAGCCAAATGCAGTTTTGCTAAACATGTAAGGAAAAAGATCCTTGAAACGGCGCAACCACACTTGCTATATAATACCAAGAGGCACCATATACTAAGGTAGTGATTGAGATCTTGGACAAGGATGGATTAGGATTGGATAAGACAATTTTTTTGTCTAATTGTTTGATTTACCCTTAAACAATATAAAATCAATTTTTGTCTCTTATCCAAGACTATTCTAGTTAAGAGATTTTTGTCCCACTAAAAAAAATAAAACTATTCAATTCTCTACAAAAGGGTTAATCCAGGTTTATTTGTGTCAATGTAAAAGTAAAAATAATTATTATCATAATTTTAAAACTCAACTCGAGAGTTAACCCGGGATAAGGCTTGGATAACGAATTGATTATTTAAGTATTAGTTTCAATTTTCTTTAATTGTATCTTGTTTTTAATTGAAAAAATATTAAAAAATAAAAGCAGAGAAAACTAATTCTTTGGTTACTGAGATTATTACCCTTATTATTAATGGGCGATCTGAGAGACTAATTCTCTAGTTAATGAAATTAGTGTCCAGATTAATGGGATTAGTGCTTCGGTTAATGGGCAACTGGAGAAACTAATTCCCTAATTAATTAGATTAGTATTATGGTTAACGAGTGATATAAAAAGCTAAATCTCTAAGTAATGAGATTAATGTCCTAGTTAATGGACAATTAGAGAACCAAGTTGATTTATTAATAGAACAAATGTTTGGTTTAGGCTAGAGATGATATTGATATATCCTAAAAAATGATATTAATTGTATTGATTTGCAAAGATAAGAGTATAGTAAGGAATAAATTATTTGGTAAACGATAATGCAAATATATATATATAGAGGTATCTAAAAATTTAATTTATATCAGACACGATCAATTTTAATATTAAATTTTTAGATACCTCACAACTTCAAGTCAAGTGATAGATTCATGAATTTCTATTTTTTTTATCTAATCAAATGATTTGTTTGGAAGAATAAATATTTTGTTTGTAACATAATTTTGTATCCAAAAATATATTTACCTATCTAACTTAATCATGGGTGATATATTTTAAGTAATTGTTTTTTTAGAAAGTTTACAATTTTGCTGTACTCCTCTTTAGATATACTTTTATATTTTGGAAATAAACATGTATGTTGTAACTAATTTAATTGTTCTATTATTCATAATACTTAAGGAATGTTATAATACTTGTTCTATTGAGTTGAACTTATGGTCAAGTTAAGGAAGTCCCGGGTCATGGGACAAATATTGGATATAGAGGGAGTACTTTCTTGGCAATATTCTGCTGCCTGAGAAGAATACAAAACAATTATGCTTTCCCATCCAACATTACAACAGATCAAGGGAAAGAAAGTTATGGACCCTGACAGCATTTAGAGTGTGCCAGGACAGCAGATTTACAGTTAAAGGGAAAAAAAAAACCTGTAAATAACTTTTGACTACAAAATTGTTAACATCACAGATCGAGCACTTTGGAACAATTTATCTACTCTCTGCCAAACTGAACATTGAGTCTCTAAAAGCTTCCTTGCCTTGTCCTGTAATTTTAGATTGCACCTGATTGTTTCGCCATGAATCTGAACAGAAGAATATGCAAGATGTTAAACAATACTCTCAACTTCTCGGAGAATTGCCAGCAAATATTGGGAGATAACCCAATTTTTTCCCTTTGCTTATATGCTTATTTTCTCCAGTTTAGTACAAGAGTGGAAAAACAAACTTATTAGTTCTAGATTTTGTGCTCTTCAGTGACAACTCTATATTATCTCTAACCAATGGAAAAGAAAAAATGGGTAAAAATATTGCCCGAAAATGTGCAGAGAAATGAACAAATGAACAATGATGAATCCATACCTTAAAAAATAATCTCATGACGGTCTGTACAAACTCAAAATTGTTTCTGCTGGATAACTCATGAATAAAATAGTCTAGCAGCAGCTCGATTGAAATAAACTCAGGTCTCGTTTCAAGTTCTTCCTGATAATCATCTATTATCTGAAACATTCTAAGTTCCATATCCAAATTTGAAGGAGATAGACCTTTGATATATTCAGTGAATGCTGAAAATGCAAAATTTGTACGCAATTAAAACGTTACCAGGCTATCCAGTATACATAAATCATCAAAGAGCTTTCAGCTGGCTCATCAATGATAACACTTGAGATAGTATAGTGCAACTGTGAGGCGGACTAGAATGCTCACAATTTTTCATCTCTGAAGAAGACTGAAGAAGTTTCAAAAATTGAGTTGGTGGAATGTCAAGTTTTCTCCTATCACTCTCCGTTTCATCAGGTTTACTATCATCCCCATCCACTGGCTCACTGGGCTTAAATAATATTTCTCCAGATAGAGATGGAATTGAAGGCAGGAAGAAAGGAGTTTTCTCGGGCTTCTTTGGAGGCTCAATTGGTTTATTGCGTACCTGTGGATCATTGATTTAGAGGGAAAATCAAACTTAAAAGAAAAGAAAAACAAATAGAAGTTGTGCAGAGAAGATTAGATAAATAGAAACTTCAGCATGCCATAACACATGACAACATTAGAGGAACATTATGATAGAGGGGGAATAAACCTTTATAATATCTAAGTTGATCAAACTCTGCCATTGGCTTTTAGGCAACAGGGAGAGAGTAACAAGATCTGGAATTTGCTGACTGAAAGCTGGAAAAGTAGAAGCTTCTTTGGATACTGAGTGTTTCCCAATGGACTTGTCAGTATCCTCATTCTCAGCATTTGAACCTTCAACTGCAATTAAAGATGGCAATTTTACATTCACAACTTCTTTCCCACTAGCATAAGCATCAATCCTTGAAGCTCCGGAGAACATTGACTGATTAACCCTGAAAAGTTTACAAATATCAGCCTCGATGAAACAAAAAATTACTTGGTACAAGTACAAAATATTGCAGCTGAACACTTTCAAGATCTCAATTAAATATTTGATTTCTATTCAAATACAAAAGTGCATCTCCTTCAATCAGTTTTCTCAAGACCACACCTTTCAGAAACAAAATCCATACAGAGCATCCTAGAGCCTTAAATAGAGTAGTATGCCAACCAATTGCCAATAAAATCATAAAACCAAACTTCAGACATGCAATTGAGAATGTACCACAAATAGACCCCGTTTTGATCAACATGGGTAGTTGCCAGCACATCCATATTTGGTGACAAAGACAATGCTGTGACAGACACCTCAACATGAACTGCATCTATTTGCCTTGCTAAGATGGCATCCCAAATTCTAAGAGTTCCATCCATACTGGATGACAAAAGCCATTTCCCATCCATACTGGATGACCTTCCAATTTACGAACCATTCTCAGTGCAATGGCATCAAATAAACGGAGAACCAAATCATCTGCGACAGTAGCCAACAGACCTAGAAATCATGTCAAACCAATGTCATTAGAAGATGATCCAAGGAGCAATAAAAAAATGTGTGTGGGTGTATATAACTGCAATCTTTCAGCAGAAGGAGACCACTACCATTAAGACGATGATAAAAGTCGAGGATCACCATCAGTTGTATCAAAAACCCACATCTAAAAGGGGAAAAAAGTATAATCTGAGCTTAGGATAAACAAAGCAAAGATTGGAATTCAAAAGCTAAAAATTTTACAATGCTGGTCAAGAAAATTCATCGTCCACTGTAAAGAAACAGTCATCATTGGGAACATTCAATACAATGCAATAGCTTTAGGTATCTGTTTCGTTGCGAATTTTTGAGTTTCTCCCTTAGGACCATTCTATACAAATTGTACAATATATCTCTGCTTCCATTCTTGAGATTCTTTTGGATACTTTGTATCATCAAAAGGTGGAGACTTGAGGTATAGTTGTTCAATCACTTTAAACTAAGCCGCACAATGTTCTGTTCAGTCTCTACCATCATTGGCAAGTTTCAACATTTTTTTAAGCTCATGCTCTTAAGAAAACAGAGCCCACAATCCCTATGTGATGCAAACAAAAATTGAAGTGACCAAATACATATCCATCAGAATTTGTTGTTGAACAAAGCAAACACGTAGAAGCATGTCAAATAGACACTAAAAACTCTAATGAAAACGTTCTCTAAAATCAACACGAGAAAGACTCTCAGCATATTGCAAAGCTGAGAACTTATTGTAGTATCGTTTACTTTTACAATCCTTATAATCAAAGTAACAAAAACATGAATTGAATGTAACAAGAAAGAAATGTCTAACTGCACTAATTTTATATCAACTGATCACTTATTCGTTATTAAGAAAACAAAATATAAAAACAGAAGCAGAAGCTGAAATGCTTCTTACCTTAATAGAGTTGTCTGCTGATGAACTCATCAGCACAGGCTCATTAGCCAAAAAGTGCAATGAAATTATCGAACTATCATGAGCCTCTCTTACAACTGATTGTAGTTTTCTTTTCTCCAGATTCCAAATGCTTATAACACCAGAAGAACCTCCTGAAGCTAAAAGTGGCTGCCCATCTAAAAAAACAGAGAAAAAAAATCTTAAATTAGATTCGAATAATAAGAACAACGTAACCCTTATTTCCTAAACACAAATCACCGACCTAAAGAAAAATAACTTACTAACCTGTACTGAAAGACAATGCAGTCACAGCACCGCGCGTGGAATGCGAAAACGTAACCACCTCTTCATCATATCGAATATTACGCACATGAATCTTCCCATCAGCTACAACCAACCGCAACAACATCCAATGCTGGCGATGACACTCAACTACTGACCGACGAACCCCACCCTTTAAACTCATGCAGCATTTTCTTCGTACTCACATTCCAAAGCTGCAAACCCCCCTCCTGACTCCCAATCAACTAACTGTAACGAAGGTTTCAGTGCTTAGTCTTTGAACGGAGAAGGGAACGCCGCTTGTTATGTATCCGATAGCTTTAAACGGTTCGAAGATGCCCATTTTAAGGCTAAAACCAAATTTTTCTACTAACTTCCCTCACCACAGAAACACAACTAGCAGCAGCTACGTACCCCTTGCACAAAGAGGATGGCTTTTGTTTTAATAATGTATAAAAGAACGATCCCTTGTCTGGCGGACGGAGACCGCCATTTTGCAAGCTTTGATGGTGGTGGCTGGTGGGTGTTGCGTGGCGGGTATGGGTGACTGAGCAGTAGTAAACTAAGGAGGGTATGAGGCGCCGGCGGCAAGATTTAATTTCTTTGTGTAGGGTTGGTTTGTTTAGTTGTTTTTTTGTTTGTGTATATGTATTTAAGTACTTTAATACATATATATTGTATGTTTTGGTCCCTATTCTTAATTAATTTTCAAATTAAACTACATAATTTAGGATTTTTATGGAAACCGAATTAAAAATATTAAAAACCGAACCAAAAACTAAATAACCGAACCATAGCGTTAGTTCATAAAATTTACGATGCCAGATTTTATTCAAGTTAGCAATTTCTTTTTCCATAAATACTTTTGGCAACATTTCATTTTGGATCATATAATCAAAAGCATCATCAAAACTTCATTTTCATTAACTTTGGATTAAATGGAAATACTCTTTGGAAGTGAGTGGTAGTAATTTGCTTAACAGTAGTATAACTATATTACTAATTTATTTATTTATTTTAATTAGATATAAAATAATTTTTAGTCTCGTGGTATATTCGTTGTCTTTAAATATAACAGAGCTATGAATTTAACCTCAAAACTAATTTGAAGATATCAGGTGATTATAGAAATAAAAAACCAATCCTTTCAAGAGAATTTTCTTTTCTCTTCTTCTAATTACAAATAAAATAATATGACCCACAAAGAACATGTTGCCAATATTATTCTAAAAAAACAAAGAACATGTTGGCAAGATCTCTGGGTGCTCAACATATGTTTCTTTTTTACCCCTTTGATCATTCACACGAAGCCCTTTATACTGTAGAGTTCATTTTCCTCCTCTTCAATTACATAATAAACCCTAATCAGAATTTCCCAGGAAAGAATTCACCAAAGACTTTAGTTAACGCGGATGAACATGAGTAAATGATTTGTTACGGATAACACCATGTATTTAAGAACCATTGCTAAGCTACAGGTTCTGAAGCCACAGAACACTCACAGTTACTGGGGTTGATCTCAAATTGAGACAAATCTATTTGTCCAGTTCAGAGAACCTTCAAACAAAAAGAAGAGTTAAACCTTGTAAAATTGGCTATCATCAAAAGGACAAGAAACAGAACAAGAAGGATCAGCATCACATTTCTTACATAAGTAAGAGAATCCACTTGCTGACGGAAAGGAGGACTCTGCAACAAGTTTGAAATATCATCTGGAGTTCAGTGACCCTGCAACCACATAATTACCTCAGAATGCACCAACTTAAAACACACAGGAAGTCCCAAACATAAGACCGTCTTATATCTCAGGTAAGTGAGATGTTAATCCTTCTTCAGGCGGCAATGTCTCAATCCCAAGCCTAGGACAACAAAAGAAAACACCATGAAAAAAAAAAAAAATTTACAGTAATGCACCCTGTGCCAGAGCATATAATTAGAAAAAATGGCCACATATATAATATATTGAGCCTTTTTTTTTTGGTAATAGAAGTGTTCCGTAACCTTTTTAAATTTATTTTGCAATGAATCACAAGAATTAAACATCAAGTTATGACTCTAAATTTCCATATAAAAGATGCCCCGAGTTTTAGAACTTACCCCGGGGGCAAGTCTATGCGCAAGGGCATAAGGGGACGGAGGATTTGACAAGGGCTAAGGGGTGGGTGAGATGTTATGTCAAGAAATGATTTTGAAGAATTTCTGAATATTTGTCGAATAACTAAGATAGGAGTTTCTATGTCCTTACTCTTACTTGCTATATCAACTCTTGTTTAAGTATCATCTTTACCATTTTTTTTTTTTGTTTTTGCTCATCAGACATGTTCATGCGTCATTTAAGGAAACTATCTATACACAACCGCGCTAAGTTATTTCTGCTTCTGCTTCTGCTTCTGCTTATTTATAGAAAGGTGGTAGAGCCAAAATTAGAGGCTAGGAGGAGGAAGTAATAACATATCCAACCTTTTGAGCCTATTTGCTATAACGATACCTTCCCAGAGCTTATTTTCAGTTGTGTTCAACCATAGAGCCTCCGGACAACGAAGACTTCTATTTTTGGAGGTGATTTTCCTAACATATCCAACCTTTTGAGCCTATTTGCTATAACGATGCCTTCCCAGAGCTTTTTTTTCAGTTGTTTTCAACCATAGAGCCTCCGGACAATGAAGACTTCTATTTTTGGAGGTGATTTTCCTTTCCATCATTTCATGCCACAACAAATAATTAAAAGGAAAACGAAAAAAGTATTATAAAGTAGGTTGGTTTGCTTGGAAGCCGTGCTAATAAAGGCTAATCACTCCCCTCATGAAGCCCAAGGCCTAGCCCATTTCTTTTTAACTATTACATTACGTCCTTTTGTTTAATTGGGGATTTAATTGCTCGTTTGAGAAAATTGACGAGGAATTTTGATGGATTCATAGACGTGAGAGGTGTTATTAAGCCCGGTAGGGTCAACTTCATGATTCAAAGAATTTAGTATTTAACTCAAATCAGTTTTATTATTAAATTAAGTGGGAGTCAAACTGATATAACTATATTAATCTAGTAGGTTATCCAAAATCTAGTAAATATCCAAGTAAAACCAGATTTATATTTTAAAATCATATTATTATAATTTTTTTAAAATAATATTATTTTAAATTGAATCACTCTACCAATAACTTTAATAGATTTTTTAAGTAGTCATGAATGGTAAAAAAAAAAAAAAAAGGAGAGATGGACACAACAAGCCCCCATAAGTAGTCATGAGTGCCAAAAAAACAAAAGATTGACAAAACAAGCTTCAGAAGTAGTATAAGAAGAAACAATAGTGAGAAAGACGAGAGAACATATATATATATATATATATATATATATATATATATATATATTAACTAAATAAACTTATGTTACAAGTTATAATTATTAATATTAAATTCAAAATACATATTGCATGTATTTAAATATGTTACAAAGTTTAATAAACTAGGTTTTGATTGAGTTAATTAGGTTCTGGATTGATTTATTTAGTTGATCAGATTTGATTGAGTTAACTCTCATTTGATTTTTTTCAAAATCTAAATTAGGCTAGGTTTCAAATTAATTTAGGCTTGAATTAAATTTAATAACGCTGATTAAAACTACATTATAAAAGAAAAATTGAATTGCATAAAAGTAATTACCCGAAAACTTGTATTTCTTTTTATAAATTTGAACCCGTATCAGTTATTTTTTATGAAAAAATATGAATAAAAAATTAACGCTCGAAAGCTCACTTTGCATAACAATGTAAAGAGATTTGAAGTGCTTAGAACTTTACAGTGTAATTCTCAACATAATTGTATTGATGTTCAGCCTATGATTATATATTGCGGTTACATGTTCTTGTAAAGGAAAGATTACAGTAATGAATATTCTTGTAAAGGAAAGATTGCAGTAATCAAAATAGTTATGGACATAATATTTGTATTAATTCATAGCATGATTTGAGGCTTGGTTATTGTTGTGGATCATTGACAGATTTCCTCCATGCTATTACTGAAATCACTTGCAGATTTCATGCATCTGCAGGTTTGATGGAATCTTCCTTAATATGCCCCCGCAAAATTGAACTTCCATCGGCAAGTCCAATTTTGGCTCGTAAAAATTCAGTTCTGGTCCGAGACAGGGGCTTGGTTAATAAATCTGCAAGCTGGTCTTGAGTGTGGACATGGCGCACATGAAGAGTACCCTTCTGAACATGATCACGCACAAAATGAAGATCAATTTGGATGTGCTTCATTCTTGAGTGTTGAACCGGATTGAAGGAAAGGTGAGTTGCACCAAGATTATCACACAGTAGAGAAGGTGGGGCTGATAGTGGAAATCCAAGTTCATGAAGAAGTGCAAGAAGCCATAAAGTTTCTGAAGCGCCACTGGCAAGTGCGCGATATTCAGCTTCCGTAGACGATCGAGCAACAACCCTCTGTTTTTTCGAACTCCAGGAGATAGGATTGCAGCCAAGAAACGTAATGTAAGCCGATGTGGACGTGCGATCATCGATGTTGCCAGCCCAGTCAGCATCACTGTAAGTTGTTAAACATGGGGCAGCGACTTTTTTGATGTGAATACCATGAAAAATTGTTCGCTTGAGATAGCGAAGGAGTCGCTTGGTGGCAGCCCAATGAGTGACCGTGGGTTTGTGTATAAATTGAGAAAGCTTATTGACTGCAAAACAGATGTCCGGACGAGTTAAGGAAAGGTATTGCAGGCTGCCAATGAGTCTCCTATACTCTGTGTTATCCACTGATGTTGTTCCATCCAGCAAATGAAGAGACTGAGTGGTGGATAGAGGGGTGGAAATATCCTTGGCACCAGCCATGTGGTGAGTCTCCAGGATGTCCCGAATGTACTGGTGCTGGGAGAGAAATAAACCGGCAGTAGTGGGGATGACCTCAACGCCTAAGAAGAAGTGAAGTAAGCCCACATCCTTCAAGGAGAACTGAGTACCAAGTGTAGCAACAACATGACCTACAAACTGAGTATCACTACCTGTAATTACCAAATCATCAACATAAACAAGCATATAGCAGATAAGGGAGTCATGACGATAAATGAACAATGAGGAATCAGCCGTAGAATTCTGGAACCCAATTTGCAAAAGGGAAGATCGCAGAGCTGAATACCATGCCCTAGGAGCCTGTTTGAGGCCATAGATAGCTTTCCTTAATCTGCAAACATAATCAGGTTTGGACAAATCTTTGAAGCCCGGAGGCTGCTGCATATACACAGTTTCGGACAACATGCCATGTAAGAACGCATTATTTACATCCATTTGTCTCAAGGACCACCCATTCATAACAGCAATGTTCAACACAGTTCTAATGGTTGCAGGTTTAACAACAGGGCTAAAAGTTTCTTTATAATCAATCCCAGGACGTTGATTATAGCCCTTTGCAACAAGTCTGGCTTTGAATTTATCAACCGATCCATCTGCCTTTCTTTTAATTCGAAAAACCCACTTACACCCAACGGGTCTGCAGTCTTTAGGGGGGGGATTAAGTCCCATGTACCATGGCTCATAAGGGTAGTTAATTCACTAGACATGGTTGCACGCCATTCAGGGTGAGACACGGCTTGGCTCACACAAGTTGGTTACAGGGAGGGTGGAAGGAGATGCTTGGATACAGTGTTTAATTGCTTCGGTTTGAAGATATTATTCAACGATCGGGTGATCATGGGGTGATTACGTGCTGGAATAATGGTAATTTGTGTTGGGCACGACAAGGGGGAAGGGGATGCAGGGGCAGTAGATGCAGGTAAAACATGTGAATGTGAATGGAGATGCTCAGGATGCATATTATCAATTGACTCAGAAGTGGAGAGAGATGGGTTAATACCTGGAGATGACGCGGAGGAGGCAGCAACGGTGGCCAAACTCGTCAATGGCTCCAATGGTGGGGTGGAAATCAGCGAAGACGGCGGAGGAACGAGAGAAGCAGGGGAAGAAATTTCAGAACATGAAGCGGGTTTGAGAAATAGATGGGTATATTCGGGTGGGCGGGTGAATGATGAATGGCCGGGTGGGTTGATTTTTGAACCTAAACTCTGAGTTTCATCAAACAGCACATGTTTGGACAAATAAATTCGAGCAGTTAAGGGTTCAATGCATTTGTAGGCATTCTGAGTTTGTGAGTATCCTATAAAGATACAGGGAGTGGACTTAGGCTGCAATTTATGGGTGTTATACGGTTTAGTGAGAGGGTAGCATAAACATCCAAATTTCCTTAATTTAAGATAATTTGGTTGTTGACAAAAAAGCACTTCAAATGGGGATTTATTTTGAAGGAGAGGAGTTGGTTGGCGATTTATGAGATAAGCAGCAGTTTGAAATGCATGAGGCCAATAAGAAAGAGATAATGAGGCATCATGAAGCAGGGTAAGACCTGTTTCGACAAGATGACGATGACGTCTGTCAACAACACCATTTTGTTGGGGAGTGTGGGGAGCAGTAGTGTAATGACTTATACCATGATTGGACAAGTAAGTTTTCAACTTTAGAAATTCACCACCATTATCGGAGTACAAGGCTTTGATGGTGGACTGAAAGCGTTTTTCCACCAGTTTTTTGAATTGGGGAAAAATACTGGATACCTGAGATTTTGCAGACATTGGATAAAACCATATATATTTGGTATAGTGGTCCACAAAAAGAAGATAATATCGTGCACCACAAATCCCAGTAATGTGAGCAGGACCCCAAACATCAGTGTATATAATGTCAAGTGGAGAGTGACTTTGAAAACTTGTAGAGCCAAAAGGTTGTTTATGCGCTTTATTTGTGGAACAAGAAGTACATAAAGATGAACTTTTTTTTGTGGAAACAGGAAGGGATAATTGATTGACAAGATGTTGAACAAGTTTGATTGAAGGGTGTCCAAGACGTTTGTGCCACCCATCAAGTGAAGTCCGTTCATGCACATAAGCAACTTTTTTTGGAGTGGGAGAAGCCATCAAGGAGTTTGGAAACACGTATACGCCATTCTCACACGCACCTCTTAGAAGTATTGCCCCCGTGATTTTGTCCTTCATAAGAAAAAAAAGAGGATGAAGTTCAAGAAAAACATTATTATGTTTGGTGAAGTGATGAACTGAAATGAGATTCTTGTGAATATGAGGAACACATAAAGTATCATGTAAATGAAAAGTTTTTGTAGGTGTGGGTAAAGCTAAGGAACCAATATGTGTAACTGCCAAACCTGTACCGTCACCAAGAAGGACCTCATCAGTGCCGTCATATTCAGAGTGAATTGATAAGTTTTGAAGATCACCCGTAATGTTATGAGAGGCTGCAGAGTCAATTAACCATTTATTATCTTGAGTATCTGAGGATTCAGCACAATTAACAGTCATGGGAGAGGATTGAAGTTTCGGGCAGATCTTGGCTGTATGACCCAATTGATCACAATATTGGCACTTTGGCTGGAAGCGTCGGTTTGGATTGGAGCGGCCCGAATTATTATTGTTGCGTTGGCGGTCTCTGAATGAACCATTTGAGGGACGGTTGTGTCCTGGTTGGCGAAAGAAACCATTTCCTTTATTTCCTCCTCTGTTTTGCTGCGATACAGAGGAGACGGTCTCCTTGTTGGCAAAGCGGTGGCCGGTAAAGTTTGCAGCAGCCACGAGCTGCTGTGTAGCAGCTTCCATCCTTCTCAGGTAACTCTCATGCCCAACAAGCATATCATGAAGTTCTTCGAAGGCAAGGGATTTTTCTCGTGCTCGAATAAAAGCAGCAATCTCACGAAATTCTGGACCTAACCCATGGAGAACATAGAGGGTTAAGTCATCATAGGAGATGGGGTGATCAATAAGTGTAATTTCATCGGCCAAACTTTTGACCTTGTGAAGATACTCTGAAATTGGTCGATTTCCACGCTGAATCAAGGTTAGTTCTTCCTTGAGTTGCATTGCCCTTGTACGCGATTTGCTCGTATACAGTGTTGATAGTTTTTTCCATGCCTTGTGTGAGGTTTTGGTGGTGGCAATGAGAGGCGTGATGGAGGGTGAAGTGGATGCAAGAATGGCACTGAGAATCAGTTTGTCTTGCCTTACCCATCGGTGTTTTGTTGTTGTAGACTGTGGAGTGCCATCTGAGACAGGGCACTGAGATTCTCCATTGACGTAGTCCAGGAGATCATAGCCGATTAAAAGAGCCTCAAATTGTGCTCGCCATTGAGGGAAGGATGAGGGTGTGAGTTTCTCATTGATTTGAGTATTGATGTTGAAAACAACAAGGGAAAGTTCAGGGGAGGAGATAGACTGATTTGTGGAAGACATGGGGATCAAATTCTCGTTAGAGAGGAATTGCTCTGATACCATAAAGAGATTTGAAGTGCTCAGAACTTTACAGTGTAATTCTCAACATAATTGTATTGATGTTCAGCCTATGATTATATACTGCGGTTACATGTTCTTGTAAAGGAAAGATTACAATAATGAATATTCTTGTAAAGGAAAGATTGCAGTAATCAAAATAGTTATGGACATAATATTTGTATTAATTCACAGCATGATTTGAGGCTTGGTTATTGCTGTGGATCATTGACAGATTTCCTCCACGCTGTTACTGAAATCACTTGCAGATTTCATGCATCTGCAGGTTTGATGGAATCTTCCTTAATACAATGATGGATACCGAAAACTTGCTACTTTCTTTATAGAAATAACGTGTGGAAAATTATGTCTTAAATTTGATGGTGGTGGAAAAATCAAACAATATCATTAATAAAATGAACCACAAATGATAATATTTCTAAAATACTTCATGTTATTGTCATGACAATAAGTTTTTTTCCTTTTCTTTCTAAAGTACTTATCAATCTATTCTTTTTGCAGTGTGAGATGGGTTTGTGAGACTATTCTCATTTGTATTTTTTCCATCTTAAAATATTGACTCCAAGTCAAGGTATTTTTTAAAAAAAAAAGAAAAAACATGAATAAAAGTGAATGCTAGGCACTTCATGACTTTTCATGAAGATGGTGAATATAAAAGACTTGCTATACATGTGGAAAATTATTCATATTTAATGAATTACTTTGATTAGTTTCTTGTGTTATAATATTAATATTTAAGAAGTTTTAATTTTTAAATTTGCGAATTCCAATTGGGACTTTTTATTTTATGATTTATGGAAATAGATTCTAACTAATTATTACAAATTGTACGTGAAAAGTATGAGGGCGTGCTAAATATTTTTATATTAAAATTATCATTTTCCTCATCTACATGAATAGAGGACCGAATACACAATTATAGCTTAAAAATAAAATATTTTAATTTTGATCCATTAAATGTTCTTACAGGTTCCATTTAACACAAAATGTATATATGGTTGCGATGTTATTACATCAATTACTTTCATTTTTTTATTGATTTTAGTATGAACTTTTATTTTCTCATATCATTATACCAATTTTATTTTTTTAATCATATCAATCAAATATTGTTATAAAAATTTCATTGGTTTTCTTGTTTTTTTCCCGATGATGTGACTTTGATAAAATAACATTGAGTTTGAATATTCTTGGAGAAAAAGTTCCCTACAAAATAATAATTTTATTGATAAATAATTTTTTTTTAATTAAAATAAATTTGATGGAAAAAATCCTTAAATGTTATTAACGCATGAAATCAATATATTTTCTTAAAAAAATTATTGTAACCATATAAGTAATTTACTTATTTATTTTAATGAAATATAAAAATAGCTGAAATGATTATTTGTAATTGAATTTAATGATGCTAATTAAAACCACATTATAAAAAAAAAATTGAATTGCATAAAAGTAATTAACTGAAAACTTGTATGCCTTCTTATGAAGTTGAACCATGTTAGTTTTTTGTTATGAAAAAAATATGAATCAAAGGTTAACACTAGGCAACTCACTTTGCATGACAATGACAAATATAAATTAAAGACTTGATATTTTCTTTGTGCAAATAACTTGTGGAAAATCATGCTTTAATTTAAATAGCGATGATAAAATCAAACAGTATCATTGATAAAATGAACAATAAGTGATAATATTTTTAAAATATTTCTTGCCATGACAATAAGTCTTTCCTTTTCTTTTTCTAAAGTACTTATCAGTTTATTTTTTTCTAATATAGTCAACAAGTAAGATGGATAGGAATTCCCAGTGTGAATTGAGTCTGTAAGACCATTGCTATCTGTATTTTTCTACGATATAGGCCAATGGGATGATCCATGAGACCATTACTATCAAACGTTTTTTTTCTACGAGATGGGTCCATGAGATTATTGCTCTGTAAGCTTGAGAAGGGCTAATATGCTTTAATTTCAATTTAGTGTATAAAAAAATAATTAAATGCTTTACTAGAATTAGATACTCCCATTCTCTAATATCATATTTTTTTTGTATTTTTTTTATGGTTATATTTATTTTTTCATCAATATACCTAACATAAATTGCTACAGATTTTGAATCTTAAAGGATTGAAAGATGGGAGACATAAAAGAAAAGAAAGAGAGACAAAAAAATTCAGAAGGAGCTAGAAAGAATAATAGTGAGAAAGAGAGGAGAGAACAAACATGGAGCAATTTTTATTAACTAAATAAACTTTATAATTACTAATATTAAATTCAAAATATGTACATGTTGCAAATATTTCAACATATCATATGGTTTAATAGAAATGATTTTTATAAACATAGAGAGCTTAACAATATTAATCAATTCTTAATATCTTTCATTTTATTATATTAAAAGTAAATATTAAAACCTATTATATTAATTTGTGAATGAATTAACTCAAATTGTGAATTATATATATATATATATATATATATATATGCGCTACAACTAGCTTAAAAAGGTCATGTTTATCAGGACCATAGAGTAAAAAATAGAAAAAATTGAATTGCATAAGAATAATTAACTGAAACTTGTATTCCTAAACGTTGACCCCAAGTCAAGTCTTCTCTATGGATCCTTTGTCCCTAAATAAGCTCACCTCAACTAATCCTTTGTGCTTCATGAGATTCCAAAAGCTGAAAATATACTCCTTTTCCAAAGCTGAAAATATTATTCATCGTCATTAGGTATACCAACTTCCATCCTCGAGAAAGAGTCATTAGGTATACCAACTTCCAAATGTGAACCGGTTTTTATTAACTAAATAAATTTATGTTACAAAGTTATAATTATTAATATTAAATTTAAAATATATATTGCACATATTTAAATATATTACGTAGTTTAATAAATTAGATTATGATTGAATTGATCAAGTTGTGAGTTGATTTATCTAGTTGATTAAGTTTGATTGAGTCAACTTTCACTTGAATTTTTTAAAATATAAATCAAGCTAGGTTTCGGATTAACTTATCAGTCTTGAATCTAATTTAATGTCATTGATTAAAACCATACCGTAGAAAAAAAAAATTGAATTGCATAAAATTTATTAACCGACAACTTGTATTCTTCTTATAAAGTTACCCCATGTTATTATTATTATTATTATTTTATAAAAAAAAACATGAAATAAAAGGTTAATACTAGGAAGCTCACTTTGCTTGACAATGATGGATATGAAAGACTTGCTACTTTCTTTATGGAAGTTACGTGTGGAAAATTATGCTTTAATTTTGATGGCGATGGAAAAATCAAACAATATCGTTGATAAAATAAACCACAAATAATAATATTTCTAAAATACTTCTTGTAATTGTCATGACAATGAGGGTTTTTTTTTTTTTCTAAAGTACTTATTAGTCTATTTTTTATAACACAATCAACAAGTAAGATTGATAGGAATTTGCAGTGTGAAATGGGTCTGTGAGACTATTATTATATGTATTTTTTCCATGATATAGGTGAATGGGGTGTTCCATGGGACCATTGCTATCAATTGTCTTTTGTTTTTTCTACGTGATGGGTCCATGAGACCTTTGCTCCATAAGCTTGGGAATAAATAATATGCTTTAATTTCAATTTAGATTATAAAAAAAATTAAATGCTTAAGCATAAAAAATAAATCTCAAGTGTTAGAATGCAACCACTGATTAATTAATGGACAATGAACCTTAGATTAATATATGGATAATGGAAATGTAAATGCTTTACTAGAATATCATTTTTTTTTGTATTTGTTTTCTGGTGATTTTTAATTTTTCATCAATATAACTAATGTAAATAGCTACATATCTTGAATCTTGAAGGATTGAGAGATGGGAAACAAAAAAGAAAGAGAAACAAGTCAATTAAAAAGAAGAAGAAGAAGAAAGAACAAAAGTAGAGCAGATTTTATTAACTATATAAATTTTATAATTACTAATATTAAATTCAAAATATTTACATATTGCAAATGTTTAATAGAAATGATTTTTATAAACATATATGGCTTAACAATATTAATCAACTCTTAATATCTTTCATTTTATATATATTGAAAGTTAATATTAAAACTTATTATATTGTTTTTCAATTTTATTTTCATTTAACTTTTAAATTTGTAAGATTTGTTTCTTATTATTTTAATAAACTTGAAAAAAATAAAACATTAATGAGTTATTTTTCAGCTTATTTTTCATGACATAACCAAACACTAGAAAATGTTTTCCAACTTATTTTTCATTATACTACCAAACATCGGAAAATAATTCTTTTCCCGGAATTTACTTTAAAAAAAAAAACTATTTTCCAGCAAACAAACGGGGCGTTAATCTCAAAACTTGAAAACTGATTTGAAGGTATGAAGTGATCATAAAAATAAAAAAACTAATAATATGTTGGCAATTATATTATTCTAAAATTAATAAAGGATAATAAGCAAGAACATGGTTATAAAAGAGGTCGAGGTTATCTGTTTTTAATTTTATATAATTCTAGCGAGGAAACAATCGACTTTGAATTATAATCATTATGCTAATGAATATCCTTGGTTGAAGAGAAGCAGCATATTATGTAAGAACTACCAATGCCGCTAATTTACAGTCACCTTATTTATGTTAATAGGCAACATTTAATTACCATGATATAAAATACAAAAATAGTGGGAACATGTTATGTATTTTTTTCATTTTAAAAATATAAATTTTACTCTATTTCACTCTAAAACTATTGTAAAAAAATATTTATTTTAAATTTATCTATATTTTATAGTTCAAAAATCTTTGACAGGTCTACTAGATAGACACATGACCTTGCCAATTCAAGATTTTCAGTAGTACAAAATCACATAGTAAAATAAAATTGAATTCCATAAAAGTAATGAACTGAAAAGTTGACCTAAGTCAAAGTCTTTTGTGGAAAAATAAAAAAAACATTAATGCAAGGTTAATGCTAGCTAGCTACCCCAAGTCAAAGTCTTTTGTGGAAAAAAAAAACATTGAATGAAAGGTTAACGGTAACCAGCTATTTTGCAGTGCAAGATGTGTCTGTGAGAGACCATTAATGTTATCAATTGTTTTTTCCACGAGATGGGTCTACACCAGAGGGGATGGGAGACCGTTGCCATCATGTAGTTTTTTCCAACGCTCTCTACTTGCCAGATAATCGTTTCCAAGAGGTGGGCTCGTGAAGTCCTCTATAACAAATATCGATCAAACCTGGGTTTATTTTCACCACTTTGATGGCTCACTACGGTGACAAATTTGATCCATCTTTTGGTTTGATTTATTTTCTGTTATTTTTCAAATATCTTCGTTTCTTAATAGATTTTTTCTGGATATATATGCCAAATAAAAATTGGATAAAATTTTATAAATCTACCGTATATAAATTGAAAAACAATAGTGAGAAAGACGAGGGAACATATATATATCAGTTTTTATTAACTAAATAAACTTATGTTACAAGTTATAATTATTAATATTAAATTCAAAATACATATTTCATGTATTTAAATATGTTACAAAGTTTAATAAAGTAGGTTTTGTTTGAGTTAATTAGGTTGTGGATTGATTTATTTAGTTGATCAGATTTTTTTCAAAATCTAAATCGGGCTAGGTTTCAAATTAATTTAGGCTTGAATCAAATTTAATAACGCTGATTAAAACTACATTATAAAAGAAAAATTGAGTTGCATAAAAGTAATTACCCGAAAACTTGTATTTTTTTTATAAAGTTGAACCCGTGTCAGTTTTTTTTTTTATGAAAAAATATGAATAAAAAATTAATGCTCGAAAGCTCACTTTGCATAACAATGATGGATACAGAAAACTTGCTACTTTCTTTATAGAAATAACGTGTGGAAAATTATGTCTTAAATTTGATGGTGGTGGCAAAATCAAACAATATCATTAATAAAATGAACCACAAATGATAATATTTCTAAAATACTTCATGTCATTGTCATGACAATAAGTTTTCTTCCTTTTCTTTCTAAAGTACTTATCAATTTATTTTTTTGTAGTGTGAGATGGGTTTGTGAGACTATTCTCATTTGTATTTTTTCCATCTTAAAATATTGACTCCAAATCAAGGTTTTTCTTTTTTTTTTAAAAGAAAAAACATGAATAAAAGGTTAATGCTAGGCACTTCATGACTTTTCATGAAGATGGTGAATATAAAAGACTTGCTATACGTGTGGAAAATTATTCATATTTAATGAATTACTTTGATTAGTTTCTTGGGTTATAATATTAATATTTAAGAAGTTTTAATTTTTAAATTTGCGAATTCCAATTGGGACTTTTTATTTTATGATTTATGGAAATAGATTCTAACTAATTATTACAAATTTTACGTGAAAAGTATGAGGGCGTGCTAACAAAATTTATATTAAAATTATCATTTTCCTCATCTACATGAATAGAGGACCGAATACACAATTATAGTTCCCTACAAAATAATAATTTTATTGATAAATAATTTTTTTTAATTAAAATAAATTTGATGGAAAAAATCCTTAAAAGTTATTGACACATGAAATCAATATATTTTCTTTAAAAAAATATTGTAACCATATAAGTAATTTACTTATTTATTTTAATGAAATATAAAAATAGCTGAAATCATTATTTGTAATTGAATTTAATGATGCTAATTAAAACCACATTAATAAAAGGTTAATGCTAGGCACCCCAAGTTAAGACTTCTCTGTGGATCCTTTGTCCCTAAATAAGCTCACCTCAAGTAATCCTTTGTGCTTCATGAGATTCCAAAAGCTGAAAATATACTCCTCTTCCAAAGCTGAAAATATTCATCGTCATTAGGTATACCAACTTCCAGATGTGAACCGGTTTTTATTAACTAAATAAATTTATGTTATAAAGTTATAATTATTAATATTAAATTTAAAATACATATTGCACATATTTAAATATATTATGTAGTTTAATAAATTATGTTATGATTGAATTGATGAAGTTGTGAGTTAATTTATCTAGTTGATTGAGTTAGTTTGATTGAGTCAATTTTCACTTGAATTTTTTAAAATAAAAATTAAGCTAGGTTTGAGATTAACTTATCAGTATTGAATCTAATTTAATATCACTTATTAAAACCATACAGTAGAAAAAAAAATTGAATTGCGTAAAAGTAATTAACCGACAACTTGTATTCTTCTTATAAAGTTACCCCATGTCAATTTTTTTTATTTTATTTTGGAAAACATGAATAAAAGATTAATGCTAGGAAGCTCACTTTGCTTGACAATGATGGTTATGAAAGACTTGCTACTTTCTTTATGGAAATAACGTGTGGAAAATTATGCTTTAATTTTGATGGCGATGGCAAAATCAAACAATATCGTTGATAAAATAAACCATAAATGATAATATTTGTAAAATACTTCTTGTCATTGTCATGACAATGAGTCTTTTTTTTTTTTTTCTAAAGTACTTATTAGTCTTTTTTTTTTTTAATATAGTCAACAAGTAAGATGGATAGGGTTTGTGAGACTATTATCATTTGTATTTTTTCCGTGATATAGGTGAATGGGATGGTCCATGAAACCATTCCTATCAATCGTCTTTTGTTTTTTCTATATGATGGGTCCATAAGACCTTTGCTCCATAGGATTGGGAACAGATAATATGCTTTAATTTCAATTTTTCAAGGTTGTGATAACATAAACTATATAGAAAGAAGGAAAATAATTTTATGAATTATAGTATTAAAATATAAAATTTTGATAATTATATCTCCTCATGCCTGAAAAATAAGGTATGTAAACCTACACTATTTAATCGGGCTACATTATGGATGAACCTGTCAAGCTGAACTGGATTTTATTAACATTGATTGAAATCACATAATAGTAAAATAAAATTGAATTCCATAAAAGCAATGAACTGAAAAGTTGACCCCAAGTCAAAGTCTTTTATGAAAAAAAAAACATTAATGCAAGGTTAATGCTAGCTAGCTACCCCAAGTCAAAGTCTTTTATGGAAAAAAAAACATTGAATGAAAGGTTAACGGTAGCCAGCTATTTTGAAGTGTAAGATGGGTATGTGAGAGACCATTAATGCTATCAATTGTTTTTTCAACGAGATTATATATTCTACACGAGAGGGGATGGGAGACCGTTGCCATCATGCAGTTTTTTCCAACGCTCTATAAATTAAAGCCTGAACCTCCGCTAGTTGTCTTCTATAACAAATATCGATCAAACCTGGGTTTATTTTCACCACTTTGATGGCTCACTACCGGGACAAATTTGATCCATTTTTTGGTTTGATTTATTTTCTGTTATTTTTCAAATATCTTCGTTTCTTAATAGATTTTTCCTGGATATGCCAAATAAAAATTGGATAAAATTTTATAAATCTACCGTATATAAATTGAAAAACTAATTAAGTTTTTTTATCCAAATAACTTTAAGATGCACCAATTATATTAATATAATATATTTAATAAAATTCCCTAAACTACTGTATTTCTCCAACATCGAAAATATATGGTGGCAATCCTCCAATCTCAAGAGTACACGAGATAATTTAAACTACGGTAGTTATTATATTATTATATAAAAAGAAGAGGATCGCTTAATTATTCTTTTGTCAATAAAAACCAGTGCACTTCCACAAATACTTATTAGCATGCTACTTATTTATTATTAATAATTATAAAATTTGATCAATCAATAAGGGAATTGATCATGAACTATGACTCACTTGAAGTGATTTTACTACACCATTAAACAATTTTATCGAAGGATTTATTCTGTTGGTGTGAGACACACAAACTGTCAGTACATTTTTATCCACAGCCTCATCAATATAATCCGTCCAAGTTATTTTTTTAATTATTTTAATAAAATATAAAGTATCTTCTTGTCATATATTTCTTGTCTTTAAAGAGGAGAGAGCTATGAACTTAATCTCAAACTTGAAAACTATTATAAAGACATTAAATGATCACTGAAAAAGAAAAAAAACTAATTCTTTCAACTTTATTTTAATCTTTCTATTTCATGAGTGCAAAAAATAGATCCTTTATATCAAAAAAAAATAATTTTAATATTAGCATATCAGTTTGAAAATATATATATAAAAAAATTTTAAATATAAAAATTATATTTAATAAAAAAATAAATTAAACCACCTTGCCAAAAAAAATACCCTGTTAGAATTTACTTTATAAATCTAGAAGGTATAAATGGAGAAGTGTTGTGTACATAAAAATCAAAATTAATTGGTCTTTTACTATAACTAAATCATCAAAAATTAAATTTGAAAAATAAATTAAAAAAATATAAAATTTTATACAATCCATCCTCAATATTATTGGAGAAAACAATGAGGCCTTGCGGAGTAAAAAAAATCCACGCAAGCAATACTTAATAATATCAAAAACGAAAACGAAAGGGATTGTGATGAAGAGTACACTGCCGTCCTATGCCTATGTCATCCTCCTTTTTTTTTTCCAAGAGTTGAGCCTGTTAGACCATTGCCATCATCCATTTTTCCATGAATGGGCCCGTTGGATGGTGCCATCGTGCACCCCCCCACCCCCACCATGAGGTGGGTCCGAGAGAACATTTCCATAATGCATTTTTTTCTAAAAGATATTTAGATTAAAAGTATTATAAAAAGAAAGTACTATGATTTCCATGCTTCATCCGTTTATACAAGTAAAGAGTCACACAAAACATATATGAATAAATCTCAGAGTTGTTTTAATAGTTTATATAAAATATTTCATTCTCATCCAAAAAATATTAAAAAGTAACAAAAAAAACCAAATTAATAAAAATGAAAATAGAAAATATAACAAAATTTGAGAGAATTAATTCTTCTAGAAATCATACAATTCTATTCACTTAAATTCTCATTAATCAACAATAACTAATATTTAAAGAAGTGATCAGTAGTGTTACATATATATATATATATATATATATATATATATATATATATATATATATATAACTTATCATGTTTCTTTTAAGGTAGAAAATCAACCAAAGATTAGATTTATTTTTTCAAGAGCTTGTTAAAGGTAAAAAAAAAAACAACTTAATATGAGCTTTCCTCGTCAAATAAAGTTATTTGACACAAATACCGTCTGTTTTGGTAGTCTAAATTGGTGTCAACACACTTTTTTTTTTCTATCGCCAGAATCTGACGATCTCTCTCTTTTCTTTCTCAATCATGGATTAAAAAATAAACTTTTATATCAAAATCAAATTGAAAAAATATTGAGGTACTGAAATTATATGATTTGCATGATTTTTAAAATTTAAGAATCAAAGTGCATTCTTTGCGAAACTTATGGCATAACACTTATATTTGGTGTCTTTTTTATTTCAGTCCCTCTTCTTTTAATTTTACCATTGCATGAAAAATCAAAATCAACTGAAGTTTAATTAGAACTAAATTGTCAAAAACAAATTGAGGAAGAAATTAAAAAATCATAATTTTTAAAACAATTCATCTACAATAATATAAAAAGGATGAATAGTAAAGTCTTGACAAGGAAAAAAAAATCAATAAGAGCAATACTTAGGGGGTGTTTGAAAGTGTGGTTAGTATTGGTTTTTAAAGTGTTTTTTATTTGGAAATGCATTAAAATAATATTTTATTATTATTTTTTAAAAATTATTTTTGATATCAACACATTAAAATGATCTAAAAATACCAAAAAAATATTAATTTAAAACAAAAAATAAAATGAAATAAAATTTTATTTTTTTGAAAAATAATTTTAAAACATAAAAACAAAATAATATCAAAATGAAAAAAAATTTGATGAAGAGGACATTGCTGTCCTATGCCATCCTGATTCTTTTTTTCCACGAGATGGGGCCGTTGGATGGTGCCATCATGTATTTTTTCCATGAGTTGGTCCGAGAGAACATTTTCATCATGCATTTTTTTCCTAAAAGATATTCAGATTAGAAGTATTATAAAAGGAAACAAAAGATTATGTTTATTAAAGATAACTGTTAAATGAATGAATTCAGATATTATGAATTATGTACTAAAATTAAAAAAAAAATTGTTTTTAAAATTATTTGTAACATTAACATATTATAATGATAAAAAATATAAAAAATTATTAAAAAAAAACATGGTTTCAAATTTATTCTCAAACAACTCTTAGTTTGATAAAACTAAAAAAAAAAAATATAGTGTTCATATATAGGAAAACTAAATTAAAAAGTTAGTGTTTATATAGTAGGAAAAAAACAAGACATCAAATCAATCAGTAAAGATTCATATTGAACCTTGTTACAATTAAAATGGAAAATGTTGGGTGGTATAAGAATGATCAACATTTTTTTTTACTAAATGTTGAAGAGTTAGTAATATAACCGTGGTATATAAAAGCACAAATATTTGGTCAGGAGGGCTTGAATTTGAGTTGGAAATAAATATTAATAGGATTTCGGCCAATTGAAAAATTAAGAAAAAAACAAGAGAGAGAGGATGCGACTATGAAGTGGAACTTTATAACTATTAATATTAAATTTAAAATTTATTCATATTACAAATATTTAAACATATCATGTGAATGTGAATGTGACATGAGTTATCTGCTGAGCTTAAGAAAGTCATGTTCATCATAACTATAGAGTAAAAAAAAAATATATTGAATTGCATAAAAGTAATTAATCCAAACTTATAATCCATCTTAAAACGTTGATCCAAAGTTAAAGTTTTTTTTTTTTTGGAAAGAAAAAACATGAATAAAAGGTTAATGCTAGGCACCCAAGTCAAGTCTTCTCTATGGATCCTTTGTGCTTCATGAGGTTCCAAAAGCTGAAAATATACTCCTTTTTCAAAGCTGAAAATATTCTGTCATTAGGTATACCAACTTCAATCCTTGAGAAAGAGCCACTATCCTTGATTAAAATACTATATTTAATAGAAGTAGCAAGCATATTGAAAAAACAAATTTTGCTACTGATATTTTTTTATGATTTTAGCTCCAAATCTACCGTATTCGACAGAAACATGTATCAACGGGTTAGGTAGTATATTAATTGAAAAACTAATTAAGTTTTTTTTTATCCCAATAACTTTAAGGATGCACCTCTTATATTAATATAATATATTTAATAAAATTCTCTAAACTACTGTATGTCTCTAACAATGAAAATATCACTATAATTGGTGGCAATCCTCCAGTTGTAGGCGTCATGCATTTTTTTTCTCGGGATGGGTCCGACATGCAATCACCATCACGTATTTATGAGTTTGTAAGACCACTGCTATCTGCACTTTGGTCCTCGATAGCGTTGCTTTTCCTCGAGATGAGGCCGTGAGACCCTTTCCAACCATCATGCTTTTTTATCCACGAGATGGGTTCGTGGAAAAACTTTGGTTTAATTGGGAATATAGGGGTTTGAATGAGAAAATAGAAGAGAATTTTTTGTGAGATGAGAGACAAAGAGAGACAAAGTAGTCCAAAAGAAGAAGAAGAAGAAATAATAGAGAGAGAGATGAGAGAACAGAAATGGGAAAAAATAGTTTTTATTAACTAAATATACTTTTGTTAGGAAGCTATAATTATTAATATTAAATTCAAAATTACATATTTCAAATATTTAAACATATCATCTGGTTTAATAGAAATTATTTGTATAAACATGTATGGCTTAACAATATTAATTATCTTTCATTTTATATATATTCAAAATAAATATTAAAACCTATTATATTAATTTGTGAATTTATCAATTCTGCTTCTTCTTCTTCTTCTTCTTTTTTTATAATAGTCGAGTATTAATTAGAGGCTAGCTAGCATAAAATAAAAACAGAGGGCAGGGGGAGGAAGTAATAACATATTCAACCTTTTGAGCTTACTATAACGATGCCTTCCCATTTGCTAAACAAACCCGAACATCTGTATGTAAAGCTTTTTTTCATTTGTGCTCAATCATAGAACCAGACAATGAAGAAGGTGATTTTTCTTTCCATCATTTCACGCCACAACAAATAATTAATACGAAAACGAAAAAAATGAAAAGATATTCATATTAAAAGTATTATAAGAAATCCCTTTAGTTTCTTGAATAAAAGGTTACAGTTAGAAAGCTCACTTTACATGATGATATAATGGATATGAAAGACTTGTTACTTTTTTTATGGAAATAAGGTGTGACAAATTGTACTTTAATTTTGATAACGATGACAAAATCAAAAGATAACATTGATAAATTGAACCACAAATTATAATATTTCTAAAATACTTCATGTCATTAAAATAAGTCTTCTTCTTCCTTTTTTTTTTAATATATTTATCAATTTATTTTTTGTAACACAATCAACAAGGAAAATGGATAGAAATTTGCAATATAAGATGTGTGTGCAAAACTATTGCCATAGAAATTTCCACGATATAGACTAGTGGAATGATCCATGAAACCATTGCTATCAAGCGTTTTTTTCTACTAGATGGGTCCATGAGACCATTGCTCCATAAGCTTGAAAATGGATAGCATGCTTTAATTTCAATTCAGTTTATAAAAACAATTAAACGCTTAACTAACATGGTAATAAAAGAGGTCGAGGTTATCCGTTTTTAATTTTATATAATTCTCGCAAGGAAACAACCGACTTTGAATTATAATCATTATGATAATGAATATCCTTGGTTGAAGAGAAGCATCATATTATGTAAGAACTATCTGTGCCGCTAATTTACTGTCACCTTATTTTTGTTAATATGCAACATTGAATTACCATGATATAAAATACAAAAATAGTGGCAACATGTTATGTATTTTTTTCATTTTAAAAATATAAATTTTACTCTATTTCAGTCTAAAACTATTGTAAAAAAATATTTATTTTAAATTTATCTATGTTTTATAGTTAAAACATCTTTGACAGGTCTAATAAATAGACGCAAGACCTTGTCAATTCAAGATTTTAAGTAGTATAAAATCACATAGTAAAATAAAATTGAATTCCATAAATGTAATGAACTGAAAAGTTAACCCTAAGTCAAAGTCTTTCGTGGAAAAAAAAAAAACATTAATGCAAGGTTACTGCTGGCTAGCTACCCCAAGTCAAAGTCTTTTATGGAAAAAAAAATAAAAAAACATTAATCCAAGGTTAATGCTGGCTAGCTACCCCAAGTCAAAGTCTTTTGTGGAAAAAAAAACATTGAATGAAAGGTTAATGGTAGCAAGCTATTTTACAGTGTAAGATGGGTATGTGAGAGACCATTAATACTATCTATTGTTTTTTCCACGAGGTGGGTCTATTAGATCATTAATGCTTTCTAGCAAAATATAAGACTTAACAATATTAACTATTTTTTATTTTATATTTATTAAAAATAAATATTAAAACCTATTATATTAATTTGTGAATTTATCAAACTTTATAACTATTAATATTAAATTCAAAATTTATACATATTACAAATATTTAAACATATCATCATGTGAATATGACATGAGTTATCTGCTTAGCTTAAGACACCCTGTACAAATTTCCTTTAGAAATCTAGAAGATATAAATGGAGAAGTATTGTGTATGTAAGAAACAATGTTTTAGAGGGCCAAAGGTTCTATGACAAATTTCCTTCTTAATGCGTTGGCCCCAAGTCAAGTTATAGATAAATTGAAGAAAATAGAACAAACGTGTTTTTTTCCCCACTCTCCATCCCACTAATTAATTCTAAAACTTATGACAGACTTCATTGTTTAGTGAAAAGTAGTTTTTTAGAACTTATTTTTTTTATTTTTTTAAAATTTATTTATAATTAGAAAAATTAATTAATAAAAATATTGTTCTTACACTCCTTTTATTATTATGTTTATTCATCATCATTAAATTTATTTGAATTTCTTAAAGTTTATTTGAATTTATATTTTTTTATGACCTTTGAACTTACAAGTTATTTTAATTATTATTTATTTTATTTGAGATAATTTATATAAAAAAATTTCATTGTCATTTAACTTTTTAATTTATAAGATTTATTCTTCATTATTTTAATAAACTTTAAAAAAATAAAACATTAATAAGTTATTTTTTAACTCATTTTTCGTGACATAACCAAACACTAGAAAATGTTTTCTAACTTATTTTCCATTACACTACCAAACATTATAAATTAATTCACTTTTCTGGAATTCACTTTATAAAAAAAACAATACGGGGCGTGAATCTCAAAACTTGAAAACTGATTTGAAGGTATCAAGTGATCATAAAAATAAAAAACTAATAATATGTTGGCAATTATATTATTCTAAAATTAATAAAGGATGATAAGCAAGAACATGGTTATAAAAGAGGTCGAGGTTATCCGTTTTTAATTTTATATAATTCTGGCAAGAAAACAATCGACTTTGAATTATAATCATTATGCTAATGAATATCCTTGGTTGAAGAGAAGCATCATATTATGTAAGAACTACCTGTGCCGTTAATTTACAGTCACCTTATTTATGTTAATATGCAACATTTAATTACCATGATATAAAATACAAAAATAGTGGGAACATGTTATGTATTTTTTCATTTTAAAAATATAAATTTTACTCTATTTCACTCTAAAACTATTGTAAAAAAATATTTATTTTAAATTTATTTATATTTTATAGTTCAAAAATCTTTGACAGGTCTAGTAGATAGTAGATAGATGCAAGACCTTGTCAATTCAAGATTTTAAGTAGTACAAAATCACATAGTAAAATAAAATTGAATTCCATAAAAGTAATGAACTGAAAAGTTGATCCCAAATCAAAGTCTTTTTTGGAAGGAAAAAAAACATTAATGCAAGGTTAATGCTAGCTAGCTACCCCAAGTCAAAGTCTTTTGTGGAAAACAAAAACATTAATGCAAGGTTAACGCTAGCCAGCTATTTTGCAGTGTAAGATGGGTTTGTGAGAGACCATTAACGCCATCTGCATTTTTTCTATGATATGGGTTAGTGGGTTGGTCGACCGTGAGATCATTAATCCTATCAATTGTTTTTTCCACTGGGTCTGTGAGACAATTAATGCTTTCTAGCAACATGTATGACTTAACAATATTAACTATCTTTTATTTTATATATATTAAAAATAAATATTAAAACCTATTATATTAATTTGTGAATTTATCAAACTTTATAACTATTAATATTAAATTCAAAATTTATACATATTACAAATATTTAAACATATCATGTGAATATAACATGAGTTATCTGCTTAGCTTAAGAAAGTCATGTTCATCATGACCATAGAGTAAAAAAAATATATTGAATTGCATAAAAGTAATTAATCTAAATTTATATTCCATCTTAAAACTTGACCCCAAGTCAAGGTTTTTTTTTTTGGAAAAAAAAACATGAATAAAAGGTTAATGCTAGGCACCCCAAGTCAAGTCTTCTCTATGGATCCTTTGTCCCTGAATAAGCTCACCTCAAGTAATCCTTTGTGCTTCATGAGGTTTCATAAGCTGAAAATATAATCCTTTTCCAAAGCTGAAAGTATACCACCTTCAATCCTTGAGAAAGAGTCACTATCCTTGATTAAAATACTATATTTAATAGAAGTATCATATTGAAAAAAACAAATTTTACCAGTTTTTATTAACTAAATAAACTTGTCGGATCCATCCTTGCTGCTGATATTTTTTAGGATTTTAGCTCCAAATCTACCGTAATCGACAGAAACATATATCAACGGGTTATGTTGTATATTAATTGAAAAACTAATTAAGTTTTTTTTTCCCCAATAACTTTAAGGATGCACCTCTTATATTAATATAATATATTTAATAAAATTCCCTAAACTACTGTATGTCTCTAACAGTGAAAATATCACTATAATTGGTGGCAATCCTCCAGTTCCAGGTGTCACGCATTTTTTTTCTCGGGATGGGTCCGCCAAGCAATCACCATCACGCATTTATGAGTCTGTAAGACCATTGTTATCTGCACTTTGGTCCCCAATAACATTGTTTTTCTTCGAGATGAGGCTGTGAGACCATTTCCAACCATCATTCTTTCTTTTTTTTCCATGAGATGGGTTCGTGGAAAAACTTTGGTTTAATTGGGAATTTAAGGGTTTGATTGAGAAAATAGAAGAGATTTTTTTGTGAGATGAGAGACAAAGAGAGACAAAGTAGTCCAAAAGAAGAAGAAGAAGAAATAATAGAGAGAGAGATGAGAGAACAGAAATGGGAAAAAATAGTTTTTATTAACTAAATATACTTTTGTTAGGAAGCTATAATTATTAATATTAAATTCAAAAATATATATTGCAAATATTTAAACATATCATGTGGTTTAATAGAAATTATTTGTATAAACATGTATGGCTTAACAATATTAATTAACTTTCATTTTATATATATTAAAAATAAATATTAAAACCTATTATATTAATTTGTGAATTTATCAATTCTGCTTCTTCTTTTTTCTTTTTTATAATAGTGGAGTATTATTATAGAAAGGTGGAAGAGCCAAAATGAGAGGCTAGCTAGCATAAAATAAAAACAGAGGACAGGGGGAGGAAGTAATAGCATATCCAACCTTTTTGAGCCTATTTGCTATAACGATGCCTTCCCATTCTCTAAACAAACCCAAACATCTGTATGTAAAGCTTTTTTTCATTTGTGCTCAGTTATAAAACCAGACAATGAAGAAGGTAATTATCCTTTCCATCATTTCATGCCACAACAAATAATTAAAACGAAAACGAAAAAACTGAAAAGATATTCATATTAAAAGTATTATAAGAAATATTATTTTAAATTAAATCACTGTAGCAAATTTGTCAATCTTTTTCCAACCACCATGACTTTTTTATTATAGTAGTTGGTTGGTATTTATTAGGTTGCACATGGATTGCTACCAAAAGCTTTCAATTCTCCTATAAATGGAGACAGAGAATGCAGGTGAAGTGTAAGTGTAGAGAAAGTGTGGTGAGTGCAAGTGAATGCAATTTCAAAAGTGTGAAAGAATAAATTTGAGAGAAAAACTGAGTATAAAAGTGAAACATTGGGTTTTGTGGGATTGTACTGGGTTGAGTTGAGTGATTGTATTATTTCTTTAATAATATACAACCTGTTGCCTCTATAAATATACTCGGTTTTAAAAAACCATATAAATCTACTTGTTTGTGTTTTATTTGTGTTTACTCTCGCTCCAACATGCACAACAATCACTCGACCAATAACCAGCATACGTTTTATAAGTATTCACGAGAGACAAAAGGAAAAGGAAAGATAGACAAAGCAAGCCCCAGAAATAGTACAAGAAGAAATAATAATGAGAGAAAGATGAGAAAAGATACGTGTACCAGTTTTTATTAATTAAATAAATTTAAAGTTATAATTATTAATATTAAATTCAAAATATATATTGCACATATTTAAATGTGTTACGCAGTTTAATAAATTGAATTTTGATTGAATTGACTAAGTTATAAATTGATTTATTTAGTTGATCAAATATGATTGAGTCAATTTTCACTTGAGTTTTTTTAAACATGAATTAAGTTAGATTTTATATTAACTTATCAGTCTTGAATCTAATTTAATAATGTTGATTAAAACCACATTATAGAAAAAAAAATTGAATTGCATAAAAGTAATTAACTAAAGACTCGTATTCTTTTTATAAAGTTATCCCATGTCAGTTTTTTTTTTTTTTTGAAAAACATGAATAAAAAGTTACTGCTAGGAAGCTCACTTTGCATGACAAAGATGGATATGGAAGACTTGGTACTTTCTTTATTGAAATAACGTGTGGAAAATTATACTTTAATTTTGATGGCGATAGCAAAATCAAACGGTATCGTTGATAAAATAAACCACAAATGATAATATTTCTAAAATACTTCATGTCATGACAATAAGTCTTCTTCTTCTTCTCTTTTTTTAAAGTACTTATCAATCTATTTTTTGTAACACAATCAATAAATAAGATGGATATGAATTTGCAGTGTGAGATAGATCTGTAAGACTATTGCCATCTGCATTTTTCCCACAATATAGACTTGCTAATTTCTTTATGGAAATAACGTGTGAAAAATTATGTTTTAATTTTAATGGCGATGGCAAAATCAAACGTGTGAATTATATTTCTAAAATGTTGTTTTTTTAAAAGTCTATATACCACAATTAAGGTCATATTCATCAGGACCATATATAGAGTACAAAAAAAAAAAATGAATTGCATAAAAGTAATTAACCGAAACTTATATTCCTAATCGTTGACCCCAAGTCAAGTCTTCTTCTGGAAAAACATAAAAAAAAGGTTAAAGTCTATATATATATATATATATATATAAGAATAATCCGAAACCAAAACATTATGTTCCAAATGATAAAATAAACTAAAAGCCTAAAACTTCTTGCTGCTATGTGCAAGAGATAGTGACTTAATGTTAATGTTTTTATTATTCCATAATTACTTTAAGTAAATCTTACGTTTATTAGAGAAATCAATGTAAATATATTTATGAACACACACTAGTTTATCAAGTACGTACTTAAATAGAAAAATAAAATCAATTAAATTACTTGAATAAAAAAAAAATATAAAATATAAGTATTTTATATATCTCTATTGTTGATAAATTAAAAATAAAATAAAATCAATCCATACTCATCTAAATAAGAGTTAATTATGACATCATTATTGATTAAATTTTGTGAATTGAATATGAGTATTTAAATTGAAAAAAAAAACATTGATACAAGTTTTTAAATAAAAAAATTATAATATATATATAATTTGTAATTGTTGTTATTTCTTTTGCATTAATAACACTTAAACAAATTTAATATATAATTTCCATGTGAATAATGTCAAAATAAATTTAGTTGTATGACATAGAAAAATATATTTGTTTTTGTATTTTAAAAATATTTTTAAAAAACATTTAAATTTTTTCAAAGGTTAAATTTTATATTAATTGAAAAACTAATTAAGTTTTTTATCCAAATAACTTTAAGGATGCACCTCTTATATTAATATAATATATTTAATAAAATTCCCTAAACTACTGTATGTCTCTAACAGGGAAATATCACTATAATTGGTGGCCATCCTCCTATCTCAAGAGCACACCAAATAAGTATTTTATAAGTTAGCCGTCATGCCTTTTTTTCCTCGAGATAGGTTTGAAAGACTATCATCATCATGCATTTATGAGTCAATGAGACCATTTTCCTTTGCACTTTGGTCCCTGATAGTGTTGCTTTTCCTTGAGATGAGTCCGTGAGAACATTTCTATCATGCATTAATGTGTTCCTGAGATCATTTTCTTTTGCATACTGGTCCCTGAGACTGTAAGACAGTTGCCATCATGCATTTTTTCCTCGAGACGGGTTCGTGAAAAAAGTTTGATTTAATTGGGAATGCTGTTATTGATTAAAAGTTTTTTAATTAAAATAAATTTGATTATTTGATTTGAAAAAATCCTTAAATGTTATTAACACATGAAATTAATCAATTTATTTTCCTAAAAAAAATATTGTAACCGTATAAGTAATTTATTTATTTATTTTAATGAAACATTAAAGAGTTTTTAATCTTGTGGTATATTTCTTGTCTTTAAAGAGAATATATATATATTGATGGAGATTACAACAAATTTGTCATCATGCATTTTTTTCCACGAGAGCCGCATGCTTAATTAGGGCTCTAAAAGCTAAAGCTAAGGTATGTGAACCTTCTAGTGCCACCTATTTTACTACATAGACCATATATTTGTCCACTATTTTATCACAATGAGTTATATTTTTTAAAATAAAAACAATTATATATAAATTTTTTCAACATGTTTTTTATTTTAAAAAAAATTAAGTGAAAATAAAAAAAACATTATACACAAATGTAATAAAATAAATAAAGAATTAGGTGTGTTAATAAGTGAAAAAAAAACCATAAACGATGACTGAAAATAAAAACTGAAAAAATCAAGAGACAGGTGTAGGTCAAGATATTCTAAAACTTATGGATAAATACTAGTTTGTCAATTCTAAAACATACTAGAATAAGTAATTAAATAAAAAAATCTCATAAAATAAATAATAAATCTTACAAATTAAAAAGTTGAACGATAATGAAATTGAAAAAAATATAATTTTATAAATTATCTCAAATAAAATAAATAATAATTAAAATAATAGAGACCAATAAATTTGATAGATAATTTTTTTGAAAGATAATGAAATTAAAAAAATAATTATAATTTTATAAATTATTTCAAATAAAATAAATAAAAATTAGAAGAATGAGAATTAAATCTAATAGATAAAAACTTTAATTAAAAAAAAGTAAATAACAATAAAAAAAATGAGGATCAAAATTGATATAAAAATAAAATTAAACCAAATTATAAGAGATAAAATAAAAAAAATCAAAATATAATATATAACAATAAAAAAATTAATGACCAAATTTTCATCATCTATTTTTTTCAAAAAGATATTTAGATTAAAAGTATTATTATAAAAAGAAAGAAAGAGATTATACATATAATAAAGATAAATGTTAAATGTATCAGCTCAGATATTGTGAATTATATACTAAAACAGTAAAACTAGCTTAAGAAAGTCATGAATTCTACACGAGAGGGGATGGGAGACCGTTGGCATCATGCAGTTTTGTCCAACGGTCTCTACTTGCCAGATAATCGTTTTCAAATTATTTTTTTTAAAAAAATATAGTTTCAAATTTATTCGCAGACAACTTTTAGTTTGTTAAAACTAAAAAAGAAAAGAAAAATAGTGTTCACAGGAGAACTATATTAAAAAGTTTGTCTGTTTGTGTTCAGTAGGAAAACAATACGGCATCAAATCAATCAGTAAAGATTTCGGCCAATTGAAAAATTAAGAAAAAAACAAGAGAGAGAGGATGCGACTATGAAGTGGAAATTTTTTTTTTTTTTTTAAATGAAGCTTCTAACTTATGTGGCTAGCTGCTAAGTGTCCGTTGCCATCATGCAGTGTTTTTTGCACGGCATGGGTCCGTGAAGTCCTCTATAAAAGCCTTAACCTCCTCGCTGCCATTTGCAGCAATTAATATTGTAATAGTTGATAAGATAAATTAACTGAATTGCATAAAATGAAGTAATTAACTGAAACTTATATTCCTTCTTAATGCGTTGACCCCAAGTCAAGTTATAGATAAACTGAAGAAAATAGAACAAACGTGTTTTTCCCCCCACTCTCCAGCCCACTAATTAATTCTAAAACTTAAGGACAGACTCTAGCCGAGAGCAAGTAATTGCTCGTATGTTTAGTTAAGAGTAGTTTTTTAGAAATTATTATTTTTATTTTTTAAAAAATTATTTATAATTTAAAAAATTAATTAATAAAAAATATTTTTCTTACATTTCTTTTATTATTATATTTATTCATCATCATCAAGTTTATTTGAATTTCTCGAAATTTATTTGAATTTATATTTTTTTATGATCTTTGAACTTACAAGTTATTTTGATTATTATTTATTTTATTTAAGATAATTTATGAAAAAAAATTCAATTTCATTGTCATTTAACTTTTTAATTTGTAAAATTTATTCTTTATTATTTTAATAAACTTAAAAAAATAAAACATTAATAAGTTATTTTTTAGCTCATTTTCCGTGACATAACCAAATACTGGAAAGTATTTTCCAATTTATTTTCCATTACACTACCAAACATTAAAAAATAATTCACTTTTCTAGAATTGACTTTACAAAAAAACTATTTTTCAGCAAACAAACGAGGCGTGAATCTCAAAACTTTAAAACTGATTTGAAGGTATCAAGTGATCATAAAAATAAAAAACTAATAATATGTTGGCAATTATATTATTCTAAAATTAATAAAGGATGATAAGCAAGAACATGGTTATAAAAGAGGTCGACGTTATCCGTTTTTAATTTTATATAATTCTGGCAAGGAAACAATCGACTTTGAATTATAATCATTATGCTAATGAATATCCTTGGTTGAAGAGAAGCATCATATTATGCAAGAACTACCTGTGCCGCTAATTTACAATCACCTTATTTATGTTAATAGGCAACATTTAATTACCATGATATAAAATACAAAAATAGTGGGAACATGTTGTGTATTTTTTTCATTTTAAAAATATAAATTTTACTCTATTTCACTCTAAAACTATTGTAAAAAAATATTTATTTTAAATTTATCTATATTTTATAGTTCAAAAATCTTTGACAGGTCTAGTAGATAGACGCAAGACCTTGTCAATTCAAGATTTTAAGTAATACAAAATCACATAGTAAAATAAAATTGAATTCCATAAAAGTAATGAACTGAAAAGTTGACCCTAAGTCAAAGTCTTTTGTGGAAAAAAAAAACATTAATGCCAGGTTAATGCTAGCTAGCTACCCCGAGTCAAAGTCTTTTGTGGAAAAAAAGACATTGAATGAAAGGTTAACGATAACCAGCTATTTTGCAGTGTAAGATGGGTTTGTGAGAGACCATTAATGCCATCTACATTTTTTCCATGATATGGGTCAGTGGGTTGGTCGACCTTGAAACCATTAATGCTATCAATTGTTTTTTCCACGAGATGGGTCTGTGAGACCATTAATGCTTTCTAACAACATGAATGACTTAACAATATTAACTATATTTTATTTTATATATATTAAAAATAAATATTAAAACCTATTATATTAATTTGTGAATTTATCAAACTTTATAACTATTAATATTAAATTCAAAATTTATACATATTACAAATATTTAAACATATCATGTGAATGTGACATGAGTTATCTGCTTAGCTTAAGAAAGTCATGTTCATCATGACCATAGAGTAAAAAAAAATATTGAATTGCATAAAAGTAATTAATCTAAATTTATATTCCATCTTAAAATGTTGACCCCAAGCCAAGGTTTTT
The DNA here is from genome assembly GCA_030145905.1 of Populus davidiana. Lineage (NCBI taxonomy): Eukaryota > Viridiplantae > Streptophyta > Magnoliopsida > Malpighiales > Salicaceae > Populus > Populus davidiana. The sequence continues at coordinate 4,594,848 of CM057806.1, forward strand.
TTTTTTTTTTTGGAAAGAAAAAACATGAATAAAAGGTTAATGCTAGGCACCGCAAGTCAAGTCTTCTCTATGGATCCTTTGTCCCTAAATAAGCTCACCTCAAGTAATCCGTTGTGCTTCACGAGGTTCCATAAGCTGAAAATATACTCCTTTTCCAAAGCTGAAAGTATACCAACTTCAATCCTTGAGAAAGAGTCACCATCCTTGATTAAAATACTATATTTAATAGAAGTACCATATTGAAAAAAAAATTTACCAGTTTTTATTAACTAAATAAACTTGTCGAACCCATCCTTGCTGCTGATATTTTTTAGGATTTTAGCTCCAAATCTACCGTAATCGACAGAAACATATATCAACGGGTTAGGTTGTATATTAATTGAAAAACTAATTAAGTTTTTTTTTTTTTTTATCCCAATAACTTTAAGGTCGCACCTCTTATATTAATATAATATATTTAATAAAATTCCATAAACTACTGTATGTCTCTAACAGTGAAAATACCACTATAATTGGTGGCAATCCTCCAATTCCAGGCGTCATGCATTTTTTTTCTCAGGATGGGTCCGCCATGCAATCATCATCACACATTTATGAGTCTGTAAGATCATTGCTATCTGCACTTTGGTCCTCGATAGCGTTGCTTTTCCTCGAGATGAGGCCGTGAGACCATTTCCAACCATCATGCTTTTTTATCCAAGAGATGGGTTCGTGGAAAAACTTTGGTTTAATTGGGAATATAGGGGTTTGATTGAGAAAATAGAGGAGAATTTTTTGTGAGATGAGAGACAAAGTAGTCCAAAAGAAGAAGAAGAAGAAATAATAAAGAGAGAGATGAGAGAACAGAAATGGGAAAAAATAGTTTTTATTAACTAAATATACTTTTGTTAGGAAACTATAATTATTATTATTGAATTCAAAAATATATATTGCAAATATTTAAACATATCATCTGGTTTAATAGAAATTATTTGTATAAACATGTATGGCTTAACAATATTAATTATCTTTCATTTTATATATATTCAAAATAAATATTAAAACCTATTATACTAATTTGTGAATTTATCAATTCTGCTTCTTCTTCTTCTTCTTCTTCTTTTTTTTTTTTTTTTGTTTATAATAGTCGAGTATTATTATAGAAAGGTGGTAGAGCCAAAATTAAAGGCTAGCTACCATAAAATAAAAACAGAGTACAGGGGGAGGAAGTAATAACATATTCAACCTTTTGAGCTTACTATAACGATGCTTCCCATTTTCTAAACACACCCGAACATCTGTATGTAAAGCTTTTTTTCATTTGTGCTCAATCATAGAACCAGACAATGAAGAAGGTGATTTTTCTTTCCATCATTTCACGCCACAACAAATAATTAATACGAAAACGAAAAAACTGAAAAGATATTCATATTAAAAATATTATAAGAAATTCCTTTAATTTCTTATGAATAAAAGGTTACTATTAGGAAGCTCACTTTGCATGATGATAATGATAATGAATATGAAAGACTTGTTATTTTTTTTTATGGAAATAACATGTGGAAAATTATGTTTTAATTTTGATAGCGATGACAAAATCAAACAATATCATTGATAAAATTAACTACAAATTATAATATTTCCAAAATACTTCATGTCATTACAATAAGTTTTTTTTTTCTAACGTACTTATCAATCTATTTTTTGTAACACAATCAATAAGGAAAATGGATAGAAATTTGCAATGTGAGATGAGTCTGTAAAACTATTATTATCTGTATTTTTTCCACAATATAGACTAGTGGAATGGTCCACGAGACCATTGCTATCAAGCATTTTTTCTACTAGATGGGTCCATAAGACTATTGCTCCATAAGCTTGAGAATGAATGATATACTTTAATTTCAATTCAGTTTATAAAAACAATTAAACGCTTAAGTCTAAAAAATAAATTTCAAGTGTTAGAATGCAACCACCGATTAATTAATAGACAATGGACCTTGATGTATCTTTCAATGGAAATGTAAATGCTTTACTAGAATATTATTTTTTTTGTATTTGTTTTTTGGTTATATTTAATTTTTCATCAATATTTCTAATGTAAATTGCTACGTATTTTCAATCTTGAAGAATTGAGAAATGGGAGACAGAAAATAAAGATAGACAAGACAGTTCAAAAAAAGAAAAAAGAGCATTAGTGAGAGAACAAAATTAAGTGGAGCAGTTTTGCATAAAAGTAATTAACCGAAACTTATATTCCTAATCATTGATCCCAAGTGAAGTGTTCTTCTGGAAAAACATGAAAAAAAGGTTAAAGTCTATATATATATAAGAATAATCTCGAAACATCAAGCTAAAATACTCCTAAACCAAAACATTATGTCCCAATTGATAAAATAAACTAGAAGCCTAAAGCTTCTTGCTGCCATCTGCAAGAGATAGTGACTTATTGTTAATGTTTTTATTATTCCATAATTACTTTAAGTAAATCTCAAGAGTACACCAAATAAGTATTTTATAAGTTAGTTGTCATGCCTTTTTTTTCCTCGAGATGGGTTGAAAGACAATCATCATCATGCATTTATGAGTTGGTGAGACCATTGCTCTTTACACTTTGGTCCTTGATAGCGTTGCTTTTCCTTGAGGCGAGTCCGTGAGATCATTTCTATCATGCATTTATGTGTTCGTGAGATCATTTTCTTCTGCACATTGGTCCCTGAGACTGTGAGACAGTTGCAATGATGCATTTTTTTCCCGGGATGGGTTCATGGAAAAAGTTTGGTTTAATTGGGAATGTTGTTATTGATTGAAAACTTTTTAATTAAAATAAATTTGATTTGAAAAAAATCCTTAAATTTTATTAACACATGAAATTAATCAATTTATTTTATTAAAAAAATATTGTAACCATATAAGTAATTTATTTATTTATTTTAATGAAACATAAAAGAGTTTTTAATCTTGTGGTATATTTCTTGTCTTTAAAGAGAATATATATATATCCTTTTCAAAACAAAAAGGATTTTGATGGAGATTGCAACAAATTTGTCATCATGCATATTTTTCTACGAGATGGGGCCGCATGCTTGGGGCTCTAAAAGCTAAAGCTAAGGTATGTGAACCTTCTAGTGCCATCCATTTTACTACATAGATCAGATATTTGTTCACTATTTTATAACAATGAGTTATATTTTTAAAAATAAAAACAATTATATATAAATTTTTTCAACATGTTTTCTATTTTCAAAAAAATTAAGTGAAAAAAAAAATTATACACAAATGTAATCAAATAAATAAAGAATTATATGTGTTAATAAGTGAAAAAAGAAACCCACAAACAATGACTCAAAAAAAAAACTGTTAATATCGGAAGATAGGTGTAGATCAAGATGTTCTAAAACTTATAGACAGACACTAGTTTGTCAATTCTAAAACATTCTAGAACAAGTAATTAAATAAAAAAAATAATACATATACTCAAATAAAAAATCTCATAAAGTAAATAATAAATCTCAAATAATAAATCTTACAAATTAAAAAGTTGAACGGAAATGAAATTGAAAAAAACAATTCATAAATTATCTCAAATAAAATAAATAATAATTAAAATAACGGAGACCAATAAATTTGACAAATATATTTTTTGAAAGATAATAAAATTAAAAAAATAATTATAATTTTATAGATTATTTCAAATAAAATAAATAAAAATTAAAAGAATGAGGATTAAATCTGACAGATAAAAACTTTAATTAAAAAAAATAAGGAAAAAGTCAATGACAATAAAAAAATGAGGACAAAAGTTGATATAAAAATAAAATTAAACCAAATTATAAGAAATAAAATTAAAAATAAAATATATAGAAATCAAAAGTTTAATAATCAAATTTTGATCATCTATTTTTTTCAAAAAGATATTCAGATTAAAAGTATTATTATAAAAAGAAAGAAAGAGATTATACATCTAAAAAGAGTTAAAAAATCTTTGACAGCAAGACCTTGTCAATTCAAGATTTTAAGTAGTACAAAATCACATAGTAAAATAAAATTGAATTTCATAAAAGTAATGAACTGAAAAGTTGACCCCAAATCAAAGTCTTTTGTGGAAAAAAAAAACATCAATGCTAGCTAGCTACCCCAAGTCAAACTTGACCCCAATAGCCAGCTATTTTACAGTGTAAGATGAGTATCTGAGAGACATTAATGCCATCTGCATTTTTTTCAACGCTCTCTACTACTTGCCAGATAATCGTTTCCAAGAAGTGGGCCCGTGAAGTCCTCTATAAATTAAAGCCTTCACCTCCTCGTTAGCTGTCCTCTATAACAAATATTAATTGATCCAACCTTCCCTCCTCTTGGTTTATATTCTGATATTAAGATGTTGACGGTACTGTTACTCATTCTGATGCTTTCCCTACAAGGATGGCATCCTCTTGGTTGCTTGGAGGAAGAGAGGATCGCTCTCTTGCACCTCAAACATTCCCTTAACTATCCCAACGGCACCTCCCTACCTACCTGGGGAACAGCAGACGCCAACTGCTGTGAGGATTGGGAAAGTATTTGGTGTGAATTTATCGAACTTTATAACTATTAATATTAAATTCAAAATTTATACATATTACAAATATTTAAACATGTCATGTGAATATGACATGAGTTATCTGCTTAGCTTAAGAATGTAACGTTCATCTTGACCATAGAGCAAAAAAAATATATTGAATTGCATAAAAGTAATTAATCCAAACTTATATTCCATCTTAAAACGTTGACCCCAAGTCAAGGTTTTTTTTTTAAGAAAAAACATGAATAAAAGGTTAATGCTAGGCACCCCAAGTCAAGTCTTCTCTACGGATCCTTTGTCCCTAAATAAGCTCACCTCAAGTAATCCTTTGTGCTTCATGAGGTTCCATAAGCTGAAAATATACTCCTTTTCCAAAGCTGAAAGCATACCAACTTCAATCCTTGAGAAAGAGTCACTATCCTTGATTAAAATACTATATTTAATAGAAGTAGCATATTGAAAAAAACAAATTTTACCATTTTTTATTAACTAAATAAACTTGTCGAACCCATCCTTGCTGCTGATATTTTTTAGGATTTTAGCTCCAAATCTACCGTAATCAACAGAAACATATATCAACGGGTTAGGTTGTATATTAATTGGAAAACTAATTAAGTTTTTTTTTTATCCCATAACTTTAAGGTTGCACCTCTTATATTAATATAATATATTTAATAAAATTCCATAAACTACTGTATATCTCTGACAGTGAAAATATCACTATAACTGGTGGCAATTCTCCAGTTCCAGGTGTTATACATTTTTTTTCTCGGGATGGGTCCGACACGCAATCATCATCATGCATTTATGAGTCTGTAAAATCATTGCTATCTGCACTGAGGTCCCCGGTAGCATTGCTTTTTCCTCAAGATGAGGCCGTGAGACCATTTCCAACCATCATGCTTTTTTTCCACAAGATGGGTTAGTGGAAAAACTTTGGTTTAATTGGGAATTTAGGGGTTTGATTTAGAAAATAGAAGAGAATTTTTTGTGAGATGAGAGACAAAGTAGTCCAAAAGAAAAGGAAGAAGAAATAATAGAGAGAGAGAGATGAGAGAACAGAAATGGGAAAAAATAGTTTTTATTAACTAAATATACTTTTGTTAGGAAGCTATAATTATTAATAGTAAATTCAAAAATACATATTGCAATATTTAAACATATCATCTGGTCTAAAACAATTATATATAAATTTTTTCAACATGTTTTTTATTTTAAAAAAATAAGTGAAAATAAAAAAAACTTTATACACAAATGTAATCAAATAAATAAAGAATTATGTGGGTTAATAAGTGAAAAAAAAACCATAAACAATGACTCAAAATAAAAAGTGGAAAAAAAAAATCAAGAGATAGGTGTAGATCAAGATATTCTAAAACTTGTGGACAAAAACTAGTTTGTAAATTCAAAAACATACTAGAAATAATTAAAAAAAAAAATAATACATATACTTAAATAAAAAAATCTCATAAAATAAATAATAAATCTTACAAATTAAAAAGTTGAACAAAAATGAAATTGAAAAAAAATATATAATTTTATAAATTATCTTAAATAAAGTAAATAATAATTAAAATAATGGAGACCAATAAATTTGACAGATAATTTTTTTGAAAAATAATGAAATTAAAAAAATAATTATAATTATATAAATTATTTTAAATAAAATAAATAATAATTAAAAAAATAAGAATTAAATTGAATAGATAAAAACTTTAATTAAAAAGAAATAAGAAAAACAAATAAATAAAAGCCTGAAAAGGTGACCCCAAGTCAAAGTCTTTTGTGGAAATTAAGGGGTCTATGAGAGACCATTAATGCTATCAATTATTTTTTCCACGAGATGGGTCTCCACGAGAGGGGATGGGAGACCATTGTCATCATGCAGTTTTTTCCAACGCTCTCTACTACTTGCCAGATAATCGTTTCCAAGAGGTGGGCCCGTGAAGTCCTCTCTATAAATTAAAGCTCGCTAGCCTGAACCTCCTCGCTATAACAAATATTAATTGATCCAACCTTCCCTCCTCTTGGTTTATATTCTGATATTAAGATGTTGACGGTACTGTTACTCATTCTGATGCTTTCCCTGCAAGCATGGCATCCTCTTGGTTGCTTGGAGGAAGAGAGGATCGCTCTGTTGCACCTCAAACATTCTCTTAACTATCCCAACGGCACCTCCCTTCCCTCCTGGAGAATAGCCCACGCCAACTGCTGTAAGTGGGAAAGAATTCGGTGCAACAGCAGTACAGGTCGAGTCACCGAGCTCAATCTTGACAGCGTAAGGAACCTGGGAGATTGGTACTTAAATGCCTCCTTGTTCCTTCCTTTCCAACAACTCAAGCATCTCGACTTGTGGGATAATCGCATAGCTGATTGGGTTGAGAACAAAGGTTTGCTCTCTTAAGTATTACAAAATATTTATATTAGTTTTATTTTCTTAGAATTAATCAAATAAGGTGTTGTTTAATCAGTATCATTAATTTTAGTTCTCCACCGTAAGTAATTCATCATCGAAGAAATAGAAATCATATCTAGTAACAAGGTGTTGTTTACTTCCATAACATATATTATTAAATTGCCAATTTTATTATAATCATTGCATAGACATAGACCGTCACTTTAACAATTACTCTTTTTATTTTCACTTTCACCACCTCAACCTTCACTGTAACAATTACATGCCTCTTAATCGATCATAATTAAATTACTCCAATAATATCTTTTTTATTGTTTACCTAAAGTCTTTATTTATTTATTTATTTATTTTATTCAGGTGGTTATGAGTTACAAAAATTGAGCAATTTGGAGTACCTTGACTTGGGATATAATAGCTTCAATAACAGTATTTTATCATTTGTGGAGGGGCTTCCGTCTCTTAAATCACTATCTTTAAGTTATAATAGACTGGAGGGGTTAATAGACTTGAAAGGTTAGTTTTTTTATATACTATTATTTTTATAAATATTAAATTTAATTAATGGAATTATCTATTAAATTTAATTTCAAAAACACAATTAATGAGTTTATTTTTTTATATAAATATCAAGAATCTTTGATAAGTAATGAGTTATTTCTAATTTTAATTCCTTCTACGCTAATATAATTTCTTGTTTAATTGATCGTGGCAGGCTTCCTTGATTTCAAGAACTTGGAATACTTGGATTTGAGTTACACTACTCTCAATAATAGCATCTTCCAAACCATCGGAACGATGACCTCTCTGAAAACATTGCAATTGTCGGGCTGCAATCTAAATGGCCAAATACCTACAACCCAAGGTAAGGTTGATGACACTTATTTCTAGGTTATGTATTTTCCATTAGACACTCAAAGTTTTAATTTTCTCTAAATTATAATGTGATCAGGCTTATGTGACTTAAATAATCTCGAAGAGCTAGATATGAGCGACAATGATCTCAGTGGTTTCTTACCTCCATGTCTGGCAAATTTGACTTCCCTTCAACAACTCTATCTCGGTTCCAATCACTTGAAGATCCCTATGTCATTGAGCCCATTATACAACCTTTTAAATACCTGCTACAATTAGGTGTCTGTATAGATTTCCTCTTTTATGTTTTAACACCCTACTAAACAAGTCTTGGAGAGACAATTAAATCTCAAATTTAGAAATTAACTCAATTGAAATCTTTATTATTTTAAAATTCTACCATCCATTTAATATGAATAATATTTCACTTTAATTGTGCCCCTCTCTCAACACCATTTCAGTGTAATGTAATTAAAATGTTAACATAAAAAACAATATAACTTCATATATAGAGAGTGCTATTTTTAGGAGGAGAATAAATTAATAATGGTGTATTTATTTTTTTGGGTCTAACATATAAAAAAAACTTTCTATTAATTGGACAATACAATTTCTACACTTACATGATGTTTTTCATTTCTTTTGCCATGATTGATAAGTAATGAGTTATTTCTAATTTTAATTCCTTCTACGCTAATATAATTTCTTGTTTAATTGATCGTGGCAGGCTTCCTTGATTTCAAGAACTTGGAATACTTGGATTTGAGTTACACTACTCTCAATAATAGCATCTTCCAAACCATCGGAACGATGACCTCTCTGAAAACATTGCAATTGTCGGGCTGCAATCTAAATGGCCAAATACCTACAACCCAAGGTAAGGTTGATGACACTTATTTCTAGGTTATGTATTTTCCATTAGACACTCAAAGTTTTAATTTTCTCTAAATTATAATGTGATCAGGCTTATGTGACTTAAATAATCTCGAAGAGCTAGATATGAGCGACAATGATCTCAGTGGTTTCTTACCTCCATGTCTGGCAAATTTGACTTCCCTTCAACAACTCTATCTCGGTTCCAATCACTTGAAGATCCCTATGTCATTGAGCCCATTATACAACCTTTTAAATACCTGCTACAATTAGGTGTCTGTATAGATTTCCTCTTTTATGTTTTAACACCCTACTAAACAAGTCTTGGAGAGACAATTAAATCTCAAATTTAGAAATTAACTCAATTGAAATCTTTATTATTTTAAAATTCTACCATCCATTTAATATGAATAATATTTCACTTTAATTGTGCCCCTCTCTCAACACCATTTCAGTGTAATGTAATTAAAATGTTAACATAAAAAACAATATAACTTCATATATAGAGAGTGCTATTTTTAGGAGGAGAATAAATTAATAATGGTGTATTTATTTTTTTGGGTCTAACATATAAAAAAAACTTTCTATTAATTGGACAATACAATTTCTATACTTACCTGATGTTTTTCATTTCTTTTGCCATGATTGATAAGTAATGAGTTATTTCTAATTTTAATTCCTTCTACGCTAATATAATTTCTTGTTTAATTGATCGTGGCAGGCTTCCTTGATTTCAAGAACTTGGAATACTTGGATTTGAGTTACACTACTCTCAATAATAGCATCTTCCAAACCATCGGAACGATGACCTCTCTGAAAACATTGCAATTGTCGGGCTGCAATCTAAATGGCCAAATACCTACAACCCAAGGTAAGGTTGATGACACTTATTTCTAGGTTATGTATTTTCCATTAGACACTCAAAAGTTTTAATTTTCTCTAAATTATAATGTGATCAGGCTTATGTGACTTAAATAATCTCGAAGAGCTAGATATGAGCGACAATGATCTCAGTGGTTTCTTACCTCCATGTCTGGCAAATTTGACTTCCCTTCAACAACTCTATCTCGGTTCCAATCACTTGAAGATCCCTATGTCATTGAGCCCATTATACAACCTTTTAAATACCTGCTACAATTAGGTGTCTGTATAGATTTCCTCTTTTATGTTTTAACACCCTACTAAACAAGTCTTGGAGAGACAATTAAATCTCAAATTTAGAAATTAACTCAATTGAAATCTTTATTATTTTAAAATTCTACCATCCATTTAATATGAATAATATTTCACTTTAATCTTGCTCCTCTCTCAACACCATTTCAGTGTAATGTAATTAAAATGATAACATAAAAAACAATAATTTCTTTAATAAAAAGGTAACTTCGTATATAGAGAGAGTGCTATTTTTAGGAGGAGAATAAATTAGCAATGGTGTATTTCTATTTTTGGGTGAGACGTATAAAAAAACCTTCTATTAATTGGGCAATACAATTTTTATACTTACTTGATGTTTTTCATTTTTTTAACAATGATCGATAAGTAATGAGTTATTTCTAATTTTAATTCCTTCTACACTAATATAATTTCTTGTTTAATTGATCGTGACAGGCTTTCGTGATCTCAAGAACTTGGAATACTTGGATTTGAGTTCCAATACTCTCAATAGTAGCATCTTCCAAGCCATCGGAACGATGACCTCTCTTAAAATATTGAAATTAAATGGTTGTAGTCTAAATGGCCAAATACCTACAACCCAAGGTAAGGTTGATCACTCTTGGTCTTTCATTTCCTTTATAATTAATTCCTTCTACGCGATTATAATGTTAGGTTGACAACTCTTACTCTCTCTCTCTCTCTCTCTCTCTCTCTCTCTCGGTCTTTCATTTCCTTTATAATTAATTCCTTCTACGCGATTATAATGTTAGGTTGACAACTCTTACTCTCTCTCTCTCTCTCTCTCTCTCTCTCTCTCTCTCTCGGTCTTTCATTTCCTTTATAATTAATTCCTTCTACGCGATTATAATGTTAGGTTGACAACTCTCTCTCTCTCTCTAGGTTATTTATTTTCTATTAGACACTCAAAGTTTTTTCTCTTTATGTTAGTTTTTTCTCTTAAATCATCTTGAAGAGCTATATATGTATAGAATTTCTCTTTTATGTTTTCGCAACCTACTAAACAAGTCTTGGAGAGACAATTAAATCTCAAATTTAGAAATTAACTCAATTGAAATCTTTATTATTTTAAAATTCTACCATCCATTTAATATGAATAATATTTCACTTTAATTGTGCCCCTCTCTCAACACCATTTCAGTGTAATGTAATTAAAATGTTAACATAAAAAACAATATAACTTCATATATAGAGAGTGCTATTTTTAGGAGGAGAATAAATTAATAATGGTGTATTTATTTTTTTGGGTCTAACATATAAAAAAAACTTTCTATTAATTGGACAATACAATTTCTACACTTACCTGATGTTTTTCATTTCTTTTGCCATGATTGATAAGTAATGAGTTATTTCTAATTTTAATTCCTTCTACGCTAATATAATTTCTTGTTTAATTGATCGTGGCAGGCTTCCTTAATTTCAAGAACTTGGAATACTTGGATTTGAGTTACACTACTCTCAATAATAGCATCTTCCAAACCATCGGAACGATGACCTCTCTGAAAACATTGCAATTGTCGGGCTGCAATCTAAATGGCCAAATACCTACAACCCAAGGTAAGGTTGATGACACTTATTTCTAGGTTATGTTTTTTCCATTAGACACTCAAAGTTTTAATTTTTTCTAAATTATAATGTGATCAGGCTTATGTGACTTAAATAATCTCGAAGAGCTAGATATGAGCGACAATGATCTCAGTGGTTTCTTACCTCCATGTCTGGCAAATTTGACTTCCCTTCAACAACTCTATCTCGGTTCCAATCACTTGAAGATCCCTATGTCATTGAGCCCATTATACAACCTTTTAAGACTTAAGTCTTTTGATGGTTCAGGTAATGAAATATTCGTAGAAGAAGATGATCATAATGTGAGCCCAAAGTTCCAGTTAGAGTACCTCTATTTGAGCAATCATGGACAAGGTGGTGCATTTCCCAAATTCCTTTACCATCAAATGAACCTCAAATATATGGATCTTACAAACATCCAAATGAAGGGAGAGTTTCCAAATTGGTTGATTGAGAACAACACATACCTACAAGAACTTCAATTAGAAAACTGTTCTCTTTCGGGTCCATTCTTGTTGCCAAAGAATTCCCATGTGAATTTGTCATCCCTAAGTATATCCATGAATCACTTCCAAGGCCAAATCCCTTCAGAAATAGGAGATCATTTGCCAGGGTTAAAAGTCTTAAAGATGTCTGATAATGGTTTCAATGGAATCATTCCTTCCTCGTTGGGTAACATGAGCTCGCTGCAAGAGTTAGACCTGTCCAAAAATGTCTTGAGTGGCAAAATACCAGAGTATTTAACCACAGGTTGCTCTTTGTTAGAAACTCTCATGCTTTCACACAACAGTTTACAAGGGCAGATCTTCTCGGAAAATATCAACTTGGAATTCTTGAGATGGTTACAATTGGATAGCAATCAGTTTGATGGTATCCCTGATAGCTTATCTAATTGCTCCTCTTTGACAATGTTGGATGTCAGCAATAACAATCTCTCTCAAATGATTCCTGGATGGATAGGGAAAATGTCTTCTCTTGAATTTTTGGACCTTTCACGGAACAATTTATCTGGTCCTTTACCATCTAGCTTCGAGACTTCTTCAATGTTACAATATGTTTATTTGTCAAGAAATAAGTTGCAAGGACTGATCGTAAGGCCATTTTATAACTACTCTGAGCTATTGGCATTAGATCTTTCCCATAATAACTTAACTGGTAGAGTTCCAAAATGGATTGGCAAGCTATCTAACTTGAGATTTCTTCTCTTGAGTTACAACAATCTCGAAGGTGAAATCCCAATTCAATTATGCAGGTTGGACCAGTTAACCCTGATTGATCTATCTCACAACCACCTTTCTGGTAATATCCTCTCTTGCATAATATCTACTGTTTTTTTCCCATCATCAACCGATGCCTCTGCTCCTGAGTCCTCACAACAATCTTTCGAGTTTACAGCAAAGAATGTATCCCTTCCATATAGAGGCAGCATTCTCCACTTCTTTACTGGAATTGATTTCTCATGCAATAATTTCACAGGGAAGATTCCTCCTGAAATTGGAAACCTCAGCAAGATCAAGGCATTGAACCTTTCGCACAACAACTTGGTTGGACCAATTCCACCTACATTCTCGAGGTTAAAGGAAATAGAGAGCTTGGATCTTTCCTACAACAAATTGGAAGGCGAAATCCCTCCTCAACTTACTGAACTTTATTTTCTAGCTGTTTTCAGTGTGGCACACAATAATCTATCCGGCAAGACACCTGCAAGAGTTGCACAGTTTGCTACGTTTGAGGAGAGCTGCTATAAGGACAACCCTTTTCTTTGCGGACAACCACTATCCAAAGTTTGTGGTGCGGCTATGTCACCATTACCAACGCCAACTTTAACGACCAACAAAGATAATAGTGGCTTCATGGATATGGAAGTTTTCTATGTGACCTTTGGGGTTGCATACATCATGGTGCTGCTGGTGATAGGTGCAATTCTATACATAAATCCATATTGGCGACGAGCTTGGTTTTACTTTATTGAGGTGAGCATCAACAATTGCTATTATTTTCTGGTGGACAATCTTCCCATTTTATCCAAGTTTGGATTTTCATAGCCTTGGTGCTTCGTTGTGTATTCTAGTTTTAAGATTTAAACAAGTTTAAATGCAATGTTATATTGGCTTTTATTTCTGTTTTGTTTTTGTTTTTAGCTTTTGTGTGACATGTAATAATGAAGTTTCTTCACTGATTGCTCTAAGAATATAATAATGAACTATATTCTCCATGTTTTGTTTTTGTTTTTGTACATTATTTATAGCATCATGAGTTTTCCTAGTTTCTACGTGAATTAATAAGAGGATGTCTTGGTATTCTGGACTAGGTTTGGCAGACTATATGTTTAAATAAAATAGATTACGAAAGCGATTTTGATTATAATTTGGTGTGGGAAATTCTCTGCATGCCTACATAGAGCGTGGCTTCTTGAAACTCCAAAAAATATACATAGATGTATGCCCAAACCAGTATTGGGCAGATCAAGATAAGCCAGGATTGTTGAGGAAGAGGCTGTTCAGGACCTTCAGGTTAGTCCGAACAGGGTTCTATAATCAGAATTTCCCAAGAAAGAATTAGCTAAAGACTTTAGTTAACGCGGATGAACATGAGTAAATGATTTGCTACGGAGAATACCATGTATTTAAGAACCATTGCTAAGCTACAGGTTCTGGAGCCAAAGACCACTCACATTTACTGGGGTTGATCTTAAATTGAGACAAATCTATTTGTCCAGTTCGGAGAACCTTCAAACAAAAAGAAGAGTTAAACCTTGTAAAATTGGCTATCATCAAAAGGACAAGAAACAGAACAAGAAGGATCAGCCTTGCATTTCTTACATAAGTAAAAGAATCCACTTGCTAATGGAAAGGACGACTCTGCAACAAGTCTGAAATATCCTCTGGAGTTCAGTGACCCTGCAACCTCATAATTACCTCAGAATGCACCGACGTAAAACACACAGGAAATCCCAAACATAAGACCGTCTTACAGTACGTATAGAATAAGCATTAATAATTACCTTCATCTGGATCACCCGAACTATCATCACATCATGAGGGCCATCCTAAGTACAGCAAACAAGGATATGGTCAATTGCACCCAAAAAATCTTTACACATGCATGAACTCTATATAACACAAAAAAACCAAAAGACACCAGTTTACCCTTCCAATGCGAACAAGTCCTTTTCGAGAATCAGGAAGAACCTTTTTTCCATAGAAAACCATTTTACCAGCACAAAACTCCATCACAATTTACTACCATCAAAACAACCACAACACCATAACGTAACCCTGTTATAACCTAATTTTTAAACAAATAATAAAAATTAAATATAGATGACAATGGGGTTAAAACAAAAAAATTTGAAGTTTAGGAATAAAATTATCAGATTTAGGAATAAATTGGTCAAAAATTAAAGAATTAATAAGTTTGGAAATTTACTTAAAATTTGAATTAGTTTAATTAATGAAATTAGAAGAATTAATAAGTTTGTGGACTTAATTAAAACTTTGATTTGATTAATTAATTCAGGGACTTAATTGAAATTAGTACAAGGGTAAAATTAAAAGGGATTTTAATTGAGGTCCAACTATCAAAATTTCCAAAGAAAGCAGGGACCAAAGTGAAAAAGTGTCTCAAACACACAAACGGCACCGTTTGGAAGCTGTGTTCTTCATCCCTTCCGTTTCGCACGGAGGCAGCCGATTCAACAGGAAAATCCCAGCGCATCCGATCCAAATTGTGACCATGTCTTCTGCCACGATTGCCACGATCCCGTAGGTGGAGGTGATGGTTTTTTGAAGGTCTCTGGCCTTATAAAAGGGAGGACGAACAAGCCAGCAAGGAGGGGGGGGGGAGAGCAAAACAGATCATAAACACAGAAAAAAAATACACAGAAAGAAGGGGAGAAAAGTAGAAAGGAATCATAGATCAACCCTGCCATCATCTTCATCCCTGCACAAAAAAAAATCAACCCAAAACAGAGCCAAGAACAGAAGAAAGACAGAGCATGTGAGAGCAAGACGAAAAAGAAAAAAAACAGACCGAGAGAGAGGGGACAGACACATACGAAAAAAGGAAAAGCAGAGGAGATAACGTGAACAAAAAGAGAACCAGGGGAACGCAGAGGAAAAACCAACGCAGAAGACAGAGAACAAGAGCAAGAAAACAAGGAGAGGAGCAGGGGAGACGCAACAGTGGAGGAGAAAATCCAGAGAAAAACAGGGCAATCAACCTAGAATAACAGAGCAATCAAAACACAACCCAGAACAGAGGGGGACTAAAAACAAAGGAACAGGGAGAGAGCAAAAGACAGCATTCCCAGCTTTGCCTTTGCTCTCAAAAAGCAAGCGGAGTGCAGAGAAACTGCAAGGGTCGGTCAGCCGCTCATCTCCAGCTTCACCACACCAAGTCAAGAGCAGCCAAAGAAGCAAAGCCAGAAGAACAGAAGGGAAGTTCGAAACGGGTCCTTTGCTAAGTGTCGCCCAATCACTCAGGAGGAGCATCACTGTCGTCTTCATCGTCTCTGGCAGCAAACCAGGTTTGCCTTTGCTCTCAAAAAGCAAGCGGAGTGCAGAGAAACTGCAAGGGTCGGTCAGCCGCTCATCTCCAGCTTCACCACACCAAGTCAAGAGCAGCCAAAGAAGCAAAGCCAGAAGAACAGAAGGGAAGTTCGAAACGGGTCCTTTGCTAAGTGTCGCCCAATCACTCAGGAGGAGCATCACTGTCGTCTTCATCGTCTCTGGCAGCAAACCAGGTAAGCCAATTTTTTTTTCTTTTCGTTTTTTCTTGGCCTTACTTTGAGAGGAACATTGCACTGTGCGAAGGTAAATTAATTACCTTCGCACTGTGCATGCACGCGTGGAGATACTCCACGCGTGCCTCTTGTTGGTTTGGGCCCAGCCGGGTCACTGGCTTGGGCCAGTGACCTGGCCGGGCTGGCTGGGTCCAGCCCAAAATATAAAAAATTAAGAAACAAAAAAACAAAACAATAAAAAATATGTATGCATGAATAAAATAAAAAAACAATATAAATTTATTGGTTTATTCACTGACGTCAGAGTCATGAATAAAAATACTAGTTTAAATTTATATTGTTCTTTCATTGTATTTTATTTTATTTAAATAGAAAAATAAAAAATATATGTGCATGCGTAAAAATAAATTAATTCTTATTTATTTATTCACTGACGCCAGAGTCGGGAATAAAAAAATACCGGTTTAAATTTATATTATTTTTATTCATGGTACTTTATTTTATTTAGCTAGAAAAATAAAAGATATGTGCATGCGTAAAAAATAAATTTATTTTTATTTATCTATTCACTAGCGCTAGATTCAGGAATAAAAAATATTGATTTAATTTATTTTATAGCTACGTGATATTTACCAACGCGAGAGTTGGAATTATCCGTAGTTGAATATTCACTGCCGCCAGAGTCAGGAATATTATAAGCAAATTATCATAACGTAAACTAATAAACTTTTAGCAATTTAAGATGAAACTAGCAATGCAGTCTGCCTCAGGCAGGACGTTTAAGGGGTGATAATATCTTCCCTTTTACGTAACCAGTCCCGAACCATAGAATCTTTATTGACCAGTTAGGGTTCCTAGTGACCATAATACTAGGTGACGACTCCTTAAACAAGAATATCCACATTAAAAAACAGGATACCAGAATTCTTTCCAAAGATTTAAAATTTTTTTTAAGGCCGCCGCGATGTCGGGTGCGACAAACCCTATCAAGAAAAAACATACTTGTACATCCAAAAAAGCAATTACAGGCTCTAATTAATAAGAAACAGAGATTTTAAGCTAAACCCACAATTTTAAAGGTGATTTGATTTACCTGCATTGCTGGAATATCTTCAGCTGATGAACAACCCATTTTTCGTATACTTCCTCTATAAAGCTGCCTTTCTTTCAACACTGCAAAGAAGAACAAAAGAGAAGGAAAAATCAAATACCCAAATCATAAACAATAACAGAAAAAAATAAAAGAAAATCTAAAGCTGGAAAATAATGATTTTGGCTAAAAGAGCACTGTTTGAAATTTGTTTTTTTAATTTTTTTAATTTGAAAACGTATTAAAATAATATATATATATATATATATTATTTTTTTAACATTAGAATATCATAATAATTTAAATATATATAAAAAATTAATTTAAAATAAAAAATTCAAGATTTTTTAAAAACATAATTAAAATGTAAAAATTTTACCTACATGAAATAGCGGAGACATATTTATTATTTTTAAAAATATATTATGATTTAGATGAGTGATAATAGTTGTTTTTTAAAATATTTTTTATTATATTTATAAAATTGAAACAGTTAATTAAAAAAATTAACAGTATATTTGTTTTAACCATTTTAATGCTCATTGGTGGAGAAATCTTCACTTCCATGGTTGGACTTCATTTCAAGAAGTCTCAACTTAAGAAAATGGAAAACAAAATTTCTTCCCTTGCAAACAATGATCCTAGCACCTACCAGTCTGGGTTGGTAATGGCGGAAAAACAAGATTTTGAAAATCTTGAATCAGGAAATCATGAAGCTTCATTAGATAGTAGTGTAGATTTCTTGAATCAATGAGCCTTCATGAAAAACAATGATCCTCACACTTACCAATCAGGATATAGTGAACTAACTATATAAAGAGTAGATTGAGTTATTAGTCCTCACATGCAATTCATTTACTTTTCTTTTTATTATAAATTAGTTTATACACTACCAGAAAATCGCTAAATACCAACGGACATACCGACGGAATTTTTTCTGTCGGTATTTCTCGGCCGAAATCACCGACGGCAAATATTCGTCGGTAATTAGGTCGGTCATTACCGACGGAAATAGTCCGTCGGTAATTACCGACCGAATTACCGACCAAAAATTCAGAATCAATGAAAAAAGGGCGGGCAGTGGCGCGGAGGGTTTGGCGGGTGATTTTTCCGACGGAATCACCGACGGAATTAAAAACTGGGGCCCGTACGCGTGAAATGCCAGATCCGTACCGGTGACGTGACGGGTGCACCGTTAAAACTACCGACGGAATCACCGAGGGATTTGAATAGCAGGTCCGTGCGGTGACGTGTCGATTGCCCGTCATAATTACCGACGGTTTCGCCGACGGATTCACCGACGGAATAAAACCCGTCGGTAAGTCCGTCGGTAAAAGTGAATATATGGCCCCTCTGCCGACACTCTCCTCCCCCATTTCTCCTTCTTCTTCCTAATCCTAACCCTCCCCATCTGCAAAATAACCAGCCCCCCCTCGCCCCAAAACAAAATCTTTCTCATCTCAGCACAACAAGTTGTATTTGTTTTGTGGTCACAGCATCCGTGTTCTGATTTACCGACGGATTTTATCATTTTTTGTAAGTAATTCTATCTTTTAAAATTTTAACATTTAAATGTTAATTTTATTGTTTTTTTAGTATATGTATTAATTTTTTTAGTAGATGTACATGTTTTACTGTTATTTCTCAAACAAACTTGTAGTATATGAATGTATAATTTTATACTTGTTATGGTTTGTTTTAGATTTTGTAAGATTGTATTTGTTTGAAAATTGTTAAAACTTAATTTGTAGAACTACCGAATTACATGTTGTGTTTTGAAATAATTAAGAGCTTGCTTAATTAATGGGTCCTTTTTATAGAGGTTCGATAGAAGTCATGGATGATCGTTCATGGATGTATCTAGATTCACCCCAAGGATTGCGGAGGATGGATTATTGTAACGGGGTTCAGGGTTTTATTAATTTCGCAACATCTATTCCCAGAAATTTTACTGGAGGCGGTATTAGGTGTCCATGCAGGAAGTGTCAAAATAAAAAGTATCTGCATCCAGATGTTGTAATGATGCATCTTCTACACAAAGGGTTTGTGGAGAATTACGAGTGTTGGTATGCACATGGAGAGGTATTTGTTAGTAATAGGAGAATGAGAGAAACGGTGGTTGGGTCAACTTCTAGTGCTAGCAACGTGCATGAAGCGGCAAATGACAACACTAATCCTTACAGAAACATGGTTATGGATGCAATGAGAATGAATCAACATAATGTCAATCAATGTCCAATCGTAGAAGAAGAACCTAATGCAGAGGCAGCTAGGTTTTTTGATTTGTTGAAAGATTCTGACGAACCATTATGGGATGGCTGCACAAACCACAGTAAATTATCGGCTGTGGCACAGGTGTTCACCATCAAGTCAGATCACGGGTTGAGTGAGGCCGGGTATGACAAAATTATTGATTGGGCAAGAAGCATTTTACCAGAAGGGAACAGGCTCAAAGAGAACTTCTATGCTGCGAAGTCCATGATGAAACCCCTCGGTTTAGGATACCAGAAAATTGACATGTGCCCTAACTTCTGCATGTTATACTACCTTGAAAATGCTGTGATGACCGAGTGCATGACATGCGGGCATTCTCGTTACAAACCCAGAACTGGCAGGGGGAAGACTCTAGTGGCATATAAAAAACTTAGATATTTCCCGATCACACCTAGACTACAGAGGTTATTTATGTCACCAAGGACTGCTGAGCACATGACATGGCACCAAACACACGATGTCGTTGATGGTGTGATGGCGCATCCTTCTGACGGCGAAGCGTGGAAACGCTTTAACAGTGTTCATCCTGACTTTTCTGCTGAATCAAGGAATGTTCGACTTGGGTTGTGTACAGACGGGTTCAACCCATTTGGGTCATTTGCTGCTCCCTATTCTTGTTGGCCGGTCATTCTCACAGTTTATAACTTGCCACCGGGAATGTGTATGAGGCCGGAGTTCATGTTTCTATCTACTGTCATACCCGGTCCAAGCAGCCCGGGGCGGAATATAGATGTTTGTCTTCGACCGTTGATAGATGAGCTGGCGCAGTTGTGGTCCTCCGGATCTCTGACTTATGATATATCTAGGAAACAAAATTTCCTTATGAGGGCGGCTTTGATGTGGACTATCAGTGATTTTCCAGCTTATGGAATGCTTTCTGGTTGGAGCACGCATGGGAAACTCGCATGTCCATACTGCATGGAAAACAACAAGGCATTCACGCTAGCAAACGGAGGTAAAGCTTCTTTTTTTGACTGTCACCGTCGCTTCTTGCCACTCAATCACAGGTTCAGAAAGAACAGAAAAGATTTCTTTGTTGGTAGAGTTGAAAAAGATGTTGCATCCCCGCGTATTTCTGGTGAAGAATTGCATCATGTTGTATCAGAGTACGGTGATATTGTGTTTGGCCTTCAATCAGGTAAGCAAAAGTTTCCTGGTTTTGGTTTGACCCATAATTGGGTAAAGCGAAGTATCTTTTGGGAGCTTCCGTATTGGAAGACTAATCTTCTCCGCCATAACCTTGACGTCATGCACATCGAAAAGAACGTGTTTGAGAATATTTTCAACACCGTCATGGATGTGAAGGGGAAGACAAAGGACAACATGAAGGCTAGATTGGATATAGCTTTATACTGTAACCGTAAAAATATGGAGTTGGTTTATGACGAGTCACGGGTTGCAAAACCAAGGGCAAGCTTCGTGTTAGAGAAAAACGCACAACTACTAGTCTACAAATGGCTTAAGAGTCTGCGTTTCCCGGATGGACATGCATCGAACATATCAAGGCTTGTTAACATAGAGGACTGCAGATTGTATGGAATGAAGAGCCATGACTGCCACGTGTTTATGCAAACACTCATCCCATTAGCTTTTCGTGATTTGTTGCCAAAGGGAATATGGGATGCACTAACGGAGATCAGTCATTTCTTCAGAGATATATGCTCCAGCAAGATGAATGTTGAGCACATTGAGATGCTTCAAACGAATATCATCGAGACACTATGCAAACTTGAGATGATATTCCCTCCTTCATTTTTTGACTCAATGGAGCATCTCCCTATACATCTACCGTTCGAGGCAAAAGCTGGAGGACCGGTCCAGTATAGATGGATGTACCCATTCGAACGGTGAGATATTACAGTTGCAATGGAATTCATATCTTAAAGTATTTTCTATGTTTTTCTTATTTGAAAATACTTGAATTGTACTTCAATGCAGGTACTTGTTTAATCTAAAAAAAAAGGTTAAGAACAAGGCGCATGTTGAGGCTTCGATATCTGAGGCCTATATTGTTGAAGAGATATCAACATTTATCTCGTACTATTTCGAACCTCATCTGAGAACAAGACTCAATCGCGTTCCACGGCATGACGATGGCGGTGAAGTGCCTTCCAGTGGGAACTTGTCAATATTCTCCAATACTGGACGACCCACACCTAAAAATGCCGTAAGAGGAAGATATTTGTCGGAAATAGAATTCAAACAAGCACACAACTATGTTCTATTTAACTGTGATGAGCTGAGACCATTTATTCAGTAAGTCTATATATGTGTAATAGTAATTAAACTTTGTCAGTAATATACTATTAATTATATATTGTAATATCATACACTCATTATCACTTGCAGGCAACATCAACAATATTTGCTCTCCAATAACTCGCAGCTGACCGAATCCCAGATCTTTCAATTACAAGATGAACAATTTGCCACATGGTTCAGAACACATGTAAGCACTATCACAAACTCATTCTAACGTATGCATGTCATTACGAGATTCTCGTTCATTTACCGTGTATTGATGTACATTTAATTACATATATTTACAAGGTTTATCAAATGGGAAGGAGTGCGCCCAAGTCATTGTCTTCACTAAGCCTCGGCCCTGAAAGAAAAGTTAAGTGTTACAACGGGTATTTTGTCAATGGATATGTTTTCCATACTGAAGAATACGGGCAAGGAAGAAAGACATACAACTGCGGTGTTTGTGTTAAGGGATCCACAAGTAGCCAGTTAGAAGTTGACTACTATGGTAGATTAGAAGAGGTCGTCGAACTGCAATATCATAGCGAGCATAATAAAGTGTTTTTATTCAAATGCTATTGGTATGACACGACGGACAGAGGAATCAGAGTTGATCCGCACCATGGTCTGGTCGAAATCAACTCAAAAGCTAGACTCCGCAACATAAACGATGTCTTTGTTTTCGCAAAGCAATGTCAACAAGTTTATTACACATACACCCCTTCATTTAGAAAGGATCGTTCAAGAGTTGATTGGTTGTCCGTTTTAAAAACGAAACCACGGGGTCGTGTCGAGGTTAGTGTTCAGGATGAGAACGAAGACACAAGTGTGCGAGATGAAGTCTTTCAAGTTCGTGAGTTGGTTGAACCATATCGAGTTGCTCCTTCGATTGAATTGGAAGAAAATTCAAATTTTCGAGTTCTCGATGATAGTCTTGTTGATATTGACGGAGAGGAGTTGAATGTTGTTCTCAGCTCTAGCGGACAACCAAATGTCGATGAAGAAGATGATATCCATATTGAAGATTGCGATGAAGATGATGACAATTCAATTGATGAGGAAGAAGAAGAAAATTCCGACTAATTATAAAAATGAAGCTCTATGTAAAAACATTTGTCTCATGTAATTTAGATTATTCCGTCGGTATCTCACAGAGAGTTCGTCAATATTTACGCGAAATGCCACCAACACAGACTACATTACCGACGGCTTCACCGACAACTATACCGACGGAATGAAATCCGTCGGCATCTCACAGTGAGCTCGAAAAACATCCACCACCATCGACGGGATTACCGACGGAACATATTCCGTCGGCATCTCACAGTAAGCTCGAAAAACATCCACCACCATCGACGGGATTCCCGACGGATTATAGTCCGTCGGCATCTCACAGTAAGCTCGAAAACATAACACCACCATCGACGGGATTACCGACGGCGTAGGTCCGTCGGTAATTTGTCGGTTACACATATTACCGACAGAATTACCGACGGACCGCGCGTTTTCCAAAGTGCGTTAATTAATGCGCCTCTGAACTTGTCAGATTACCGACGGAATCACCGACGGACTGCGAAAATTTTGGAGGGCTTTTAAAAATTGGGGGCGAAATTCGAAAAATACCGACGGAAGTTTGATCTGTTACCGACGGAATTTTGACCTTTTACCGACGGATGTTAGGGCCGTCGGTGATGCCGTCGGTAAAATTGACCTATAAGTTCCAGCCCCGCCGCTTCGCCTCATTTTTTCTTCTTCTCCCCGCCGCTTCTTCGCTTCTCCTCCGTTTTTCACCTTAGATTTTTCATTTTTTTCCCCCTCAATCCTTAAACACTTTCACCTTTAATCTCTAGCAAGATTTGGTGTTGTAAATCTTCATTATATCAAAAGGTATGTGTTTTTTTTCTAATTTATTTTATTTTATTTTATTTTTAGTTGTTTTTATTTTTGTTGTGTTGGTGTTTTTTGTTGCAATGTAGATAAAGTTTTGAATTTGACACATTATTAAGGTATGTATATTTCGTTCCTTTTTTTTTAATTTTTTGAATATTTTTTGAATTTGTTGAATATTTGTTAATTTAATTGTTGAATAATTGAATTTAATTGTTGAATTTATTGAATATTTTTTGTTGTTGTGTTGTTAGAATTGTTATTAGTTAATTTAACTTAGAATTAGTTAAAGTTGAATTTTTTGAATTTTTTTTGAATTTTTTTAATTTGTTGAATATTTGTTAATTTAATTGTTGAATAATTGAATTTAATTGTTGAATTTATTGAATATTTTTTGTTGTTGTGTTGTTAGAATTGTTATTAGTTAATTTAACTTAGAATTAGTTAAAGTTGAATTTTTTGAATTTTTTTTGAATTTTTTTAATTTGTTGAATATTTGTTAATTTAATTGTTGAATAATTGAATTTAATTGTTGAATTTATTGAATATTTTTTGTTTTTGTGTTGTTAGAATTGTTATTAGTTAATTTAACTTAGAATTAGTTAAAGTTGAATTTTTTGAATTTTTTTTGAATTTTTTTAATTTGTTGAATATTTGTTAATTTAATTGTTGAATAATTGAATTTAATTGTTGAATTTATTGAATATTTTTTGTTGTTGTGTTGTTAGAATTGTTATTAGTTAATTTAACTTACAATTAGTTAAAGTTGAATTTTTTGAATTTTTTTAATTTGTTGAATATTTGTTAATTTAATTGTTGAATAATTGAATTTAATTGTTGAATCTATTGAATATTTTTTGTTGTTGTGTTGTTAGAATTGTTATTAGTTAATTTAACTTAGAATTAGTTAAAGTTGAATATTTGAATATTTTTTGAATTTTTTGAATTTTTGTTAATTTAATTGTTGAATTTATTGAATATTTTTTGTTGTTGTGTTGTTAGAATTGTTATTAGTTAATTTAACTTAGAATTAGTTAAAGTTGAATATTTGAATATTTTTTGAATTTTTTGAATTTGTTGAATATTTGTTAATTTAATTGTTGAATAATTGAATTTAATTGTTGAATTTATTGAATATTTTTTGTTGTTGTGTTGTTAGAATTGTTATTAGTTAATTTAACTTAGAATTAGTTAAAGTTGAATATTTGAATATTTTTTGAATTTTTTGAATTTGTTGAATTATAATTGTTAATGTTGAATTGTAATTGTTAATTTGTTGAAGTATAATTTGTTGAATTTATTGAATTTATTTTTTGTTATATTTTTTATTGTTTTGAATATAATTATTGATTAATTTGTGAATTGTAATTGTTAACGTTGAATTTATCTTAGGATTAATAGTTAGTATAGATTGGTTCGATTGGTTGTGGCTATTGTTAATATTTGCAGGTTTGTGGATTTGGGTAGTATCCAGTATAGGGGAGGTGCTGCCGATTTTTTTTTAACTTTTGAATTTTATTTTACAATTATTAATATAAAATTGTTTAGATGCGCAAAATGAAAACCAGAGCTGGTCGTCCAGTCGAATCAAGTTCGTCTAGCAGCGATGATGATGTTTCCTTAGGTGCCTCTCAAGAAGAGGCACCTACACCACCTGCGCTGTCAACCGATGCTGCCTCTTCCAGCGATGTTTCACATCGCAGACGCGGCATGCCTTCGAAGCGGAATGAATTTACCCACCAGTTCGAGGCACAGTGGAAGGACGATCTTTCAATGTAAGTTTGTTAAGGTTTTAGTTTTTTTTTATATAAAAAAAAACAATTTTAAAACGTAATTTATGAAGTAATCACAAATTAATTTCATTTCTTTTCAGGTTCACAAACATTGAGGCCGCCCGAGTAATATCATCGGCGTTTAAAGCGTCGATGGAGATTCCATTGTTTCAATGGAGTCAAATATCCAGACATCCTGAATGGATGCCTCAAATCGATGCATGGTTTCATAGATTTGAGGTTCGTGTTAATATATAATTTTCACCTTATTTCTAATAAATTCAAGTTATAATTGTAAATAAATTATTAACATTTTAAAAAATTATTTTTTTATATACAGCATCGATTCTGCTGGGACGATGAACATGACAGTGTTGTGAGGAGGGTGTGGGAAAATCACGCGGCAATTAGGTAACATCGAAAACAATACGACTTTTTTTTACATAATTATTTATGTTTTGAAATGTTATTTTTTCGTGCGTGAATTAGGTTGCGTGATTTTTGGTATGACGCCCAGAAAAAAGCAAAAAAAACAGCGAGGGATAAGGGGCTACAAGGCTGGAACGATGTTGCGGTTTGGAGGGATTTCAAACCAATATACATCCCGGAAGATATATGGCCGCACTATCTTCAGCACGTGACGTCTGAGCGGTTCACTCGACGCTCACAGTCCGGTGCAGGCAACCGGAATCGGCAAATTCATGGCTCGGTTACAACGCACACCGGCGGCTCCGTTCCGTTTGCTGCACATGCAAAACGGATGGTAAGATTAATTTAAATGAAATATATCGTTCAATTAATTTGTTGTTAATAAATTTTTTTCATTATATATAGGCTACGTCTCTTGGACGTGAGCCGAGCCCTATGGAGCTGTTTGTGGAGACGCACGTGCGGAGTCATGACCGCCAAAAGGGGACGCAACAGTTCGTTGACAACCGTGCTCAACAGTTTGTGGTGTGTTTGTTCAACCATTTTATTTTGTAAGTTATTATTATGTTTATTGAATTGAATATGATTATTTTTTTTTTCAGGAGACCTATAATAATCGGTTGAGGGAGAGATACGGGGATGATCCTTCGACCCATCCGGAATTCGATCCGGATTTGTGGATGGAGGCTGGATCGTCAGGTGGACCCGATAAAAATCGGGTTTACGGGCTCTCCAACACTACCGCTGCCAAGTTGCGGTCGACCGGTACTGCTTCAACCGGTGGGAGCTCCCAATCTGTATCGAGCTCCCAATCTAAGGAGTTTGTGGCCTTGCAGCAAAGGTGCGACCACCTATCAGAGGCGTACACACAACTCAAAGAAGAGCAAAGATTGGCGAACGAACAACACAGATTGGCGGACGAACAACGCAGAGCAGAGTCTGAACAACAAAGAGCGGCCTATGAAGAGCTTCGTCAAATGGTCATGAACATGACACAAGGCGGAACATGTGCGCCAAATCCTTTTTGGCCGCCTAACCCCCACCCTCCTCCTCCTCCACCTCCACCTTTATATTAATTGTTTTTTTTTAAACACATTCATTTTGTAATGAATATTATTTAACTTTGAGTTTTTGTTGCTTAATATAAATTTTATTTACATAATTGGTTTGTATTACTATTAATTTATATTATTTTTTCTAAATAATTAAAAAAAAAAATTACACAGGGATTTACCGACGGAATAAATCCGTCGGCATTAAACAGTGTCTGAGGTATGCCATCCCATCACCGACATACTCACCGACGGCAATAATCCGTCGGTATAAACATACCGACGAATTTACAGACGGATTTATTCGGTCGGTATGAAATATCACCGACACTTTTGCCGACGGAGTTAGTCCGTCGGTATTTATATAACACCGACGGAAAATATTCCGTCGGTATATTCCCAGCGGGAAAATTTTTTTTTTTGGCGCGCATGGGCCGTCGGTAAAACCGTCGGTAAACGTGTTTTTTTTATTACCGACCGATATAGCGACGGAATGTGGAATCACCGACAAAAGGTATTCCGACGGGAGTATTCCGTCGGTAATATAGTCGGTAAATACTTTACCGACGAACGTTCTGTCACACACCGACGGAATATGTCCGTCGGTAAAACTGTGAAATCTTGTAGTGATATTCATAGTGTTTCTGTTATATTATAGAGTAGTTTTTTTTAATATTATAAAGTAGTTTCTGTTCAACGGATCAACCTACTGATTTGTCAATCTAAAATCTAGTCTACATCAATTTTAAATAAAATAAAATATGAGCTGTTTTAGCCAATCATACAAGTTGTTAACATGTAATTTGGTTAAAACTCGGTTTGATTTCTAGATTTTTCTTTTAAAAGGACTTGGTTTTGGATTGAAGGTTAAGTACGTACCCAAGTTAAATTGCTGTAATTAAGGATTTAATAACTTTGTATATCATTATTATTTTATAGAATAATTGGAAAATCCTAATCGAACTCGAAGAGGGAAATGGAGAGTGAGAGAGAGAGGGAGAAGAGAAGAGTGAGAGAGGGAATCTCCGAAAATATTGGAGTGTTTCAACAGAACGCAAAATACAGGCAGAAAGTCTTTCCTTTCCTTATCATTCTAGCACATTTCCCCTATCATACGTGGCCTTGACAGTTGGTTAAAAACTAGTAAATGAAACGCACAGCATTGGCTTTATTAATACCCCCTGAAACCCTGTTATCAGTTCCCTCCTTGCAACATTTTCTATGTGAGCTAGGTTCTGCTGAAATTAATAAAGCCAACTTCAAATGTTATAGAAGATTAAAGTTGCAACCTATTTTGGTAGTCTCTATTGCATTGAGGTTTTAGAAATGATTTTTTGGACTCGAGAAATTTACGCTAATTGGATAATCTGTATGATATGAATACTGTTAGAGAGGCTTTTACCCTAAATTACACTGTTTTGCATTCAAATATTTGATGGATGCAGTTATCTGGGTATGTTTTTATGTTGTGCCAAAATGCCCCAATATGTTTTTCTTAATTTCTTTGGATTTACCCTTTTTTTTCCTTTAAAATGATCCAGGGAAATTGAGTTAGCGAATTCATAGTTTATTTTTTATTTGGATTTGTTTTCATGTTCTTCTGTTCACTTATCCGTGTTTTTCAGCTTAGTGGAAAAGTCTCTTGGAAGATTTGTTGATGAGAAGAAAGCTCAACAGCTAAAAGAAAAATGTAAGCCATTAGAAGGCTGTGCTAGTGTTGCTGGGCGCACTGACAAAGGAGTGTCAGCTCTTCAACAAGTTTGTTCTTTCTGTATGTTAATGCCCTATTCTTTCTGCAGTTCCTTATATTTTACAATACATTCAATGTTTTAGTATATTCTTATTCATAAGGCCTGTTTCTTTCACTATTTTTTGTGTTTCCCAGCCACATCAACAAATATTGTGTGCTAAGTTTGTGAAACTTGTCATGTCAGTTTTCCAACCCATTTATGATCCTTTTTTGGTTCAATCCGAAGCCTCAAATTTTCCTGTGATGAAAAAGTTCTGTTGACATTTTGTGGATATAGAAGATTAAAGTTGAGCAGAATTAGTTATTTTTTTATGGGTGATACAGGGATGATGCCTCAAAAATATTTACTCTGTGGGATTTCAAAGTCTGGTTAGTATTTTGTTTTTTCAATTGAAATGACATATTTTTGGAGCGAAAAATTAACTTTGATCCTCTTATTTTACAAAGTTCCTTTAGTCCAATGCTTCTCATAAAAAGAAACATGTTTTTTTTAAAAAAAACAATACATGAATAAAACAATTTTGTTTTTGCTTTTATATATATATATATATATATATATATATATTCCTTTTTAGTTCAAATTATTATATTTTTTATTGAATATTTTTTCTAATTATTGTTTTGAATTCAATAAACTATGATACTAATAATTAAAAACCTGTTTTTTTGTCAAAAATAAAATAAAATATATATATATATATATATATAATTCAAAAACTATAATTTAAATAAAAAAAAAATACATTTATACTCTATAATTTTATTAGCAAGGTTTAGGGCAACGAAGTTTCCAACCCTGGAAGTTATGAGCAAAAATCTCATCAGAACTAAAAAAACATAAAAATGGCCACGTACGTAATGGCATTTCTTTTTGGTAATTAAAATTTTCTCCTTGACCTTATTGAAGTTATTTTGCAATGAATCAAAAGAGTTAAACATGTATATACATAGACAAACACCAAGTTATGACTCAAAATTCCCATATAAAAGATGCCCTCAAGTTTTAGAATTTACCCTGGGGCAAGTCTGTGCAAGGGCACAAGGGGATGAAGGATTTGAAGGGGCTAAGAGGTGGGTGAGATGTTTTGTCAAGAAATGATTTTGCAAAATTTCTTCATATTTGTTGAGTAACTAAGATAGGAGTCTTGATCAAGGCAAGAACTAAGGCTCATTCTGCTACACACTGGCTCTTACTCTCAAAGAAGAAATAATTACTTTAATCTTACTCGATTTACCAATTCTTAGAGTTTAAGTATCATCTTTGGCTATGTTTCTTAGTTATTATAAATATACCTTGATGAGATATAATCTTCAAGCATGTCTTCTGAAACTTGGAAAGGAGTAAAAGCATCAGGCTCTTCTTCATCAAGGAACTCTGCCACACAACAAGATATATAAAGCAGTGACATTGCTGATGGTAAAACTTCACTCCTGAATGAGTGCTGAGGTTGTAAGCCACAAGTCATTAGTTTGAAGGTGTAAAACTGGTTAGTAAAGTTTGAGGAAGACCATTTCACACATACGGAGTGTTTAACTAAAATAAATAAATAAACAAGATGTAGAAAACAAGAAATCCAATTAGTCTAATATGATCTCTCAGTGAAAAAGAAGTTTTCTGCACAAGGCCACTGTGAAAAAGATTATTTGATTGGAAAAAATCCTTTATGTTATTATCACATGAAATCAATTTATTTGCTTATGAAAAATATATTGTAACCATATAAGTAATTTATTTATTTATTTTAATGAAATATAAAATAGTTTTTAATCTTGTGGTATATTTGTTGTCTTTAAAGAGAAAAGAGCTATGAACTTATATCTCAAAGCTTGAAAACTAATTGTATAAAGATATTAAATGATCATTGAATATATAATAATCCGTTCAACTGTATTTTAATCTTCCTAATTATTCAAGGGTACACGGAATAATTATTTTAATGGAAAAACAAAAAAGATTTTGATGGAGAGGACACTGCAACAAATTTTCCACCAAAAAAAAAAAATTGAATTGCATAAAATGAAGTAATTAACTGAAACTTATATTCCTTCTTAATGCGTTGACCCCAAGTCAAGTTATAGATAAATTGAAGAAAATAGAACAAACGTGTTTTTTTCCCCACTCTCCAACCCACTAATTAATTCTAAAACTTATGATAGACTTTATTTGTTTAGTAAAAAGTAGTTTTGTAGAACTTATTTTTTTATTTTTTTAAATTTATTTATAATTAGAAAAATTAATTAATAAAAAATATTTTTCTTACATTCCTTTTATTATTATGTTTATTCATCATCATCAAGTTTATTTGAATTTCTCAAAGTCTATTTAAATTTATATTGTTTTATGACCTTTGAACTTACAAGTTATTTTGATTATTATTTATTTTATTTGAGATAATTTATATAAAAAAAAATTCAATTTCATTGTCATTTAACTTTTTAATTTGTAAGATTTATTCTTCATTATTTTAATAAACTTGAAAAAATAAAACATTAATAAGTTATTTTCTAGCTCATTTTCCGTGACTTAACCAAACACTGAAAAATATTTTCCAACTTATTTTCTATTACACTACCAAACATCAGAAAATAATTCAATTTCCTGGAATTCACTTTACAAAAAAAATTATTTTCCAGCAAACAAATAGGGCGTGAATCTCAAAACTTGAAAATTGATTTGAAGGTATCAAGTGATCATAAAAATAAAAAATTATTCTAAATTATATTATTCTAAATTTAATAAAGGATGATAAGCAAGAACATGCTTATAAAAGAGGTCGAGGTTATCCGTTTTTAATTTTATATAATTCTGGCAAGGAAACAATCGCCTTTGAATTATAATCATTACGCTAATGAATATCCTTGGTTGAAGAGAACCAGCATATTATGTAAGAACTACCTGTGCCGCTAATTTACAATCACCTTATTTATGTTAATAGGCAACATTTAATTACCATGATATAAAATACAAAAATAGTGGGAACATGTTATGTATTTTTTTCATTTTAAAAATATAAATTTCACTCTATTTCACTCTAAAACTATTGTAAACAAATATTTATTTTAAATTTATCTATATTTTATAGTTCAAAAATCTTTGACAGGTCTAGTAGATAGACGCAAGACCTTGTCAATTCAAGATTTTAAGTAGTACAAAATCACATAGTAAAATAAAATTGAATTCCATAAAAGTAATGAACTGAAAAGTTGACCCCAAGTCAAAGTCTTTTGTGGAAAAAAAAAACATTAATGTAAGGTTAATGCTAGTTGGCTACCCCAAGTCAAAGTCTTTTGTGGAAAAAAAAACATTGAATGAAAGGTTAACGGTAGCCAGCTATTTTGCAGTGTAAGATGGGTTTGTGAGATACCATTAATGCCATCTGCATTTTTTCTATAATATGGGTGAGTGGGTTGGTCGACCGCGAGACCATTAATGCTAACAATTGTTTTTTCCACGAGGTGGGTCTGTGAGACTATTAATGCTTTCTAGCAACATGTATGACTTAACAATATTAACTATCTTTTATTTTATATATATTAAAAATAAATATTAAAACCTATTATATTAATTTGTGAATTTATCGAACTTTATAACTATTAATATTAAATTCAAAATTTATACATATTACAAATATTTAAACATATCATGTGAATGTGACATGAGTTATATGCTTAGCTTAAGAAAGTCATGTTCATCATGACCATAGAGTAAAAAAAATATATTGAATTTCATAAAAGTAATTAATCTAAATTTATATTCCATCTTGAAACATTGACCCCAAGCCAAGGTTTTTTTTTTTTTTGAAAGAAAAAACATGAATAAAAGGTTAATGCTAGGCACCCCAAGTCAAGTCTTCTCTATGGATCCTTTGTCCCTAAATAAGCTCACCTCAAGTAATCCGTTGTGCTTCACGAGGTTCCATAAGCTGAAAATATACTCCTTTTCCAAATCTGAAAGTATACCAACTTCAATCCTTGAGAAAGAGTCCCTATCCTTGATTAAAATACTATATTTAATAGAAGTAAAATGTTGAAAAAAACAAATTTTACCAGTTTTTATTAACTAAATAAACTTGTCGGACCATCCTTGCTGCTGATATTTTTTAGGATTTTAACTCCAAATCTACCGTATTCAACAGAAACATATATCAATAGGTTAGGTTGTATATTAATTAAAAAACTAAGTTTTTTATTTATCCCAATAACTTTAAGGATGCACCTCTTATATTAATATAATATATTTAATAAAATTCCCTAAACTACTGTATATCTCTAACAGTAAAAATATCACTATAACTGGTGGCAATCCTCTAGTTCCAGGCATTATTTTTTTTTTTTCTCGGGATGGGTTCGATACGCAATTACCATCACGTATTTATGAGACTGTAAGACCATTGCTATCTGCACTTTGGTCCCCGGTAACATTGCTTTTTCCTCATGATGAGGTCGTGAGACCATTTCCAACCATCATGCTTTTTTCCCACGAGATGGGTTCGTGGAAAAACTTTGGTTTAATTGGGAATTTAGGGGTTTGATTGAGAAAATGAAAGAGAATTTTTTGTGAGATGAGAGACAAAGAGAGACAAAGTAGTCCAAAAGTAGAAGACGAAGAAATAATAGAGAGAGAGATGAGAGAACAGAAATCGGAAAAAATAGTTTTTATTAACTAAATATACTTTTGTTAGGAAGCTATAATTATTAATATTAAATTCAAAAACAAATATTTAAACATATCATCTGGTTTAATAGAAATTATTTGTATAAACATGTATGGCTTAACAATATTAATTATCTTTCATTATATATATATTAAAAATAAATATTAAAACCTATTATATTAATTTGTGAATTTATCAATTCTGCTTCTTCTTCTTCTTCTTATAATAGTCGAGTATTAATTAGAGGCTAGCTAGCATAAAATAAAAACAGAGGACAGGGGGAGGAAGTAATAACATATTCAACCCTTTGAGCTTACTATAACGATGCCTTCCCATTTTCTAAACAAACCCGAACATCTGTATGTAAAGCTTTTTTTCATTTGTGCTCAATCATAGAACCAGACAATGAAGAAGGTGATTTTTCTTTCCATCATTTCACGCCACAACAAATAATTAATACGAAAACGAAAAAACTGAAAAGATATTCATATTAAAAGTATTATAAGAAATTCCTTTAGTTTCTTATGAATAAAAGGTTACTATTAGGAAAGCTCACTTTGCATGATGATAATGAATATGGAAGACTTGTGGAAAATTATGTCTTAATTTTAATAGCGATGACAAAATCAAATGATAACATTGATAGAATTAACCACAAATTATAATATTTCTAAAATACTTTATGTCATTACAATAAGTTTTTTTTTCCTAACATACTTATCAATCTATTTTTTGTAACACAATCAACAAAGAAAATAGATAGGAATTTGCAATGTAAGATGAGTCTGTAAGACTATTACCATCTATATTTTTTCCACGATATAGACTAGTGGAAAGGTCCACGAGACCATTGCTATCAAGCATTTTCTCTGTTAGATGGGTCCATAAGACCATTGATCCATAAGTTTGAGAATGGATGATATGCTTTAATTTCAATTTAGTTTATAAAAACAATTAAATGCTTAAGTCTAAAAAATAAATTTCAAGTGTTAGAATGCAACCACCGATTAATTAATAGATAATGAACCTTATATTAATATATGACGTATCTTTCAATGGAAATGTAAATGAATATTATTTTTTTTATTTGTTTTTTGGTTATATTTAATTTTTCATCAATATTTCAAATGTAAATTGCTACGTATTTTCAATCTCGAAGAATTGAGAAATGGGAGACAGAAAAGAAAGATAGACAAGACAGTTCAAAAAAATAAAAAAAGAGCAATAGTGAGAGAACAAAATTAAGTGGAGCAGTTTTGTATAAAAGTAATTAACCGAAACTTATATTCGTAATCGTTGACCCCAAGTGAAGTCTTCTTCTGGAAAAACATGAAAAAAAGGTTAAAGTCTATTTTTTTTTCCTTTTTCTTTTAATCCTATCTTTTTTTTAATTAAAATTAAATTATCAAAAATAAATTGAAAAACATAAATTTTTAAACAGTTGATCTATGATAATATACAAAAAAATGAATAGTAAAGTCTTGACGAAGAAAAAAAATCAACGTGAGCAACACTTGGGGTGTGTTGGAAGTGTAGTAATTTATCGTTGGTTTTTTAAAATATTTTTTATTTTAAAATAATATATTTTTTTATTTTAATTTTTTTTTTTTTGACATCAACATATTAAAATAATATAAAAATATTAAAAAAATAATTTAAAATAAAAAATAATAATTTAGTTTTAAAATATGTTTCAAAAACAAACATATTAGTATCAAAATGAAAACAAATGTAATGAAGAGGACACTGAAGTCCCATGCCGTCCTGCTTCTTCTTTTTTTCCATGAGATGGGTCCATTAGACAGTTGCCATCATGCATTTTATCCCCATGAGGTGGGTCCGAGAGAACATTTCCATCATGCATTTTTTCCTAAAAGATATTCAGATTAAGAGTATTATAAAAAGAAATAAAGAGATTATATATATTAAAGATAAATGTTAAATGAATCAATTCAGATATTGTGAATTATGTATTAAAATAAAATAAAAAAGTTGTTTTTAAAATTATTTTTAATATCAACATATCATAACATAACAATAAAAAAACATAAAAAATTATTTTTAAAAAAAATATATAATTTCAAATTTATTCTCAAACTTTTAGTTTGTTAAAACTAAAAAAAAGAAAAATAGTGTTCATAGGAGAACTATATTAAAAAGTTTGTCTGTTTGTGTTCAGTAGGAAAAAAATACGGCATCAAATCAATCAGTAAAGATTCATATTCAAATAAAGTGGATTTCGGCCAATTGAAAAATTAAGAAAAAAACAAGAGAGAGAGGATGCGACTATGAAGTGGAATTTTTTTTTTTTTTTTAAATGTAGCTTCTAACTTATGTGGCTAGCTGCTAAGTGTCCGTTGCCATCATGCAGTGTTTTTTGCACGGCATGGGTCCGTGAAGTCCTCTATAAAAGCCTTAACCTCCTCGCTGCCATTTGCAGCAATTAATATTGTAATAGTTGATATATGTTAAGATAAATTAACTGAATTGCATAAAATGAAGTAATTAACTGAAACTTATATTCCTTCTTAATGCGTTGACCCCAAGTCAAGTTATAGATAAATTGAAGAAAATAGAACAAACGTGTTTTTTTCCCCCACTCTCCAACCCACTAATTAATTCTAAAACTTATGGACAGACTCTAGTCGAGAGCAAGTAATTACTTGTTTGTTCAGTGAAGAGTAGTTTTTTAGAAATTATTTTTTTTATTTTTTTATTTATTTATAATTAGAAAAATTAATTAATAAAAAATATTTTTCTTACACTTCTTTTATTATTATATTTATTCATCATCATCAAGTTTATTTGAATTTCTCAAAATTTATTTGAATTTATATTTTTTTATGACCTTCGAACTTACAAGTTATTTTGATTATTATTTATTTTATTTAAGATAATTTATGAAAAAAATTTCAATTTCATTGTTATTTAACTTTTTAATTTGTAAAATTTGTTCTTCATTATTTTAATAAATTTAGAAAAAATAAAACATTAATAAGTTATTTTCTATCTCATTTTCCGTGACATAACCAAATACTGGAAAGTATTTTTCAATTTATTTTTCATTACACTATCAAACATCAGAAAATAATTTATTTTTCTAGAATTTACTTAAAAAAAAAATTACTTCCCAGTAAACAAACATGACGTTAATATCAAAACTTGAAAACTGATTTGAAGGTATTAAGTGATCATAAAAATAAAAAACTAATAATATGTTGGCAATTATATTATTCTAAAATTAATAAAGGATGATAAGCAAGAACATGGTTATAAAAAAGGTTGAGGTTATCCGTTTTTAATTTTATATAATTCTGGCAAGGAAACAATCGACTTTGAATTATAATCATTACGTTAATGAATATCCTTGGTTGAAGAGAAGCAGCATATTATGCAAGAACTACCTGTGCCGCTACTTGCCAGATAATCGTTTACAAGAGGGGGCCCGTGAAGTCCTCTCTATAAATTAAAGCCTGAGGGACCGTTTAGCATTGTGTTTCATCAAATTTTAAATTTTTTTTTTTATTAAAATTGAGTGCGGTTTATACTTTTTGAATCGTTTCGATGTGTTGATGTAAAAAATGATTTTTAAAAAATGAAAAAACATCATTGACATGTATTTCAGCACGAAAAGCTTTTTGCAGTGTCAGATGGGTCTATGAGAGACCATTAATGCCATCTGTATTTTTTCCATGATATAGGTAAGTGGGTTGGTCGACCGTGAGATCATTAATACTATCAATTGTTTTTTCCATGAGGTGGGTCTGTGAGACCATTAATGCTTTCTAGCAACATCTAAGACTTAACAATATTAACTATCTTTTATTTTATATATATTAAAAATAAATATTAAAACCTATTATATTAATTTGTGAATTTATCGAACTTTATAACTATTAATATTAAATTCAAAATTTATACATATTACAAATATTTAAACATGTCATGTGAATATGACATGAGTTATCTGCTTAGCTTAAGAATGTAACGTTCATCTTGACCATAGAGCAAAAAAAATATATTGAATTGCATAAAAGTAATTAATCCAAACTTATATTCCATCTTAAAACGTTGACCCCAAGTCAAGGTTTTTTTTTTAAGAAAAAACATGAATAAAAGGTTAATGCTAGGCACCCCAAGTCAAGTCTTCTCTACGGATCCTTTGTCCCTAAATAAGCTCACCTCAAGTAATCCTTTGTGCTTCATGAGGTTCCATAAGCTGAAAATATACTCCTTTTCCAAAGCTGAAAGCATACCAACTTCAATCCTTGAGAAAGAGTCACTATCCTTGATTAAAATACTATATTTAATAGAAGTAGCATATTGAAAAAAACAAATTTTACCATTTTTTATTAACTAAATAAACTTGTCGAACCCATCCTTGCTGCTGATATTTTTTAGGATTTTAGCTCCAAATCTACCGTAATCAACAGAAACATATATCAACGGGTTAGGTTGTATATTAATTGGAAAACTAATTAAGTTTTTTTTTTTATCCCATAACTTTAAGGTTGCACCTCTTATATTAATATAATATATTTAATAAAATTCCATAAACTACTGTATATCTCTGACAGTGAAAATATCACTATAACTGGTGGCAATTCTCCAGTTCCAGGTGTTATACATTTTTTTTCTCGGGATGGGTCCGACACGCAATCATCATCATGCATTTATGAGTCTGTAAAATCATTGCTATCTGCACTGAGGTCCCCGGTAGCATTGCTTTTTCCTCAAGATGAGGCCGTGAGACCATTTCCAACCATCATGCTTTTTTTCCACAAGATGGGTTAGTGGAAAAACTTTGGTTTAATT
This sequence comes from Populus davidiana, assembly GCA_030145905.1. Taxonomy (NCBI): domain Eukaryota; kingdom Viridiplantae; phylum Streptophyta; class Magnoliopsida; order Malpighiales; family Salicaceae; genus Populus; species Populus davidiana. Next base: position 4,632,980 of record CM057806.1, read on the forward strand.
GGGAATTTAGGGGTTTGATTTAGAAAATAGAAGAGAATTTTTTGTGAGATGAGAGACAAAGTAGTCCAAAAGAAAAGGAAGAAGAAATAATAGAGAGAGAGAGATGAGAGAACAGAAATGGGAAAAAATAGTTTTTATTAACTAAATATACTTTTGTTAGGAAGCTATAATTATTAATAGTAAATTCAAAAATACATATTGCAATATTTAAACATATCATCTGGTCTAAAACAATTATATATAAATTTTTTCAACATGTTTTTTATTTTAAAAAAATAAGTGAAAATAAAAAAAACTTTATACACAAATGTAATCAAATAAATAAAGAATTATGTGGGTTAATAAGTGAAAAAAAAACCATAAACAATGACTCAAAATAAAAAGTGGAAAAAAAAAATCAAGAGATAGGTGTAGATCAAGATATTCTAAAACTTGTGGACAAAAACTAGTTTGTAAATTCAAAAACATACTAGAAATAATTAAAAAAAAAAATAATACATATACTTAAATAAAAAAATCTCATAAAATAAATAATAAATCTTACAAATTAAAAAGTTGAACAAAAATGAAATTGAAAAAAAATATATAATTTTATAAATTATCTTAAATAAAGTAAATAATAATTAAAATAATGGAGACCAATAAATTTGACAGATAATTTTTTTGAAAAATAATGAAATTAAAAAAATAATTATAATTATATAAATTATTTTAAATAAAATAAATAATAATTAAAAAAATAAGAATTAAATTGAATAGATAAAAACTTTAATTAAAAAGAAATAAGAAAAACAAATAAATAAAAGCCTGAAAAGGTGACCCCAAGTCAAAGTCTTTTGTGGAAATTAAGGGGTCTATGAGAGACCATTAATGCTATCAATTATTTTTTCCACGAGATGGGTCTCCACGAGAGGGGATGGGAGACCATTGTCATCATGCAGTTTTTTCCAACGCTCTCTACTACTTGCCAGATAATCGTTTCCAAGAGGTGGGCCCGTGAAGTCCTCTCTATAAATTAAAGCTCGCTAGCCTGAACCTCCTCGCTATAACAAATATTAATTGATCCAACCTTCCCTCCTCTTGGTTTATATTCTGATATTAAGATGTTGACGGTACTGTTACTCATTCTGATGCTTTCCCTGCAAGCATGGCATCCTCTTGGTTGCTTGGAGGAAGAGAGGATCGCTCTGTTGCACCTCAAACATTCTCTTAACTATCCCAACGGCACCTCCCTTCCCTCCTGGAGAATAGCCCACGCCAACTGCTGTAAGTGGGAAAGAATTCGGTGCAACAGCAGTACAGGTCGAGTCACCGAGCTCAATCTTGACAGCGTAAGGAACCTGGGAGATTGGTACTTAAATGCCTCCTTGTTCCTTCCTTTCCAACAACTCAAGCATCTCGACTTGTGGGATAATCGCATAGCTGATTGGGTTGAGAACAAAGGTTTGCTCTCTTAAGTATTACAAAATATTTATATTAGTTTTATTTTCTTAGAATTAATCAAATAAGGTGTTGTTTAATCAGTATCATTAATTTTAGTTCTCCACCGTAAGTAATTCATCATCGAAGAAATAGAAATCATATCTAGTAACAAGGTGTTGTTTACTTCCATAACATATATTATTAAATTGCCAATTTTATTATAATCATTGCATAGACATAGACCGTCACTTTAACAATTACTCTTTTTATTTTCACTTTCACCACCTCAACCTTCACTGTAACAATTACATGCCTCTTAATCGATCATAATTAAATTACTCCAATAATATCTTTTTTATTGTTTACCTAAAGTCTTTATTTATTTATTTATTTATTTTATTCAGGTGGTTATGAGTTACAAAAATTGAGCAATTTGGAGTACCTTGACTTGGGATATAATAGCTTCAATAACAGTATTTTATCATTTGTGGAGGGGCTTCCGTCTCTTAAATCACTATCTTTAAGTTATAATAGACTGGAGGGGTTAATAGACTTGAAAGGTTAGTTTTTTTATATACTATTATTTTTATAAATATTAAATTTAATTAATGGAATTATCTATTAAATTTAATTTCAAAAACACAATTAATGAGTTTATTTTTTTATATAAATATCAAGAATCTTTGAGCAGCTTGGAGTACTTGGGTCTGGGTGGCAACAATGTTAACAAATTAGTAGCCTCAAGAGGTAATTAGTAACACATTCACATTACTTACCAGGCTGGTAGCATCATGAAGATAATATTAATTATTCTTGTTTCTTCCCTAACTAACTTGCAGGTCCAATCAACTTGAGGGCTCTATCCCTATATAATATCACAACCTATGGAAGAAGCTTCCAGTTACTGCAATCATTAGGAGCATTCCCAAACCTCACAACACTTTATATAGGATACAACGATTTTAGAGGAAGAATATTAGGTGATGGTAAGTTATATTACATATATAGTGATGTTTATATATTTGGGTTTAACTGAAAAATTAAATTTGCTACTTTTGAACAAACAGAGTTGCAAAATTTGAGCTCATTGGAAAGTTTGTATCTGAACACGTGTTCTCTTGATGAACACTCCCTTCAAAGCCTTGGAGCACTGCCTTCTCTAAAAAATCTGTCATTGCAAGAACTTAATGGCACTATACCTTCTGGAGGTAAATTAACAAATTTCAACTCCACTATTACTTATCATTGATCATTTTATCTCTCTCTATACCAGCTACAATTAGGTGTCTGTATAGATTTCCTCTTTTATGTTTTAGCAACCTACAAAACAAGTCTTGGAGAGACAAATTAAATCTCAAATTTAGAAATTAACTCAATTGAAATCTTTATTATTTTAAAATTCTACCATCCATTTAATATGAATAATATTTCACTTTAATCTTGCCCCTCTCTCAACACCATTTTAGTGTAATGTAATTAAAATGATAACATGAAAAACAATATAACTTCATATATAGCGAGTGTTATTTTTAGGAGGAGAATAAATTAACAATGGTGTATTTCTTTTTGGGGTCAGACGTATAAAAAAACCTTATATTAATTGGACAATACAATTTCTACACTTACTTGATGCTTTTCATTTTTTTAGCCATGATTGATAAGTAATGAGTTACTTCTAATTTTAATTCCTTCTACGCTAATATAATTTCTTGTTTAATTGATCGTGATAGGCTTCCTTGATCTCAAGAACTTGGAATACTTGGATTTGAGTTACAATACTCTCAAAAATAGCATCTTCCAAACCATCAGAACGATGACCTCTCTTAAAACTTTAATGTTGCGGAGTTGTAATTTCAATGGCCAATTACCTACAACCCAAGGTAATGTTAGGTTGACGACTCTTACTCTCTCTCTCTCTCTAGGTTATGTATTTTCTATTAGACACTCAAAGTTTTATTTTATTTTTCTAAATTATAATGTGATTAAGCTTATGTAACTTAAATCATCTTGAACAGCTATATATGTATATAATTTCTCTTTTATGATTTTGCAACCTGCTAAACAAGTCTTGGAGAGACAATTAAATCTCAAATTTAGAAATTAACTCAATTGAAATCTTTATTATTTTAAAATTCTACCATCCATTTAATATGAATAATATTTCACTTTAATCTTGCCTCTCTCTCTCTCAACACCATTTTAGTGTAATGTAATTAAAATGATAACATGAAAAACAATATAACTTCATATATAGCGAGTGTTATTTTTAGGAGGAGAATAAATTAACAATGGTGTATTTCTTTTTTGGGTCAGACGTATAAAAAAACCTTATATTAATTGGACAATACAATTTCTACACTTACTTGATGCTTTTCATTTTTTTTAGCCATGATTGATAAGTAATGAGTTACTTCTAATTTTAATTCCTTCTACGCTAATATAATTTCTTGTTTAATTGATCGTGATAGGCTTCCTTGATCTCAAGAACTTGGAATACTTGGATTTGAGTTACAGTATTCTCAATAACAGCATCTTCCAAGCCATCAAAACGATGACCTCTCTCAAAACATTGAAATTGGAGGACTGCAGTCTAAATGGCCAAATACCTACAACCCAAGGTAAGGTTGATGACTTTTATTCTCTCTCTAGGTTATGTATTTTCTATTAGACACTCACAGTTTTAATTTTTCCTAAATTATAATGTGATCAGGCCTATGTGACTTAAATCATCTCCAAGAGCTAGATGTGAGTCACAATGATCTTAGTGGTGTCTTGCCTCCGTGTATGGCAAATATGACTTCCCTTCAACGACTCTCTCTCTCCTCCAATCACTTGAAGATCCCTATGTCATTGAGCCCATTATACAACCTTTCAAAACTCAAGTATTTTTATGGTTCAAGTAATGAAATATTCGCAGAAAAAGATGATCATAATCTGAGCCCAAAGTTCCAGTTAGAGTCCCTCTATTTAAGCGGTATTGGACAAGGTGGTGCATTTCCCAAATTTCTTTACCATCAGTTCAGCTTGCAATATTTGGATCTTACAAACATCCAAATAAAGGGAGAGTTTCCAAATTGGTTGATTGAGAACAACACATACCTACAACTACTTTATTTAGAAAACTGTTCTCTTTCAGGTCCATTCTTATTGCCAAAGAATTCTCATGTGAATTTGTTAATCCTAAGTATATCCATGAATCACTTCCAAGGCCAAATCCCTTCAGAAATAGGAGCTCGTTTGCCAGGGTTAAAAGTTTTATTTATGTCTGACAATGGTTTCAATGGAAGCATTCCTTTCTCGTTGGGTAACATTAGCTCGCTGCAAGTGCTAGACCTGTCCAACAACAGTTTGCAAGGGCAGATCCCCGAAGGGATATGGAATATGTCTTCTCTTGAATTCTTGGACTTATCAGGGAACAATTTCTCTGGTCGTTTACCACCTAGATTCGCCACTTCTTCAAATTTGAGATATGTTTATTTGTCTAGAAATAAGTTGCAAGGGCCGATCACAATGGCATTTAATGGCTCCTCTCAGATATTGGCATTAGATCTTTCCCATAATAATTTAACTGGTACAATTCCAGAATGGATTGACAGGCTATATAACTTGAGATTTCTCCTCTTGAGTTATAACAATCTTGAAGGTAAAATCCCAATTCAATTATCCTGGTTGAACTATTTAACCTTGATTGATCTTTCTCACAATCACCTTTCTGGTAACATCCTTTTTTGGATGATATCTACTCATAATCTCCCAGTAGAAAACACTTACTATGATTCTCTATCCTCATCACAACAATCCTTCGAGTTTACAACGAAGAATGTATCCCTTTCTTATAGAGGCAGCATTCTCCAGTACTTCACAGGACTAGATTTCTCATGCAACAATTTTACTGGAGAGATTCCTCCTGAAATTGGAAACCTTGGCATGATCAAGGTCTTGAACCTTTCGCACAACAGCTTGACTGGAGCAATTCCACCAACATTTTCAAACTTAAAGGAAATAGAGAGCTTGGATCTTTCCTACAACAAATTGGATGGAGAAATCCCACCTCGACTTACTGAACTATTTTTTCTAGAATTTTTCAGTGTGGCACACAATAATCTGTCTGGCAAGACTCCGGCGAGAGTTGCACAGTTTGCCACGTTTGAGGAGAGCTGCTACAAGGACAACCATTTTCTTTGTGGAGAACCGCTACCCAAAATATGTGGTGTGGCTATGCCACCATCACCAACGCCAACTTCAACGAACAATGAAGATAATGGTGGCTTCATGGATATGGAGGTTTTCTATGTGACCTTTTGGGTTGCATACATCATGGTGCTACTGGTGATAGGTGCAGTTCTATACATAAATTCATATTGGCGACGAGCTTGGTTTCACTTTATTGAGGTGAGCATCAACAATTGTTATTATTTTCTGGTGGACAATCTTCCCATTTTATCCAAGTTTGGGTTTTCATAGCCTTGATGGTACCAAGACTTGGTGCATCGATCGTTGTGTATTCTAGTTTTAAGATTTAAACAAGTTTAAATGCATGCTCAAGCGATGTTGTATTAATTTATACAGTTCCATTTGGTTTTGTGGGTTTTTATACAACAAGAGTTTTTTCAATTCCATGAGTTTTTACCTCCCTTGTATATTACATTATTACTTGATTTTTACGGATGATCAATTCAAATTTACAACACAAATATCCAAAAATATTTAATATTAAAAGGAATACATTACAACACAAATATCAATTTAAATTTATTTCACTGATTGTATATAAGCTTGTGAGTACTTAGATAATTTGCTTGATTTACAACTTCCGTAACTGAGAGTATTGAGCTGTCTTAGATTGAGTTTCCCAGTTAATATCAAAGGGTAATGTCGAGAACGAATCCCTTCAGGGCTAACCCTAGCCCATATGGCACTCCCCGGCCACTTGAAATGGATGACGACCCAGTACTGAGCAAATTAATGAAGCAAAGCAGTCTCGAGATTCCACGTAACAATTCATCTCCACTTCTGAATACTCTAATCTGGAACGTCCAGCATATGCTGCAATGCTTGATTAAAGTCATTTGATTACGCTTAGACTAGGTATCGGATGTTCCAAAAGTGATGTACAAAAAACTAGAAAATCTTGTATTTGATATCATTAGCTTTCACCTGTAGGTAAAAAGAAAAAAAATAGAAAATGAGAATTACAAGAATAATAGATCCAATTAGACATGGACAAATATCCGGTGAAAGAATACATGAAAATAAAGTTAAGTCTCTTATTAGAATCTTTAATTACCTCCACTTTTACTTGCTTAAAACACTGACAAATCAAAATGCATTTCTTCTCTTCCTAGCATGTCCTTTAGCTTTATCATATTTTCAGCTGCAATTGCCACAACAAGGGGAAAGTTCAGAAAGCAAAGAAGGGAGCATTAAAAAATTAAACTGGCCTTATTTGTTTCATGAAAACCATTTTCATAGAGGACTATTGAAAATGATTTATGGCATCCCTTAAAAACTTAAAAGGTGTCAAGTGTATTTTATTTCAATCCACCAAAATTCCCCTTGCATTCCCTCCTTATGTTCTGAACAAAAAAAGTTTTAGCATTCTTTCAGCAATGAACTTGCATTATTTTACAGCAAATGCATGTAACAATCCAACAACCATTTTCATTCTATAGAAACATACTCTTGCGAGGGTAAACTATACATTTCTATCACCAAGATAGAGATCCTTGCTCAAGCTCTTAAGCACATAACTTACCATTCAATAATTTGGTTGTAGTCATCAACCAGAAGATACAATCCCTCTGAATGCACTCTCAATGGCTATATATATATATAGTGGAGCCATGTATGTTTATATATATAATTAATTAGTCCTCGAAGAGGCATAATTATTCTTCTCTTCTTTTTTTAGGAGAGAGCAGGTATTGAACAAAGTACATAATATATAAATGAAGCAATTATTTAGTGTTTTTAATTAGAGTAGTTGTACTCCTTGTTTTTGTATGAAAATAAAATTCAAGAATAATTGCTATAATTAATGTATTTACATTGTATACAAAACGAGGAGTGCTACTCTTATATAATTCTCGTGCAAATGGATATTTAGAGGGAGGCTAATTAGAGATATAGTTTTCATGCTTAACTTGAGAATTAATTAACTTAAAAAAATTAGTTTGTTAAATTAACTAGAATCATGGTTTTTTTTGTCTTGGTTATTGAGTTAATTAGATGAGTTTGGTTAGGCACTTGAATTACTAAAAACTCAGGTTAGTCGGACAAGTTTTGCTAAATTAATATTCTGTTTGATTTAATTAAAAATTAAATTCAAACCAGTTCAAGTTTTGGATTTCTCATTTAATCTAATTAAATCAAGACTAATAACTATAATATATAATATGAAGTTTGGTAAGTCCTTTTATTGGGCTGAAACCTGATTCTCCTTTTCCGGGACTAATTGCTTAGGTTGGAATTTTGTATTATCTTGTGCCTTGTGGGATAAATGCCTCTACATCTCTACCCTTTTGGGCTCGATGCCTTGTTACAATTACCTTCCAAATTTTTAATAATAATAATAAAAGAAATGAATATATTTGTGAAACTTGACGTAACCCCACGGGAGTACCGGCGACTTGATTCGTAGGTATAGGTTTGAAATTCAGTTTAGAGAATTATTTAGGGATCCAACTGATTTAAAACTGAAATCGGGTCGAGTTAAATAAAATAAAAAATAAAAAAATTTAGTGTGATCCAACGATCAGGTTGACCCAGTTATAACCCGTTAATTTTGTTTTTTTTATTAAAAAGATATCATTTTGATTTTTAAAAAAATAACCTAAACGACCTAGTATCCCGGTCAAAACCCGAAACTCAGGCCTTGGACTAAGCTAGCCACCAGACCAGGTCTAAAAACCAGGGTTGTCAATTCCGTTTCGTTCCGCCCGGAATGGCCGAAACATTCCATACCAATTCAAAAAACAGAACAAAACGGAACAAATTCATCTCATTTTAAATCTCGGTCCGTTCCGGTTTCATTCCACAAGTGATTTTTTGGCTAAATTCCGCCCGAAACGTTCCGGTTTCATTCCACATGTTCTGTTCCGCTCTTGAAAAGCCATTGAATCTTGCTCAATTTCATTAATTAAACCACCCGATTATAAAAAGCTCTTTTTATTACTATTTGCAATAGCAATGATATTAATAATAATATTAAAAATTATTATTACTATTTTCATTAACAATGATATTAATTTTTTAAAATTAGATTTATCACTAATATATATGGTTTATATTCATGTTGTTTTTTTTCATGTTTATACTTTGTAGAAATTTGAGCAAAAATAAGGATGCTTTAGATTTCATTAGCCACTTGATAACGTTGACCTAACTTTATATTTAAAATATTTTACTTTCATAATATTTTGATATTTTGTTTAAGTTGAATTACTTTAAGTTAAAGATCAATTTAATCTTAACTATTTAGAAATATTTTAAATTTTGAAATTATATTTGTTTGGCATTGTGTTTGTATTGCATAATTTATAATTAATTTATCTTGAATTTGATTTATTTTTGTTGAATATATATATATATATATATATATATATATATATATATAACAGTACAACCCCGAAACGGCACGCCGAAACACTCCGAAACTGAAACATTCCATTCCAATTGAAAAAACGAAACACCTACCGAAACGGAATTGACAACCTTGCTAAAAACTATAAATATAGGTGAAGTGAAATTTCAATTAAAATAAAAATAGGATTGATATAATATAACCCAGTCAAAAACTTGAATTATAATTAATTTTGGGAAAACTTAGATAAAATTCAATCAAAATCTATGATTTTTTTAAAATAATAATTGGTTTTTTATAGATTCTAAACTTGATTTAGGAGTGAACTTACCTGACCAAAAACCTTTGACTTGTACCAAATTAATCTAGTTTAAATTTTTTAAAAAATTATTAATAATATTTTGTTCAAAAATAATTTAAACATTAAAAAAATATTAATTAAAAAGTAAGTACAAGAATTTTAATAACTACACTAACATAAAATTCATTTATATAAAAAAATCCCTACCATAAAATACCCTTCTTGTTAATTGTTTTTTTTTTTAAAAGTTTAATTTATAAAAAAAAATAGATTTGAGAAGGGCAAACTTTGCATATTTAAGAAATACAAGGGGCTAATTTCTAGCTCAATTTTTCTTCCACCAAGGGTAGAGAAGTCATTATAGACAGCACTGGTCTGCGCTTGCGAAGATTTTTGCTTTCGCATGTTTTGAGCTCAAGTGGAAGAGTTTAATGGCGAAGACATGTTAAAGACTTCCCTTCAGACACTGAGATCACTTCCAATCACTACAAAACAACAGACTCGAAGATTTACCAAAAACTCAGTTGTAATGGAAGCTCAAAACGACAAAGTCTATGTCCAATATAACCACACTGATTCCTGCAAGTTTTCAAGGTGGACTGCCAGGTAAAACCAAGAAAGAACTCATCTTTATTACAAACTTTCCTTCTTCTTTTGAGATTTTATATATTTCTCGAACTGGGTTTTCAGTTTCAATCAAGATAAACTTGGTTTTCTTGTTTTTTGATTATTTGGGGGTGTTAGGGAGAGCTTTGAATTCATGCATGCAAGGCCTTGGCAAGAAGTGATTGATTTTTACTCCAAAAGTGTTAATGGGCAATTGTCATTGTTGGAATTGTTTGGAACTCAGGTATTTTTCACTATGAAACTTAAAAAAGTTTGGATTTTTAGCATATAAATTGTGTTATTTGTAAGCATCCAGTGTGGTCTTGTAATTTTTTGTTGTATGATGCTAAAGAATTTTGTTTGCAGGCACATGATGTTCATTGTGATCATAAAATTGAAGAGGTTTCTAATGAAACTGGGTTATTAGAGGGTGTTTCAAATGTAGATAAGTCTGGGAGGTGGGCAAGGATAACATTCAAGATTGTGCTTTCATATCATGGAGGTTCATTTGATGGTTGGCAAAAGCAGCCTGGTTTGAATACCGTTCAAGGGTGAGTTGCTTGCCAGTTTCAAGTTCTGAACACGGAATATGTGATGCCTCATATCTTGCTCCTTTTCTCCACGACTAGTAATGAGGTTTTGGGGAAACAGGCATCTTTTATGTCTCAAAAGGAAATCGGATAGTTACTTCCATTTTTTTTGGTGGTCTCAATTGCATTGAGGTTTTAGAAATGATTTTTTGGACTCGAGAAATTTACGCTAATTGGATAATCTGTATGATATGAATACTGTTAGGGAGACTTTTACTCTAAATTACACTGTTTTGCATTCAAATATTTGATGGATGCAGCTATCTGGGTATGTTCTTATGTTGTGCCAAAATGCCCCAATATTTTTTTCTTAATTTCTTTGGATTTACCTTTTTTTTCCTTTAAAATGATCCAGGGAAATTGAGTTAGCGAATTCATAATTTATTTTTTATTTGGATTTGTGTTCATGTTCTTCTGTTCACTTCTCCGTGTCTTTCAGCTTAGTGGAAAAGTCTCTTGGAAGATTTGTTGATGAGAAGAAAGCTCAACAGCTAAAAGAAAACTGTAAGCCATTAGAAGGCTGTGCTAGTGTTGCTGGGCGCACTGACAAAGGAGTGTCAGCTCTTCAACAAGTTTGTTCTTTCTGTATGTTAATGCCCTATTCTTTCTGCAGTTCCTTATATTTTACAATACATTCAATGTTTTAGTATTCTTATTCATAAGGCCTGTTTCTTTCACTACTTTTTGTGTTTCCCAGCCACATCAACAAATATTGTGTGCTAAGTTTGTGAAACTTATCATGTCAGTTTTCCACCCATTTATGATACTTTTTTGGTTCAATCCAAAGCCTCAAATTTTCCTGTGATGAAAAAGTTCTGTTGACATTTTTTGTGGATATAGAAGATTAAAGTTGAGCAGAATTAGTTATTTTTTTATGGGTGATACAGGATGATGCCTCAAAAATATTTACTGTGTGGGATTTCAAAGTCTGTTTCATCACTAGTTCTTTTTATTGATTGGATTTTAGTTTTTGATTAATTGTATCCAGATACTTGGAGAAAAGATGTTAAGCCTCGTGAAATTGAAGATGCCATCAATGATGTGGCACCTGGAAAAGTCAGGGTTGAATCCATTTCTGAGGTATCAATTACATTAAACTTCTAAATGCCTGATTTCATCCTTGTTCTAAACAGAAGCTAACTGTCTCGGTACTGATTAGTTCTTTAACTTGCTGTAGGTTTCACGTGCATTCCATCCTAATTTTTCTGCCAAATGGAGGCGCTATTTGTATATATTTCCTTTAAATGAGGGGGGTATTGAAAATTTTAGTTCTCATGAAAATTGTGAAAAGCAAAGAAATGAATGTGGTGAACTGGCCAGTGAGGAGAATGTTGAAAATTCAATAATCAGTGATGAGGATGAACTTAAAGGTGCAAAGAAACCTAGGAGTTTCAGTGTATGCAGGGTTAATCAGCTTTTACAACAACTAGAAGGGAAGTTATTATCCTACAAAATGTTTGCACGTGATACCAAAGCTTCGAGGAATGTGTAAGAATAAAGAACAAAACGAAGACTCTCTACTTTCATGGCTAGGAAAGTGCACCTTTATGCCTTTGGTCTATTAGTTGTTCTGGTCTTTCGATAAATGAGCTTGAGTTCCTCATGGAGAATATATAAAGGGTTTATCTGTGTCTATCCTTCTTAAAGTATTCTTCAGCTATTGAATTTAGGAATCAGATTTTAATCTACTGGTTTGATCTTGCCAGCAAATTTATCTGTGTGTTTATGCCCTCATATATGCAGAGTGCACAGGATTATATGTCAACATCTTATAAATATACCTTAGATTCTTAATGAATCTTCAGCTCCTAGATATAATGCTGGTTAAATGAATTTTGTTCATCAGAACCATCTCTGTAGTGAATTCCTTATGAATCACATTGGTCCTCACTCATGCATCCATGGCTTTTAGCTTTGTTTTTGGTTAGCTTTGGTTAGTCATTTTAAATACCTAAAAAAGAAAAAGGTTATTCTTAAATTTCCACTTTCTCAACCTGACTTTTTGGGTTAATGCCAAAAAATGGTGTGTGCATTGTCATATCTATGGGAAATTGCTGTTATTTCACTGAAATGTTGATTTAACAATAACTGAAGAAATATTCAGTTATTTTAATTTTATTTAAGAAGCCTGTAATTTGATTGCTAGTGGCATTTTTCTGTTACAGGGGTCCTCCAACAGAATGCTTTTTATATCATGCTCGAGCCACGGAAACCAGATTGCCTTCTCCTGTAAATTTTCTCACCATAAACTTTTTGTTTCTCCCTTTAATCACATCGCTTTGATTCTAGTGGATGGGTGTGTGAACTGGTATGCTCTATGAAGTTATATTTATAACATTTTTTAATATTTAGATGCATTACTAATGATGCTACTTCTTGTATAGGATCATGAGAAAGGGATAAGGGTCATGTGTGTTGAGCTTGTTGCTAATCGATTCCTACGCAAGGTTTGTCAGTTAAAATTTCATACCTATCACTAGGGAAGCCTTTTTTTTTTTAGAATTTCCTGGAAATAATAGAATGAATCTGTAGATTCACCTTTAGAATTACTATAAAGTTCATGAGTTTGAAATTTCAGCTTGCAAATCTACTTATTAGTTTTTTCTTTTTTTTGGGAGGGTGGGGGGGACTCCACTTATTAGTTTACTCTGATGCAATGCATGATGATTCTTTTCAAGTTAGGCTGCTTCTCACCCAATCCCAAACACCACATCCGCCTCATGCTTTAACATTATCAGTTTGTTTTTTATCGTATTTTCTTTGTTGAACTATTTATAATTTAATTACTACCAGATGGTTCGGGTTCTTGTGGCAACCTCGGTAAGGGAAGCAGCTGCAGGTGCACAAGAGGATGCACTGCTAAAGCTGATGGATGCTACATGCAGACGGGCAACTGCTCCACCTGCACCCCCAGACGGCCTATGTCTTGTTGATGTAGGCTATACTGAGTTTGACCAACGAAATTGCCTCATTCCCTAGATCATATCTCATGTCAATTTCACATAATTGTTGCTTTCAGCTTACTTTTGAGCGGAAATGTTATGCACATATGAGCTTTGGACAATCATAGGATTTTGAGTGATCCTACATGGAAATTTTTGTTTCCAATGACTAAAAGAAAGGAAAAGAAAAGAAAAACTCTACATGCTATTTTTTTGCATATCTTGTTCTGTCGTAACTTTATTTTTCTTTTAAATAGACATGTTATGACTTCTATAACCAATATTGTTTCTTTGCGAATTTTCTTGAAATTCTAGTTACGAAAAAGCCACAACTTATAGCTTCTTTTAAATCTATTTTTTTCAAAAAAACAAAAGCAATTACAATGCCAAATACAAACCTTTTTTTTTTATATAGATTTTGGCTGCTTTGGACATAGAAGAAAAGAAAAATGAATAAAAACCAATTGTCTCCACCAGAAATTGTGTTTTAATTCTTCAGAGCAGGCATTTTATAAGGGAGGAATACTTGGATTTCGGAGGAAAATAATTGGATAATGTTATTAAAAAAAAAAAGTGCTTTGACACAAGTGAAATGCTGGACACAGAAATACGAAAGGAAAGGGCTCAGCTTGGTGTCTAATCAAGGTCAGACCGGAGATCTCTGGTTTAAATCCATATCTCACTCGTGCATTCTAACAAAGAGATCTGACTTTGTCAGAACTTTATGCAGAACCCTTCTTTCATTTGCTTATTGTAAGACAACCTATACTAACCTCTCCTATTCTTAGCAAACCGATTCTCTTCCTCTCTCTTGTCTCTCTCATATCTTTCTTTCTATGCCATCAAAACTTCTTCACCTTCGCAAGCTTCCTCTCCACCCCCTCCCACCCCAGCATTATAGTCCTCGATCGAAGCCATTCATGTCTGCAATGGGCGCGCATGCCCCCTCACCAATGCGCGTCCCAGTACTCTATAGCATCGTGATTTCTAATCATAAAACCTCATTTGTTCTTGTCTTTCTTCTTGTATCCCTCCATTTTGTTGCCTCTTTGGGACTGACGGACTCCGAAATCCTCCTCAAGTTCAAAGGTTCTTTAACGAACGCATCTGTGTTGTCAGACTGGAGTGATAAGACCATACCATGCACGAAAAATAATGCAACAAATTGGGTTGGTGTAATTTGTGTTGAAGGGTCCCTTTGGGGCTTACAACTTGAGAATATGGGATTGGCTGGCAAGATTGATGTGGAAATTCTAAAAAGTTTGCCAGATTTGAAAACATTCAGCATCATGAACAATAACTTCGATGGTCCCATGCCAGAGTTCAAGAAAATGGTCACATTGAGATCGATTTATTTGTCTAACAACCATTTCTCAGGGGTGATTCCACCGGATGCTTTTGATGGCATTTTGAAACTGAAGAAAGTGTATTTGGCACAAAATGAGTTTACAGGTGCCATTCCTTCCTCATTGGTAGCCTTGCCTAAGCTTTTGTTTTTGAGGCTTGAAGGAAACCAATTCAGTGGGAAGCTACCAGATTTTACACACAATCTCCAATCATTCAGTGTGTCAAATAATGCTTTGGAGGGGGCAATCCCCGCAGGCCTCAGTAAGATGGATTTGAGCTCCTTTTCAGGTGAGTTGCCCTCTTGATCTAAGGATCAGTAATGGCGACAAGTAATCATCTTTACTTAAGTTTTCTGAGACTTACAAAAAGTAGGCTAGACATTGATTTTCTGTCATAAAGATTTTTAGATCATTGGCACTTCGAGCACATCAATTCACCAAAACAAAATTGAGTTTTGGTACTTTTTTTTTTTTCAGATTTCTGGTGACATTGCCAATTGATTTGCCAATTTGTTCACTTTTATAGCTTTTTTGGTTGAGCAGGAAATAAAGGTCTGTGTGGACCGCCATTAAATGAATGTAATACCACAGACAACGATGGCCATGACTCAGACTCCAAGAAAACCCCAGTGCTACTGATCGTGATTCTTGCTGCAGCTGTGGGATTACTAATATGTGCCATCGTTGCAGCTTTCTTATTCCTTCGTCGTCGACGTCAAAGACAAGCATCAGGCTCATTAGAAGCACCTCCACCACCAATACCATCAAACCTCAAAAATAAAACTGGTTTCAAGGAAGAAAACCAAAGCCCATCAAGCTCACCAGACCACTCGGTAGGGAGCAGGAAGGGTGAAGGTCCAAAGCTGTCCTTTGTGAGGGATGATAGAGAAAAGTTTGATTTGCCAGACTTGTTAAAGGCCTCGGCTGAGATATTAGGAAGTGGTTGCTTTGGGTCCTCATACAAAGCAGCACTTAGCTCTGGGACAATGATGGTGGTTAAGAGGTTTAAGCAGATGAATAATGTAGGGAAAGAAGAGTTTCAAGAGCATATGAGGAGGCTAGGGAGATTGAAGCACTCTAACTTACTTCCTCTTGTGGCGTACTATTATAGGAAGGAGGAGAAGCTCTTGATTACCGACTTTGTTGAGAAAGGCAGCCTAGCTGTTCATCTTCATGGTATGCTTCTCGAACAAAATTTTGGACAGTCGCCAAACATACATGGTGATGCTTTTCATCCATTGAATGTGTGCTCCACCATTGATGGACGGACATAATCGCTCCACGCATGCTTGCACAAGTGTCCATAGCATTCCTCGTCTTTTTCTTTCCATTCATTCATATAATGTGCGACATTTCTGTATTCTGACCTTGCTGCTGCCATCTATTCCCTTTCAGGTCATCAAGCTCTAGGTCAACCAAGCCTTGGTTGGCCAAGCAGATTGAAGATTGTTAAAGGAGTAGCCAGGGGTCTTGCATACCTCTACAAAGACCTTCCCAACATCATTGCTGCCCACGGCCACCTCAAATCCTCCAACGTTCTTCTCACTCAATCCAACGAGCCAATGCTTACTGATTATGGACTAGTTCCTGTTATCAACCAAGAGAATGCTCAAGAACTCATGGTAGCCTACAAGTCCCCTGAATACTTGCATCATGGCCGGATTACCAAGAAGACAGATGTCTGGAGTCTTGGGATATTGATAGTTGAGATCTTAACGGGCAAGTTGCCAGCAAACTTCGTGCCACAAGGCAAAGGAAGTGAGCAGCAAGATTTGGCAAGTTGGGTCAATTCTGTTCCTTATGAAGAGTGGATTAATGTGGTGCTCGATAAGGATATGACTAACGTGTCAACAAAACCCAACGGTGGTGGTGAAAGTGAGGTGATGAAGCTATTGAAGATTGGTTTGAGTTGTTGCGAAGCCGACGTGGAGAAGAGGTTAGACTTGAAGGAAGCTGTTGAGAGGATTGAAGAAATAAAAGAGAAAGATAGTGATGATGATTTTTTCTCCTCATATACCAGTGAAGGGGATATGAAATCTTCAAGAGGGAAGTCTGATGAATTCACATTCTCTTAAACATCTCGAGTATGGTTGAGTTAAAAATTGGATCTCTAATCTATTAGAGTGGGGGAGGGGGGAGATAAATAAGATTTTCTGCATTTGAATGAAGAGCCATGGGGATGACGATGCATAAGAAAATGAAGAAGAAGAGGGAAAAAAGAAGGAAATAGTCTTTGCTCTTGCATGCTTACCTCTCTATATAACTACCATGAAAACAAATAATACACTACTAAAATTCTTATATTAAGAGATTGTACTACTATGGTAGTGTGGAAAATTTGGTGTATGGATTATTTTTACAACATCCATGAAATAGACAGTCCAAAATTCATTGAAATAATATATATATCTCCAAGACTGAATGGGCCAGGGTTTGACAGCTTTTTCTTTCTCCTTGGCAGTACAATGGATAGCAAGAACATGATCACGCAGAATGGATTCACTTGGATCAGAATTATCTGATTACTTAAGTGTGATGGATGCTGTAGCAAGTTTCTGTTAAGCGATTGGTTAATTTAGTCTATATAAACCGTTCTTGTAGCTCAATACTAAACAGACTATGGAAAGTCAAAACCTAGCTAAAGACAGGATTTCCTAATAAGAATAATCTATTGAACAGCACAGGAAATCTGTGCCTGCTGCTGAATCTGCTACTGAGAAATAGGAAAATGTTTGGCTAACTCAGGAGTAGAACAGTGTGTGATCCCTGCCTCTTGGAACTCCTGACTAGGTCCATTGCCACCCTCTTGCCTTGTTCCCATGTTTGTTGTCGCTGCTGCTGCGTTGAGCTTTGGCTCCATACAAATGATCATACCTGTCCAGTTTCCCGATCCCCCATGCCTCCACGATCGCCCACAATTCCTATCTTCTTTTGTGAAAACCTTTGAATCAAGTTATTTGATTAAATGCTTCTGAATATTAGCTAATCAATAGTTGTGATGTAGGAAAAGAGACAGAAAAAATCATTAAAATACAAGAATCAAAGTAGAATAGTAATAAAAAAAACATCATCAATGAAGGAGAGAAACCCGATCTCGCAGAGACCAAAACAAGAGATACACACTTAATCTTGCATAAACTCTGACTTTCAATTTCGATTAATAATTCAAAAATCAAAATAATTGATGTCTAGGTATTTATTTATACACACCAAACCAAGTAAAATAATAAATCTTAATTTAATAAGAATACTAAAATCCTAATTTAACTAATAAATTATAAATACTAATCATTTTAAATAATAAAATCTAAAATAATCACATAATATCAAAACATTTAAATAAATAAAAACCAATTCTCTTTGCTGTCCTTCATTCTCCGTCAAGTTGTCAAGAAAACCAAAACTAATTCGTTCTAGATATGAGGATGGTATGCTAATTTCTCATTATCAGTCTAGATAAGGATAGCATGCAAGTCTATGACAGATGACCATAGTTTGATTCCAGGATCAATCTAACGCAAGAATCGGGTCATGTATTGAGTTGATTAATCTGATAATTCTGATTGATAAAAAAATTCAAAATTATATGGTTTTGAAAACAAAATATTATTATATTTATAAAGTCAAACATGATTTTGATCGACATGCACTAAATCAAACTGTTCTAAGTTGACTCTTTCAACACTCAACCTTGACTAGGAGACATGTTGGTCAGGTTCTAGACCGAATCTTGAATCAAGCATTTAATACCAAAAAGAGATTTAGTGTTGATATGTGAAAAAGACCGTCAAAAAATGACAGGATGTCTTCTTGTATAACTATAAATTATCGTAATTTGAATTTGATGAGTTTAGTTTAAGCACATAAATAATTAATCATTACCTATAATTAGTAAAAGAAATGTTCAGTTTGAAGAAAAATGGATGGTGGCACTGATTAGTTTTCAAAGAGATTTGGTAATGACTTGGCAACATGTTGAATGTGACTAGCTGTTTCTTTTTGTTCTGTAACTGACAGCCAGCCATGGTGGATTATTTGAGGGGGCAATGTCTTGTTACAACCTCAATGACTACAAGGACTAGATCATTGTTGGGGACAGACATCCATGGGTTAGGGCTCGGGTGTTTCTTGAACCTAGGGCAAGTCTTTCCAATGATCTTGTTTTGTTCCTCATAGTTTCTTCGTTTGATTCTTTGTCAAGAAACTAAAAGGGGGAGAGTGAAAGGAGCATAAAATGTTGAATCTAAGAGAGAATGCTGAGAGGAGGAGAGGAAGAGAGAGGGCAACAGCTGTGGCTATAGATAAGGATAAAAGCAGCCAATCTGCTCTCATTTGGGCTGCTGATAATCTTGTCACCAGAGACCTTGTTTTGAAACTTGTCCATGTTAAAGATAGACAAAATGCAGGTTAACTCTCTTAAGAATTAAGATACACGCATTAATTTCTCTGCCATTGTTTCATTTATTACATCTTTACATATACATACAATATTGTCTGGACTATAGTCAGATATCTTATAGCTGGAACAGGCTTTTCGATCATATGAGGTATTCATGATTTCTAGGCCATTGTTCTGCTGTTCCATTTTGAACAGAAATGTTGCTAGGGATGGGATTTTGTTTAAAAGGATAAGTTTGTATGTAACTGTTTCCAAATATTTATGCAATTTCTTGTATTTTTGTTGCAGTTTCGAATGATCATGATGCACCGGGGGAACAACAAACCGATAGTCAAACGATGGACTTCTTTCTTCCATTTCGATGTTTCTGTAGGCGTCGAAGAGTGGGTTTTGGGTGCTTCCTTCTCTTTATTTATTACTTTGTTAAACATCCGAATTCAAATGATAAGAAGCAATGTTTTCAGATTTTGCTTTCTGTTCCTTACTCCAGCTTTTTCTTCAATTTCCTTCTTTCATGATTTAATTTTCTGCATTAGGTACGATGCGAAACTGTGCTACTTGAGGATTCAGATGTGGCAAGAGCACTCATTGGATATGTTTACCGATATGGAGTTGACACTTTGTTGCTTGGTGGAGGATCAAGAAATGGCCTTTCCAGGTGATTCCCAAATAGTTCTAGTCTATTATAATCAACCTGAAATGAAACTGTGTAAGCAGGCAGGTATTGTTATATCTTACAAGTCTATCAATTGTTCGGCGTTGTTCTTTGAAGAAATCTATGCTACTAGGTATTGTTATGCAAAGATAGCTTCATGGTTATAACGCAATTTTTTGAACCTTCAATGTTGGTTTGCACAGACTATTTAAGACTGTTGATATTCCTGGCACTGTGTTGAAAAGGGCACCGAATTTCTGCACTGTATATGTAGTTTCCAAAGGGAAGGTCAGTGGTTTGCGAAACGCAACTCGTCCGGTCCCAGCTAGATCTGCAGCTGGAGGGGCACAGCTTGTGCAGCGTAACCCTAGTGTTGATCTACCTACAGCCATGTAAGACTGAATACTTTTCCTGACCCTATACATTGTGCATTCTTAATTTCAGAATCTTTCTAGGGTGTAGCTTTTGTTACGTGTTGATCTTCACAGACCAAGATTTTGAGATTCCCAGTTAAGTTCAGGATTCAGGATTATTTTTATGATTCTTCCGACTGTATCTTTTTGCCTAATTGCCCATGGTGTTCCACCAATTGCCTTGTTCTTCTCTGGCTAGTTGCAACCTGGATAAAGTCTCTGCAATATCTTTGAACTATAACAATGGTGGTGGATACCACATATGGTAGATTAGATTGTCACTTATCACTTGTACCTATATGCTAATTCCTATGAAATAAGATACCTGTTAACATTTGATAATCATTTGTGTAGAGCGGAAAGCTGGTATGATGAGCTCTCGCCGGATCACCCTGATAGCCCGACTGAAAGTTCCGAAAGGCCTAGCACTGATACCACATTCTTTGCTTTCTATGAAAATCTGGGGAATTCTGAACTAACTGAAAACTTGCAAAAGGACTTGTATATGGATGATAGAGACTTCGAATCAACACATTCAGGGTCCAGTTCCCCAGTTGAGCTTAGGGGTATTCCTGAATTTAAAAATTTTGACAGTCATGCAGAACCATGGGTGGAACTGAATGAGGTCAGAGTGCTACATAAGTCACTTTCGATTCCGAAAATCAAGTTTCAATCCTGTCTTAGTCCAAAATTGTACTAAGGACAAGAGTTGGAAAGTAATGTGTACTTTGCCAACAATTTTTCATATCTTTCAGCTGCACTTTCTTAACAAATGTTTATTTACAATTCCAGGAAGGCCATGAAGATGAGGTTAGAAGGCTAAAAAAAGAGCTCAAGCAAACAATAGATATGTATCATGCAGCCTTAAAAGAAGCACTTGCTGCAAAACAAAAGGTATTGATAAGAACATCTCCATTTAGTGACTTTCATTTTCTGGATTTTGCTTTAAGCATTGGGTGATTTGTCGAAATATCTAATACTACGGTAATCTTAGCCTGTGATACTTTAATGATATCCGGATCATCAAATCTTCTCCAAATTGCAAGGTAAAATTGACTAAGATCTTAATTGGAGACTGTAGAAATTTAGCAGAATTTAGCTAGGGGAAGAATTGTTAAGAAGCTGAGTTCCATTTTCCTACCCAACAAATCCTAACCTTCAGTGTTTTAACTGCAGGTAATGGAACTTGAACATTGGAAAATAATAGAGGAGAAAAGAATACTGGAGGCGCATCTAATCGAGGAAACTGCATTGAAGATGGTGGAGTGGGAGAAAGCAAAGAGTAGGGCTGCAAATGAAGCAGCAGAAGCAGCTCAGATGCGTGTTGAGACAGAGGTACAAAAGAGAATCAAAGCTGAAAAGAAAGTTTTCAAAGAGACTGAGGAAAAGAAGAAAGTTTTAGACGCTTTAGGACAATCCCACATAGTTGTCAAACATCAGAGCTTGTTCCACATGATAGTTGTTGTTCTTCTGTTTTACTTTTACTTCTCTGTATTTAAATGATCTTCTTTTGAGGTGATGTCCACCATTGATTTGTGTTGTAATCTCTAACTTTGTAATATGATTGGATTTCTTATGGTTTCCTGTAAAACAACGTTACCGAATTTCTGTCAATTCTTCAGGCTACTCCTCAGATTTCAGTGATTCAGGCATGGTTTATTTTTCCCACATAACATCTTAAGAGATTTGCATTGCGATGTAGAAGGTGAGAGTTCATGATAAATCACAGGAGAACATCACAATTATCTCACATAATCAATCTAGCTACAGCAGAAATGTACTCGATTCAAAAATTTATAAGCTGAAGCAGAAAATTTCTTGATTAACGATTCAATGCAAGAATTCCAACAGGGTTTATACAGCATCTACTCTCTCCATTACACTAATCTTCCCATAGTACACAATCAAATCAGATGAATAGTAACTCATCAATAAAAATCAATCAAGAAAAGAAACTTTTGGCTTAGAAGGCATCATTACAACTCTGAAAATCTTGTGAACATAAAAAAAAATATGGATAACCTAAAGAATGAATGACCAGTCTGGAAATAAAGAAGTACATCAGTAATTGATATCAGGATTTTGGGCCAATAAGAGAAGAATCTACATGAGTTTGTAGTAACAATTTCTTCTATAGAGAAGAATCTGATATCCTTCGCCACAAGAGCACTTGAAATGAATAATCAAGCATTCCCCATTTCTTTCCACTGTCACAGATTCTTCACAATCTATCTCTGAATCACTCTGCATCAACCAGAAAGTAATTTAAATGAAAACCATCCACTAACTTTGACATAAATCATCAATCAAACAATCCATCAAACAGTTAATGTATCAAAATTCTTATTATGAGGATCTTCAAAATTTGGATCTTTGAACACAAAATTCACTCCAAGGTAAGGCCAATACAGTAGCTTTGGCACAATGAAACATAATTACAATCTAACTTCTATTTTGACCCAAATTTTTCTTGGAAGTGAAAAGGAGTTGTACCTTGATAGCATTAATATTCTCTAGCTCAGTGCCCTTATCATCTTCTTCATGATTTTCGCACGGTGGTTCGTCATCTGCAGGAATAATAATCTCATCCCACAACTGGTTGATCTCCTTCATGTTGTCCCTCATCTTCTTCAGCCACTGTTTTTAACCATCAATTCACAATTTCACATTATAATCTGTCTCAATTATCTTAAAGAATAAGAAACCAACCCAAGAATCCCAAAAATGTAAAAGAACCACATATCTACTTTGCACAAAGAATTTAAAAAGGGAAAGTCCAGTTTAACTCTAAAAGAGAACTATTTTAAAGTCTAAAAATCAAAACCAATAGTCTCAAGAATCTTTGTAATTATCAAAGATAACAATAAGATTAGGATTGACAATATATAAGCAGACCTTAAAGCTTGACGACCGTGAACAGCTCTCGTTTGGAGATGGGTCTAACACTGACCTTCTCAGTGCTGGCTGTGATGGCAGAGACACTGCATTAGTCCCTACCATCTTGGAGCTATCGAGTGGTGATTGCAGAGCTAATTGGTTGGCCACTGGTTCAGAACATGGATCAGAAAAGCAACGGTGGCAAGAATTAGGATAATTTGCAGTGGTGGTGGTGGTGGTGGTGTTTTCTTGGGATCCAAGAAAGGGTTTCTTGAGCTGGTTCAAGGAGGGAGTCGTGTTGAGGTCAGAAGGGCTGCGTTTGTTGTTGGAGGAAAAGGCTCCATGGCAGCCACAGGCATTGAAAATATCAATATTCATGGTTTTTTCGTTTCTTCAGTTCTTGATTGATGCAGAGATTTATTTTGTTTCTTTTCTTTGGCAATCTATAAAAGGATTGGTTTGGGTTTGTTTATATAGAGGGGGAGAGGTGGGCGCCAGTTTCAGAATGAACAAAAAAATCAGTTATCTTCATTGCCTTGTGGGCCTTAATATAAAATCAGTTATCATGAAAAATAGTATTGTTAACTACAAAAATCTTCATGCTAAATTATATATATATATATATATATATATATAAAGTTGAATTTATGATACTAGCTAAATATAAAAATATATGAAAAATAATTTTAATTTTTTATATTATTGAAAAACACTTGTATACTAAAAAAAAAATGTATTGTTCATGTTTTTTCTTTATTTGAGAAATAATGGAAAACTTGTAAAGGAGAAAATACAAAAAGCTTCTAAAATATATTTTTCAAATTCAGTACAAATTTAAAAAACTAATAAACTATTTTTTCAATTTTATGAATAAAAAAAATATTGTATTTGAATAACAAGTTTTAGTTTCTTTTTTCGTTGACTATAGTTTTTCACAAAATTAGAGTATTATCTATTTCTCGACAGACCCTTGCCCTTTATGAGCCACACAACACTTGTAGAGGGGGGAGAGAGAGAGAGAGAGAGAGCAAGAGCCATGTAAGGATGACAAACAAATTATATAAGGTAATTAGTACACCTTTTTAATGATTTATACCTCATTTATGTAAATTATTATAAATAGATAACACTAATATTTCACTTGTATCTTCTTTACTACTCTTTTTCAAAGTATATTTTACATAGAAATATATTAAAATAATATTTTTTTTTATTTATTAAAAAATCAAAGGGCTAAGTTGACGTGTTGGGCTAAGTTTCATGGTTGGGTTCTCAGATTCAGATCTGAAACAAACCATGAAATAGATGGATCACGGCCAGAACAACGTTCCACTTGATTCTCTAAATAAGGTTTTCAGGTTTCCATATGATGTCATACAATGCCATATCTCAAATTCTATAATTTAAAGCTTGGAATATGAATGTTCATCCAATTATGATGTCATACCAATTATGTTTTTCTTCCCCAACAGAAAATTCAGGACTGGAGATGTTCCAGGTAATGTGTCCAAAGGAGCACCAGACTTCTGCACTGTATATGTTATCAACAAAGGAAAGATATCATCAGTGAAATCTGCTAGTGGTCCACACCGCCTTCGAAAACTTCCATTCAAACTCAAATGCCAAGCAGGGTCAGAAACATGTCTGATACAGTCAAAGGTCTGCTTCTCTAATAAGCATTCTGTTCTTTAAACTACTCGTATCTGGCTTTGTCATTGCTCAATAGAGACGTATTGATCTTTTGCAGTACCAGAGAGGTTAACATGCACGCTGCAAGGGCTCCAAGAAGATATGGAAATCAAGTAAGTTCGACAGATTAGCTTCTCTGGCGTTAATAGGTATAGATGATGACCATCAATAATTCATAATGGATACATGTTAATCACATGATTTAAGTCTAATTGGATGGAAGTTTCTTCTCATTCTCTTCCAGTAACAATGGCAGGCAGTGCTATGTTCTTATTGAATTATACTCTTTGAACTTACACAATTTGATACTTCTCTTTTCAAAGCTTGATAAGAAATCTAAATAGCATTAAATCTATTAGCATCTTGTGGCCATGCTACAAACCTTTTTTTTGTTGTTGTTGCTTTGCTCGTACCACTAGTCCCAGCACTAATGCTTTCCTTCACCAACTTTAAAGAGAAGTCAAAGCAAAGCCATAATATTTCTCACAACAAAAGCTATGCCGTCCATGCTCACGTGGCTGACATCTTGACACAAGCACTGATAACGAGACTGGTTAAAAGCACCAGTAGATCTTTAAGCAGAGACTATTTAATATGGAAATTTCTGATTAGAGACTATCCTCGTATCAACGAGAGGACAAACCTGATAATCACTGAAACAGGTCACCATTCACTAGAAGAGGTGGACTCGCCAGATATGAACCCGTTCCAGGTTCTGACATATCATTTGTAAGCAGCGGAAGGCCAAGCACTGATCGCCTGTTTCCTACTTTCCATGACGGTTTAGGAAGACAGCCTGCTGCACCGAGGAAACAGTCCACCTCTTTCTTGGCAATTAAGATCCCGGATTGCTGCAGAAATTGGCACTGGCCTTCTTTTTCTCCATCAAACCAAACCAGAACCACTTGTGCTCTGTGACCTAAAACCAGGCAACATTTTGCTTGAATGCAACTATGTCAGTAAGATTGGTGATGTTGGCTTGGCCAGGCTTGTCCCTCCATCAGTAGCCAACACAGTTACTCAACATCGCATGACATCAACAGCTGGAACAATCTGTTAAATTGACCCAGAATACCGGCAGGCTGGAATACTAGGGATAAAATCCGATATTTACTCATTTGGCATCCTGCTTCTACAAATAATAACAGCCAAGCCACCTATGGGTTTAATTCATCATGTTGAGAGGGACATTGAGACAGGAACTTTTGCAGAGATGCTTGACCCAGACGTTCCAGACTGGCCCATGAAGGAAGCCATGAAATTCACCAAGTTAGCTCTTCGATGTGCAGAACTGAGGCGAAAAGACAGACCAGATCTTGGATCAGTCATGCTACCTGAGCTTAAAAGATTGAGAGAACTTGCTGAAGAAAACATTCCTAACATCATGCTTGGGGAGAGCACAGGAAGTTCACCTAATCACAGCCAATTTTCCACAGTTCAAGTCAGTTTTACACGCTTCCAAGACTTCTTTTTTAACTGAAAAGGAAAAAAATCTGCTTGTGCAAACTTCAATTTTTCTGAAGATGCAATGTTTACTAATTCCATAGCATATCATAGATCCCACAAGTACAACCACTGCAAGCTTTGCCGTTCATTTATTTCTGATCTGTTGTCAGGATGTCATGATTCAAAGCTACCTACAATCTGGATGTGATAGCCCAGGAAGCCACACAAGCACAGCGTCTTATAAAGGGAGAAGATAGAGTGCAAAATGAAAAACACTTCACTATAGCAAAGATAGATAAATTTGGCATTTGATGTTACCTGAAGCTTGTTTTACATTCTTACATAGCTCGCAGATATTGGTATGTAGTTGAGTATTCGACCAGGTACAGTGAATCCAACAGCACTCATTCAGATTTCTCCAGTATTTACAATTGAAACTGACAATTTATATCTCAACCATGTCCAATTTCATCTTCAGCCTCTGCAGGGGTAACTATCCATAGATCAGCAAGATTTGAAAAATATTCTAGAATTTAAGATGACAGGGGACATCTTTTGGACAATTAGTCTAATCATCAGACATGGAATTGCTATTAAGCAGAGTAGACATCTGAAGCAAAAATCATCATCTTTTCCAACAAAATACAAAGTAATTGCTCCAGGTTGCATAATGACCGCAAACTCTAGGAACCTAAAAGAATTCTACATGAGCATACTTCAATTTTCAGTCAAACCAACCGAGATTCTACACAGTCACATATGGCCAATTGTCAGTAATTCCAAAAGATATGTTCACTTCTGTGTTGTTTCCTGAGATATATTTTAATGAGCTCTCTGTAAGTCCACTTCCTCTGCCTCTTAAATTCCATAAATGCCTCTGAGCTTGAATGGAAATCCCCTTTCCCGAAAACTTCAAACACAAAAGGATCTGTTGATAACACTGGAGAATTATCCACATGCATCTTGCTGAGAGCAAATTCCAAGTTTCTAACCAATCTTCTATCCAAGTATGCATCAACAATACAACCATAAGTCACAAGATCAGGAGCAACCTTATCATGTTTCATATGTTCAAGGCCAAGATGGAGATCCCACAACAAAGACATTCTTGAAAAAGCCAAAGCTCGTATATTAAATGTAGTAAGATCAGGACGAAATCCTGCTTCCAACATCTTCAGAAATTCCCTCTGCAAAGTTTTCATCTTAAAATTAGCAGAATAAGATAGAAGAAGAAGGTTCCAAATAAGGTTTCCCAGATTTTTCCTACCAAGACCTACATCCCTTAAGAACTCGCTTAGCCCGTAAAATTTTCTTTCCTTTATATACGCAAATGACATTGCTCTGATTCCTTCTCTCTCTATGAGAAGTCTAGACCTTTTAAGGCGATCATAAGCAGCTTCCATCTCTGCCAAAGAACCGTGAAGACTATAATAAACAACAAAAGCATTGCCAGTGGCAGAGTCTACCCAAAAACCTTTCGAGACTATCTTCTTCAACGTATCCTCCATCAACTCAAGTTGACCACCCTTTCCAAAGCAAGAGATGGCCAGTGAGTAAACCTGAGGTAAAAAGTCAAAAGTTCTCAAAGAACTCAACTGATCAAGAATTTTGATTACTTCATCAAAAAGTCCATCCTTTGCATAAATGTCAATTAAATCCGAAATTACTTGAACACTAGGCACAAAAGAACTATACAACATTTCCTCCCATATCGCCTGAGCTTGAGGTAAAAGCCCACTATCAGCATAACAAAGCATCATAGCTGAAAGGGTACGGTTGTCTGGTAAAAACCCTTCACATTTCAACTCTAGTAAAAGCTCCTCAGCTAGATGAGGCCTTCTATGCTTACACAATGTATGTATTAATGATGCACAATCGGTACAAGTTTCCTTTCCAAAAACACCCTGATCCCTCTTCCATTGCCGTATCATCTGCACGAAGCAACAATAAAACCAAATATTTATATATATACGCTCAAAAAAATTCAAATTCCCTGGACACAAGCCTTCAAACTAAAACCATTTAACAAAAAGTTAAGATCTTTTCAAGAAACTCAAAGAATTAAATTCTAGCACGAAGTCCCATAAACTAACACCATAACTCTAACTCATACAAACTAATCAAATCCCACTAATATTAATCCAAAACCAAAAGCGTGAATCCATTTTTGTTTCCTTGTTTTATGTTCTCATGCAAATAAATTCCATGCCTCAAAAAAGAAAGAAAGAAAGCACAAAAAGAAAAGCTAAAATGTTAACTACAATGTGATCAAAGAAGGATCAGGCCCATATGAAATTCTAATCAAAAGATTGAATTTTGCATCGGTTAATCCATACACAAACCATGAACACAAAAGGATTTGTGGGAAGAATCGTACCTTTTGAGCAAAAGTTCTCTTTTTTGGGTCTCTTTTGATGGAAAAAACAGCAAAACGCTTAGGTTTATAAGACCCAATAACGTTAGCATAACATGTAGTTGCTGCTATTACTGTTTTTGTTTCCATTTCTTACACTTCTTTGAATAATCCTCGAAACACAGAGACACAGACAACCGCTGGTTTCAGATAGACAACTTTTGGTCTTGTTTTCTGCAAATTTTCCCGTCATCTTTGCCTTATTTTTAAAGAAACTTATATTTTAGTCCCTGTTTTTTTAATTAAATTATAATTTAGTACTTTATATTTAAGAATCATAACGATTTCCTTGACTTTTGTAGCAATTTGTCTTTAAAAAAAATCGATTGGTAACTGTCTAAGAACATAAAGATAAACATGTGGTTAAAAATATAAAAACAAAGTATAAAATAAATCTGATGAATCTCTTTTTAAGATAATTTTAAAATAAATTTTTATATTTTTAAAATAAAAAATACAAAAATATGTTTTATTTATCCCCATAGCCTCAATCTCTTTAATCAATTACTAATCGGTATATTTTGGGTTAAAAAAAATTTAAAAATCAGACTTAAGAAGACAACAATAAAAACATCAAGTGTCTAAGTTACAGGTTTTCAAAAACAATAGACTAATATATATAGCACACCCTCACAAACAAGCATATATATTAGAATTACATTTATGCGAGTTAAATAATATTTTTTAATAAAAAAATTAATATATAGATTTTTTTGACATGTTTTTTAATGTAAAATAAAATATCAATCATAAATCAAAATTCTAGCATTTAATTAAATAAATTGATATTTAATAAAGAAATAATTAAAAGTAAAATATTTGATATCACAACATAAATCATGTATTTTTAATAACTTTATTTCTTGGAATAATTTTTTTATATAATCAAAAAATTATCTATATCAATATAAGATAAAAACAAAATTATTAACAAAAATAAATTGAATAAAATTATGAAAGCTAGTTATTAAATAGCTTGATGTTGAAGTGAAAAACTAAAAAAAAAATCAATTTAAAAAAAAAACAAAAAAAATATGGATCAAACCAGGTTAATTTGATAACCTTATAGGCACAAGATTAAGATAGACCTATAGAAAGGAAAGTAAAAAAAAAAAAGCATGAAGATGAATTCCAAAAACAAAATGAATGAATAGGTCAATTGTTATAGAGTGATAAATATTTAAAATGTAAAAAATTATATTATTTTAAAAAAAGTGTAAAGCAAAAAAAAACTACAAAAGTATTACTAAAAAAAGAAGAGGAAAAAAATGGTAATGAATAGGGCAAGAGTAAATGATAAAAATATCAAATATAAAAAAAAATATAAGAAAAACTTATTTTTGATTAAAAAACAAAATATTACAATTTTATTACAATTATATCATTTATATGGAAACATCATTTCCTTTTGGTATATGTATAATAATATGATAATAGGAATTGCATTACACATATAATTATAATTATAATAAAAAAAATTATATTATTGTTTTAGACTTGACTTACAACTTTTTTTGTCTTTTTGGGGAAGGAATTATGTTATATTTTCTTATAATAATATAATATAATAATAGGAATTGTTCTTTTTTCATGCATTTTCTATTAATCTCATCGAGGTTTGATACAATTAATTACTCAAGGGAAGGTCTTGCAGTATAATTAATGCTGTATAACACTGCGAATCAAAATCAATAAAACCTACAAGTGTTTGAAAGTCGGAGAATAAAAGTAATATTTATAAGTT
The DNA here is from genome assembly GCA_030145905.1 of Populus davidiana. Taxonomy (NCBI): domain Eukaryota; kingdom Viridiplantae; phylum Streptophyta; class Magnoliopsida; order Malpighiales; family Salicaceae; genus Populus; species Populus davidiana. The sequence goes on from CM057806.1 coordinate 4,663,405, forward strand.
GATTTCACTCTCAGCTGAACCAAGACAGGAATCCATGTTAGGATCTCATGCAGTGACATTAAGAGCAAGAGATTCTTCCGGTCCACTTCTCCTGCCTGCAGCTGCTCCTTGCCTACGGAAACCAAGTTTTATTATAGCAAGAACATTTTTTTTCTTTTCAACATCTTGACGTGTGGATATTCCTTCACAGCAGCAAGCAAATGGTTTTGTTGTGAAGAACTGTAGGTTAATAATCAAAGCTGCTGATAAAAAAGTTGACAGAAAGAGCAATTGCAGAAGTTCATTCCGGCGTAAGAAAACAAATTTAGCGGTGAGTCAGTTTTCAGAAAATGATATCTCATCCCATCTGGCGACAAACATCCTGCAACTTAATTGATGTTTAAGAACAAGATCTCCATGTCTAGAGATTGCATCTGGGATTGTTTTGCTCCACACACGCTTTGGCCCCCTTGGAATTCGGTCAAGAAAAGAAAATAAATACACAGACGCTAGGAAAGAAGATTACTCTCTCTCCTTTCATCTTCTTGTTTCTATGTCCAGGGTGGAGCTAGAAAATGAAATTAAGGAGGGCTAAATTAGGAAAATTATTCTAAAAGGAGCCAAATTTTCATTATTTCTACTTACTGGGCTAAAACTATAAATATTGTTATGGGAGGCAAAAAAAAAAAATCATGAAGTGCAGAAGAGTCATGAAGTCAGAACAAGAACTTCCAATGAAGGGTGTGTTTGGTATTGTGGTTGTTGTTGTGGTTGTGGTTTTAAAAAAGTTGTTTTATAAAAAGTACTTTTAGTTGAGATTGGTTTGAAAAAATATATGTTTGGTTAAAACTGTGGTTGAAATTGAGGTTGAACAAAAAATAGTTTAATGTGTTTGGTTAAAAAAATGCTTTTCAAATTGAGGTTATAAAATAATTAAAAAATACTTTTAATTTAAATATTGTAGATTTAACTACCATTATTACATCATGAAATAAAAAACTATATTTTTCATGATTTCTTAAGAACACAACAATAAAAACTGAATTTTTTGTTACTTCATCAAGTGATCTCCTTCTAATTTTTTGAATAAAACAGAATTAAAATAAAAATAAAAACTGAATTTAATTTTTTTAACTGGGTCTGACACGGCAAGAACATAATTGGAATTGCGATCAAATTCCACAAATGCTACGTCAGCATGCTATATCCTTCTAATTTATGTAGTGTTATTAAATAATAGTTTTTTTAACTAAAACTCAATTTTTTTAAAAAAAAAATTACAATTTCATTACGTACAAAATTTATTCGACAAAAAATATAGTTTTCATGATTTTTTGAGCATGCAATAAAATTAGGTAAAATATTATCAGGAATAAAATTGAGATTACAGTGTAAGTAAATTTAATTCACCTTAAACTAATTTTTTTATAAAAAAAAAAATAGTGTTCACGTTTACATGAATAGTGCGAGTGAAATCACTGGTATTTTTTTAATTGCACTGATTTTTCAGAAAAAAAAAAAACTTTTCTTGGTTTTTCGAAATTTAAAAAAAAAAAAAAAACTAAAACTCTGATTTAAGTTTAGGGAGCAGTGCGAGTGAATTGAATTCACTCGCACTGTACATTGTAAACTTTTATTGGTTTATTGAAAAAAAAAAAAAAAAAACCGTTGTTTAAGTTTAGGGAACAGTGGAGCCATGCTCCACTGTTCCAGTGTTTTTCCTTCAGGAGAAGCAGCATTTTGCTGCTTCTCCCAAACCGCCGTTTCAATTAAAAAATGAGTGGGCCCCTACCAGTCAAAAGCAAGTTTCATTTTGTTACCAAACGAAAATTTACGTGGCTGCGGGTGAACCTCACCCGCAGCCACGTTCCCAAACGGCACCGAAATACAACAGAGAAGACTGGAGAGAAGGATTGGAGTTGGAGAGGGGCGGAGAGAGGAGAGGTCACTATTTTAGGGTTTTAGGTTTATTGTGTTAGCTCAATAAACTAGAGATAGCTACGAGAAAGCAGAGAATTAGACCAGAGAGGCAGAGATGCTGGTGGAGGAGATCGATAGAGTAGAGGAAGCGTTTGGGCACGCTGCAAAAATTTAAATTTTATTTGTTTAAAATTATTATTTTTTTAGATTGTTTTGAGGTGTATATATTAAAAAAAAAATTATTTTGATATATTTTCGAGTAAAAAGTATTTTAAATCGCAAACGCTACCACATTTCCAAACACCATAAAAAAATAAGACGACTGCAAATTGATATTGATATAGAGTTTGAGAAAAATATATACATTTGTTTTATAATGTGTTTATTTTAGAGTTGGATCATAGTCTGAATAGGTCTAGTTTTGTCAATTTTAGACTTTTAAAATCAAAACTAAACCTAACTAATATTAATTTTAAGTTTTTTAATGGTTTATTCAATTTTCTCTCTTTGTTGGTTTTTTTTTTTTTTCAATTGTTTGGTTTTATATCACATCCCTGGACTCCATCAATCAAGAAGGATTGAATTGGTTAAAGGGTGGAGAATTTATTGTTTGTTGCTTCAATTTCACTTATATTTCGAACAAATTCAATACCAAAAACTATTAAATACAAATAAAAATAAATACTGATAAATTTTTATTGACAGATTATGATGAACTTTGTTGACAAAATTAATTTTTAACAATTGACAAAATATTCTATTGATAAATTGCAAAATTCTAGTAGTGATTCTTTTTTTATATACTTGTTCATTTTATAGCATTTGGCTCTTGTTAAATTAACTTAGTGAGAAACCTTTGGAGTGATATCAAATGGTGTTATTAAACTTGATTCGATTATGTGAATCAATTTAATGACTGGCAAACTTAGAATCTGATTTAGGATAGATTTCAAATTAAATTAGATATGAATTGAACTAATCAAATTTAGTTAAACCAGTCAAAGCTCAGTTTAAATTAAAAAAAATTGTTGTAGATTAAACTTTTAAAAAATTCTTGCAATGAGACTATTTTAAATTTACTTAAGTCAACTCACATAACATGGCCTAATAACTCTGTCACCAACACGACCCAGTGACACTTAAATTTAAAGACATCCAAATCTATCAAAGAAACTGTTGCAAATCATCAACAGTCGTAAGAGGGACTAAAAAAAGTTGGAGGAGCAAGTGGAATATCCAAATTATACAGATAAAAAATCAATTAGACAATCCATTAAACCTGGAAAAAAAAAAAGAAGCTATTTTTACTCAATAAAATGTGTGATAATGTAAAGAAATCTTTTATTCCAAATTCAATAGAATTTAAGCTCAAATTAAAATCGAACAACAGGAGCCTCTCGTGTTGATCTGTCAACACTTAAGGGTGCATACACCAATGGTATAAACACCATATTTGTCAACGCAAGCTTGAGCACAAGCCAGCTTTGTGCACTTCAAAATTTTAATACGAGCGACCACCCTAGGTCGCCCACTGATCTAGCTAGTCCTTCAACTGCTACTAATAATAATCATCCATCGAAATAAAATACAGAGTTAGGAGAACATAATATGTTCTCCTAACTCTATATTTTAAGGGGGAGAGAGAATTACCATATGAGAAGACCAAGACAAGCATGGAGAAGACAGTGAGTAAGCAAGAAATGTCTGCTATAATTGTGACTCTCGCTTTTATAATTGTTGGTGGGATGGTTCGTGTTCATACGAGGAACCGATCCATTACAAACAACTGAGAAAAACTTCACTTACACAAGATTAGACTTGTTTAAAACTTTAGAGTATCAGAAAGTTTGTTAAGTTGGTCTGATGAGTCCTGGATTTGTCTTTTTTGATTGTATATCTCTTATGTTTTGTTGTTGTCTTCCTTCTCTCGTTGTTTTTATTTTCTCTTTGTACGTGTATGTTCTTGTAACTTTAATTTAATTCTAGCTTGACCCTTGCAGGTATTGAAACTATCTTATTTGTTATATATTCTATTTAGTTATTAGAAAAAAAGGAAAATGCATGAGCCATGTAAGGAAATAATGGATTTGAATCTTGTCAGTTATATTGGAGTTGAATATTGCCAGTTATTTTTTGAATTTCATCGTTGATTCTGAATTTAATAATTTAGATTAGATAAAAAGCATGTTCATAAGTAAACATGATCTAAATCATGATTATTCAATTTAAAATCAATTATGCTATCTTTAAAAAATATATATATGAAAAAGATCTTACCTCTTAATTAATACTAGATTTGGTGATGGTAATAATTTAATAGGTTTTTTCGTTGTATGGTAATAATTTGTGTTGAGCCAATGTTGCAAGCAAGATTTTTAAAATCGAATTGGTTATTAAACCATAAGAGAGTAAAAGAGGCCAGCAAGGATTAAGGATTCTACAACGAATTATCCAGGGTTGAATCAAGGTTAATTAAAAATAAGTATTATACATAATTAATGGTAAACAAAGTGAAAAAAAAATAAAAAAAATCGATATAATTCTTATAAATAAAACGTTGGAGTTATAGAGAGATGAACAAGTCATTATAAACAATAGGACATTTGCGTCACTGCAAGAAATTTCAAGAGAAAACTTTTAGGAGTAGTTCAATTGATTAGGTTTTGAGTTTATTATCTAATAATCACGAGTTTGAGTTTTTTCAAAGTCATTGAAATTAAATTTATATGGTCATTAATTTCAGGATCCGATGAATTATTTAAGATGTGTGTATGCAAATTGACCGAACACCTATGTTAATAATAAAAAAAATAATAATTTCAAGAGCAATTATAACCCTAAATTAATTTCATTCACTACCATACACACACACTCAAAAGTATAGTTTTTGTAAGGTAAAATATACCCTCTCAAGTCACTAATTATTATAAATCTTACTCTCCTCTCTCTCTAAAGACTTAATTAGTACCTTGATTTGTCATGATTTCTATTAATTAATGTAAAGAGTTATAATTTCCTTGGTTTTTCTTTCAATCTAAGTGACTGGAAAAACTATGATTGTCAATGATTCAGTAAAATTATATTTTGTTTCTTAAAAGACGTTTCGGCCAATTAAGGCCTTTTGTTCCAATCTTGGTGGAGTAAGTTTTTGTGCCCCTTAATTTATTGGCTCATATATGAGGTCTCACGAGCTGATAATGGAGGTGCTTGTTGCTTCTTCCGGTAGAATTCATCATATGGCTTCTTTTAATATAGTTGTTAAATTAACCATGAGTCATTGGGTTAATTTATAAATTATTTTTCCTTCATTTTTTTATTAAATAATAAATCCCAATAATCTGAGTCAATAAAAAATATATTAAAAAAAATTAATAATACACAGTGATCTATTTAGTTGTCCCAACCACTATTCCTTTGGACGTGGCTAACATTAAAAATTATCAAATTTATCATTATAAAAAATAATAGTCTCTCTTGTTTGAAAAATCCATATTTAATTCCTATGTTTTTTCATACATATTTATACCATATATGATCTCTCCATCAATCATCCATTATCGTCTTACTGAGGTAATGAATTATCACTTTAGGGATTTTCTTAAAAAGATAATTCATTTGCTAATTAATAAGTTGATGGTCAAAATCAGTCAAGAGATTAACATATAATTAATAAATCCAAGTGTTGCATGAGAGCTTAAATTCCCAACTCTTTTAGCATCAGACACACTACAGAATTGCAGAATTAACGAAAGCTTATTTTATCACATTATGAAAAACTTAAACACCATAACCAATTAATATTTTAGCTGCTCAGAAAAGAAAAACGATGGAAGAATGATGTATTGCAACTCAGAATTGGAAAGTATTGTTTGTCAAAAATTTAAATATTTTTTATTTAAAATTAATTTTTAAATATTTTAGATTGTTTTGTTATGTTGATATCAAAAATAAATTTAAAATAAAAAAAATTAATTTAATATATTTTTAAATAAAAATTATTTTAAAAAATAACCGTTACTATAATATCGATAAAACAAACTAAGAATATAAAAGAAATATACATAAAGAGAATATAAAAAATATAAAAATATTTTTGTAATGATCATTATTTAGGGGATGATCAAATATGATTTTCTCTCTTGTTTTTGTGAATATCTCTTTCTTATACGGTGGTGAATTAATATATATCCAGTGATTATTACATGAATTTATTGCTCATTAATTAACATAATGGTTTTCTTGTTCTTTGTAATTTATTAATGAGAAGATCAATAAATGGTGGAATATTCTTTTGTTTCGGTTACAAAAATACATAGTTTAATTGATAAATCATTTATTATTCTCATATATAATTATTATTGATTAAATCTTCTTCACATGATGGGTGAGAGAGAGACCAAGGGGGCGGGAACTCCTTCGTCTACAAGTGTAAAAATCGACAGACCTTCCATTAAATGAAGAATCAAAGTGCTATTTATTTGATAATTTAACTATTAATTTGCAATTAAAGAGATGAAAGTAATGTCTTGAACTCTATATTTAGGGATGTTTATCATGTGATTCGGAAAGCTAGAGAACTAGCTATATATGCTGCAAATAATTTGGAAGGTGATGGTTTAAATTCTTCTAGGGTTTGTTTTCATATTTTATATACGAATTATTCTAGCTCCCTGTCCCTAATTTTTTGGTAACTTTCATCATCACCCAAGAGATTATCCTAGCTCCTTGAGTTTTCAAATTTCGAAGAATGAAAATAGTATTTAAAATATGTTATTATTTTGAATATATCAAATCTATATAATATACGTGTCTATATTTTTCTTGATACTTTATACTATGAGGTACTTTTTCTTTATATTCGTCTATTATTTTACTAACAAAGAAGTAGTGAACGCCATGACCTCGTGAGTATTTTTCTTCCAAATTTCTTAGAACTTTTAAACGAATGAAAGCGTCAAAAGCAAAAAAGCAATTTGTATTATAATTGTAAGACTAGGGCTAGAATGTCAGGGAAACTCATGGTCCTGAACAGTTTGGATTGAAGAAAAAAATCAGTTAACCCAATAAAAAATCACGGGTTGAGTTGTTGACTCATTCAACTCGATTGAACCCGCGTTTTTTTCCTTTGAAATATTTCTCTCAAAACGAGGGTGTTAGATCCTTTTAAATATATATATTTTTTAATGGATCCATGTTTATCTTTCCAAATATATAAATTCAATTTGTTTTTATGTTTAAAAAAACATTAAAAAAAAATTTAAACTTTTTTTATTTTTTTCCTTCAAAATAATTTTTTTAATTTTTAAAAAATAAAAAGATATTATCTTAATATATTTCTAAATAAAAATTACTTTAAAAAATAATTATAGCTACACTCTCAAACCCGAAACTATATTATGAGTATATTTAGCAATATGATAGCGGTTACTTTTTAAATAACTTTTCATGTCGAAATACATGTTAATGATATTTTTTTATTTTAAAAAAATTATTTTTAACACCAATATATTAAAATAATTCAAAACATATAAATCATATTAAATTATAATAAAAATAAATAAATTTTTTGAGAACGCGACTTCAACCGTGTTCCCAAACGGCACCGTTTGTCTACCACCGAGTGAGGTCGCGCACTTTAATTGAAGAAACTAAGTTAATGATTGGCTGAGAAAAAGGAGAGTGCCTTTTCATCACTTTGATCCTCCGAAGCCGCACAGGAAAAACTTTTTCTATGAAAGAGTCACATCACAAATTAAATAATTGAATCATGAAAATATAGTTCATACGATCGATGCTCCATGGCCACATGCTATATTAATTATTCATTATTAATATTGGGCCATATTTGCTATTAAGGAAAACCATGTGGTAAACTACTTCTTAATTGCTTTATGTATTTGTGCACATGCTAACAAACTATAGTGTAAAACAATATACAGTAGCCGCTCTTTGAATAGGGACTCTACGTTATTGTTTTTCTTAAAAAAGTTGGATTTACTTTCCTAATTTTCATATTAATATACATTAACCAATACAAAATCACTAACAAAGAGCAAATTCCACTGTCCACTTGGAATGCAGCTAGAAAACATTATTATTAAACTTGGTCCGTGAGTTTAATTTTGATTATGTATCAATAAGATAAATAATATAAATTATATTTTAAATTAAATAAAACAAATTAACTTAATAAAAATATAATTATTTTATCAAATCTACTCACTACTTAATTGACTTGATCAAAATTTAATTTAATTTTTTTTTAAGATGATATTGTTTTAACTTAAACAAAACATTAAAATAATATCTTTTAAATTATTCCAGTTAAGTTTAAGTTATCCCAAATAAAAAATAATTTAACTTGGTATAGAAAAAATTGATATAATAATGACACTGAACGGGGAAAAAAGGTTGTATATATATATATATTGTTTATTAACAATTGTGGGGCCGTGCACTTTATGTTTAAACTTTAAAGCACAATTTTCTTCTCGAAATTGCTCATGGCCGGCAAGAAATACAATGGAAACTGTGCTTTCTCTTTCGGTGTTGTCTACTCATCATTCAAAAAGCATCCCCTGTTTTCTTCTTAAATTTCTTGGAAAGTTGGAATGATCTTTCTCGAGATATATTTCACTTTCAGGAATTTTATTTATGAGCTTTATTTAGTATTTACTATGAATTAAGTTGTTTTCACTCTCTTTTCACTTAGCAATAAAAGAAAAATAAACTCTCTTTACCTCTCTTTTTTCCACTTAGATCCTATTGTTAAACAGACTCAGAATGGTTTTCAAAAAAACTAAATAACAATTGATTTGATTAAATTTGAATGATTCATCAAATTAATTTTATCAAAACCTTATTTGATTTAAAAAAAAATAATTAATTGTTTTTAAAAAATTTCAAATAGCGTTGCTTTAATTTACTTGGGCCAACCTGTTTAATTTAATAACTTTGATTTTAATACGAATGATTAATTGAAAGATTCAGTATTTACTTGGGCCAACCTGTTTAATTTAATAACTTTAATTTTAATACGAATGATTAATTGAAAGATTCAGTCTCAATATCTTATCTAACTATAGTAAGTAACATTTTGTTATTATCTTGTAATAAAATAGATGAAGATTGATGGGTAGCATCTCGTTATTATCTTGTAGTAGAATAAAGGAAGATAGTAGAAATATAAGAACTTGTTTACTTATAAAAATTTACTTCAAAATTTGTTCATAAATATTTATTTTATGTTTATATTTTCATCTTTTCAATCAAATGTATTCATATCCTCACTTATTTTCTTTGTTTTGACATCCTAATCAAAACACAAACCCAAATACATAAAAAAAAAAAAAAAAACCAAATGAGGCTTCTTAATCCATCTCTTGTTATATAATGGTTTATTTGTCACCATCACATGTATCACTGTTATTGTTGATGTTGAAAAATTGCCGAATGTTACAAAACAAGTAGAATTCAAAAGAAGAAAATCACAGAGAAATTAGGGTAAAGTTGGAAAAGACTTCAGTCTTAAGAATCACAAATCAGGTGTCCTGTCGAAGGTAATATTGAGTCATGAAATTACTGACATTTGGAGTTTTGTGAGTTAGGTCAAGACACGGTAGTCAATGCAAGTCCATGCTGCATATATATATATATATATATATATATATATATAAAAGAATTTCTTTTGGAAAATAAATAAAAGGAAGTTTTTATTTTTAAATCTTAAGTATGAGTCCATCCCTTGTTATTTATATATATATATTAAATTTATATTTTCTTAATTATATTCACAAAGATTTTTAAAATCTGACTTAAAGAATAAATATCTCTTTAAACATGCATATATAACTAATTTATCAATAATTGGATCATGTATTGGTGGAATATATATGTTTTTATATATGATGAATAATAATGATGATTAATTAAGTAAAATAGAAAATAAAATGATGCATTAAGAATTATTGCAGTAAAATGAAAAATATTTAAGGAAACATTAGAGAATAAAAAAAAGTAGGAGGACCTAAAAGCAATAATCACTAAATAATAATAAGTTGTTTAAGTACAAACAAATTATTATAATTAATTAATTAATCAAAATAATTATTTGTACAAACTGTTTATATTCCCCTCTCCACTGAAATCACTGGTATTGAAGCCCCCCCTCTCTCTACAAGCTGAGCAGAGAGCTCTCTTTCTCTCTCTAAAAAAATCTTCCCCCATAAATCTAGCTTCATAGAATCTCTCTCTTTTGCTCTTCACTACTCTAAATTGAGCAATGGTGTCTCTCTCTTTTTCTCTCTCTAAAATCTCTGAGGAGTTGTAATTAATATCTCTCCATTTAAGTCTCTCTTCCATGACATATATACCTGGAAACACTCCAAACCCTTTCTTTCTCTTTACAAGAGAAAACTCTTGTCTTGAATTTTGAAGAATTCAAGATTTGAGAGTTGCCCATGTCTCAGTTTGGTCTGAAAATGGAGAAAAAGAGGCCAAGAATCAGTCTTTCTTTGTTTACAACCTTAACTGAGACCTTTTCAATGGCTAACAAATCACCTAGGAATTTTAAGAATGGTGGTAGTGCTGTTGGGTTGGGAATTGTTGCTGCAATGGATGAGTCTGATAAAGTCTCTGACTTTGCTTTGTCACCAAGATCCAGTCCTGTCCCTGTTGTTTCATTGAAGAAACCTGCTTCATGTTTCAAAGAAGGAGGCATTGGGGTGTGGAATTTTGATAAAGGTGGTGTTGTTGTTGATGAGAATGATGAGAGTTATACTTGTGTGATTTCTCATGTTGGGAATAATGTTATTAAGAAGAGTGTTTATTATGATGATAAGGTTTGTGTTGATTCAGTGAGCTGGTTTGATGTTGGTTCTGGACTGCTTTATGCTGCTTCACAACCTGTGATGATGCCCATCGATGTTGCTGCTGCTGAAAGGAGGGAGTTTTGGAGCAAGGATTTCTTGAGTTCTTGCCATCTCTGCAAGAAGCTGCTTGAGGGGCTGGACATTTTCATGTACAGGTACATAGAGGATTGCTTTCTTTTTAATTCTAGTGGTTTAATTGTTTGGAATTGTGTGGATTCTGATTGACTGATGATTTTTCTTTTTTGAGCATGGATTGTTGCTTGGCCTTGAATTGATATGAAATTTTTTGTTTGGAAAGTGCAAACTGTTGATTGGAAATAGATTAATAGATGTCGATGGCTTAACCGTCAATGGATTGGTTGGCAAATCTGTGTTTGGACAAAATATTGCTTACTCTTGCTGTTTCTGTCATGGCTGCACTGTTATTCAAGTAGATCACCAGTTTTGACTTAAAACTTCCACTTAAAAGGTGATTATTTTGGATTACTTTGTCATGTAAAATGTGGACATGACACGGGATAGCTTATGTGATCATACAATCAATCGGGTCTTCTGTTAAGTTCCATTTATGTAGAACATATTTATGTTCAGATTTCTTTGTTCTGAAAAACATGTGGACTAGAAATGGGTAATATGATCGTAATATCAATCAAAGATGCCGTACAATTAGAGCATTAATTGATCTCGTTATCTCTTTTGAGTACTTGATGTTATAAAAGTTAACTGGTTTAAACAAGTTCAATTGTAGCTGCTTCGTTGTGGGGTTTAATAGCTGTTAATTCTATCCTTTTATGTTTAATATCAGGCCATTCAAAATTAGCGATTTGGGCCAATGTACTTTATCTCAAAGAATTTGATTCAAGATGGTTTATCCAGCATCTTATTTGGGGCTCCATTGTTGTCCTGAATCTCATATGTTTTAGGCAGCATACATGAATTCTGAAAGAATTGTTCATAAGTGATGCTCTTTTCATTTCGAGCATGAATTTGGACTCGCTGACTGTTTGGAATAGAACTTTGCAACCTCATTTTGTATTTCATTTTATTCATAAAAAAATGTTGAAATAGAACACTGCAATCCGATGAGTGCAATTGATAAAATAAGGCAATGTTTTAGTTGATTTTATCTTATTAAGCTACCTCTAAATGATTATATACCACAATTCAGTATGAAATGGGTATACAGCAAGTTGGATGCACTTTTCTATTTTAGTTAAGGAGACTATTCCATAGAAATTGGACCAACTAATTCCCAAGCAGAAGAAATGCCATTTTGGGGGGTTTCTAAATTGATCATGGTTTATCAACAATGATGGTGATGTAAAACCAGAGTAGGGGTAGAAAAGTTGTCATCTTACTTCTGTTGTGCACAAACAGCTGAAAAATCTGCTATTGAAGCCATTATTTTGATGCATTGATAAAAAATTTAGGATGTTGGCTTGAGTGGAAGCCTTGTGGGTAAGGGGCCTTACAGCAGTCCTATGGTTCTTGTTTTATTTATAGAGAACTTATTGAATTATTATCTGGTACAAGTCGTTGCTAAGCACTTTACTCCATTTAAGTTTATTAGGACAAAAACACTGCTTATTGATTGTTGTTAGTGCCAATGAGCAGTTTCTATCTGGCTAAGCTGCTGTCTCCTTTACAAGTTTGGAAAGTCAACATCTGAGTATCTGTCTGAGTTGTCACAGCAAAGCTGTTTTCTCCTCTTGAAGTTTACAAGGAAAAAAACGAAAACAAAAAACTGCTTATTGGGTATTATTAGTGGCAACAAGCAGTTTTTCTCTATATACGGTTTTCTTTCCTTTTTAATTTGGAAAGTTAATTACTGAGTATTTGGTGTAAATTTTCAGAGCCAAGCTGTTCCTCTCCTCTTGAAGTTTTCCAACCTAGAGATGATGCTTATCTGAGCACAATTGTTACCGGTCATTAATTTATTTCCATATGCACTGAGGCATACCAGGCATGCTTCATGTTAGCCTTGATGATTAGATCTTTCCTTCTGGTGGAAGATAAGCTTTTTAGGATTAGGTTGACAAAAAATAAAATTCATTAAACACTGCCAGTTGCAACTTGGTGAAAATTAGAACAGTCAATTACAGTTTGTGTTGGCTAAGAAACCTTTGTGCTGCCAGCTTGGTGACCAAATGAAGCATTGATGCCTTGTCAACTATATACACGGGTTTTTCTTTTCAAATTAAAAAAATCACTGCAAAAGCACCTTGATGGCTCTTTATCCCTACGTTGCAGGACTTGAAATTGTGTAATAGAGTCATGTCATGGGATGTTTTACAATGATCTGTGTTTGGTTGCAGAAGTTTGGTGCTAAAGGGCTATAGCAATTGAACTGTGTCTGAAAGTCTAGTTCGATTGCTATAACCCTTTAGCACCTCAGAATGCATTAAATGTTATAATTCGAACAAATTATAAAAAGAAAGACAAGTGCTATATAGCCTTATAAAGATTTGAGGTTGGACTATAATTTGCGGGGGTTTGGATGAAAAATTGTAGTTGGTAAAATGCCATTTTGTTATTCCATTCCCAAAAATAAGTAACAAGTTCTCACTTTGTTTGAGAATTGTGCTGCAGTAGAAATACCTAATAATTGACATTTGCTTCTGCATGTGGTTCCTGATTCTTTTAGGAAGGCTTTGTTAGAATATTTTTTTTAACTTGAGCCTTGAGAACTTTCAGTTCTCATTCTCTTATCTCATATCACACACTCCTTTTGCGCTACTAAAACAGAAATGGGTCCTTGTTTGCAGGGGTGAAAATGCATTTTGCAGTCCAGAGTGCCGTGATAAACATATTAGAATTGAAGATTTCAAGGAGAAGTCCGGGTCTGAAGCTCTGAAGAAACAAGAGTGCTCTGTAACGCCCTGCTCCTCTCCTCTGTTATTTTTTGCTGGAGTAGCTGCAGCATAGAGTATTTTACAAAACATCAGTATTCAGTAAATAAAAGGAAACTAAATAATATGAAGGATATCCTACAAATAAATTGCCATTGACGGCATGGAGAGACAGTAGACCGGAGTTTTTAATAGGGTTAAAGCAGGTGGTCTCCATACCCTAGATTGCAAGAAAGATTCTTCTGGGATGGGATTATTTCAGAAAGAATTTACAAGTTTTTCTGAATCCAACTTGGGTATCATATATAGACTTGAGTTTTTCAATTTTATTATTATTGCCCCATGGTCCATGGGTGCAAGGCAATTTAGTTGAATAGTTGCTCTGAACTGAGTGTATACAAATTCTTCAAGCATTATTCAATAAAATTATTTTGAGATTTTGATAAGATTTATATATATTTTTTTCATTATATTGATATTTGTTTGGATTTGTTTTCATTATTTAAGGTCTATAAGATCTTGACCAAATTAAATTATTAGGTTGAGTAAAATGATTGAGATTTGTTACCTTGATGAATTTGCACTGAATCTCTAGCTTATGCCTACTAGTCATTTTATCATACAAAAGTTTACAAACTTTTGGCATGTAAGACCTTACCTATTGGCTGCCAATTGTACAGTTGGCCCACCTTGATCCTCTTTTAGGGACATGAAGAAGGATTAAGCACTGAAAGCAGAAAGGGGGGGATGACCTACCAACTCATCATCTAAAACATACTTGGCCCTAATGGAGTATTTGGTTAATGCATGCTCTTTGTGTTGTATGTCTCCAACTCTTGATATAAGTTAGTGTCCAGTCTGTTGACAATGACAGAGAGAAAGGCCATTCTCTCTTCATTACCTCCTTGCATTTGTCTTCTTAACCTTCACAACGTCTATGACTATACCCTTTACTCACACAAAGCCTTAAGTTTGCGTTTGATTAATGTGTAAGGATAGAAGAGAAACGTCGAAGACGGATCTTCATAAAATTTATCTGAGATAAAAGGTACTTTGGAGTGAATTTTTATCTTTTCAAAACAAACACGGAAGGAATATAGAGATGTATCTTCATCGTCTCTGTTTTTTACATGGAGATAGTAATCAAATGCTACAAAAATAAATAGTTGCTGAGCTGACACATACTAACCCCAACAGCAAAATAATTTAGTATTTGCCTAGCAGTCTTCACTGTCTTTTTAGCTTTACCCTTATAATGGCAAAAAAAAAAAAAAAAAACCTCCAGCCATGTAATGGCCAGAAAACCTACGAAGGATTGTCTCTGAAGTGATTCATCCTGACTCAAATTCCTCGCCATTCACAAAGCCAAATGCTTTCAAGAATAGGAGTAAAGGTGGCACAGTGACGATGGATGTCAAGCACACCAAGCTAGTGTCAAGGACATGAGATCTTCAAGCACGCTACCAGTTCCGTTTATCCAAGCAATGAGAATGCGTTTTGCATGGCTATGGCCACCTGCCTCTAATTGTGATTTTGGCTCAACAAAACTACAGAATTGTTGCTGATGAACTGAAAGGTTATTATGAGCTTCATCAAACCTAAGAATTGATTGAGTTAAACGGTTCGAACACAATCTCAGTGTAGAAAATAAGGTTTTTCCAATATATTATTGGAAGAAACTTACTGAGATTTTAGTTTTGCTTGTTCGCCAGCTTTGCTAGTGGAGTCTACAGATTTTCAAGTGCTGCTCTGTTTCCAATAAATTGCTTATTTTACAATCTAATGCTGCGCATGCTTCGGTGTCAAGTATAAACATAGATTTCTTTTAATCAAAGTTGTGTGTACCTTCTTAGATTCTATTTGGCAACGTGGTGCTGTCCGTTTATCAAAAATGTGATTTTTTTAATTAAATGTTTTTGGTTTTTTTTTATTGTTTTGATGTTTTCATGTCTAAAATAAAATTTTAAAATAAAAAAATATATTTTAAAATAAAAAATATTTATACTAAACATAAAAAACTGCAGTTTAAAATGTAATCGGGCCACGTAGACAAATGGGCCTGGTCATCAGGATTTAAACCCCATACTAAAACCACTTCGTTGTGGAGCCAGTATAGGCGAAGGAAGACAAGGCCGAGAAATATGGGGATGGGGTTTGGGGAAAGAGGAGGGTTTCAGGAAGGTCGGTGGTGGAGTGGAGGGAGAAGAAGGATGAGAGGAAGGTGACGGGGAAGAAGGAAGAGGAGGGTTTTGGGGCTGTGAAGAAGTTTTGCCCTAAAACTTGAATGCCTCAACTAAAACATAGGCCTGCTTATTATCCAAGGAAGAATGCAGGTCGTACATATTTTTCCAGAGAAAGCACACCATTGAAAGGGAACTTCTGGAGCTTCACATGGTCTCAGAGTTCCAAAACTCAATCAGGATCCTGATAGAAAGAGAGGGCTGACAACAGAGCATCTTACAGTGGTGAGTGGACCGTAGAACAACCTTCGACCTCTGGAAAAACACTCCAATGGACTAATTCCTTACCTTGTCAAGATTGCCATCACACACATAAAATCTCTGTCTTCAAGAAGAATAACAGAAGCTCAGGATGCAAACTTTACAGCTAATTCAACCTTCTCAGGCTTCAAAGGCAGGCTCATTGGCAAGGCACCTTCCGACGCGTAGATAGCTTGAACATCTGAATCAAAAGGCTGTGCACCAACCCACTCAGGAACTATAATTTACCCAATCCCGGAGTCCTTAACTAGAAGCCCAACCTGATGCTTCCGTGGATCTTCAATGTCATACAACAAACCTTTGTATACTATGCAATTGGAATCAAAATTCAGGGCTGTGATTAAGATATCGACAGCAAATTTTAGGCTAAGAATAATCACTTGTGAAAATAATACTAGCCAGTTCATGAAAGATTTCTCAGAGTATGACTCTTCCAAAATATTGGATTGGAGCAAAATTGTTGAAAGGTGACATTTTCCCAATATTTCCTTTGTATATTGTGCTTTGATGGAACTCTTAAAGGTTTCTAGGTTCCATTCAACTCAAGAAGAAAAGGAAAGAAATGTGGGATTTGATGCATATGGTCAACAAAGACTAGATCTTCCTCTGTTGCTTTCTTAATGCCATTGAAAGTAAGTTATTGGAGGAAACCAAATCATATGGTCTGTACTCTACAAGAAGAGTCAACCTCCATGGTTTAGCTTCCTTCAATTCTCACTTTCAAGATCCATGATGACTGCCATTTTCCTAAAATCATTTGCATTATTTGATACTCATGAACCATTTGGAAATGAGATATTGGAGAAAATTAAACCATTTGGGGAGCAATTAAACCATATGGTCTCCACAAATGCTTTAGTTTTCTCCAATTCTCACATCCAAGATCCATGCTTCGACCATGTGGGAAACTAGCTAAAGAAGGATAGGTTCTATTTTCTACTTCAACTCCTCTATACAAGAGCCAATGAAGGTAAGATATTGGAGGAAACTAAATCGCATGGTTTGCACTCAAAAGATGAGGCAACTTATAGGGTTTACTTCCCTCCAATTCTTACATTCAAGATCCATGCCAGTCGCCACCCTTCTTCTCAATCTTTTCGTTGGCTAATGCTCACCATGAACCGTTGAAAGTAAGATACTGGAGGAAATTAAACCATACATAAGACTTTGACAACGCATTAGCAGACTAATGCTTTAGTTTCCTCCAACTCTTTCTTCCAAGATCCATGCTTTAATTACCTCGCGGAAAACCTGAGTGAAGGTTTTAGTTTTGGTTGTGAAGATGAATGACTCTTTTGGAAATAGCATGGAGACACAGTTTGTTCCTATTTATAGACCTAAACCTGAAGAATTTGTAGTCAAATTTCTGCTCTAGCATATGATGTGCATTCTTGACTTTTCTCATGCACTTCTCGTGATAGCCATTGATGAAGTCAGAGTAGTTGCAAGGATTGCTAAGTAAGGGATGCAAAATTACGATAATCACAATGTAGGACCAAAATGAAATGAAAATGAAATCCTGGCTAACTTAACATATTCTATCCCATTAATTCGTTCTTTCCAGATAGTTTTGTTAAAACTATTTCGATCAAGTAGGTCAATCCAGTGACCTATTAACTTGAGATCTCACTTGAATTAAGTTTTAAATTAAATTATATGAGAATTGATCTAGTCAAATCTAATCAATTTAGTCATTTAGTTCATTACTTGATTAAAATTTAGTATAAATTAAATTTAAAATAATATCTTAATTAAAAAAAAAATTATTCAAACAATTCTGCTTTTCATTGATCTGAGTTAACCACCCAACCTGGTTTAATTACTTTACCAAAAGTCCCAATGTGATTTCAAGAGTGAATTTTAAAATCCCTAATTTTGAATGTAGTTATAACTTGGTCCTTCTTGTTTGAAAATCTATAAATTGAGGACACAAGTTGTAAGTTTTCCTAAATTATAGTGTCATTGAAACCCAGGGACTAAATAATAATTTACTCCAAATTCAAAGCTCGTCCAGGAAAAAAAACTATATATTATACAAAACATGGAATATGGTTTTGAAAAATAATAATTTGGAAGAGATTTGTTCAATTAATACTTGGTAAGAGGACAAGATCCTTCAGCTTTATATGAAAAGAAGAAGGAACAAACAAGAAGCATTAAGAATAAAATGTTGTGCCAATAAGTGATTGGTCGAGGTTGTAACAGCCTCCATCCTCCCTGAAAACACACTTGTTGAGAGGACTTCACCCTGGGGATACCCTTGTTCCAACAAAAAAAAAAATTGTGTGATAAATTAACACCAGAACTGCTAATTAACCATCAGCAATCCTCCCAGAAAATTCTTGAAATCAAATTAATTACATGAATAAACATGTTGTTTCTTCAAATTATCAAATCAAACTACAATCAGGCACCACAGTACTAGGAGGTGTTGAAGAGTGCTTCTCTGAAGACTGATCCTTTAAGTTTTGCGTAGTTGCAACCCCTTGTTCAACAGATGAAACAGACAGTGATTGAGGGTTCAAAAACCGCTGCTCCTCAGTAGCCTGCTCAAGCAAATCCTGTTTCGCATAATGCATAAATGTATTTCCTTCATTTGATGGTGTTTCTTGCCAAGGAATTAAGTGGATTCTGCTGCAATGTCAATTTACTTGTATATTCAGAAAGAGGACTATTCTCCTGCACTCCATGGGGATCATTAGCAGAACTTCGCCTCTCAAACTCAGGGTTTCGGTGGTTAGAAACACAACTGCTACCTCACATATATAATAGTCTGTGGGTTCTCTATTTCTTGCAGTCAAATTGATTCTTGATTAACAATGCTGGAATCTCGCAAATCGATGGCAATGCTTGAAGCAGTCTGCAATCTGACTGCAGATGAAGGGCTACCATCAAGCATGGTTCTCTTGGCTAACACCACTAGCTTGAAACTGTAGCGACTGGGATTGGTTTGGACCACCAGCCTGCATCGCATTGCATTACATTACTAACAGGACTTTAGCCTGAACCCTAATATACCTCAGTCACCCTAACTGAACAGAACCGCCTCCTCTAGCAAAAGTCCATTAAAGTATTCTCTTCCCCTCGCCTGTGATCGCACTTCTTGTACAGCCAACCAGAGCAGCTCATCCACTACAATATCTCTCATTTCTCACCCTGAGTTTCATAAGAAGAGAATGAACTTCCATCTTTCTATCGGTATCAAGAAGGTGTTCTAAAGAAAGGGTCAATAACCCAAATGGTATTGTCCGCATGTTTTTCTTTAGCTCCTCCAGCTCCATGCATCCTCCTCCTTCACCTCCTGGGGTCGGTTTCTTTTCTCGAGGGTTAACACTATTTTGCATTTGCTCAGAACTTTGCGTCTTCACACTCATAATCCCAGTTTTTCTTGTTTCATCGTCTTGGAAATGTTTCTCACGTAATGATACGATATTATCACTGTGTTCTTGGTTTTTGGATTTTGCTACAGTTTCTAGGGTCGTTTTATTGGAAACAAGAGAGTAAAAGGACAGGAAGAAACATGGAAGGATGAAAATGCCAGCCATGGTTATTTTTCTTTGGGCTTCATTATTTTCTTAAACTAATCATTTCTTTTATTTATCTTTCATTGATTAAAAAAGAGTTTGTTGAAAAGAGGGTTAATTACACCCATTTGTATTTGTGCAATTTAATTGAGCTCTTAATTTAATATATGTTTAATATAACCATGCCTATAATACCCAAACCTGCTAGATGAGAGAAAAATAGTTCTTTTGAGAAAAAAAAAAATTATTTTTCAAATATTATCTTCAAATTAGGTGCAGATCAGTAAATCAACCCAAGTTTGGGTTTTTTACAGGATTAAATGAGTTTTTCTTTCTATTTTTCTTTCAATTCGGACGTCCTAGATCAACCGAGTTCTAAATCAATTCACTGGGCAATCCAAGTTCTACGTCTATGAATGTAACTACTATGAATTTTAAAATATGATTAATTTGTGGGCCAAGATAATTATTGAGCTAAATATCTCCCTTCATTTGAACAATTTCGCATGTCTGAACTCTGAACTAAATACATACTTCCAGGATTATGCAAGCAAGGATGAATTTTAAACCATTTCAACCCCAAACTAAAAGGAAAACATACAGAATACATCAAAATTCCGTGACAAATTCTCACGAAATATACAAGTTCTAAAAGAAAGGGAAAGCATCCAAACACCACAAATGAAATGAAAGCTTCCAGCAGATTTGCAGGAAAACTCTGGCCTCGTAACCGCGCTCGAAAATTTGCTGAACAAGGTTGTAATTTGAGAAGTGATCTATTTATGCAGCTGAATTGGCTAGTATAATATGTTGAGGCTGCAGGCACAAAAGATGAAAACTGGATTTATTTGAGAACACCTTGAGCATATATCAAGATGGAAATCAATACACACACACACACACAATGAAGAAGAAGATTATATCTAAAAATGACAAGGAAGTTTCATGGATGTGGTGCAACACGGTCAACAGGCAACACCATAACCTGAAAGGAACTAGGGGAAAAAAGGGATGACAAAATGCATTTGTTCGGGAAGTAATGCATGATTCTGAACTGGATATGGAAACCTGGGAACCAGCATTTAAGAACATGCTTTGACTCTATTATCACACGCAAGAACAGAAAAGGGCATGGAGGTCAGTTTAACGAGTTTATTGCATTGAGAAACTGTGAAATGGGATTCTTATTAACTGAAAATGAGTGATTTTGAACCGAGATCACCATAATGTCTCGAGTCAGTTTTCAATGAAAGGGATTATATCAGCTTCTTACCGCTGCTAACTCCTGTTCATGCTTGGGTATGAAAGCAGTATCAACATTTCCATTCTTGAAGTCCTGTCAGTAAGGCCACAAAGGAAAAGACAACATAGATCCAATCAGCTCAAGATTCAAACTAGAATACATGGGTTTTTTCAGTAAGTTTCATAAATAAAAAGTGTAAATTATAGTTGTTCTAACCTCAATGTCAAGGATAAGCTTGTGGTAATCTATTGTTGTTGGGACTCCTGGATAAAGAAAGTAACAGGGTTTGAAAAATTAAAGAATATATAGATTCTAAGAACAAAAACAAATTGCAACCATGGCTAAAAATTTAAAAGATGTTCTTGATTGACAGAAAGGCCACAAATGACTTGTCTACCCTGCTGCAATTAGCAGCGAACTGAAAAAAAAAATTACACCGACCATTTGTGGATCATGGCTCACAAAACCAATTGAAGGATGAGCCTCACAAAAGGTTTACATTTGCATGTGTCAAAATCAAAGAAAGAAAAATATGTGGTTTTCAAAACTCACTCCCTAAACCCGCTGTGCTCTTTCCATAATGCATTGCCACTAGCTCAAGTTGAGCATGAAAAAGAAACATGGCCAACAGTGTGAGGCACCTGTTGAAAACTTGGATACTTACCAGTAATAATAGTGTCATCAAGAGCCCTTTTCATTCGCTCAATTGCCTTTTCTCTCGTTGGAGCCCAGACAATAAGCTGCAATAAGTTCCAAATTTCAAACTAATTAAAACCATGCTGAAGCCTGTAGAATTGTTGATATGCACTATTCTAGGAGATATAAGGATGCCAAACCAGACAAACATAACGCTGTTTTATTATGCCTATGGAGTGAACATCAATGCATTTTCATTAGGACAGATGCAACCAAAGAGTAGAAGATGGCAAACATATATGTGAAGTAAGCAAAACTAAGGAGCAAAAAACAATCACATTGAAACACAATGGCTTGAATCTCTTGTCACATGGCCAAAAACATACACAAGAACAAGAAATGTTTGACAAACCTTTCCAAGTAGGGAATCATAGCTTGGAGGAACCACATAATCAGGATAAACGTGGCTATCCATTCTAACAAACGGACCTCCAGATGGCAAATATGCTGTTATTCTACCTGTTAGTTCGGAAGGAAAGGGGCAGCTGGATAATTAGTAAATAAGCTTCAAGGTTTTTGAAAACATATCCATGGAAAAGAAAATTAACCACAGCACGATGAATAAAATTTTGATGATTTTACCAGAAGCAACACCAACAAAATCAAGGAGTAACATGAGATGAACCAAACACTAAATAGACAAAACTAGCAAAGGCAATAAACCTCATGGCTTGTCACCTTAAAAAGGATTAGACCTTCAATGCATTCAAATGGTACAGATAAAACACAATTTGGCTGGCAAATAGCTCACTCAACATCAGCCAGAAAAGAAGTAACAAAGAGGATCAAATAGCAGCAATAATTTTACAAGAAAGTAACATTCAGCACAATGTATACATACCTGGCCCCGGTCGGAATCCCTTAAAAGCATCTTCTGCATTGATACGGCACTCAATTGAATGTCCCCTAAGAACAATATCTTCCTGCAAGTTGAAATCCAGAAAACAAATTCAAATAGATGTAGAAGCGTAGAGCATTTTTGTTTTCTGTATCCTTTCCTCCAATACCTGTTTGTATTGAATTTTCTCTCCCATGGCTACACGAATTTGTTCCTCAATCAAATCGACAGAAGAAATCATTTCAGTTACTGGATGTTCCACCTGCATTTTAATTTTTAAAAGAATATTGTGAATCACCATAATAGGGATTTTATGAACACATTAGCAGAAAATTAAATCACTAATCATTTAAATTTAACCTGGATTCGAGTGTTCATTTCCATGAAGTAGAAGGAGCCCCTTTCATCCAAAAGGAACTCGACCGTTCCAACACCAATGTACCCTATGGATGCTGCAGCTGCAACTGCTGCATCACCCATAGCCTTTCGTAACTCAGGAGTCAAAGCAGGAGATGGTGCTTCTTCCAACAGCTTTTGGTTACGTCTCTGTACAATGGGCATATTCAACAAAACCTTTATCTTCAATACACTATGTTTACTGCTAAAAGTAAATGTGAAATCACACAATCAAAAATGACAAAAACAAAGGGATAAACAAGAGGGGTATCACTCTCTTAAAACATTTGGTAAGAACTTTCATGCACTCTATCTTATAATTGAGCATGACTAAGCTGAAACCAAGCCTCTCAGCTTCCTTGAGATTATTGATGCTTATGAAGGAATTACCAAGATTTAACACATTCCCTTGGTTTTTAAAGTTGAAAATGGAAAGGTAAGTTTTTCCCATAAATTAATCCAACACTCTCAGGAATAGATTACAAATGGCCACACATTGAGATAATTGCAAAATAAGAAAGTAAATAATACCTGAATGCTGCAATCTCTCTCACCAAAGTGAACAACATTACCGAATTTGTCTGCAAGAACCTGCAAAATCAAATGATATACTAGAATGATGCAGAAAATAGCACATAAATGTTGACAGTAATTAGATGTAGAAAAAAAAATTAAAAGGGAAAAAAGAAATTCAGTATTACTGAACTGAACTATAATATTAACGAATCAAAACTCAGCAGTGTTAGAAGTGTTATATGGAAAGCAAGACTATATAAGAATGTACTTCAATTTATAATCTTGAAAAATTCCTTTTGGCATATTCTTTTATCAACCTGGTTGAGTCAAGTCAAAAGCCAATAGTGTTTATACTAATCAACTAAGAAATTGTTCCTACCTCGTACAAGATTCAGATTCTCTGCCAAGAAAATTAAAGTGCTTATTTTTCTGCATGTGCAGAAGAGCATTGCAGCTCAGGAATTTAGATTTGGATTTCTACTTATCTTCATCATACAGCATATTACATTTGTAGATAGGAGACACTATGCTGAAAATATGAGCAGGCATGCTTGATAAAAGCCTTTTATCCACAGTGAAAAGATGAATATAATGTTCAAGAAACATTTTTAGATTACAAAACTGGCCTCTTCCTTCTCTTTTTGTGATAACTTCTCGTACAAGTTGTCTAAGACAGAAGCAGGTTCTGTCCAATGAGGTTTACATGTTGATTGAATCAAATCTCATTTGGTTGATTCATTCATAGCTCTATGTTCTTATAGCTGGTAATTCTACATGACTAAGAATAATCGATTGCCATAATCAAACACTTGATAGTAGTTTCCCCCACATTTACATTAGAAAGGTTTCAGACATTCCACTTTCAGGCTCTACTTTAATGATCTTCCAAAATAGTTCTTAGGAGCCCTTATTACAAATGCTCTCTAAATAAACAAAAATTACCTGGAACTCAATGTGTCTTGGATTTTGAACATACTTCTCCAAATAAACTCCATCATTTCCAAATGCCGCAGCAGCCTCACTTTTAGCTTGCTACAGAGCAAAGAAAGTGAACAAAACTCAATTAAAGACAACACACTTTAACCAAGGTAAACATTGAACATTACAATGAACGGCACCATACTAATAGTGTACCTGTAGCAGCTTTACAAACTCATCAGGTTCTTTGGCAAGCCGCATTCCACGTCCTCCACCACCTGCCGTTGCCTTAAGAACATAGATTTTTTTTAGTAGAAGTTTCTATGCTTCTCAATTTATGTTCATTTGCATGGTATTAGAAGTTAGAACTGGAAGAAGAAATCCCAATCTCATAATAGCCAGTCCAGACCCCCCTATTGTCATGAAATTTCACAATTTTCGTTCTATATATTCTTCAGCAACCAAATGGAGAAATGGTGAAATATACAATTGAGGATAGCTTATTACTGACACAAACATGTAATTTCAAAATATGATCCAAGTGATCATTTTCAAAGAATCCCGATTATTAATGATTCTAAGAATATTTTATTTGATTGCAGTTTTAATGCTTGGCACTACTGTACAAGGTTAATTGGAGTATATTTTAGCTTACTTCTGTATGCATGCACATGCACCCACATACACACACATGAGCAGATTTCCAGTACATGTTGTAGAGAGCTCAATAAACTGCTTGCTGTGTAGCTGAGTGAAAAAAGAAATTAGATGGCACAGATGTGATGAAGCTAGAAGCAAGGAAAAAACACTATTCCATCCTTTTTATATAAATCATAATTGCCATTTGTCTGGGTCTGGAAGGGTCAAAATGGTGTTTATTGCAATTTCAATGATGTAGCAGCCTGCATAAATGATGCCAATTCATATGAAAGAAGATTATTTACCTTGATCATCACAGGATAACCAATCTCACTGGCAAGCTTTACTGCTTCCTCGGTACTCTTAACAACAATTGGTGCACAAGAGTTTGTCAGATAACATCAAACTACATCTTGTTATATTAAAAAAAATGTGGCTAACCAGATAAAAAACCACAGAACTTGTAAGCCATGCAATAGTTTTCATGCCAATTTTTGGAATCATATCAAACAGATAACGGCCAAACATGGCACCTGTAACAAGCCATCACTTCCTGGTACAGTTGGAACATTTGCCTTCTTCATTGTTTCTCTAGCAGTTGATTTGTCACCCATGACTCGTATGCTGTCAGGCTGCCACAAAGCAAACAAGAATTTGCTTGTCATAGTTTTTGCAATTATGCAAGTGATACAGTAACAATAAACATGCTTCATAGTATACTTTAACCAGGTAAAACTTCAGCCAATTCTAAATCCTATTACTTTAAAACATGCCAGTGGAGTGACTCAGTCAATTTCCCCATTTACAATACAGAAAAATATAGGTTTCAAACACAAAAAGGAAATGGCATCAAAATAAAAGAAAAACAAGAGAACGCTTTTGCTAGAACCATGTATGCCTGGGTGAAAAAATTTGGCAAGTTGCTTATGAAGTTGAAGGCACGAATCAGCATTCTATGAAAAACTTGTGTACACTGGTTATGAGCTTGGAGAGACAAGTAGCATTTTTTCCACTGTTCTTGTGCTAGAACAGAGAATTATGTCAATTTTAACCAACATTTTTCTACTGCTAAGCCACCTGAGTGTCTGAAACCACTTTACAAACTAGAAAAATGCACTGAATAAACTACAGCACAAGCTGAAATGGAGCAATATGTACCCAATCCTAAAACCTGCCCAAAATGGGATTTGTGTAAATAATCACATTCCATGCAGAAGCAATCAAGATTGAGAGCAAACCCTTCAGTGGAAAAAAATGTATTTCACTGATATTTGATGAAAAACTAAAATTATAATCTACTTTATAATCACTTAGCATAAAGATAATATATCTTCACACTGTCCTCAACATACTTTTTCCTGCATGTCAAATAACTAAGATATCAACAAACTTTGATAATCAGCATCATACCATGCTAATGAATGACATCTATTTACAAAATGATAACATTCACTACAGGATTATTTTTTTCAAAAAAGATTATGATAAGCAACTGTTACCCATAACCCCTATTCTGGATCATACTAGATTGAATTGGCTGTTCAAATCTGTGTGTGTGATAGTCAAAATACAGGATTTTTCACCCTCCTACATGCACCATGATTTCTGAGAACATAAACAGATGTTGCGATTGAGAAAGAACTAACTTTAGCATCTAATTCAGGGCATACAGAATTAAAATGAAAATAGTTGACATGTGATTAGCCAAGATCAAGTAGATATCGCAGAAATCTCACTTTTATTATTATTAAGTTTGGTGACTACTTACATTAGGCCCAATAAAGTTTATTCCATGTTCTCTGCACATTTCCACAAAAACAGCATTTTCAGCAAGGAAACCATATCCAGGATGCAGCATTGTGCATCCACGACTGATAGCAGCAGATAAAACATTTTGAATCACTAAGTACCTGTGGAAAGACAGTGGAAACATACACATAAATCCATTATATTCCGCATCTACAACTTAAAAGCATCGTTCATTTGTTGCTGAGGAATTGAATGACTGCCCAGAAAATCAGAAAACAGTAGGGCAATGCTTTAATGAATTGGACATGAAGTGAAATGCATAGAGTAGTAACAACTGTTAAAGTGAGACGAATTGTTTTAGATCACTGACCCATACTCAGAAGCTTTTCCTAAACTTTCCCTTACTAGTAGCAAGGAAATGTCCATGTGTGATGCATGTGACTGATAAAGTAAGGATATTATAACCACTTACGATTGGTTGCTAGGTGCTTCACCTATGCAAACCGACTCATCAGCCAATTTCACATGAAGTGCATCCTTATCTATGGTTGAGTAAACAGCAACACATGGAATCCCCAATTCATGCGCAGTTCGAATAACACGGACAGCAATCTCTCCTCTGTTTGCTACCAGAATTTTTTCTGCACGACATGTAACCCCAAGAGCTCCTCCATTCTTCTTAGCACAGTGATTACCTTGGGTAGCCTGAGTTCTTTGTCTAGGAAAGTTTACCTTAGTTCCCACCATAAAGCTGCATTGAGAATTCCTTATTCCACTATTTCTCTTCATGAATAAACCCTAACGCATTGAATAAACAAACTATTTCAGCATCTATAATCCTAGCAAACAACCACAGACCTGAGCAAGTTAAAGATACAGTGAAGCTTTTCTTTGAACATAAGCATCAAATAAGGCTATTTCACCACAAAACACAACCTCATAAGACTAAAACTGCATGACATAGCAGCACCATTGAATTCGTTTAAACATACAATCACCATGCACGCTATAATGCATCAGACAAATACTTGCTATCATTTATCTTCAAATCCCAACAAAATTTTTAATGGAAAAAAGAAGAAGCTTTCAGCTCATCAACCCTCCCGAATGATCCTCAATTAATTACACCACACACACTAGCAAAATCACAGAATTGAATTAACACCACATAACTACAATTCATGTAAATCACTGAATACTTGTTCAAAAAAAAAAAAAAGTAAATCACCGAATTGGATTCAATTATCATTCCCACAAATGCAAACCAAACCCAACACTAAAAATCCTATAATCAATACCATCAACTAAACAACAAAACAAACAAAACCAAGATTCATTTCCTTCCAGTGAACATTCCAAAGCAAGTACATTACAAACCAAACAAAAATAACACTCATTTCTAACAATTCAAACAAAAAACAAGTCACGTTACGCAAAAACAATTAAGTCAAAGAATAGAAAACAAAAACAAGACGACGACGACGACGACGACAACTTACAGGAGTAGAGGTAACAGATTTGCAAACAGGCAATGTTGCCTCCATTTTGGAACCCAAAAGGCCTACAAAATCAAAAAAACAAACAAACCCCACTTCAAATACCAACACAAGAGTCACATTACTATCAACATGAACACAAACATAACTAAATGAGATGATGATCACTATAAATACCTTGAACAAGAAATGATGGGTTGTTTCAGAAACAAAGAAAGCAAAGGGAGAAAGAGAGAAAGTGTTTAAGACAAAAGTGAAGGAAGGAAGAGATTTGTTGGGACTTTAGTTTGGATTGCTGTCTTGTCGATAGAAACGAGGAGAGACGAAGACTGTAAGAGAGTGTGTGAGATTGTAAGTTCCGCCTAGTTGAGTTTGGGATGCCAAACCAAAGGTAAGAACCTCTTTCTACTTTTTCTTTTGTTATATTATTATTTCCTGGGTCATCAGCCAGGACGGTTAATGCAAGTAAACCTGGAAACGGGTTGACGGCCAAATTTTAACTGGATTAGACCGAAGTGAATAGAATCATGAAGTCAACCATATTTTTTTCTTTTTGTATTGTTTTTCAACGTGGAATAGTCTAAACTACGGATTAACAAGCAAGATGGATCGGTCTAAACCTTGGATTAGCATGCAAACCTTGTTTTTTTCTTTTTGTATTGTTTTTGTTAGAGGTAAACCGCTCGATAAATGCTAATTTGAACCGATTTGAATGGATGAGTTTTTAAAAATAATTGTGCTTGTAGATGATTAATTAAGAGAATATGTCGTCTAATGGCCAGTTTAAATTGATCATTTATATGTTCAAGTTTTTTTTTTTTTAGAGGTAGAAACAGATCCTGAGGATGGACATATTATTATGTGAGTTGTCAAATCAGGTGGGATGGACAATTCAACTCCTTATATTGAAAGCATTAATGAAATCCGCAACTTCCTGCACAAAACATGAGATGGGATGAACAATTCAACATTCATAGCAGAAGATGATGATAGGATTCTGTGATTAACTCTAGCACCAGTAGAAAGAAGAAGGCAAGCACAAAGAAAAATAAGAGAACAAAAGATTTTGGCCATTTTTTTCTTTTAACGGAGTGCATATGAAAAAGACTTGGTTTGCTGAGTTATTTATAGAGAAATCTGAAGTTTTTCAGATGATAAGAAACTCATGAAAAGATAGAGAAATCTTAATCTACAGAATAAAATCTTAATATTTGTGCTGTTTAGATTTGGATATATTATTAAATCAGTCATATTTATCCATCTGAACCTTTTTCTTTTCTTCTTATGAAAGATCTTCCTAAGATTCTTTCAAGAAAGGGAAAATGAAAGAAAAATGGGCATACATAATTAACCAACGCCGATATTCAAAGTGTCATCAACATGGAAATTTGATTTCTCGACTTGCAATTTCTCTTTCGCAAAAACAAGGAATTTTGGAAACATTCGAACTTATCTTTTATCTCCTAAAAACAAAGCCTGTCAAGAAGTTGGGTTCTGCTAAATTTGTAAGAACCTTAAATATTTTGCTAAAAGCCGTGTGTCATCATAGAAGGTTTTGTGTTGAACAAATTAAGAGTCGACCAGTTTAAACTCGTTCGATTTGACAGATCAATCCACGAACAAAGTCAAAACATTCGGATCATTAACATGGCTTGGAAAACCCAACCCACGTGTCATCATAAAAGGATAGTGCTTCACAAGCCAAAAATAAATTCTTAGTACAACGAACTCTCAACAACGTAAAATAATACAATAACAAACACTCAGACGAGAGTCCTATCCACGTATTAAAGTTATTTCACGACACGTGTCTAATACATATAAATATGAAATGGTGTGGCCATTTAAGGACTGGTAGTAGAGTACTGAGGTGGCTTGATGTCCTTGGGAAGAGCTGGTATGGTAGGTAATGTGGACTTTGGAAGCTCGGGGAAATGGGGGAAAGGTGGTAATTCAGGCAATTTGGGAACTTCAGGTTTTGGCAGCTCAGGAAATTCAGGTTTCGGTAATGGTGGAAGTTCAACCTTAGGCAATCGTGGCACCTCAGGCAATTCAGGCTTAGGGAGCTCAGGAACCTTGGGCAATGTTGTCTCCAAAATCCTGCGCTTCTGTCCTGCCTGTGTTGTCCACCAATGACAAAGTGATCAGCAAGAGTGGTGAAATAAATGTCAGGAAACGAAGAGAAGCCATGGTTTTGGAGATGGCAATTGGGAGGACTTCAAAAGTAATTAAATAGAGTCGTATACTAAATGCAAAGCTTCTCCAATCACTTTGGTGTATTGATTTCACTTTGTATTGGGGGTTTTATAGATGTGGGATGTGGAGAATAGGGCAGTTTCAATGGAGATTTGGCGGGAAAGCTTGAGTCTTGGTACGTAGTTCAACTTCTGGGATGTAGAGAATAGGGCAGTTTCAAAGAGTGAATTGGAGGAAAAGCTTGAGTCTTGGAAGCTCACCTGTACATAATACTTCCACGATTATCATGACAAGTGTGAGCTTTATGGTTGATCATTGTATATTTGATGCATTATCCGTTTAAGTTAATCCTATTTTTCATTTTCAGATTTTCTTGCGGGGTGCAACCAAATTAATGATGAAGCACTAGCTAGGCACGTCTTGCTAGATTTTATGAACGGTGAGGTATATTTTTCCAGTTGAAGACTAATGAAAAACAGTTGTACAAGGAATAGGTCTTGCGAAGAAGTTCAGGTTTTCCTGCCATAACTCCCTATTATTTTCCCAGACTATGACATTTACTGCTATAATTAGATTCGTTTTTAGACAGCAGACTTTTTTGTGCATAAACTTCCTTGGATAAGATCATTGAAACTAGCATAAATTATTCAATTATTTATGCCTCTGTTTTTCTAGTTTTGTGTTTTTTTACCATCCTAAGTAACTTTTCGGGGTCTTATTTCATGTTGTTTCTGCTTGGCGTTTCTGCTTCGATTTTGCAGAATGACTAGTTTTAAGTGATATTTTTATTTTCAGAATTTATCTTTTTCGCAAATTTTCCAACCTTAGTTATTTAAACCCAGCCTGTGGGCTACTTTGGTTATTCAGTATTATTTAGAATTTCTATCCTATGGTGTGAGCTTACAATAATACTTAAGGTTTTCTCAAAACCCTTTTCATTTTTTGATTTAGTTCAGGCGTCGTCAAAGATTCTTCCATTGATGGGTGCTTCAGGACATGTTCCTGCGGACACCAGCTTCCCATCAGAGTTGTCTGTTTAGACTCTTCAAGAAACCCAGGTGGACCCCTGACAAGATCAGGTCCGATTCACAAAAAGGTTTTCTTGCCATAACTCTCTTGCATTCAGGCATGCCATCAAGGGAGCTATGGCCTCAGGATTTCACAAAGATGGTGTGGAAGCCTTTGTGATGTAGTATTAGTCTTGCTACTTCGAGCATGGGAGTTCTGTGACCTCGAGCTAGCAGGATATGGAAGCACACTACCTGTGGCTGGTTTGGCTTTGAAAAGGAGCCCATCCCTCTCACTCTCCTGCACATTCTGTGAGTTAGAAATCTCCAATCACGATTCTACGAATTACTTCGAACTTTTCTTTCCAATATTCAAAATTTCAAATCACAGGCTTTTTTTTCTCTTTTATACCAAATTTTCTTTCTTCAAATGAAAATCTAACTCATAGTGCTGCTATTCTCAAGATCAACAAAATGGAAATTCAATAAGCTAATCCTAACAAAAACTGATCTCAACGTCAACGAAGAAAACCCCCTACCTCCAATCTTTCCTGACAATCCTTTCTCAAATTGATTTCGAGTGGAAATGAAACTATACCATCTCCAAGCATGATGGTGTGTGTGTAATGTTTTGAAATTAATAAGATAGGATTTTACAACAAAGTCCTTGGAGGCTTAAAAGTTGGAATAAATGAATAAGGGGTATTATGGTAATTGAACAAAAATTGATAAATATAAATAGGAAGTAAAAAAAAAAAAAAAAAGGGAAAGTGATCTGAAATTAGAGAGCAGAACCGTGAGAGAGAAGAGAGAAAGAAGAAGAAGAGAAAAGAGGGGAAAATAAGGGAAAAAGGAAGAGATTTGGAGGAAATAAGTGAAAAATGTAAGATTTAGAGGTTGTTTGGCGCTGCGGTCCAAACAGCTTTTTGCCAAATTTCAATTTTTTTTTTTTTTTTTTTTGCTAAAATTGAGTTCGGTTTGTACTTTCTGGATCGTTTTGATGTGCTGATATCAAAAATGATTTTTAAAAAATGAAAAAACATTATTGGCATGCTTTTCGGCACGAAAAGCTATTTGAAAAGCAACAGCTACCACACTCCCAAACACCCTCTTAGGTTGTTTAATGTGTATAATATGTTAATTCAACTTTAATTTCAGTTTTGATGAATGTTAGGGTTTTGAGAATTTGTATTTTGGGTTTAATTGATGAATTAAATTGAAGGTTAGGGGTTGATTATTGTGTTTAATTGATGATTTAGTTGATTATGGAAGATTGTGATGATTTTGAGTTATGGTTTTGTTTGAATTGTGAATTTGTGTTAGAAATCAGGGGATAACAGTAGGTGATCTGTTGAAATTCTGGGTTTGAGGTTGAAGATGACGAAAATTCAATTTGGTCCCTCAATTTCAGAAAATTACAGTTTAGTCCCCGAACTTTGGAAAATTACAATTTGGTCCCTGGAGCATATTCCGAGATTCTGAACAGAATAACATATGAATTATGGACATAATTACTGTATAGATAAGATAATTTAACACTTTCAATTTAGTCCTCCAATTTGACAAAAAGTACGATTTGACCCTAAAAAATTAGTAAAATTCAAGAATGATCCCTGAAGCATAATGATACATCCTGGACAGAATTGAGGATTAATTAAGGTCAGAATTTCAGTATATTCATGGATTTATGACAAATTTCAGTTTGGTCCTCCATTTGACAAAAGTTACAATTTGGCCCTAAAAATATGGAAAAATTCCAGATTAGTCCCTAGCTGTAATATTAGCTTTTTCAGATTAGTTTGATGAATAATTAAGGGTTATTTAGTGAATTATTATCAATTTTATTAGTTGTTTTTATTATGGATTAGATTTCGGGAAAACCGTTAGATTTTGGGTTTTTAAGAAAATTGACTAGTTAGTTCAAAAATATATGGGGTTACGGAATACACCCTTAGTTAAGTGTATTAAACAGGTTAAATGTTCTTTCGAGTCGTTCTTGAATATGTCTCCTTTGTATTCAGATAATCCTGATATTCTACCGGCAGGACGTCAGTAGAATTTCCTTCGGTTTCAGCTTGTGAGTGTTGTTTGCTTTTGAATCAGGTGAGTGGATAATTTTCCATATGCATGAGAAATATTATAAATATTTGATTTGTTAATATGAATTGGATCATGCTTCTTGATAATATATATGCTGATTATTATCCTTGATATGATAAAGCATGATCAATTATTGAATCTGATTTCTTGATATGAACCAATATGATTTGACTTCTGAATTGATAGCTCCTCATTTTATGGATGTCATGAGTTGAGCTTTGAGATATGAATATGTTTGTTTGATTATGATTATGAACCTATGGTATGTCAGTCAGAATACCCATGCTAACAGGGTAGTGTTAGTCTTTGTGCACATCGTATCTGAACCCTAGTTGGTCGGGGGAGTCACCAACCTGTGTGGACTGATCATCCCACAGTACGGAGCCTCATGCTCATTGCATTTTGATTTTCTGACAAGTTTTACCATATGATATTCTTGTTATGGCCTATTTGATAAACCTTCGTATAAGAACTAAAGCCATACTTGTATATATATTTCTCATTGTTATATTACCTCGTATGTGTATATTGAATGTTATCTACTCACTGAGTTGTTGAACTCACCCTCTCATTATTTATCCTTTTCAGGCTTATAGCTTGATAGCAGGTTACTTTTGTTGAACCTTCTGAACCTGCCTTTTGGTTGTAATTTGTACCTTCCTTTTGTGTCAAGTTAGTGCTCCAAAACTATGAAATTATTAACTCTTGTATTAAGACAATCGAATTATATTATGAAGTTGTTTGTTGTTAATTATGCGTTAAACTCTGATTGAGTTGTTTAAAGGATTGTATGTAAGTTTGGGTTCGCATAGGCTTGGAACCTTGGAGGGGAACCTTGCCTATGTGCCGGTCATGGATCCGGGATTCGGGTCGTGACAGTGTGCACCAGAAGGCAAAACGTTGTATGCAGTGGAGTCCACGACATTCAAGCTCCTGCAAGCATTAAGCTCGAACTTGACCTTCTCAACTCAACCAGCTGGAACAAAAACCCTCTTGAAACCATTAACTTGCAAAAGATAAGTTGCCTTCTGGTGGCTTTGAATAAACAATGGCTACTTCACTTCCGTCTATGCTGCCCACATTCTGAACTTCAACTTCAAATTGATAATTGCAATCAAGGTCATCCACTCGAATTGCAGGACAAGGAGCCTTATGTGAATCATTTTCCATTTTGATGTGGACTGATCTCTTGGAAGATGTTGGCTTGTAATCAAATTGAGTGTAACTGAGTCCATAGCCGAATTGATAAACAGTAGAGCCGTTAAAGAAGTTGTAAGTCCGACCAGTAGAGCCTTTAAAGAAGTTGAAAGAGCCTATTTTTGAAGTGTTTTTGAAAAAATATTAAGAAAATATATTTTTTTTAATTATTATTTTTTATGTGTTTTTATATCGTTGTGATATGTTGAAGTTAAAAATAATTTTTTAAAAAACAAAAAATATTATTTTAATATATTTTTAAATTAAAAATACTTTAAAAAATAAAATATATTTTAATTCTGACCAGGATAGCCTAGATTATAGTCGTCGGTAGCTTATCAGTCCCACACATATATAACCTGAAAATCTATATTAAAAAAACACAAAACTTGAAATATATAAATGAATAAAAATTACTTAACCCTTATCCTTTTTCAACTACAGAAGAAATCATCATAAAATTGAATTTTAAACTTTCATTCTTTAGTTTCCTCCAGCATTTTATTTTTATACCTCTAACAAAATATAAAACTATTTAATTCCTTACTTGTATATATAGATTTGATTTTGTTAAGAAAATATAAAGACCTTTTACTTTAATAGCCTTGCAGAATTTATCCATTTTTATATATAATAACCATGCAAATTTTATTTTATTTACCAATCTTTAATTTTATTTTCCTGGAAAAATAAGTTTGATAATACTCCAGATCTATAAAACCTAACATTTTTTTATAAAATTTAGCCATTAACAGACAACATGCCGTATGGACAAAGAACACGGTTTACAGGGATGACTGCCAACATGCAAGATAGGTCAAAAGTTATCAAGCCTTATCATATATCTAATTTAATCTCTGTTTATATTCTCAATCTAATAGTTCTAATTGAAATTTTATATTAATTATAAATTATTTAATTAAACGTTGGCAATTATTCTCCAAGTGGAGATACAACTCCCACACTAGCATTGTTTTCTAGTTTTTAATAGGAAAAAAAAAAAAAAAGATGCCCTTCCTCATCAATTGTGAGAAGGCAACAACATTTGGCAAACTTTTTTCCAAAAAATGGTTAAAAATTAATGACGTAAAAACGCTCATAACTCAAATTATGTTATGAAATAAATGAATTACTCGGATTAATAAAAAAAACATGTTATACAAAAGAAATAAAAATAAAAAACTAACCGGGTAAATAAATCACACCGTTTCGTTTGATTTTTATTAAACCCGGCTTGAACCAGATGTGTAAATCAATAAATTCCTGAGTCAACCTCAACACAGAATAACATGAGGAGTTGGTAGGCAAATCTTGAAGACAAATAATGAGCGCATGTTGAATCTTCTTCACCAACCAACTATAATGCTGACTTTTGGAAAGCTGTCAACTCTTTCCTACCTTGAATTTGAGGAAGCCCGTGGATTCTCTCACAAAACCATTGGCAATGGCCACCTACCCTCCTACCCCCACTCCTCCACCTCTATATAAACCCATTTCCCTACTCCCATCTCTCAAAATCATACCATTTCCCAGCATCCCTTCTTCTAACAATGGCTTCTTTTGTTACAAAATCAATGGGTTTCACTCTTTTAGCAGTCGCATCTGTTTCATGCATAAAGTTTGCATGCCCTAACCTGTCTACATATTTCTCACCGCTACCCCTCTCTGTCATCCTCCCTCTACTTCCACTAATCGTGTACTTGTTTAGCTCCGTTTTTACCAAGTCTTCAACTAGCGACCTGCCTCCTGGCCCTGTCTCGTACCCAATGTTTGGCAATTGGCTCCAAGTTGGCAATGACCTGAACCACCGTCTTCTAGCTTCTATGTCACAAACATATGGTCCTGTGTTCCTACTTAAACTTGGTTCAAAGAACTTGGCTGTTGTATCCGACCCTGAACTAGCCAACCAGGTCCTGCACACACAGGGTGTTGAATTCGGGTCTCGCCCACGTAACGTTGTCTTCGATATCTTCACCGGCAATGGACAAGACATGGTGTTCACGATCTATGGTGAGCATTGGAGAAAAATGCGTAGAATCATGACACTACCGTTTTTCACCAACAAAGTTGTGAACCAATACAGTACTTCATGGGAGCAGGAAATGGACCTTGTGGTCGATGACCTTCGAGACAATGAGAAAGTTAGGACCGAAGGGATTGTTATTAGAAAACGTCTGCAGCTGATGTTGTACAATATTATGTACAGGATGATGTTTGATGCAAAATTTCAGTCACAGGAGGACCCTTTGTTTGTTCAAGCAACAAGGTTTAATTCCGAGAGAAGTCGGCTGGCACAAAGCTTTGAGTATAATTATGGAGATTTTATCCCTTGGCTTAGACCATTTTTAAGGGGGTACTTGAACAAGTGCAGGGATTTGCAGCAGAGGAGGCTAGCTTTCTTCAACAACAATTATATTGAGAAAAGAAGGTAAGTAATCACTAATCTTCTCTCTCTCTCTCTGTAAAATGATCATCTGATTTCTCGCAACATTCCTTTTTAGCTCTAATTTGACCTTAAATTTGTGGTTTTACAGGGAAATAATGGCTGCCAATGGAGAGAAGCACAAGGTAAGCTGTGCCATGGATCACATAATACAGGCTCAAATGAAGGGAGAAATCAGTGAAGAAAATGTACTTTACATTGTGGAGAACATTAATGTTGCTGCTATAGAGACAACATTGTGGTCCATGGAATGGGCCATAGCTGAACTGGTCAATCATCCGAATGTTCAGAGGAAGATCAGAGATGAAATCAGAGCCGTCCTAAAGGGAAGTCCAGTTACAGAATCTAACCTGCATGAGCTACCATACTTGCAAGCCACAATAAAAGAGACATTAAGGCTACACACCCCAATTCCCTTGTTAGTGCCACATATGAACCTTGAAGAAGCAAAGCTGGGAGGGTTTACCATTCCTAAAGAGTCAAAGGTGGTCGTCAATGCATGGTGGCTAGCTAACAGCCCTGAATGGTGGGAGAAACCATCAGAATTCCGGCCAGAGCGATTCTTAGAAGAAGAACGTGACACAGAGGCCATCGTTGGTGGAAAGGTTGATTATCGGTTCCTACCATTTGGCGTGGGTAGACGTTCCTGCCCAGGGATCATACTTGCAATGCCAATCCTAGGACTGATTGTTGCAAGACTGGTGTCGAATTTTGAGATGATAGCTCCTCCTGGGATGGAGAAGATTGATGTGAGTGAAAAAGGAGGGCAGTTCAGCTTGCACATTGCAAGCCATTCCACTGTTGTTTTCAAACCAATCAAAGCATGATCTCATCACAAGTTCAGCTTCCTAGGCATGTATCAAATTACTAGCTTGGTTGTTCGTAAAACCTCACTTTTACTCTTCATTATTCTCGATTTTGTGAGATATTTTTTTTTTTTAATAAAGCTTTGAATATGTAACACATTGTCTTCTCTTTTACAAAATTGCAGACAGAAATAAGATTAATTTCTAGCAGTCTGCTATGCATGGTTATTTAAAACTTCATCAATCAATAGAAAACAATTCGAAAAGAGGAGGCATCAAACACTGTTGTTATCTTCCCTAGAAAATTGATACATGAAACATATCTAATCTGCATTACATGGATTGACTAGTAATTGTAAGCACCTACATAAGCTTCTGATGTCTGTCAAGTTATGTCTTAAAAAGATTCATGACATTTGTGAGGCGTTACATGGGCATAACTTTTCATCTCCATGTCACCAACTTTGTGTGTATACAATGAAATCAGCTGTCAAATATATAAGATCAACAGCTTGAAAGAAACTCAAAAGTGAAGGAGAAAAGGAGATGGAACCAATAGTTGCCAGTTTATAGCACATCTTAAGTGGCCACCACGGTATAATTGTTGCAAGGTAAGAACTTTTGTGCTTATGGGCACCCCACACAACAAATGCCTGCAAAAAGACAACTTACAGGTACAGAGAATTTGCAAACATGATACCTCGACGAAGGCTTTCGCTGGCAGCTGTAAATTTACTCTCCAAACTGACTTCACGCAACTGAAAAAGAGGCAAGTGTTGAAAATTACCCTCAAGCTTCTTGGATTTTTCTGGAAGCACTTGCTACTTGTGTAAATGATTCAATATATATATATATATATATATGAACAGCTGCAAAAGAAGGCTTTTATTGTTTCCAGGTTCAAGTGATAGCCAGCCTGGGCAGGATGGATAAATCCAGAGAGCATACTGGGATTTTGTAGACACTATTTTAGAGAATATTGTGTGAGGACCACCAGATGAACCACTCAACAACTTTCTCTTTGGTGAGAAGTAGCACGAGGACAGCAAATGATGTTTTAGAAAGAATATTTCACAAATAACCTGGTTCAAAAAGTCATCTAGTCTTCTTGAACTTCTGATAACGCTACCCTCAAAGATATCAGTCATTTGCATTACCTCTGAAATACTACCTCCCTGAAAAAAGGGAAGAAAAAAGCATTATTAAAAAAAATGCAAATTCAGTCCGGCTGAAATGCAATCTTAATAACCAAATCAAAGAAACAAAAAACAATTGATGGCCAAATCCATCAACCAGCCTAGACATTCTGGACCTTAGAGGAATTAGAAACTGTTCAGAAATAAGTCATATAATCACATTGCAGAGACAAACTGAAATGATTGCACAGAGAGAGAGAGAGAGAGAGAGATTAGTGGCTAAACCAAAACGTTTCCCTATTATCAGTGACTCGATAGCCAATTTGATCGAGTTGCCAAACACCAAGTTTGGATGTCGATAACATTACAAAGAATACTACTGAACATGATCCCTCCAAAATTTTCATACTAATTTAGAAATTTTCCCAAACCAGACATCGATCAGGAAAAGAAAAGGGGCATACCCAAGTTAACATCCCATTGCCATCCCTAAACATTACATGAAAGCAGCAAGAAAAATTTAAAGACAAGTATAAAACACTAACCTTTGACCAACAGTAAATCACATCCATCAAGAATGGTCTGACTGTTGATTCTACATATTCATCGACATTTATGTCCAATTTGCATTCATATTGTATCTGTAATCATGCAGAAAGACATTTTTAACTATCCTTAATGAGTTAATTTCATAATATGAACAAAATGAAGGCAAGGAGACATAGCAACCTCTGCTATTTTTCGTGCACTCTCTTGAAGTTGCTGTAATGGTTTAGCAAGTTCTGTTCTAAACTGTATCTGCTCACTTGACTTGTCTACTGGAATGAAGCAACTAGCAAGGGCAGCCACTTGGTGAAGATCAAGATCGTTGAAAGTACCTGTTAAAAAATCATCAAAGGATATAAATAAAGGCGGATGAAATGAGTGGGTCAGTCTTATATCATGCATCTAAGACTCCCAGCAACCTGGACAGAGAAACCCAGCCAGAAGTAAAATAAGATCTGCAGTGCATGAACCATCATGAGATGGTCTTTAAACTCACCATTGAACATCAGTTCTGTAACAAGTAATTCATCTCCTGTGTCTATTAAGCAGGCCGCTCTTCCCTTTAGCTGGACAACACCATCAGCATCTATATGTCCAAGTCTTTTCAAGACTCGCAATCGGTTCTTGAGTTCTTCATGAAATTTTTGAAGCTGCAAACAATAGTAAATCAAATTAAAAGAAAATGCAAGTGGAAAACTGATGTAACTAAGCTTGAAGACAGTAGATAATAGCAAGCCCAACATCAACAAAAGCAAATACTGGAAACACTTTGAATAAAAGTTGGGACAAGAACAGCAACTCATGTTCGCATGCTTATGCTATTTTTCATCTCTATTCTGTGTGGCTGCATTGTTCAGGTATGAACACCCAATAAAGATTTACAGTCAACACCTCTGTGCAGCCAGCAGATTTTCTAATGTCTCTTTTCGAGTACACTAAAAACATCACAGGATGTAAAGAGGAAAATCACGATACAATGGGTGAATTTAAACAAGAAAGCAACTACCAACTACAAGTGTTATTGCACTCACAACCACATACCTCACTATCTATTCAAGGAACAAAGCACCCGTGCACCTAATTTATCACTCGCAACCACATACCCAACTATCAATTCAAGGAACAAAGTATTTGGCTGACCTCACCCATGCAACTAGTTTATCATGATTTATTTTAAATGCGATTTGATGCTTGAATATGCAATCAAGAGACATTCTTAAAATGACAAGCATTTCTTCCTTTCCCTTTTTCTGTTTAATAGAAATCAGAACTACATTAGTAATTTCATGCAATAAGATCAATCAAAGTTTATTCCACGAGGCATTCTCCTCCATCAGGATTTCAGAAATATACATCACACATGCCGAATCCATATCACAGATAGATCTAACTATATTTTACAAAGTTCAATCAAACTAGCATACAACAAGAAAAAATACCTGGGAATCACGCATTTTCGCTCAATGAAGCAATAAATGAAGGGACCTTATAATAATTCAATCAACAGAGCATGTAAAAATAATAGAGCAAACCTTGACAATTTTGTATTTTGTCAGAACCCCCAGAAGCATTCCCACCCTTTGCAATTCTTCCACTAGCCTTACCATTTGCACTCTTATTCCCCTCACCAATTTTCTGCTTCGAGAAAGTATCCTGCGGCTTCATAAAATTGTCCTCCCTAAACTGCTCACTCTCATCAACCACAAGATATAACCCAGCACCACCCACAGGAAAGACATAATGCTGCAAAGGAGTTGGTCGAAAATCTGTGTAAACCACATGGCATTGCTGCTTATGCAAATGACAAATCCACTCAGCAAACTCAGTAGCATTCGACATTGTCGCGGAAAGAAAAACCATCTTAATCTCTGGCGGCATAAATATAATACTCTCTTCCCAAACAGCCCCTCTTTCACGATCCTTCATATAATGAATCTCATCAAAAATAACCCAAGCAACTTCCTTCAGAATCTCAGAGCCCCTATAAAGCATTCCTCTAAGAATCTCCGTAGTCATAACCAAACAGCTAGCATTAGGACAAAGAGTAACATCTCCTGTCATCAATCCAACATCTTGAAACTCCTGATGCAACTCCCTGTACTTCTGATTACTCAAAGCTTTCAACGGAGATGTATAAATAACCCTTTGTTTTTCTCTAAAAGCCATTGCAATCGCATACTCAGCAACCGCAGTTTTCCCTGCTGACGTATGAGCAGAAACTAAAACACTCTCATTCCTTTCCAAACAAGCTACAGACACCTTCTGAAAAGGGTCTAGCTCAAATTTTTAACTTTTCGCCATCTCCCCATTATACAAAGGATTCGACATGGTCCCATGAAGGGTTTCATCTTTATTCACCACATACCCACTTGGGACCACAACTTCATGAACACAGGTCAGTGTCAAGTTCCTCTTCTTCAAAGCAGATTCTTGCTTTTGTTGAGCACCAACAATCTCTGCTTTCTCTTCCTCCTCCTCCTCCTTCTCCTCCTCAGGTTCTTTTCTCTTTGTAGGTGTCAGTGTTTCCTCCAGGTCCGTGTCTTTTCTCTTTTCTCTTTGTTTTGTTGAGCATCTAAGACATGAAAAAGGAAGTACAAATTATGGGACTTCGTTAATTTTCCCCAGTTTTCTCGGGGACCATGCAGAAAAGAGAAAAAAAAACAGTGGAGGGAAAGTACCCGTTCTCTGTTTTTGGCAAATGGAGGCAGAGAAGATGGGTTCGAAATAGAGCCCTAATTATTATTATTTGGATAATTTCCATGGGTAATTTTTTGTTGGGCTGTTTTTTTTTAAATGTTATTTTCATAGTTATTAAACTCGGATATGACGATCAACCCGGATTCAATAAGATATTATTATTTTGTTTTGTATTTTGTTCTTTCTATTTTCGTATGATCTTGTTTGATAATTGAGAGCTCATGAACATTCCTGAGATCAATTTATTTGCCATAAAAATCTAGCTCCTTGTAGTAACTCGTTTCTGTGTTAACACGAAGGAAAAATTCAAGATATGTCTGAATTAAATTTCCATTCATCATTTATGTTGTTTTTATTATCTTACGGAAGTTAATTTTAAATATAAATTAAATAAGAAATTAAATCGAAATATTTTAAAATTGATATGTTAAGTCGGGTTTAATAATAACATCAAATAATTTTTAAAAAAAAATCTCAACTTTTTTCTTTAAATTGAATTATTATTTTGCTTTTTTATTAATTTTATTTTTTTAATATTTAATTAATTTTAAATTAGTATTTATAATTTATTTTTATTTTTAAAAAAAAATTATATAAAAAAAACATTATAAATTAAATAAATAAAAAATTGATTCAACAGAACGTGGAAGCCAGGGAACTAGTACCAATCAGAAGGAACATCAATAGCAAACAAAGATACCTTCGACTTGCTTATTTTTATTTCACCAATTTTTAATTTTTTAAACCAAAATCCACAAAGAAAAGCAAATAGACCCAAACACACGAGCCCAACCCATCAGCCCATTAATACTTCACCTCCTCTCTGACTTCAACAACAAGTAGCTAACGCTTGCGCTTCTCTTAAAGAGCAAAAAAATCCCCAGTTTTTCTTAAATTTCTAGGGTTTTTATTCTTCCTCCTCTTATTCGAATTATCTCAAATC
Source organism: Populus davidiana (assembly GCA_030145905.1). Lineage (NCBI taxonomy): Eukaryota > Viridiplantae > Streptophyta > Magnoliopsida > Malpighiales > Salicaceae > Populus > Populus davidiana. Next base: position 4,706,610 of record CM057806.1, read on the forward strand.
AATGGAATCACACAAAGAAAATGAGACCAACGGCCCTCATTCCATGGGTACAACCATCATCGGCGTCACCTACAACGGCGGTGTCGTCCTCGGTGCCGATTCTCGCACCAGCACCGGTAAAAATCAAAAACTTTCTCCTCCTTCAAAAAACCTGAAAGAAAAAGACCAAAAATTTATGACTTATTCTACGGTTTTTGTTGTGGGTTTTTGTAGGAGTTTATGTAGCAAATCGTGCATCAGATAAAATCACTCAGCTTACTGATAATGTCTACTTATGCCGCTCTGGATCTGTAAATTACTATTTTTTCGTATTTCTGTAAATTTTACTTTACCTTGTTTAGTTTTGTTTATTTTGGGTTTGATTTTATGTAATTTGTTGATAGGCTGCTGATTCTCAAACTGTGTCTGATTATGTGAGATATTTTCTGCATCAACACACGTAAGGGAGTTTTTTTGTGTTGATGAATGCTGTTTCTCTTTTGTCTTTTCTTTTTTGGTGTAAAGTCTTGATTTTTTTGGATGATTAGTTGAAGAGCTGATTTGGGTTTTGTGGGTTATGTGTGTAGAATACAATTGGGGCAGCCGGCGACAGTTAAGGTTGCTGCTAATCTTGTTAGGTTGTTGTCTTACAATAACAAGGTTGGTTCGGTTTTAATGCTTGTACTGTTGTGAATTTGTTTCTGATGATGGTGTTGGGAGTCTTACAATAACAGGGTTGGTTTGGTTTTGATACATTTTTTTTGTTGGTTTTTTGGCAGAATTTCTTGCAAACTGGAATGATTGTTGGGGGTTGGGATAAGCATGATGGAGGTAAAATTTATGGAGTACCTCTTGGAGGGACACTTTTGGAGCTGCCTTTTACAATTGGAGGTGTGTGAAGTGAACTCGTTGGCATTTTGCATACCATTAGTAATTCTTTCGTGTTTTTGCTGTGATTCTTGTTGATATGTTTCTTTTTTGCACATGCACTTGTTTATTTATATCTCTCCAGCAACAGCGATAATAGAACGTTACTATTATTTCCAGCACTTGTATAATTGTTTAAGGCAACGGTATGGGTCAATGGTGGATTCCTCTCTTGCACCCATCTTGTCAGTCGCCCGTCATGTTGCCTCACCTATACCTGCCTTGTTTGCAACTGTCAATGAAAATGCAACCTGCCCTGAGGAACTTGTCAATCCCTTATTACTTCCTTGGCTGGCAGTGACAATGCTAATTAACCAGTGGCATTACAAGAAGCAATGTGAACTGGCCATGGTGTCTTCGCTCTTTAAACTGTAGTTTGAGAAAAACACCTGCTTGCAGAGACTTAATCTTGTACCGTGAATCTAGTGTTCTTGGGATGAATGATAGGTTACTCTTCTTTTATGTCATCAGAAGGTGGTACATATTGACTGGTTAAGCTTGAGTGAACCACCATTGTCTGATATATTACAAGGGAATAAACCACCATTGACTGCAGTAGTTGGAGTTGTTACAATTATGTAAATTTTGACTACTATGTCGTCATCCTATGGAAAATGGACTAATAAACTGCATCAGTTGATTAATTGTTTTTATCTGCATGTGGCATGCAGGATCAGGATCTTCTTACTTGTATGGTTTCTTTGATCAAGCATGGAAGGATGGGATGACCCAAGAAGAAGCTGAGGTATGTAGTCTAACCTGTGTGTTTGTAAATAAGTGAACATAATAAATTTTTATGGTCTAAACTAGTGGCTTGTCTAGATTGAAATCTGTTTCTTTTTGGTCGTCATAGTAACAAGTTTTTTAGTAGTTGTTCAATAATACTCCATGGTTTCACTAAAGTGTATTTGGCCTTGTTTTGCTGTTGGCTAATATACTAATGATAGATTTTTCTAGAATCATGAACTTTAATTTTTCTTTTTTTTCTTTTTTTTTCTTTTTCATGAGAATCATATTGAACCTTATTGGATAGACTGTTGGTGCTTGCTTCCATCGTAAATTTTTGCATACTAGAAACATGTTCTTGTCTTAGAGTGATTCTTTCCGAGCCTCATGGTTAGGCAATGGCTAAGAAGTTGCCTCTGGCTTCTTTTCTCCCCCCCTAAACATTATTTTTTGCGCCTTCACTGTGCCTAGACCTGCTTCTTCTTTTTTCCCTTCTTGAGAATATTTGCTGTCTTTATTATGCCATTTACTGCCTTGCCGTTTGTGATGCTTGTGATTTCTTGCAGCAATTAGTGGTGAAAGCAGTTTCTCTTGCTATTGCTCGTGATGGGGCGAGTGGTGGTGTTGTTCGGACTGTCACTGTATGTTGCTGATTCTTCTCTCATTCTTCTCTTTCCATTTGCCTCGTCTAACGGTCATATTTGTTCAGGCAATCATGGTATTTTAATTAGTAGGGCATGATGGGATAAATTAGTTTGGAAAACAACTTCTCCATCACTTCCCGTTTACTCATTCAATCACCTTAAAAACAAGCTCGTATCAGTTGCACATGGAATGCGTAGAAAAACTTTTATATTTGTTTCTGCTAATTTTATGTCAATCAAATGTTCGTTACACAGATCAACTCAGAAGGCGTGTCAAGAAAGTACTACCCTGAGGACAAGCTCCCACGATGGCACGAGGAGCTGGAGCCACAGAATTCCCTGTTGGACATTTTGTCATCATCTAGTCCTGAGCCAATGGTCACTTAAGAGAATGCTCCATGATGTTCGGCATCGAATGTCTTGAGAAAATGATGCCAGACACTTGTTCTCTTTAAGAAAATGCCTCGTGATGTCATGTACTGAGTGCTGTGAGCGATGTTTTTCTTGTGCATTGTTATGCTAAGAAAAGTACTTTCGCCGATGTAATGACTATTTTTCTGATTTCGCGTATCTTTGTGTTGATGAATCTACCATTTGCTTTAATCAAGGATGACCGTTTCATAAGAAGCATAGGCCATTAAAAATGGCAGATGACACGTATCATATTATTACTTGCATTATTATGGTCAGTGTAATTTCACAACATAGAATGTAATTTGAGGAAGGGAGAGGGAGACTTTTACCATTGCACCTTGAAACCTTCAAATTTAGAGGCTATTCTATTGCAAAACTGAAGTACTTTACACATTTAAACTCGGAACTCAGCATCCAAATTTATGATTTTGCTTGCTACAATACATTTGAGGGGGAGAATTCTTGACCATTGCAAACATAGTTAACTAAAGGCATCACGACAGCATCAAGTAGGTAGGCTTAAAGGGTAAGCACCAAACTGGATTCTTCACCGAGCAGAATTAATCAACTTTTGGACCAAGGGATTGATGGTTCGGGTGCAAAAACCTCTAGTTTCGTGCTTCTGACCTGTGTTTTCTAATGTACAACTAGGCTAAGAGGGAAAAATTGAGCTCTAACTGGCCTAGAACAGGTTTGCAATCTCACTTGCTCATTGCAGGTGCCTGGAAAAATCCAGCAGGCAGGCGATGGAAAAGCCCAAGATGCGATGGAGTCATAGAAAAGCTATTAACAGAATCCTACAAGAAATACAAGGTCCCCACGTGGAAGAAGAATTGTTGGCATCTTCGTGGGCTAATTTATGCATTGACATTATCAGAACTACTGCCAGCTTGATTAGGAAGGACAGAGTTGCCAAAATCTCCATCCAAGCTCATCTGTTGGACTTCTTGAGGAGACAGTATCTTGATGCAGCGGACACAGTTCACAAACTCTCTGAACACCCAAACAAAAGAATGTGAGGAGAGACTATAAATAGTGTTTACAGCTTGAAGACATTCCAGAAATACAAGAGACATTCAAAATTTATGAGCAAGTCAATATAAATTAGTCCGGATGTAGAGATCATAAGACTTTCACATATCGCTTAATCTATGACTCAGGATCCCCTTCGACACAGAATCGAGAAGAAAAATTGCCATCTTCGACAGAAGAAACAGGTGACTTCACCAGAAATTTACTTAACTACATTGAAATTGTTCTTGTTTGGTGTAGTAAAGTCTTCCAAGGAAAAAAAATAGAACGTAATAATTCCTATACGTGGCTGCATGGAAAATTAGTCCTAAAGTAATTCCATCCAGTATCAGATTATATTTTCATTCCAAGAGATTAAATGAAACCCTCCAAGATGAAAATCATTTCAGCAAACAAGACAGACAAAGCCACGAGGCAGAAAAGAGGCTGAATGAATTGAAAATGGGAATACTTGAAACCCTAAGTTTGTCTGGTTCAGTGATTGGAAAAGGGAAACTAGACGAGTATCAGGGAAGGAAAAGCTTCAAGAAACACATTTAAGGCCCTTCTGTCAGAAAGAAAGAAACTAATATTTTGAAGTGATGACATAGGAGGTTCTGCGTGTAGTATAATCTACCCAGCACATTCTCTATGGTAAGTACTATGAGAACATTTTCATACTTGACTAGCTATATTTCCACCAAGAGTATAAAGCATACTAATAAAATACAATGAAATATCATAGAAATTAGAAGAGTTATGAGGGCTAGAGGGCTTACTCCCAAGGGTCATCCCCCACTAGCAGGACATCATTCTCGTGATCAGTGTAAACAAGTTTCCAGCCTATCCTTTGTTGATTTTCCAACTGTCCCTCTATACCAAACCTACGAGCCAGATCCTGCTTAAGCTCGTCATAACCTGAATACCGTGTTATGTCAATTGACCTTCCTACAGCTCCACGTTTGTACACCTTTACAGTAAACATCAACCAACTTATAAATAGAAGGCCAAGCAGAAGAAATAACAGGGACAGATATGAATGTATAAGAGAAAGATACAGCAAGTATAGCAAGTGTGGGCATGCACATTAATGTGTGCATATAAGAAATAGCATTATATGGATGAAAACAACAAACCTTTGTATATGTTCGCATTCGCTGAAACTGTTGCTGTGGAGGAGCCCAAGAACCACTATTCAATAAGCTACTGTCATTGATTGTTGAGTCAATTGAATTGAATGGCATATCTGGAACTCCAAATGACTTGGAAACAATTGCCGATGAAAGCTCCTGTTGAGGATCTTTAGAATTTTCACAATTTGTAAGCATGCCTCCTGAAGAGAGATTATTTGAGAATTCCTTCCCCGGCCCCATCATGCCCTTTGTTAATAGATGGTCAGAATTCATTGGCATCACAAGTTGGCTATCAATGTTTGTTCCATATAAAATATTATTCCTCGGGTCTCCCTGGAGCTCCCCATCATGGCTTGCGTCTCTCAACAACACTGATTGGGGATTATATGACAGTGAATTGTTGTTCTGCTGCAAATGGAAATCATTTTGTGAAAGGCAAACAGAAGTTGTAGAAGATGATGTGTCCAAATAATCTATCTGGGCAGCTACCCCATTTAGGTATGTTTGTGAGGAAAATAATCCAGGGTTTTGATTCTTGGAGATGTTCAATGACGGCTTAACCTCGGATTTCTGCAGCAGATCTTTAACTAAATTACCATTAGAGGACACGGTTTCCAATGCACTAGGGCTAAAGAGTGTCACGGCAGACTGAGCCATGTCCTCTCCCATTGCTGTGCTTCGGTGGGCCCAACCGTTGATCATTGGTTGAACTATGTTTGGACAATTGTTTGTGGAAGGTGAAGTAGAACAAGAAGGAACATCATCAGTGATACCAGACTGTCCTGGTCCAGCTGCTGCAGTCAATATACTGCTACCAGCTGTGGAGAGCTGATTGGCCATTGAGCTTGGCGGAAGTCCCATGTGACCAGCCATTTCTGACAATAGCATGACGCCAGAATGCTGTTGTTGAGGTTTCAGCTGTTGAGGCAGATGTGAGAATCGAGTATTGATTTGGTTGTTATTCCTAGTCATCTGCTGTGGAATAGTATTTGGCTGAGGGAGAGAAGTGGGTGTTGTTTGAGGGATTTCCAACATTTGGCTGGGTGTCATGGACCTAGAAAAACTCTGGGATGCATCCAGCAGCTGCCTTTGTGAATCTTGAAGCTGTCCAAGTTGACCAGCCTGCTGCATAGCAGATTGCTGGGCTGAAACTGATTGCTGTTGCTGTTGCTGTTGCTGTTGCTGCTGAAGCTTCTGCATCAGTTGAGACTGAATCTGATTGTCAGACATTTGCATATGTTGGTTTACTTGATCAGACAACTGATTTTGCATTAGGCTTTGCTGCTGGTTCTGACCCATAATATGTTGCTGTTGATTCTGCTGCTGCTGGTGCAAGGTTTGCGGAAGGTTTCTAAGAAGCTGATGGCTTTGAATAGATGGCTGTTGCTGAAGAATGTTATTGGTCTGGGCAAGAGTTTGAGGCTGCAGAAGTTGGGCTTGAACTTGACTTGAGGGTAGAGTTTGAGCCATCATATTTTGCCTCGATTGTTGAGTGATGTCACCCATCTGTTGCTGTGACTGTATGATGGAACCCAGTGGGTTGAGCAAGGACTGTAGCTTTGGAAGCTGATCAAGCTGTTGTGCTTGCTGAGGCAGCCTTTGGGCATTGAACTGTAAGTTGTTTGGCTGAGGCATTTGAGGTGATGACAAGCCTAACTGGCGAGAAAGATCACCTCCAGGAAGATTCTGCAGAACAGACCCTGACAACGATTGCATATAATTGGGCTGCATTGAGTTTGCCAGTGAAGGGTTTTGCTGCATGTTCATTCGCTGGGCTAGGCTTAGGCCGGGGAGAACCTGGGGATCTTTCATGTAGATATCATCACCAAGCCAAGGCATGGTCCTCTTGAATAGGCTATCTAAATCAGTGGAATCATCATCTGCAAAAGTAAAGGTGACAGGCAAGTCAGGTTCACTCTAATAGAAACACTGAAAATTTGAAAGCCCAAAATCGTGGTCAAGCTTGAAAGTGCTTTGGCATTATTCAATTTCATGAAGAGAGTGAGAAGCACCTTCAAGATTTTAATCACCATATTAGCACATTTGGTCCCAACAGATCACATGCAGAAACCTTGATAGTCAAACTTCGATGCAGAAAAGATAAAACAGTAGAACATATCCTATCAAAGCCTCTCCCACATCATTACTCTCTTGACAATTTGATAGTATCAACCAGATGATGCCATTTACAATTACACAAGACATAGGAAGGATGGATTAATGGAAATAAATAGCAAACAGCACATGTAATTCAATCAAAATGCCTAGCAATAGGGTAACCTAACCAAAATTCCTGGGTGACATGGTCAGCGAAGAACTCATGAAAAACACAAAGCAGAAATGACTAGAAGAGTACGCCAGTTAACATTAAGGCTATAAATTTCCTATACTGTAAGAAGCTGATCGCAACTTATATTGTACCTAGCATTCCCGGTTGCCTTGGATGCTTAGATCTAAAAAATGGAGGAGGACATATGAAAAATGGAGCAGTCACTGGTTCAATCTCCCAGATTGAGACTCGATTGCGTCTTTCACCAGCAGTTGACTCATCCCAACCAACCTATGAAAGAACATTGAGTGTTTAAATTGTAATGTAATTCGGAAGTAAATTTGGCATGATTAGAATAAATAAATAAATAAAAAGATGCTACAATCTTTACCTGCAAATTACGCCATTGTGAGTTTTTCCATCTTACAGCGTCAAGATCACTGATACCAGTAATGGTGCCCATATGCCTGTAGTACAGATTCATTTTCTTTAACTTTCTAAGTGAAGGAGAAAATTGAGATTACCATTTTCTAAGAACAACCGGCAAAGAATCTAGGAATCAAGCACCAGATCAATATGAACAGGTGCCAATCAGATCAACTAAAACTCTTTCCAGATTGAAATTAATCAGAAGACACATCCTAAATTCACTACAACATGCCCTGGGGCCTCAAAATAATTCCATTTCAACTTCATAATTCTTGAAATCAATAATGTTAACAAATGACATTTAAGAACTGCAAAGAGATAACATTGCACCTTCTTGTTCCTGACTCTTCAGTTTCAAACATCATGCGGAAGCGCATGCCAAGTGATATTTGGTTGCTGTACACTGCCTTGTAATACTTGGCTAAAGGGATAACAAATTCTGATGGACTTGCCCTGCATAAAAATGCATCTGGTGTCAATTAATCCAATACACTCACAACCTATTTTATATTATTACGGTAAATGTTAAACATAAGCATGATACGATGAAAAATAAAATAATTACCTTGGATTATAGTACACGGTAAAGGGGCTATTGTTTGCTGCTGCATGGGCTGCAGCAGCTAGGATCCCAATATGCATGCTATCACTTGACAATACCGATGATGATAAGTTGGTAGGTTGCCTGTTAGCCCGTCTGATGCCCAATAGAAGCTGCTGCTTTTCATCTCTAACCATAAATAGCAAGTATCATTAGTTTGATTAAGAGGGCATGTTTACCATAAGAAAGTGAAAAATCATTATTTATGAACTTGAAATGCATTCATACAAGATTTAAGATGCCTATGAATATGAAAAATCAAATTTCAGTAAATTAAGTCATTTTACACGTAATTCAAGGAATCTGAATTCATTAATCTTTACCTCATAAATAAAACTGAGTCACCGGAAAAAAGCCTCTTCCCACTTACAAATAAACTCCACCCAGTTGTAAGCAAGTGACGCTTTGGTTGTCCTGGGTTTAGAGAAACCAGGAACTTACATAAGATAACAACAACTTTGACAACAAACGAATAAGCAATTGTAGGTATAGTTCAACTAATCATACTTCATGGGTACTGCATAATTAACATACCACGATAGATATGCCGGAAAGTCCAAACATTTTCATGCAGATCCCTAGCTACAAGTTCTTGAGCAGGTGGTTGCATGGAGAAATCCTATACAAGGGAAGGGGAAAAGATTAAATATTGCTATAAAGACTAACATGGACACTATGTAGAACTAAAGGAGAACAGCTTACAAGAGGCGGGAATGTCTTTTCAGCTGCACGGCGAGGCACGGAGAAACCTCCATGAGTGCTTGTATCACTTGCTGTCAATGTTTTACAGAAAAACTCTGTCTGTGGTTTATTTGACTTTAGTGCAAGATCTGACCTCAATAATGCATCCTTGTCAAACTGCAAAAGGTTGCTGATAGATTCAGTTGGAGTTAGCTGCTAAAAACATGCTAAGGCCATTTTAAGATTTTTTGGACATTGCATTGGGATCAGTTATAGCCAGTTCATTTGTAGGTGCTTTCCTTAATTAGTCCACACAACTAAAGCAAGTATACTTTTTTGAGTTATTATGAATCAAATCCTTACAGAAGAAACAGGTTGAAGTGTCATCTGAACATAAACTTCATCTGTTTCAGGGTCCGCCTACAAAATCAGACACAAGAACTAATATAATTGAGTCACCAAATAAAGAATTTTATGATGTTAGAGATGAAGGCCAGAGAAGGTCAGCTTTTATACATGTAAGGTGACATTGTGAAGGAGACATAGCAGCTTCGATGGAAGATTTGGGTAGTTTGGAATTTGCGCATTCACGTCCTTCTTCAAAGATGCTGCTACCTGAAATCAGTAATTTTACTCTCAAGTACCAGCATGGACTGACTTCTAAAGGAGGAAAACCAAAAGGACATATAAAATTCCATCCACAACATCCATTAAAAACCAATTTATAACAAAGTATTTTTTCACGTTACACCTACTGGTTCTTTCACCTTGTTCAGTGGAAACGGAGTACTTATAGAAGCAGCAAAAAAAATGTCATGGTTAAAAATTACATCACAAGTAAATTGGCATTCAAACACACAGTGATCTGTGAGACTCTTGATAATTAACTTTAATAGTAAAAGAAATGTTGGTTAACATAAACTACAGAAGTCAAAAACTAAAAAAAAATCATAAAAGTTTTTCTTTTTATTATTTGATCAACTAATATTACAGTTGCTAGGAAAAAAACTTCCATGGACCAAAAGTTGACTTGATAAAAACAAGCCAAATGATCTGATGCAATGACATTTTAGTACATAAAAGAGCACATGACAACCAGGTAATACATACCAAGAGAATGTTTCTATTATAACCCTAGCTAAATTAAGTCAAGTCCCACATAATCTGAATCAAGGCAAAAAGGGTAACTTCAACTTGCCACCTGAAATAGTACCCTCAAAAGTAAATCCGAAACCTTGATCTACTTTTCCTTTCCTTATAATCTACCTATTTATTGCACCCAACTAACCAGTTTAGGTAAAATTCATAAAGCTTAGCCCACTCTAGATCAAAACCCTGACACGTCATTTACCACAAATAATCAGCCGATAAATCCAATAAAAGGAGGAGGTAGGTTAAAAGTATTCACATTATTGACACAAAACAGCAACAGAAAATGACTAACCTGTTCACTATGCCCTTGAGGGAAGTAGACCACATGAGTTCCGGCCGCCGGCAAGTTCACCAGTGGTCCTGCACATGCTTGCCATAACTCAGGGTTTATGCTCTTCTTCTCTACCCCTGCATCATCCCCACGTGTCACAAACTCATTAGTTAACAAAATCCTCATATATTTTCCTCTTCCGTGTACCTTTGTTTGTTTCCTGGGAAAAAAATCGAACCCGGAAAAGGAAAAGGAAACAAACTTGCAAGACAATATTGTTTTCAAGCACTGAAGAAACAACTACATAAACAAATGGATAGATAAATACACAGAAAAACGGATTCCAAAAATATAGAGACAAACACAGCTCTTACAAACCAATGTAATAGAGACAAAACTAGCACAGAACAACCTTATTAGTTAGTTATTTACACATAAATCTCTGACACTTTTTTCAATGCTTTGCACACATCTCCTTTAAATCTTTAATAACAACAAATAAACAAGCACAAAGTAGTAACACAAATTAAGAGATGGACCAGACCTTCACCGTTGGTGACTGCGGCGGCGGCACCGTTCGCCGGTGACTTCATGGTTTCCTTATATAAACTCAACAAAGCAAGAGTCTTTTTGATCCAAAACGAGTTCCTCACTTTCTCATGAGTTTAAACTCTTACAAGCTCAAAACGTGAGCTTCAAAAGAAACCAGTAAGGAAATTATAAAGTCGAGCAGATTTTTTAGCTTAGATCAGCTCAGCAAACAAGAAAAAAATCAAACATCTGAAGAAATGGAATCAAGGGTGGATTTTGAACTGGAAAAAAAATATGGGGGTAGTTTGTTTGAAAGTGAGTGAGCTTTCCCGGCGATATATTCCGGTGAGTCGCCGGAGAAACGGTGAAGAGACAAAAAAGCAGTAAAAAGGAAGAAATGAGATTTTATGGGATTGAGAGTTTTTGCTAAGTTTTTCACAGACCAAATGTTGAAGCTTTGCCCCCTTTCTCCCCCTACATTACCCAGACAAAATTCCTCTCTTTTCCTCTCCTTTCCCTTCAATGCTCTTTCCTTGCTTTCTTGCACCTCTCTTTCTCTCTCTTGTCTTTTTATTTATTATTTTCTCTTTCCTTCTCTCTCTCTCTATAGTATTTTACATGGATCACCAAAACCTCTCTCTCTCTCTATCAATTTCTATTTCTTTATAGCTCTCTCTCACTCTTTCTGTCCTTGAAAGGGGCACTGACTTCTCACAACTAAGCAGTCAACCTCCCTACAGTAGCCTAGTTCACACGTAGGTTAGAAGTAGAGTTTACTGTCACGGATGATATAATATTTCTCAACTTAACCATTGTTAATCTCTTGTTGTTCTTCTCTTTTGTAGAGCATAGGTTTAACCTCCAAACAAGGAATAATGTTAATGTTAGTTAAGATACTTTTGTTTGTGTGATGTTGTCTATATTTTTACCCTAATCACGTAATTTTTCATAGACATTTGCTTTGATCATCACCATCACTCTCCACTAAGAGCACATTCTTTGCACATGGTCAATATCCAATCTTTTCAAGTTTCACATTGCTTTTTCCATTGCTCTTCCCTTTTCCTCCTGGTTTCTTGATTAAATTATGATATCAATACTATATTATTTTCGAGAAAAAGTTGCATTCTACAATCTGTCAGCTATTTTCATATAAAGAGTTTTTTTTTCAAATTTATTACCAATTTTATCTATAAGAAATACCGAAACAAAGTCAGAATCTTCGAAGTATAACTATATCTCACATCAAAATTAGAGGATTTAGGGGGGGGGGTTTTATAGTTAAAAGGGAAGCATAGCCCTTGATAGAAAATCCTGAATATATACATCATAAATACAATAAAATAAAATGCTAATAATGATAGGTCTTAGGAAGCATAGTCATAATCATCACCACGAATATATACATTAATTACTCCTTAAACGGCCATTAAATTCCTGAAGGGGAAATTAGAAGTGGGCATTCCATTATTGTATGAACTGTGAAGAAGGAGGCCAGCCTCGCCTCACATTATCGCTGATTGGTCATCTCTCTTTTAAGTGGAGATCAAGAAAACATTAATCGCTTAATTACAAATCTTCCCTGATAACTACCTTCTGATGTGGCAGACAATGTCGGCGTCTGGGACCCACCCTGCATATGCGATGTTGACACCACCGCTTAGCTGAGCATTCTTTTACTTTTGAGCTTTGCTACCTTGCCATGCAATCCTTGTCAAATGTCAAAATATGCCCAAATCTTTATTATTTTACTAAACGTCAAAACGTTATTCATCTATATTTGCTGATGCCCTTGTTTTCTCTACCTCCTCCCCGTCTTATCTCCTCTTCCAAATATATTTGGATGATGGTAAAGCCTATAATGAAAAGAACCCTCCATTTTACTGTAGCTTTACCTCTATAAAAATCTCTTCTTCATGTATTGAATACATGATTCGATGGATATGTTAAATTTGATTTGGTATGTTTTTGTGCCATAGTGTAGATACGAACATTGAGAAATGTTCAAAGTTTATTAATTTTTTTCGGATATTAAAAATATAATAATAACAATAAATATATCTCTGTAAAAAATCAAAAAAACTGTTTTAAAATATCACGAGATATATCCAAAAAAAATATAACAAATCACATAATAAAAACATGTGAGTGTCTTGTTTAACATATACAAAATATAACTCTTAAATGTAAAACCTCTTTTAGTTTAGCAGTAAAATCTTATCATTTAACTTTCATTTTAATTAATACCAAGTTAAGAAAAATATTATTATTATAATAATACACTTAAAAAATAAAAACTATTGATCTAAGTTGTTAAATGATTATCTTAATCTATAAGTTTAATTTACTAGATAAACTTCAATGAATGATTTTAAATTACTTTATAATAAATGTTATAAAATGAAAACTTTTTAATTTTAAAATTTGCATGAATTCATTATTATCATATATTTTATTTTATTAATTAAAATAAAAATAAAAACAAAAACTATGAGATTTCAGCTCATAATTATATGACTATTAAGATTTTGATATCACATCAAAAATACTTAATAAATAATTTTAAATTTAACCTTACCATAAACATCATCTAAGACACTAAAAATCAGACCAAGTCTTCAAGGAAATCACACCTCGCATAAATACACTCCAATATATCCACACAAAAAATAAAATTTTGCTAAAAAATTTTGTATATTTTTTTATTATTTTGATATGCTAATCTTAAAAATAATTTTTTTAAAAATAAAAAATAATATTTTAATACATTTCGACATGAAAAACAACTACATTGTTGAATAAGCATTTCTTCTTTAAGGGATGGAGAATACGAAGGTGTTGGGTGCGGTTTTCCAAAATTCGAGGATTAAAGTGCAGAGCAGGTAAAAAACCAAGGGAATTATTTACACTTGTTTAATTATTTTTATTCGTTCATTTCTTTATTAATATTAAAACTTAACAATTTTGTGGCTCCCATGTGCCGTGTTTCCTGGAGCAGTAGCTTGGTAGGTCCTCGGCTTTGATCATCAAACACTATGTGCTTAAATTAAAAGCCGACCCCAGACGTGACTTGATCAACGGTCAGTGTTTCGTCTCTCTGGATCTCGTCTTTCTGAACCGATGATTACTCGGCGGCTCGGCTAAGTCAGGCTGTCAACCCCATTGGTCCTCTAGATGGTATATATATAGTGTGGCACGTTCTGTATGAAGCTAGGACCAGAGTCATTCATTACTAGGACACGATGTCCTGTGATAGTCAATCATGACCGTTGAATGTGATGAATAATTAGTCCAACATAGGACCGTCCCTCTTGAAGGATCCTCAAGTGTTCCGGGCGTCGTCTTATAACTTCGATTTGAAGATCGATTTTCCTTTTTTTTTTTTTAAGAAAAAACAAAATCAAAATTATATCACTCAAATTAAATTAAAAAAATCAATAAATTAAAAGTCATGATTTGAATCACTTAACAGGTCAACACGTGTTTTTTTACTGGATTAGTGAAGTTTTTAAATTTTATTTTTTAAACTTAGACTATTTTAAACCTCAAATCAAAGATTTATCAATACAAATCTTTTAGTTTTGAGGGTATGGGTTCCATTTAAATGTAAATAATCATTATAATTGTAAAAAAATAAAAATTAATTTGATCTTAATATATAAAACTCTCATTACATCAAAATATACGTAACAGTCCCATTAATTTATAATTTAATAATCAATTAACAATTTATTTTCCATTAATAGAAAGTTTCTAATAAAAATGACGCGAGGATGTTTTCGAGTGACTTCTAGAATATGTTTGGAAGTGTAGTTATAGTTATTTTTTAAAGTGTTTTTTACTTAAAAATACATCAAAATAATATTATTTATTTTTTTCAAAAAAATTATTTTTGACATTAGCATATCAAAATAATTTAAAAACATCAAAAAATATTAATTTGAAGTAAATAAAAAATAATAATTTTTTTAAAAATATACATTTAAAATACAAAAATAAATAGAGCCATGATAATTGGATTTGTTAGAAGTTTTATTAGGAGTATTTGGAAGCTAAATTATTGGATTTTTTTAATCCAGAATTTTGAAGGCTGTATCATATTCGGATTCTTCGATCCAGACTATGGGGTTTCTCTATGAAATACACGATGCTGTAATTCCTGTCGTTTTTCGATTGGGGAAAATCAATCCTTTTAAAATATTTTATTTTACGGAACTATAAAATTAAAAAGCATGTGAAAATTATAATATTTCATAAACTAAAAACAACATTATGCATAAGCTAAATTACAAGGCAATAAAAATCCTACGACCCTGACATATAATAGCAGCTGGATAATTGATTTATGCTATGCTACGAGCCACGAGTCTGATAAAAAACAATAATATAAAAAATACATAATCATTACTAATTTATTTTTAGTATAATAAATAAATAATATATAGATTGATCTAATATGACTCGGTTAACTTATTGAGTCTAAAACCAACCTGAATAATTGATAAAAACATAGCTTGATCATTCCGTTGATACGCTCATCGGGCTCGTTGGATCTTAATAGGATATGAGGGAAGAAAGTGAAAATAAATAATTAAGATGATATTCTCTTTTATAAATATCAAGATGATAATATATTGGGTTGATTTTGATGAACCTAGGTTAATATTGTCAATTTACATTTTAGGTCATAATACAATGGTAACCTCATTAAAAGAAATTCAAAATATATTATGAATCTTGTTTTTCAGTAAATCTAATATTTAATAATAAAATTGAAAAAAAATCAATTGGAAAAATGACAAAAATAATGATTCAAGTCAATCTAGGTTAACTTGCGATTTGAATCATGAAACCAGGATAATCTAGAAAATAAATCTAAACAAATCATACAGCTTAATTCATAATTAACCCAACATTAAAAGATAAAATAAAAAAGATTAATTAAAAAACATACAAAAAATAACTAAAGTGAACCCGGGTTAACTCATAAAACTCGTGATCCGAGTTATGATACAAGGATAACCTCGTAAAAAATAAACAAAAATAAAACACGAAACCTAATTCCTAGTTAACATAATATTGAATAATAATGAAAATATACATATAAAAAAAAGTTAATTAAAAAAAAAAACTCTAAATCAACTGTATTATTTCATAAAATCAAGCTTGAGACTAAATAACATTGTTAAAAGTGATTTGAAAAAATTTTATGAAGATTAATCACCGATAAATAGTTTCATTTGAATGCATAAATCTTAGATTTATTTAATAACATCGTAAAATTCAATAAATTTATATAATAATCGTACCAATCCCTAAAGATTTACGTATTCTACTCATCTGAATGCATAAATCTTGGATTTTAAGATATTAAAAATTATTGAATTCCATATCTCGGGAAGCTAAAAGAAATTCATAAGATAATCAATGGACCATCATCTTCCTCGAGAAGAAGAAAAGAGGTCGCAGAGATGATGAAATCGTATCATAAAAAAGAAAGGATGGAATCATGAGAAGGAAGGGAGTGGTGCTGTTGCTAGTGCTGCACCTCTGCCTCTAATTAATCAATTAATTATTAATTAAAAAGGCTAGTAGGTGAGCACACTGTCGTCTAGAGCCCTAAAACACGGCAGGTTTAATGGGAATTGTAATTACCGATACCACAGCCAGCAGCATGCGCACTCTCTCACCTCCATTTAGATGCTTCCACGTGTCACGTCACTTCTTCCCTCCTTTTTGTTTTTAATTGTTTACGTAAAATTAGGAAGATTTGACACATCATTATATCGTCTTTTGAATTTTGGACGAAAGATTCATGCATTATTGTTGCCAAGAGAATAAAAAGAGAGAAACAAAGAAAGACAAGTCTCTGTGTCTGTTTCTCCTCTCTTTTCATGACCATGGAATCTGTCACAGCTTAGTTAATGATTGATATTGATGTGTAAATTGTTTTTTTTAAAAAAAATTTATATTAATATATCAAAATAATCAAAATATACTAAAAAAACATTAACTTAATATTTTTCATACCAAAATCACTTTTAAAACAAACATAAATAAAAATAAAAATATAATGTCAAACAACCTCTAACTTAATTAGAGTTAGGTTTTTTTTGAATTGGTTTGGAGATTAACTTGATCAAACTTGATCAACATGAGTGAGACTAATTCAAATTGGCTTTATTTTTTATTTTTTAAATATAAAATAACATTATTTTATTTAAAAAAATATTATTTTATAATTAACTCAATAAATTTATAATTTAAACTGACTATGATCTTTTCTTGACAAAAAGAATAAGGGCTTGCTTTATAGTAGTATATATTGCTTTTCAAGGTATTTTTTGATTAAAAATAATATATTTTTTAACATCAATCTATTAAAATGATAAAAATATATAGAATAAATAAAAATAAATTTTTTATTTTCAAAAACACATTATTATATTATAACCACAAGCAGGGACTAAAAATCACAACCCCCCGCACCTTCTTCACTTTCAAAATCCCAAGACATTTGTAATTGAGAGTATGAATTTAAGAAAAACAAAACGTGGGCATGGGGACAGGGATGCATTCAACAATTCCAACTTCAAAGGCTGCTTTCCTTGCTTTGCTTTCCATGTATACGTGCGTTTCTTGGGATCTGTGTCCAAAATTAATAATAAAAATAAAAATCTTTTCATAAAAATAACCCGACTTTTGGAATCTTCTCCTGCCAACCCACCTCCGTAAAATAATCTTCTTTTCCCCAAAATCACAGAATACTGCAATACGATAGACACGAATCTCCTTTGCTGTTTTGTCGTAATAAATATTTTTCTTCCTAAACTTTTCTAAAAATAACATCTTCGAAAAACTTCAGTTTAGTCGCTAGCTATATAATCATCCCAAAACAAAATATTTTATCAATTAGGTCCTTAATAAAGTCTCAAACACTTCTTAACTGCCTTTATCAAACTTTATTGATGTTTTTGGTTTATTATGTCTATTTTATACAATAAATGACACGTTTTAATAAAATAGTCAATGAGATGACGCAATCAAATCTAAATAATAGGATTCAGGGAAAAAAAAGATGGTTTTTTTTTAAATAGTTAATACAAAAATCCCAGGTTTATTACTAATTTTTTATATATATAGTTTGCGATCAAAATAGAGATTATAACCTTTTAAACAAGCTTTAAACTAGCCATTATAGGACATGAATAGTTAGAATACTATTTAAAATAAAAAAAATAACACAACTTGAAAATAAAGTTTAAAATCCAAAAATAACTAGAAAAATAATAAAATTCATTAAACAATAACTTTCAAGCTTCGAAAACTTTTTCGATCCCAACTAGTCACAGAAAGTTGACTTATTGTATAACCAACATTATAAAGTTTCTTGGAAAAATTTAAATTTAAAACATATTTGTTAACTTATCTACTTGATCCAAATATATATATTAAGTTCATATATAATTGATCAAAACCTCACGCATCAATTTCCTCTAATTAGCAGGGTGAAAAAAAGGATTTAATTGAAAAATATCTAAGATGACTGGAACCCAATTAATAAAAGTTTTCATTTTTTGGAACTCATGATTGATGTTAATGTTATTAATGTACCAAACAAGCATATATATATATATATATATATATATATATATATATATATATATATTACATAAATCTCTGTGAATATACCCTGGTATAAGCACAATTATTAAAGAAAAGCACAACGCATGAAAATTAAGGGGAAATAAAAAAAAAAAAATTCACGATTCTTCAATGCCTATTATATGGTACAACATCCATTATGATTTGAATATTTATCCCATCTATCAAGTGGCCGAATAATCGCTTGTCAAGGTTTGTAAACTTGTCTAAATTATAGAATTTAAATAGGCAGCTAGGTCCATGCATCTTCAGTCCAATAATCGCACAATGATCAATCTTGCCATTGGTAGCTAGTATTATCCAAGTCCAAGATAGCCCATTTGAATATCTTGTGATGGTCAAATTTCTACATTTAAATTTCCTAGTAGTTCTCAGGTGAGATAATTTTTTTTTTTTTTGCTTTTTTACTACTTTATAGCAATCCTATAAAACCCAGCTTGACAAGTTAATCTTATAATTCATTATTAGAGTCTAAGACGGGCAGGTCAATAAAAAAACCCACTATTTCTTTTTTCTTTTTTTAACCAAAATGATGGCTTTCATTATTTTTCCCAAGTTAGTTTTTTTTTTATATATAAATAAAAATAAAGGAGGAAATGCAAAAAACATAAAAAGGAGATAAAGTTAGGAATCTAGACATTGCACATGACAAGATGGGGCAAATGGGCATTTTCTCAGGGTCCAGAATTCGATATGATGTTAGGGCAGAAAAAGTAAATGGGAATAGACACCAATCCTGTCCTTGGATCATATGTGCATGTATAACTTTTAAATTTGTCGTCAGCTTCTTTATATATAATTTATTTGGCCCATGATGTTATTTTGCCAACCACCTTATAGATAATGATGAAATTATATATAATATGCTTTAAAATTTTATAATCATGGCTAGCTGTAGCAAAAGTTACATACGGCGCATGTCCATGGATATTAATTTCTTAATCGGTCCACCTCATTCTACCCTAAATTCAAAGTCTTATTTTTGAAAATTAAGAATACAAATGATGTTCTCCTAGAAAGGTTTCTAAAATATTTAAATAAACAGGAAAACCTATCTATGCTAGGAAGCAACTAAAATCTTGAAAGTATAAAGGAAATAAACACAAATCTAAATTAGAGAAACAATCAGGAAAAATAATAAAATTGATCCAAATAATGTTTTCTTAGCCTAATTTTAGGGAATTGTTGGTATAATAAGTGACATGATGACTTTTAAAAGAAAAAATTTATGGAAAATATTCACATCAAAAAAATTGAATCTAATCTAATAATTTTTTTTATTATTATAGTTTTAAAATGCTGACCTATTTTGATGCCTTATTATCTACTCTTTAAGTCTAAACCTATCTAACTAACTTATAAAAATATTTCCTAGATTATTCATTAGAGAATTTTTGAGAGTATGATAGCATTTAAAGTGTTTTACATTTTAAAATACATTAAAATAATATTTTTTTAAAAAATTATTTTTGATATCCGTATATCAAAATAATTTAAAAACATAAAAAATATATTAATTTAAAGTAAAAAAAATACAAAAATTATTTTTTTAAAAAATACTAAAATGGTTTTTTAAAAAGCATATATACCCCTGATCAAATTGGTAGGGTACTGGATTAGATTTCAAAGTTAGATAATTTTATGGGATTGGTTTGGTGGGTAAGCAACTATATTCCTCTCTTACTTCTTGCATTCAAACCCTGATGCTATTATTCGAGCTAGCCGATGTGAGAGTACATCACGAAAAAGACTTAATTTTGATTAATACACGAACGGATTAAGAAATACTCTTTGTTTTTTTTTTTAATTGAAAATTAATAGACAGAAAGACTTTCCATATAGAAAAAAAGATCACAACACAGTGTTTAAGAGCTTCCATAATCGTCGTTCGTCAACAATATTTGTCTAGATTTCGTCTCCCATATTGTAGTTTTCTTCACTTCCTTTCTCCCCTTCTCTGTCACTTGATCCTTTTTTCAGGAAAATACATGCATGCAGATTGCAGGACGCTGACCATCGCAGGGGGCTCGCCCTCCTTCACCGGCCGGCCGTCGGTAAAGAACAAAGACAGAATAATGATTTTTGCTGCACAATTCTCTCCTCAGAACAGGGTCCTCATACATATAGTACACGTCTCTAAGAAGATTGTACAAATCTTGGAAAATTATTTACAGCATGTGGGATCAGTTGACAAGCATGGCCATGTTCTGGTTATTATTAGTTTTATATTATATATATTTTTGTGGATATCAAGCATGCAAGATGGCAAAAACTTGGCCAGTATAAATAATTTGTTTCTTCATGTCACACACTAGTTAAATTTATTTCCAAAACTCCTTTTTTTTTTACTCACAGAGTAAGATATCGTCGTATTATTTCTTACATAACGAGACAAAACTCTATATTTTCAGAACAAGTTTTTAACGAACTATTTACGCCAGTAAATTCATAAAAACTCCCATCACTCCAACCCTAATAAATTGACGTCACAATAAACAATTAATCTTTGAGACATGCATGGCGCGGTCTGGTTCACTAACTTAGACTGGCTGGCTGTGCATGGATAAGAGCATTAAATGCAAAACACTAATTCGACTTGAAAGGTTTGTATCTTCTTCAAGCCAGCTAATTCGAGCTGTGCATGCAGCTACTGTAACAACGTAGTTTTAAGAACTCACCTGAGGTGGATTGATTTATTTTTGAGTTTCTTTTTTTGTTAAAATGCGAAGAATATTATTTTGATTAAATAAGTAAATTTAAAATAAAACCTAGTATAAATCATGTTTTAAATGTATTACAACTATATATGGGATGTAGCAGCCATGGAGGTGTCTTGTAAGTCAAGTCCTTTATTCGGTGTGTAGCCCTTTTCAATCCAAACCCTTCCTTTACCTTTTGGACCACGCATAATAGAATTGGAAGAAGCGTAGGGTCTCTAAATCATTGGACTATTACATGGTAATAGGTATCGATACTTAGCCTATAATAAATTATGACGCAGACACATGAAAACAGCCTATACCCCGTTTTGTAAGAAGACAATATCTTGGCCCTACCCCTACCCCTTCAACCCCACCAGATTTTAATTAACGTCCATGGATCACATGGAATGTTCAATGTTGTGGTTATGTCAGCATCCATGAAGATAGATTTATATATTATGAGAATATATATATAGTTTCATGTATGGTGGGCGGCAAAAGGGAACGATTCTATAATCTATTGAATCATGCTGATCGCTGATATTGATCATGTTCAAAAAGCACTAAAGTTCTTCAGTGTAAATGCATGCATATGGATGGAGTGATTCGCTTTTCTTTGAAAAGCATCAATCAAGTCCAGAATTTCTACCTCCCCTCTAACTCTAACCTAGCTATGACAAGTTCATTGTATTTGGCTTCAAAAAACATTAAAAAATGTGTTTTTTCAAGTTAAAAACAGTTTGAAATGCGATATATGTAGACAAATGGATACTAAATCATAATTAGGAGGGATAAAAAGTGTTCGTTCCTATCCCTTTGGATCATTTGCTAATAAAATGATAGTGACAATATTATGACTATCAATTTTCTTGACCTAACATTGCCACAAGTGCCTGAATTTCTTAGTTCATATATAGATAATTAAGTACCAAAAATATATTTTGGACCTTAGAAAAACTATACCTCAAATCTAAGGTTGGAGCGATTTTATCCTTCCAATCCTCCTTTTAGAGTATCCTACAAGGGGACATTGTGCTTCAATGTTTCTTGAGTTGAAGCTTGCTTGTTTAAATCTACATCTAGAGGAGGGTCTGCCATTGTAGAAGCCAGGAAAGTATTCATGAGTAGCTCTGCCTCTGCTGTACGTAAAAAGGATGGCAGTGTGTTGGATTTTTATTGCACCAAATCACTATATGGTGGGGGACCTTAGCGAGTCTTTGACAAATTTGGGTCCATTGTGTTTCCGAGGGACTAGACTCAGAATTGCTAACAGGCCAGTATGGGTTTGCCACGTATGCTGATTGTAGTCTGTCAGCAGGTGATGCACTGTGCTTGATTCAGATGGAATTGCAGAATCAAGAACATAAAAACTAGGGTTGCTGATTACCCATGCTTGTCAAATCTCAATTCAATCCCGCATGTTGATTGAAAAATCAGGTCGAAATCCGACCGAAAATCAACACGATGAAGCTTTCATCAGTCAAGACCCGACCGGTTAAGAAGTTAATTTAAAAAAAATAAGAAAAAACGAATTTATTTAGAGTAGGAATTAACTAAAATTACTTTATATATATAATAGAAAATTAATTTTTTTTTTAAATAATTTAGATTTTAACTGGGTTAAGAGTCCGTTTGGTTCTGCGTTTCAACTTGCGTTTTCATAAATTTAAAAAAAAATTTTTTTTTGCTAAAATTAAGTGTGTTTTGTACTTTTTAGATCGTTTTGATGTGCTGATGTAAAAAATAATTTTTTAAAAATATCATTGACATGTATTTCGGCACGAAAAATTATTTGAAAAGCAACCTCTACTACACTGCCAAACACACTCTAAATCCTGAATTAGATCGGGCAATTATACCATTAACATTTCCTATTTTTTGAAACAAAGACTTTGGGATTTTTAATAAACTTATTATTAGTATATTGAAGATTGATTACAAAATTTAATTTATTAATTTTTGTTTTAATGATTTAAAAATTGAAATATACCAGGGTGGGGATTTCCCCCCATGATTTACATGTAAAAAGAATATTAATATTAACTTTGATGTTTTTTTAAACTGATATTATTTTGTCAATTAAATTAAATGTATTGCATGTAAAATAAATATTAATATTAATCTCAAATACAACATTATCAAACTTGCCTTACTAATTATCAATGTTTTCAACTGTTCACTCGAAATTCGCCTCTTAATTTCTTATGAACCTAAGGATTCTATGGTGGGCATGGGACAATCTAGTTTGCTCTTTGAGCCCAACCGTAGCCCTAGCCTCTTAGGTACTTTGAGCTAGATTTGTTTGTCTGGGCTTTATGATACGTGGCATGTGTCATTGAGCCTATTTTGTAGACCACATGTATTCTCTTTTTTATTTAAAAAATAAAATAAAATAATTTTTTTTATGTTGACCTGGCTAACTCTTTTAACTCGTGATTTAAATTTTATCATAAGTTAATCTTGAATCAAAATTTTAAATTTTAATAATAATTATTTTTATTTTTATATTAATCTCGATTAATAATCAACTTGATTTATGATCTAAGTCTTACCTAAAGTAAATTTCAAGTTAGATTTTAAAATTATTATAATAATTATTTTTATTTTTATATTAACATATGTCAACTTGAAATAATCATCTTAACTCGTGACTTGAGTTTTTTCGTACATCAATTTTTTTTTAAACAATAATAATATACACATTGAAATATTCTTAGAAAAAGAAGAAGAAAGAATTGCACGCACAGAATGGGAGATTAATTATGTGAATGATGAGCCGCAAACAACTAGAGCTAGGGTTTTGATACAAGTGCTAGTAATCTCATCTCTAGAAGGAAGGTTTACTCCTAACAATAAGCCAGTGCTTAATATCACTACCACCCGAAGGGATCGTCTTCCCTTTTCTTGTAAATGATTCGCCGTAATGCTGTTATTTTTAGAATAATTTTATGAATTATTGATTTCAGAATAAATTAAACACGTTTTCTCTGTAATCTAGTGCTTGAAAAATCGATTTTTTTATATGCCACGTTAAATACAATCCATGACACTGCAAGTTTTCCAAAGGTTACAGAAAATCGGATGCGTCTGCGGTTCTTTATTAGTAGGAACTAGGAAAAAGATGAAATGAACAGCGTAAATCGAGTTTGTGTACAATCATTTTTTAGATATAGTCCATCCACATTCATCATCAACTGGAAACATTATCAATAGTCAATTAACATATGGAGAAACCATTAAGTTCATTCGGTGGCGTTGCGGCGGCGAATTTTCAGGTATCCGAACTTTCCTGCCCCTGGAGAAGAACCCTCAAACACGTATGGCTTAAAGCCTGTGGCAACGTGGTACCTCCGTTGAATCTGGAGATTAGATCAAGATCAAAGTAGTTAGAACATTTTCGATACAAGAGAAGTGTTCAGAGGTGTTATGAAAACTGAAAGAAAGCTATACTTCAAGAATTTGCTCATTGCTTCCCACAAAATTCTTTCCGATAACACAAACTGTGCCACCGCTTCCCCCTCCGGTGATCTTCGCTCCATACAGGGTCCCATTTTCAGATTTGGAAGCCTTGCTGTGCTGCATTTCTTGTACCAATTCTACCAGTCTGTCTGTCCCATCAGAGCCAAGTCCACATGCACCATAGCTGTAATGGCACTGCAATAAATGATTGCATCATCAGATTAAGTGCTTATACAGCAAGCTAAATTTTGTGTTTTACAGAAATACCTGATACATAAGTTCCCCAAGAGCAGAAAGCTGTCCATCCGAAGTAGAAGCAGTTAATAATGCTTTGAAAGCCTAAAGATCAAGTAAAAGAAGTGTGATAGCTTGAAGAAAAAAAAATCATTTGTACTAAAAGGCAAAGAAAATCTAATCCAAAAATTTGTTAAAGAGGATTATCTCTATAACCATGGAAAGGAAGCTAGGGCGAGGAAAACACTTCTCAGAACTTTTATCAGTGTATAGATTACTGACCTCGACTCGGAAGTTCTCATAAACAGGATGCCTAGTTGGTGCTTTAACTGCATAAATATGTTTGGGATCTATTGTTGTGACTGAATCCTCATGATCATGATATTTCTTTATGAATTCTTCACCTGTAACAGTCTCTGGAAGCTTATCAACATACACACCTTCGTACCTGTAAAATGATGCGAACGGTGATTATAGTTTGGAATTCTACATCATGTCCAAAGCAAAGATGATAGGGATCCAAGACAAGAGGAAAAAGAAGCGTAGAAAGCAGAACGTTTGCAATCATGTCCGTAAGTACTCAAGACAGTGACATGGTACCTATGAGGTGGGAGATTGCATAAGTAATCTAATGAAGCCTCATTATTAAGTAGTTCGATGCCATCCTTGTCCATGTCGTCTTTGTTGTTTCCCTTCGACAGTCCTGCAGCTGTAGACTTTATTATCTTTCGGCCCATGTAAGTTCCAATCCTCACAGATCCATAATCTGAACCACCAACACTGTAGAGAGGGAAAAAACTGCAATTATACTGTACTGCTACAACCACTTATCAGATCTTGGTGTCTCTAATCTGAATTTAGGATCCTGCCAATGCCAGGAAGTTTTGAAAATGTCGTACCTGTGTC
Source organism: Populus davidiana (assembly GCA_030145905.1). Classification (NCBI taxonomy): domain Eukaryota; kingdom Viridiplantae; phylum Streptophyta; class Magnoliopsida; order Malpighiales; family Salicaceae; genus Populus; species Populus davidiana. The sequence goes on from CM057806.1 coordinate 4,732,344, forward strand.
TTAATCCTGAATCTATGCCCCAAAATCGTACATGGGAAGGAATATCAACTACTCCTAGTACCTCAGCAGGCTGCACAGAATACAGAGTTTATGTAACATAAACTATTACCTCAGAGATCACAAACCTAATTATAGCACTGGTTGTAACACTTACCTGGCATACCATTGCTAGAAGTTTGTTTGCTTCCCCACACGCAGAGGTCATTTGATCCATCACCCCACACGGGGCTCCGACAACATGATTCTCCACCTATAGGAATTTACTGATTAGATAAGCTATTGAATAGATGAGTTTCAAAGTTCATAAATATAAATCAAAAGAAATGTAACCAAATATATTTTCGGCGATATAACTTGCCTTTTGGCAAAGCAAAGCAAGATCTCGCGGGGGAATGTTTAAACCTGCACGCATACAGACAAAGATCAGCACGGTGAGAAGTTTGCTCAATTGATTATTATATATTAACATTGACAATAGATTCTAAAGGAGAATCTCATGACCAAACAACAGAAATATTTGCAGGCATATAATGTTAAGAACTATAGTCACCATGAGCAGCAGCAATAGCAGACATGGTGGCAACCTCCAATGCTGCAGATGAAGAAACGCCTTTGCCTTCTGGGACTCCTGAAGAAACCTGAAAATCAACTGAAATGATCAACAACAATGAAGAAACAATAAAACAAGAAGCTCACATCCTGGATAATATTTCAGTTGATCAAATTGAATAGAAACTTACCAGTATGCTGATACTGTTCTCAAAACAAACACCCAACTCTGTCATTAGTACCACAATTGTCCCAGCAACATATGCTGCCCACCTGAAAAAGTTTCAAGAGTAACAACTAGAATGCAAATCACATAAAGATCACATATCAAAGTAGAGAATAACTACCCACTTTTGAGATGGATCTTGGGCAAAATACTTCCTTGCTGCCTCATAAGATATTGGCTTCTCGCCGTCTTTAAAATCAGATAGATCCATGTCAAATGTTGGTCCACGATTATTCAATTCTGAGCCCAATGACACCTGAAATGGCCCCAGAGTTTGAATATATTGGAGAAGAAAACTACTAATTTTTCACTTCAAATTAAATTGGTGATTTTGAAATAAGTAGAGACCGCATTAACTTGTGTATTCTTTTATTGAATCTTTATTCCTCATTAAATACTATTCAATTTTCAATTTCTTTAATTTTAATCTTCATATAAACTTCACTCAATTAACTCATACAGCCAGGATGACAAAGTTAACTTGTTTGTTGCTTACAATTTCTAGAATGGGTGCAAGTTTCTCGTGATCAGCATGATGCCTAGCCTGTGCATGTTTCCACAGCTTCTGTTTACTTGGATGATTCTTTTGTACAGCAACATGACAAGCTTCTCTGATAGGCATCTGCAGGAAAAGAAAAGAAAAAAAACTAGGCAAAATTGCTTGTAAACAAAGAAAATCCATAACAATCATGCATGAAAAAGATTGAGCAAGGCCGCAAGGTGACGGGGAGAAATAAATACTAACCTGCAAAACTAGACTTCCTGAATAGTCAGCAATACCACCCAAGACATCTAATCTCCCTGGTGCTCTGGCTACAAATATTTCCTCCTGCGTAACCATGCATCATATTGAAGAATTTAAAATCACAACATAAAATATCGTGGCTAAACCAGGGGGAGCAATTTCATCAGTATCAAGCCAATACAGCACAGAGATCTGTACACTCTGAGTCGCATTCGAGTTGTTCTAATCACATGAGGAACACAAACATACAAGTCTCATGACACCTGATGTTTCATGACTTTATATTTTCTTCTACATAAACAGAACAGAACTGCATAAGCATGTGCAGAACCAAAAAGATAAAAGTTATTCTAATTTTTGTTCCCTTTTCTGGCCTTTTCAGCAGAATTTGTTTAGCGAAACTCCTGGCGCAAAATAATTCTTTGTAGGTCAAATTAAGGTAAGATATTACAAGAGAAGTTTGATGACTAAGTCAATTTTGTCATCATAGAATATATATGATTTTCTGCCAAAAATTGATCAACGGAACACAAAGTAAGATCATAAGAAAGCGAGAATCACCTCCCAGTTGAACAATCCAGCAGCAGCCAGATCCTCCCGCACTTCATCGTCGGTATCCTTTTTTGAGTCATGTCCTGCACCTATGTCTGCCAAGCTCTTCAAGAACGCCATTGTATCGGGAAGACCTTGAGGGTCACCGTGAAGAATCTCAAAGTCTTCTACCTCTCTACTTAAAACAAAGAGAAAACAAAGAGGAAAGACAAATGAATATGAGATGAAAAGGAAGGAAACACGATCAATTTTCACAAACCAAGTAAGTTTAATGACAACAACCTCAAGAATTGGGAGCCTTCTGATGAACGACCTACAAGCTTGTTTTCTTCAAGATTGTACCAATCTGGAATACCTATAATTCTGTTGTTAACTCTTTGTAGTTGATATCCAAGCACAATCGCATCTCGCAATCTTCTTGCTCCACAAGGCTATAGATAAAGGAAACCAAGATAATTTTAGTAGAAACGGGATTCGGAAAGCAATATAGAAATGCTCATGGTAGAAACATGCACGCGAACATGACATTCCCCCTGCAAAATTTATATCAGATATAGTGGCTTGTCTGCAAGCCGATGACATTTGAATTGTACTGACTGAATCAATAGGCAAATTAAATTCACCTTATCAGAAGCATGGTTTTTTCCAAGAGCTGTATCCTGAAGTATGCGAGCAGCAACCTGAACAAAGCAACAGAACATGCATTTGTAGAAAACTTTTGAATTTTCCAATATCAACTTGATTCTTGGATTGTATAGAATCAACCTTTCTCTAGTTCTATTAAAACTTTTCAATAAATTACGGCGTAAAAGCTGAAAATTTAACATAAAAGCATACCTCACCGCCATTGACACCTCCATCATAGCATGGTTTCAATCTAATGGCACGCTCAAGGTAGGGTTGCCAGCATCCAGTCAGCAAATCTCTCCTAATCATCTCGACACCTCCATGATAATGCTGTTTCGACAAAAGATACAGAACACTTCACATGGTTGCCTTGAACACTTGCTGTTAAATGCTGAATATTAGGTAAGAGTAAAACAAAAACAAACACAATATAAGCAACTTTACCTCAAGCATGTTTCTCAAAAACAGCTCTTCATTAAAGTAATCTCTTCGTACAAACACAAACGGCAACTTGTATGCCATAGCTTCACTAAATGTGCCATATCCAATTTTCCCTGGAACAGAAAATGCACTGCGCTATCAAAATTTTGTTTTAAGCATTAAGCTCTGTCAGCACAAAAGAACAGTCTCAGTCAAAGTACCAAGCATGCAGTCTGAAGCTGCTATCACATCTGGCGTATAAGCATCTTTCGGAAGCTTGATGAAATTCGGGGGATATTCTTCCTTGTCAGAACCCCCACATACCTATCTCAGAAAGATTACAAAAGTAATTTCATCAGAACAAAATGCATAGATCCAATCCAAAGTGAGTTCAATAACCATTACATATCCTGAGTAGAACTTACCACACACTTCCAACCAGGAGGTAGAAACTCCTCCTGTAACTTCCACCCAGCAGGCTACAATTGCCCGATGATGGCATATAAAGAGTCAGCATAGATCTTAATAACTAAACCTTCATAAAAAAAATCAGAAAAATATCCAGAAAAATTCTCGTTGGCCTTTTTTGATAAGTAGTTTAGGAGAAAAGAATCAATTTCTGAGATCAACCAGGTAGTGTTCCAGAAAAAATTGTAGTTAGATAGCAGAGAAAAATTTCAGCCAACTTAATGCAGATCAAATGCCCTGTACTAACAACATACCACGGAAAACACAAGCAATGCTCACCTGTCCGCCAAAATTGAAAATTACTAGCTTCACGTCCTCTTCAACTCCGAGCTCCTTCCTGACCTGCTCTACAGAGACATTACTTGCTTTCTGCATACTACATTTTAAATCAATAAAGTAATTGTATTCTTTACAATTTAGCGAAACACCTGACCTCTGCTCTGGATTTGTGCAGTCCCCTCACAACAAGGGGTACATCAAGAACATCACGAAAAGCAGGCACTGCAAAATGAAACAGCATATAACATCAGCTAACTAGAAAACCTACTGATAGAAATAAGAAAATAAAGTAGGTGCAGACAATAATGGAAATAAAGCATAATAGAGCCCTTTTCAAACTGATGCAAAACAACAACAAGAGCTGAAAGGGGAATAAAAGGATAGAAATATGATTTCACAAACGTACTTGGACAATATCCTGGTAGACGTATTAGAAATTCACAGTGAGAATAGTCCTCGGCAATCTGCAAAAAGTTTCATGGCCACAAATTGATTTAGCATGATGAGTATCAGTGTTCATCATAATCACAGATGATTGCTACATGAATAGTGAGTCCGCTTGAAATTTTTTTGACCAATAATATAAATCAAAAGCTGTAAAGGCATTCAATCTAGAGATGAAAAGATTAAAGATACCTGCAGAACAATCGAGCGATGTTGTGATCCAGCATCCACCACATATTCTGCGTAGATGAAGTCCCAACTGCCAATGTTTTCAGAGAAGAGAGAATAAACTTAGTGATGTAACCTTACATTCAGGAGTGAGGACTGGGAAAAAAAACATGATAGCAACATCAAGACTTCAAATATTAACAAATATGTAGAGTACGTAGAGCTGATGAGTAGAAATGGTCATGGTGAGTTATGCAGATATAAAAAATGCAGGCGTGGTGATAACCAACAGTCTGCCACTAACATCAATGCTTTAGTTCGTATTATATCAACATCTCATTTTTTTCTCCGAAGTTAATTAAACACAACTTATTCAAAGTTCCTTTATTCAGTAGATAGAGTCCTGTTATCGATTACAATTTCTCCAAATCATCGACCTATTTCAAAGCCACTCAGTAACCTCAACATGGACACTAACTAATGTGTACACTTGTTTCCATAAAAAACGAAACAGATTACCTGAAGTTGGTGCAACAAACAGAACGGATGCCGGCATCTGCAGCTGCTCGGCAGGCAACAGGAACAACATCTGAAACCTGTTATATGAAAGACTAATAAGAAAATGCTGACTACATCTGTAAACAGCGTATGTATGTATGTATGTATAGCGGAAAAGATCAGGAGCATTTAGGTACCACTAGGTCAGCTTTAATAGACTGCAACCACTTCACTTCTGTTGCTAAGATAGTCTCTCGAGGGATTACTGCTGTCTCAGAATACTGAGTCAAACAAAATAAGAAAACAAACTCAGTCAACCAATCAATCTGGAATGAAAGATGAGTTAACCTGAAAGGCTATTCATTTAAATCTATGACTTTGAAAACTTTTTCTGGGTTTGCACCATACCTTTTCCAAGGAGGCAATACGATCAACTGTCAAGGCATCACATTGAACAGCTCCACAATCCAGCAGCTCCTGCCATTGCATATGTAGAGCAAAGGGTCACACCTCTTAAGTCTAGAAGGCCTCAATACGACTAAACTCAATTTCCCAGAACTACAAGATCATAAGGATGTTCAAGGCATAACAGCACAGCAATTCAACAAAAAGTTACCTTTCGAAGGAACAGTCTCGGTGACTGTATTGCAGAAGTGTAAACAAAGTCTGGTGCAGCTGTAACCACATGAACAATATGTCCCTCTAGAATTAAATGACGAACCACCTGCAAATCACAACACATCAAATATTAAAATTTGCTCTTAAATATTGATATCAGAAAACTAATTACATAAGTAGACAGAATAATAATCTTTGAATTCTGAGAACTATAATCTGACGTACAAATTGCATATTCGGCCAAATATTTATATCATTGCTTTGTAACACTGCAAAACATCAATAAATAACTAAAAAAAAATTTGAATTACAAAATTTAAAACCCTACTCCTGGAATTGTGATGTGATGTTACAAATTTCTTTCAGCAATGCTGTTCATTCCAAAATATCCATCCTATCATTGACGGGTGGCTCGACCGAGGATATATCTCATAGGACTCGAGCCATCAAACAGCTGGTATTATCCGGAAAACTCAAGCAGGATGTATAGCATTACTACAACATATAATCTAGAGATACCTTAACTACAAAATCACTTAATCAGAATGATATAAGCTGATCCACGATTAAATTCCGCTCCCGTAACATATATATTCAGGAGGGATCAATCAAAGGTTCTGGTTCAATGAGACTCAATGGAAGAGACACATGTGAAAAGAGAAGGTACCCTCCGGGCTCCACCTTAAACACTCTAAGATCCTTTCTCCAACCTCCTCCTAAGAGATTCTTCGATATCTTGCAGAGGAAGATGACTATTCATCTCCCTTGCACCTTCCGTGAATAGCCGGGACGTTGAGGAAGAACATTCAGGAGAGTTTTAGGGAAAAAACAACAAAGGGCATTGAGATATTTCCGAAAACGAAAAAACGAGGCAAAAGATCTAAGAAAAGAAATCAAGAATCTCACCAAGGGTGAGCAAAACGAAGCAAATTATACATGTACCTCAACAACACGAGTGGCATGACCAAATCCATGACCAGTAACATAGTAAGCAAAAACCAAAGGTTGCTGCTGCTTTGACGAAACTATTCCCTCCATTAGTGATCAGTTCCTTCTCCACTCCAAGAAAGTATTTGACGTATAATTAACAATAATAAAAATGTAGAATCAGATAAAGTGATCAAATCAAGGAGTTGGGATATTGTTTTTAAAATTCTTGGAAGTTTATTTAAATACGAAAGTGAGAGTGGATGAAGAGGACGAAGTCAGCGGGAGTGAGTTAGTTACCTAGTTTAGTACTCCGACGTCAGATGTCTCTATCATGTACCTTTTTCCAGGTCTTCTTTTATTAAAAACAATTCCAGTCGTCTCCTAAATAACTGGAATCCGGTGGATCTAGAATCTAAATTTATCCAGTGTAGAAAAAAATAAAAAAAAGAACAAAATTATTTAGTTCTATCAAAGCCTGATCATAAATTCAATATTCACATAATTTTTTCATCAAAACAACTCATTTTAATTATATTTTTTTAAATAATCAGCACATGGTTGGGGTTAAGACTATGTGAGGAACAAGCACAAGCACAAGCACAAGCACAAGTTCTTCTTCTTCTTTTTCCTCTGAGATTTTGGTAACGAAAACTACCCTTTCGTGGATAATTTAGGTTGCGTATTAAAATAGACAAATTTGCGGTGATAAAAGAAAAGAAAGGAATGGATAAATTTACAATTTTTAAAAAGAACATAATTTAATTACATTCAAGCAAATAAATTGAGTTGAATATTTATAGGCTATTAATTTTTAGTTATTTTCTTATGTATTTAATTGCATTAAAGCAAAAAAATTAATTGAATCTTTACAGGTTATTCTTAGTTATTTTTCTTACGTTATTTCTTACTCTTTTGGAACAACACCAATAATATTTAAAAAGGAAATAATTATTTAAAAATAATTTATAAAATCTTCAATTAATATGTATGCAATTCAAGTAGGATATAATCGAAAAGAATTATTTAAATTAAAAATGGTTCATATATACCAATATATAGTGTTAGATGAGAATTCTTTAGTTAATTATTTTTAAGAGTTATATATATTTATCGTAAGTATGAATTATTAAATTTTGAAAGATATTCCAATTCACGTCCTAGTTTGAGTTAAGTCAAATTAAAAGTTATTTATACGATCCAAACATTTAACAAATTAACTCAGTTATAATTATAAAAATCTAAATAAAACATGTTTATTCAATAAATATTTCAACCTATAAATAATTGAGAACAATTAATCTATATCAGATATTAGAAAAATTTATACTATAAATTAGTTAAATAACACCCACTTGTAATTATATCACATGAGAAGAGAATATTTTTTCTTAAATGCATCATACATATATAGGAGCTGTGTTTAAAGGATTACTTAGAAAAGGATTTAGTCTCCATTGCCATAAAGCTAGCTTAAAAATTCTTCAATTTGAGGACAAAAGAATAAAAAGATGTTCTTATCCTAATAATCTTACGAACACATCGTGCCCTGTAAAAAATCGAACACTAACATTATTAGGCCAACAATTATTTTCTCAAAAAAAGTAAATTTAAAGTCGCAATTATTTATTATTAGGTCTAAGGCAATACAATTTCAATAGATATAATTATTTGGTCAACAAATGATGCATTAATTCTTTATGAAAACTGTTCCAGGAATGATGCTTCCAGGAATGACCAGCTAGCTGTCTGTACCTTATCAGGATTTTTCTTACCATTTTGTGCTCGAATATATCTACGTATAAAACCCTCCAATCTCCTCTCCATTTCACACCACCAGCTAGTCTTCGCTTTACTAAGCTGCAACAATTTCAGAAATGGCTTCAAAAACTGTAGCCCCAGTTGCCCTACTCCTCTTCCTAACCCTTCTCTGCTTCACTTCCGTGAGCTCCGATTCACTGGCTTCAACCGTCGACAGCACCGCTAGTGAAACGTCTAGCTTCACCAAAACCGTCATAGATCAACTTCAGTCCGTTGAAGATGCACTGATTTCCTTCGAGGGGAACGTCACCAACCCTCTCCTCAAAGAAGCAGTAGAAGGCGTCATACGTTCACTCTCATGGTTAATCAAGGAACTTGAAAAAGGCGCCGGCGGCACTATTGCTGATCTTCAAAGTAATTCTTCCCAGCCGGATATAATAAAATCTGTTCTAGGTGCGCTCTCAGGGCTCATCAAGGAACTCATCCAAACTCCTGGCATGCCGGATATTTCCATGATCGGCCAAGTGCTTGAACCCCTAATAGATACGTTGATATCACTCATCAAGGTATTCGCCCCTCAATTCCTTTCGGACTTAATGGGTAAGTTCATCAAGAAAGTCGCCATCGTTGCTCCTCAACATGTTGGCCAACTCAAACCCGTACATGGTTCATTGGCATTGCTGATCAAGGCACTCGCTGCCTAGTCTTCAATGGCATCTTTGTCCCCGGCTTCCGATTCCGTTAAGTTCGAGCTTGGTTTTTTTTTTTTTTTTTTTTTTTTTTGTGTTGAGAGTTTGACCAGACTTATAGTTTGGCCAGTTTCCAAGTTCCATTTTGTTCATATATACTCTCCGAAAAGCTTATTGTTTTGTTGATCATCTTGTTAAGCAATGAGTGCATTGAGTAGAAGAATTCATTGTCGTCTGGTTATAGTTTTCATTTACTGAGGTTATTCGGGTTCTGCTACCTTCTTTAATTTCTTCACCTTATGGATTATTTCCCTGGTTTTTTGTCAGCTCTTGTTTATCGGCTAGTATTTTGATGTTGTGTTCTTGCAATGATGTTATGTTTCAGACTGTTCTTATACCTTGAAGGTTCTTTCATGCCTGCTGGTTGCTTTTCTTGAATTTCTAAGTGTTTATTGTTGAATTCTGTTATGTCAGGCTGGTTGGGTTCTTCGGGTTGAAGATTTTCTGGTTTCTAGCTTCTGCAGTCTATCCTGTGGTTCTGCTTCTTGCTTCTGTTCTTTTACTGAGTATTTCCATAGATTTTCTGTCATCTGATTGGTTCTTCTTCAGTTTGCATATTTTTTCTTACGATGTTGTCTTGCTGCAGATTATTCTGCTGCTGCTGCTGCTCTTTAGAACCTGTTCGTCCCTGCTGCACTTGCTGCACTGCATATATGGTGTTGTGCTTTGCTAGCTGTGCTGTTATGTGAGATTTAAATATATCAAACTATTTGGAATAAACTATTATGCGGTGTCGTATTGTGCAGCGAGATTAAACATTTCAAATTATTTAGAATAAAGTACTATTTTGTGATATTAGTAAAATCACTTAATTAAAATTATCATTAATGACATAACTTAAATTAAATAATTTTTTTATTTAAAAACAAACAAACAAATCCCTTAATAAATGAATTATTTATACGAAAGCACATGCAAAAAAGAAGCAATAATAACAACATTTCATGGTTGTTTTAGTAAACTGACCAACTAAATAATTTAATTAATATCAATACTAGTTAATATTTAATATATTAAAATAAAATAATTGATTTTGATTAATTTTAAAAAATATTTTTTTTTTTAATAAAAGAAGCATCCTTTGTATATCTACTCTACGATTTACTTTAAGAAAAGAGATAAATAATGAAAAGAAAAATCTTATCTGTACCATAAAAGTTATAAGAATATTTTCACTGAACCTAAAAAAAAAATAAAAAAATTCTTTCTTGTTTCTTCATGTATCTCTTTTATAGAGTAAGCATTTGTAATTTCTACTAATTTTGCATAAAAGAAATTGCATCGCATGTCGCCTTTTAAAATACTATTAATTTTGTCATAATATGGACTATTCATTGGGCCAATCTTCAAAATGTGCTTAAATCTTTCAGAGAAAAAGTGGTCTCCTAGAGTATATGACATTATCCTCACTGCCCACCAAGCAAAAAGACTAGACCAAAAGAGGAATGTCTTGCTCCACTCTTCTGAACCAAGTAAGTTGCAACTCCCTCTTTATCTGTCTGTACCATGTTTACTTCTTCATAACTAAATGTGGGCAGTTTAGTTTGTTACTGTTTGTTTTGTTTCTCTGACGTTACAGAGTCTTGAGTTGGGTTTTGCCAAGAAATGGACTTCTGTATCTTTGAGACCAAGAACAAGCACCTGTTGCACTTGTCAGGTGATTATCTTATCTGTAAACACTTAACTCTGCACATTTTGGTCTATACTTCATTGTCTTGTTTTGCTTTGATAATTTTAGCGGGACTTGATTTTGGGTTTTTATTGTTATTGTCAAAGGTTTAAGGTTAGGTTTCAGGGAGGGAGGATTATAATTTGTGGTTGTTTTTTTTACTACTTTTCTATGTTGGTATGGATTTTTAAGTGGTACAGGCTTCTTTTAAGGTTTGAAACAAGTTTTTACCCGGTTGAATATGATGGAGGATGAATCTATGTGGACAAAATTGTTGCTTTATGTTGAAAAATGAAGATGGGAAATCATGGTTTTGCAAGATGTAAATCGATTGGGTTTTATTTAATTCTCCCCACAATTCCTTCCATCTATTAGTGAAGGAACTTATTGCTGAATGATATAATTTGGGCCTCCACCGTTTTCATGGTTAGGAAATGAATGGATTACTCATGCATGCGTGCTTATAGTCAGACTATTTGCCCTAAATGTTGGTTTTAGGATTGTTGTTTATTTGATAAGCGGATTTTTCTGTGTTATTTGTGTATGGGAAGCTGCTCCATTTCTTAAATTATGTTGAGGTGCTGAGATGTTCATGATTATGTACTTTACAGGAAAGAAGCACCTTGGAGCCAAAAAAGAAACGAGATAGAGAAAGCAGAGGAGAGAAAAACAGGTCAGTCACCGAGGATAAATCCCTTATTTCCAGATCTCGTATAAGTCAGCAAGACAGCCTTCCTCCATTGGTTGGTGCTTTGAAAGCTTCAGCTGAAAAAAATGCAGCCAGCTTTCACTTCCCTGGGCATAATAGAGGGCGTGCTGCACCGTCTTCATTAACACAGCTTATTGGGTTTAGACCATTTATTCATGATTTACCTGAGCTTCCAGAGCTTGACAACCTCTTTTCACCTGAGGGGCCCATTTTAGAGGCACAAATGCAAGCTGCCAAACTATTTGGATCTTCAGAAACATGGTTTCTTGTTGGAGGTACCACTTGTGGAATCCAAGCTGCAATAATGGCAACTTGTTCACCTGGAGAACACATCGTTCTCCCTCGCAATTCACATATATCAGCCATATCTGCTATGGTATTATCTGGAGCAATACCGAAGTACATAATGCCTGCGTATGATTGTAAATGGGATATTGCTGGTGGTGTTACTCCGTCACAGGTGAGTCTATTAATATTATTGGTTGGAGCATTGGGGATTGATGCCTGGCTGGCTGAAGACATGTTGCTATCTACCTTTTAAAATTGTTTTGTTACTTACAATGGTAAAACGTTTGCATTCATATTTTGAAGTATGAACATGAAATGTATATTTACAGTCATCGCATTAGAGCCTTTCAACATTTATGGGGAAAGATAAAGATGCCAACCATTCCTTTCAGTTTTAATTAAATAAGACCCTTTGGTTTTTTTAATTTTATTGTACTGATGGCATGCCGATAATATCTTTATGATGGATCATATTATAGGTGGGGAAAGCTATCAAAGAGTTGGAGATGGATGGTAAAAAACCAGCTGCAGTTTTTATCACATCACCTACGTATCATGGTATATGCAGCAACTTGAGTGAGATTTCCCAACTTTGTCATGCTTATGGAATTCCTGTGATTGTTGACGAGGCTCATGGAGCACACCTAGGATTTCATCCCCAGATGCCTCATTCAGCTCTTAAGCAGGGTGCTGATGTGGTGGTACAATCTACTCACAAAGTTCTGTGTTCCCTTACACAGTCATCAATGTTGCACATGTCTGGGAATATTGTAGACAGAGATAGAATCTGTCGGTGCCTTCAAACCCTTCAAAGCACAAGCCCCAGTTATCTGCTTTTAGCATCATTAGATGCTGCTAGAGCTCAACTTGGTGAAAACCCAGGAACAGTTTTCAACAAAGCTTTGGAGTTGGCAATTGAAGCAAGCACTCTCATTAAAAAGATTCCTGGTATTAGCGTGCTTGACTTGGCAAGCTTCAATGAATTTCCTGCCATTGATCCCTTGCGCCTCACTCTTGGTTTTTGGTCACTTGGTTTATCTGGCTATGAAGCAGATGATATTTTAGATAGAGACCATGGAGTCATCTCTGAGCTTGTTGGGACCCAATCTATTACATTTGCAATAAACCTTGGAACATGCAGGGAACATAATCAAAGGTTAGTATCAGGATTAAAGAAACTACCAACATCTTCCTCACATTCCAAAACCACGGAAAAGAGGGTGGAGAGCAGAGAGCATGCACCCTTCAATGATATTTGTATCAGTTTGAATCCAAGAGATGCCTTTTTTGCAAATAAAAGGAGAGTGAGTATCAGAGAGAGCCTTGGCAAGGTCTGTGGTGAGCTTATATGTCCATACCCACCAGGGATCCCTGTAATGATTCCTGGTGAGATTATTACAGAAAGGGCTTTGAATTATCTGCTGGATGTTAGAAGGAAAGGTGCTGTTGTTACTGGAGCTTCCGATTCTCATCTCTCTTCCATAGTTATCTGTGATGTGTGACAAAAGACGGCGCTAAGTCAACAGCTCTGTTGATTTCTTGTTTCCCCTGTTGGAGGCAATTGACAAGAGAAGAAATTACTTTCCTGTGGTGTCAAGAGACTGGAACTTCAAATTCAGGTCATAGGGGTCTGATAAGACTAGCTGTTGGTGCTTCGCTAAGATGGTTAAAGACTGTTGGTTGCTCTCTAAGAGCTGTCTACGTGAACATGAAACCTGTGGCGCTTGTGTTACAAGTTCATCCTTAAGTAGGAGACACCAAAGCTTGTCATCTGTGAACATTGATGAAATCTTTACTATGCTAGGCTCTTTTCTCTATCAGATTTCTGCTCCAATTGCTTGAAGGTGTGTTTGGCAGACCCTAGACTAATGAACCATTCAAAATAACAGCTTCAACCATTTTCAACTTCCATATCTTCCCTTTAACATGCATGTGATGGCTAATGACAGGGGTAGAATTCAACTTTAGATGGCAATGGCTTCTAAATGCAGGGTTCGTTGCATCTTTCTTCATTTGTATCTGTCAACAAGTTCGTTTTATTATTTGTTGTAATTTTGGGCATTGACTTGATACTTGTGGCATTAGTGTAGGAACATGGAGCATGTCAATATTATATGCTGTGCCCCCACCGCCCCGCCTTCCCTCCCCCCTAACAGAATAATGCTGCTGCCGGTATTGATATGGAAGAATCACTTTTTTGGAGCCCAAATATAAAGCAAAATGCAGTGAGCAGAGAGGAGGCATAGCAAACGAGAGAAGTAGAGGTGCTAGCAACCTGCCAGATAGATATGATTAATGTTATGACTATTGTGGTTCTTGTATAATTTTAATCACTCTTTAATTGAGTTCTAATCATAATTAGGTATGATCATCCCTGCATATTACATGATTTCTTTGTTGATATAATCTGAAGATCATGAATCGATCACTTGTAACACACCTCCTTTTTTTTCTGAACAGGTTTGTCCCCATTTATGCCCTACTCCTTCTTACCTTTCCTGTCTTCCACTCTCAATTCCAATCCCAATTCAGATATAACCATGGCAACAACACAAGGATCATGGCTCAGGTCACTAGCCCTATATTATAGGGGCAGTCCATGATCCGTTGCGTCTTCATTTCTCGACAACTTACCCTTTATCCCCTTCCAAGTTCTATTTGTGCAAAAGCATACCAAGAAGGTAGAAATGGAGATAAAAACAATAACCCGAGTCAAATTGAAAAATCTGCAGTCAGGTGCATGTGATTCTAATTTCTATGCCTCAGTACTCAATCTAGGGTGAAACAAGCCCAGAAATTCTGACATGAACAAAATAACAAAAAAGTAAACATTGGCTGGTCCAGGATATAAAAAGAACCAAGCATTTAGATTTCCTTCATTATGATTTTTTGGCATCCCATAACAAAGATACATTCCAACTAAGTGACTAACCATGCATCCTCCCCCGCCCATTTTACCACTTTTTTTCTGTGAAGGTTCATCAGAACCTAGTGGTAAAAAACAAATAGCATTGCATGGAAAAACATGGAAGCAAGACACAAACTGTGACATTGAGTCATCCAAAAGGATCAGGAGCGAGCCTCACAAATCACAATCACTATTTCTAGATTGATCAGGCTCTTCAACTTTCGGTTCATCCAGATTACACATTGGATTAGTCCTGTGAATCTGTTTCGATGGTGTCCTTGCTTTCTTCTTTACTGGCCAGTCGAGAGGAAGATACGCAGAGGACTGAATCAAGGGTAGAGGTAGGATTGCTGGCCGGCCAAGCTGGAGTTCTGTACAATCACCTGGACCAACCCATGTAAGGGGATTTGCTGCAGCAAAAACAAGGATATGTCATTAGTAGGTTTTCACATGAATTCTTTATGCAGCAGAAGATGCCTTCAGGAATGCTATCTTGAATTCAGTACAGAGTCCCAAGCAGGTTAAGCCAGCAGTCTGACCACGAGGTTAATCCAGTCGTGCAACAGATTCTCATATAATTCTCCCCAGGAACACCCATTAATCAATCGAAAGTTATAACCAACCCACTCCATGAAGAATTCTTTCCAGGTAGTCTAAAACCATGGACATGAGGAAATTAAATAAAAAACACTAAATACTCATTAATTCATGATAAGGACTCCACCTAAGGAAACAAGTGGTAAGAGTTTCTCAACACACATAACAATTTATATGCATAGGTTAGATTGGTTTATCCAATGCCTCATCCCATTACCAATTCCATTGAGACAGCTCCCACGTTCCAGAACCACATAGACCCAGATGATCTAAATACAGAATCAATCCGACCTGAATAGTGTTGGGTTTCATGGATTGACCACAAAATATACTCCCCTCCTTACACGGAGCAGCAAGAGTGCACTGCATTAATGTAAGGAATTCACACATGGTACATATATTAGACAGATCAGTTTCAGTTTTCACCTCACAAGAAAAAAAAAAACTCAAAAAACGGTGTAATCAGCTTTGCTGTTCTTTGAAGACAGGCCCAGATTCTAGAATCCATTGAAAAGGTAAGAAGAGAATGGTGCTTGAGGCCTCTTTGGAATGCAAAAGTATACTGGTAGCAGTATGGTCTGGCCCTCACATAATTAAATAACTTTATATATGTTTCATGTAGAACTGGGAAAAAAATTACATTGAAAAAAATAAAAAATACAACATCCTAACCAAGGGGATTAGAAACTTCAAACTGTGCAACTTTTGCAATCCTCCAGAAAACGTGTGGCAACTTTAGAGAACTAAATGAAAAGGGGCAAATTTCATTTAAATTGCTTCAGATGCTTTAGTCATGCATACCCTAAGGTGAGAAGTGAGAAGACAAAAGTTAGTCGAGTCGGAATACAGAACTTCATTCCTCCAGATTTATGGCTGTGTCGAAAGTTAAAATTGATGGAAGTTTGCATCACTGAGTTAGAAAACTGAGCCAGTTCACCAAGAATTCCTTCACTTCATGTTAACAAGTAAAAAGCTAATCATTTTATCTGCATGCCCTCACCAGGTTCAAGAGGTCTAGCATCATCACATGAGGCTGATAAACGAGGACGCTTTTTTCTCACATAGTTTTCCTGCAGAGGCTTTGGTATTTGAAATGAAAACTGTGCGAGAGTTAAGCCATCTCTCATATACTCTGGATGTTCAATTAAGTACCTGCAAAATCAAGAGATTTAACACCTAAAACAAAGATCAACAAAAGATTATCTAGCATTATACATAGAGATTAGCTCAAGTGTGATAAACAAGGGGTCCGAGCCATTGCAATATAGGAGTATTCAAGCAAGAGGAGTCAACATACTTTTGGATTTCCACCATTGAGCGAAGTCTCTTGCCTGATGGTGCTTGATAGTACCTGAAAATTAGAAAGGGAAACAAAATGTTATATAATGAAGAAATCATGATGGTAGAAGTTTCCTATAGATCTCGATGCAGACATGTGAATATTAAAAAATGGGAAAACTGATTAAGAGGACAGTGCGAAGTGAATAAATCTACATTTTCAACTGATAGAAAAGAGGGAGAGTGCGGTCATAATAGTGTAGCCAAATGACATTACACAATTAGTCATCATCATCAATTAAGACTTGAACCATTAAAAGAATATTCTACATAATACTCAACTACAGTTGACACAGAGTTGCTTGTGCTCTTAGAGACATGGAAGGCTTTAAGGTTCTTGATAGGTTTCCATAAATGGAAACCATACCGTGTGAAATTAGATTATAGTATAGAACAAACTATGTGTTTCAAATAAAATGGTACACGTACACATCTGCAAATTTGGTACTTCCTTCGCCCCTGATTCTCAGCAACCTTTGCCACCCGGGAGGGGGCTGAGCAATATTAGGTTTATCAATTGCCCACAGCCTACTCCCATCTTGATCAATGTCTGTTGGATCATCACATGATATATCAGGCCGCCACTCACGAGCAGTTTCACAAAAAAAAGGCTCTTCCAGAATATGTTCACGTAATTCTTCATACTTCTGTTTTGTTGGGATGAGCCTCCACTTGAAACATTTGGCACATTGCACAGTAAAAGCTCCTACAGATGGCAAAACTCTAGAAGGCACATTCAGGTCTGAGTATTTTCTAAATGGATGGTGGGACAGGATCGGTTGAGGGACAGGTTCAATTTCACCAGCATCATTAGCCAAAGGGTCATAAAGAACCAACTGTTTAGAGGAATCTTCAATTGATTGGTCATTTATATCCCATGTACCATCAGAGTTACCCTCATTCGAGGAAGAAGAAACTTCAATTGGTTCCTGAAGGGAGCTATTCAAATGAACTGTGTAACGTGAACCAGTGCAGTCATCTCCTTCCTTTTTTAACACATGGAAAGTTTCTCCAGGATGGGACTGCATCTGATTATGCCTCAACCACCTAACAGACAGTCATAAGGCTAGATCATAAAACTTCTCCATCAGTGAATATTTGATCTTTTCGAAAAAAGAAAAGAAAAACCTCCTCTTTCATAGGAAAAAAGAAAAGGCAATTTATCCTGATATAAGGGGAAAAAAAGTCCATAAAAGGAGGACGAGACATCCTTGTAAATACAAGTCAAGAAACAGAACAAAGATAAAGAACCAAGGCTTACAAATTCTTTTGAAAGACAATGGAAAAACAAGTTATTTATCAACATTTAGTTACTGAAATGTTCATCATTTAGAGTTAACCCCCGCTTTTCTGTAGTTTAGGTAATTTTTCCCTTTTCATTGGCAGGTTCTTTCCTTTCCCCGTTGACACATTAAGATTCCACTAAACTATGCATCGCTTGCATAACAGGCAAAATACAGTACAAAACGTACCATTACAACATGTTATGAAAAAACAAATCCTCAAATGGCAAATCACTATAAATAAATATAACATGGATCACCAACTAACCTATATCTGCTCTTTAAAATATGAACACAGAAAATCCTCCCATAACCTGCACAAAGAAAATACCTCAATCATATCAATCTAGTGTAACAGACTCTATACTTATAACAAAATTATTAAAAGGAAAAAAAAAACGGCCACTAGATTTTTCCTATGGTAGAACTCAATGTTGCACGTTGCTAAAAAATAAACAAAACTTAAAACCCTTCTCTACTATGTTATTATCCAACCAGACTTGACAATATATCAACTCTTCTAGTCCCCCACAAAAAAAGGTACGCTTAAGTTTATATATTTGACTAGATTGGTAGGATCTAAGATAAAAAAAAAGATATTGAAAAGTATCCATTTTTAGCATAAGGAAAAAAACCAACAAAAAGGAAAGTCATTAGTACAAAATAATACTGAAACTCAAAAAACTTAAATAGACACAGACAAATCACACTTCCCCAAAAGGCAACAACACACAAACAAACACAAAAGAAAAGCACAAACACTCCAAAAATGCCAGCTCAAGTTCCAAGTTTTTCTCTTTCTCAGTAACCCAACAAGTTTTTCAAGACAACCCGACAAGCCAAACAAACATTAAAACAACAGGAGCTGATCTGATTGACAAAGAAAAAGATCCGAAACCCAGAAAGATAAATCACAACCTGGAAGAGAAACATAGAAAAAGAATCAAACTTACAGTTGGTGAAGGTGATGTGATCAGAGCCGTTGGTTGTATGAAAGTTGACTGGATCGTACGGTCAAGAATGTGTGATAGAGAAGTGGGAGTGCTGTTCTGTTTCTGTGTTTTCGCAGGGTACAATCTCTCTGCTTTGGTCTCTTCTTCCTTGCTAGGATAGATAGGAGACCGTTTTTATTTATTTATTTTTGCTTTCCCTTTTGCTTTTATGAATAAATGAACCATTCGATAAAGGTAATGTTTTTGAGGATGTTAAAAGTATGAGCCCATAAGAAAAATTACTTTTTCAATCTAGTACTCTAGTAGGCTAATTTTAAGATTTTTTATCTGATTTTTTTTAATTTAAATTTAAAATTAAATTATATAAGAGTTATCTTGATGTTACTTAATAAATTTAAAAATAAAATAAACATAAAAAACTTTCTTACCCAATTCCTTATCTAACTTAAATTTAAAATTAAACAATATAAGAATTATTTTAATATAATAAAGTTAAATTAATAAATCAAAAAGTGAATCAATTAACCAAAGAAAAAAGTTAAAAGATAAAATTGATAAAAAAATAATAACAAAACTATTAACTTGATTTTTTATTTAACCTATAATTTAATATGATCTAACCGACATGGTTATTTCAAATATGTCTCAAAAAATCATTAAAAAGATTTAAGGTTAAAAAAAAAACAAGATTAAAAAAAAAAGTTTTTGTTTATGGAACTCTTTTCATATGAATAGTAATAAAAAAATCTTGTTTGTTTTTTTTAATATGTAGGATAATATGTTGTCATTTCACTTTTAATTATAGTTAAAATTCAAGCTTGTTATACATATTTAATTTAGTTTGTTATAACAAGTTAACGTGATGATTTATCTCATCAAATTTAAATTTGTGAAAATATTTTTTTTATAAAATTATATTATTTCAAATAAAATTAAAATAATATCATTTATAGAGTTTTCTTTTTTATAAAAGAAAAAAAAACTTAGCTTGAATTTTAAGAAATAAATGATTTGGTCCTTTTTTCGAAAATTATCAAGTATTCTTTGTTCTCTAGCGTTCTTTAATAACTTGGTTCTTGTGCTTATGCTGCTGGCTTGCATAATGAAATTTATATAAATATTAAATTGTTCCTTGTTAAAAAAATTATTAACCAATCTTTTTTTCTTACAAAAACTTAAGGGGTGTTTGTTTTAGTAATTAAGTATGTTTTTTAAAGTATTATTATAGAATTGATTGACTTAAAAATGTATAAATTATTGTTAAATAAACTGATAAACTCCAAAACATATTTGAGTTATTTTTTTTATTAAAATGATATTTTTTAATTTTTTAAAATATTAGTATTAATTTAATATGATTAGATCGAGTTTAAATTAATCAATAAAATTATTAAAAGCTCAGGTAGTTCAACTAAAACCCTAACATACATAAGTTATATCCTGAGTTATGAATTTTATAAATCAATTTGTAAGGCCTGGTAGAATTTAACAACTATGTATCCAAACCCTATGGTCAAACTTTGCACGCAGGCACATGTATTCATTGTTTTGACACCATTTCTATTTTATTTTATTTTATTTCCACCCACAGATTCAAAGGATTTTGAGCTACCAGATCGGCCGCCTTCCTCTTATATTATAATCTAGAAAAATACAATTATTAAGATTTTCAACCAAGTGTGCATGCAATATTATGTATTTTAAAACATAGGCTTCACAAAAATAAGATTTCAACATGAGACAAAACCATAAATGGATGGCTGAGTTAACGATAAGATTTCAAATATAAGTGAATCTCTCTTAAATTGGATTTTTAGGCTGGATTACCAGTGCATGACTAGAAATTGAATCTTAAGCTTTGTTTCTGCTAATGAAACTATGATTGGAAATGGAAATTTGCAACCATAAGCGCAACACCACGTCGGATCTAATGAAGCAGTAGTTCGGATCCTGATTATAAATTTTATGTTACCATTTATAAATTGTCCAGGCTCCGAGCCTGCAGATTTGCAGGTTGACTCTCCAAGCCATATGTCTTACAACTAGGGTCAAGATCATGCGGGGAACAGAACATCCAGCCTGCATGTTAGGGGGTTGATGATGCCTTGTGAATCCTTGCTACTAACATTAACAACTTGTTCTAATCAACAAATGTAGACTGATATGATAATCATGCTACTACATAATAGCATCAACAGCTGAAAGCCTGATACTGATAACTGCAAAATGCGTAAACAAGTTCGTCTGTTCGGCCGCAAATTCGGTATGAAAATCACCATGAGTGAACCAAAACAACCATCCTGAAAGCAATCGTGTACTTGGAAGGGGATAGAAGCAAAGCCTGGAGGGAGCACAACAGAGGTGAAACAAAACAATAGCTAAATCTGATGGAAAGATGACATTCAATAAGGACATATCTGATGACTCCAGTATTCTTTCTGGAACTTTAAACTATCAACCTCAGCACTCCATGCGAACAGTTTGGACAAATCTATTTTACATTCCCTAGAGACCAAGTCAATAGCAAACATGCAAGATTGAATCATACACTTGCCTGAAATGATCCTAGCAAGAGAAAAGGAAAGGAGACAGAATCCTAAAGAGTTTGGTTAATTCAATTCATTCCTCTTGAAATCGTAACTGCAAATATCAAAAAGCCTGAACTATTGACTTAGTTTTGCTTTCACTGCATATGCAAACATTGCGGGATATGCAAAGTTCACTCAGAAACCAGCAGCCTGGAAAAGATTAAATAGATAATAAATTGAGGGAAATGTCCATCCAAAATATTGATACAGCCGATAAATAAAGCTTGAAAAACGCATTTCATATGCAAGACCAAAACATAATTTTCCTTTATACCAATTGTCAAGAAAAAATGGCTACAAGTACCGATACAAACTTTCAATGCTTATACCTACTCGTACACACAGAAAAACCCTGCTATAATCTGACAGCATGAATGAGTTTGAAGACTAGAAAACTGCACTTGCATACCAGATTGCTGGATGGCTCAAAATGAAGGTGAAGTTATCGTTTTATTATTTTTCGATTCCTCGAGATGTTGCCAACCAAACAGGCAAACACAGCTAAAACAAACATGCACTCTCGGCAATAAGATAACATTCTCTTCAATTCCCGCACAATAAGATGTCCTTATCATCTTGCACAGAGTTAAAAAAAACCAATTGCAACACAAAATCCCTAATGCATGTGAGAGAATGCGCGCGCGCACACACACATATATATATGCATCAATCAAGCAGATCTCGATTATCCTCCTATTGCTAAGTGTAGTTGAGGTGAAAAGTGGAAAATATCCGTGAAGCTTCCATATGTATGAAATAATCAGTGAATTCATCATTCATGACCTAAGGGAATAATAGCACAGAATTGCCATATGTTTGAAATACTCTCACCAAAACTAAACTATGAATTACTGCTTGGTAGAGGCGGAAATCTTTTTCAGCCCTCAACACTGCAAATCATGAATTCCGCAAAACAATTTTCCATGCTAATTACGGATTCCTTAGTTGACAACAGCAGTTGAAAATCACATACTATGAACAAAAAAAACCCATTAAGTCCTGAATCTCATCTTGATCATTTTCTACCTCCCAAATATCTAATGAATGATGACTATCTTAAAACATCAAACTTCAGGATTCATTTTGTTGTCAGCTGACAATCAAGCTCATTATCAGTCAAACTATTAAACTACCTAAAACTTTTGGAAATCTTCAGAAATAAAATCTATCACTTTGCATCCCCATTTCCACACACCAAGATAAGAATAAAGGACCTTTGCTCTCACCTGTACCCAGAATTCATTTCATTTCCTGTTCCATACCTAATCCCCTTGCAGAACTACAGTGATCCATTCCACATATCAATCAATCAATCCATAAAAAAAGGAAGAAAAACATAAAACCAGGTTAATAAACCTGCATAAATGAAGAGTATGACAACATAAAAAAGCAATCATGATTATCACTAAATCACTCATTACTGACTAATAAAAGCTTAGAACTTTAACATTCATACTAATAACTAAGCGATCCATAAGCCAGCATAGCAAAGTTCAAAGTTCAACATTTATACTAATCAATCCATACCTACAAACCCCATAAAACAGTAAAATCTAACGAAACCTAACAAAACCCATTTCTCAAAAGGAAGCAGATTCGACAAATAAGCACAGACCCACCATAGAACAAGAGAAACCACGGTCTGGGCTCGAATCAGAAGGGACTAAGGAGCTGATAAATCTGGGGTTTAGGCTCAGAATTCATTCCAATGATGACAATCATAGGAATGAATCCGTAGTGTGTGATTACTTTCGCCTTCTTAAATGTCCATGTGCTCCATTCTTTGACATACTGTGATGCTGACTTCTCTTCCACACCTTTTGCTCCCTTGCCGCTGCCTTTCGTCTTTAGAGAAACCCTAGACGCCATTTTTTTGGCTGGTTTAAGAAAAGAAAACTTGGAAGAACCTTATATTTATATGTCTGGGTTTTTATTGTGTGACGTGTTTGGTGTTACTGCTTTTGCTCAGTTGTCTGTCACTTTGCTTCTCGAAATCTGAAAATTCTAAATTGGAAACTTATCCTAAAATCTGCTCAGGACCCCTGAATTCACTCGGAAACCAGAGAACTTGAGACCTAACTGAGTCGAATTTGAAGGTATACGAGTTAAGAAGTTGATTCTGTCAAAACAATAAATATGCTTTTTGTGCCGATGCTCGGTGTGGTTGTTAGCAGAATTCTTAGAGAAACAAAGACATGCATGCATGGCTTACGATGTTTCATATTTGGTTTCAATAAAACACGTCGCATCTTTGGAAAAACTTGAGGATTCAAAACTTTCGTCAGGACAGAGCTCCTGGTCTCTCAATATTATCCTTTCTGTTGCCTGTTTCGTCAAATTACTGGTAGAGTGACTTCACAACTCAATATTGTTGGGTAGGGTGGGCTCATTAGCTGTTGATTTGACCTTTTTTCCAGCATGAGAAACTAAAAATTCTGTCTCTCATGATGCATCTTTTCCCAAAAAATACTGTAGGAGAGAAATGCGTGGTCGAGCAGTATGAACGCAAACAACGAACCTTACTAATAAGAGGTCACCCTCCTCGATCTCTATCTTCAAGGCTCGAAGATTAATCTCATAGCAGATGGAAATGAATGACTAGCCATTCAAAATGTAAGAAAAGGAAAAAAAAGGAGGGGTGATTTTTTATCCACGGGCCAAGAGGCGATAGTTTACCTTGTGAGGGACGTCAGAACCTCGAAGTCCACTTAATCCCGACACATGAGCTTAGTCAGTTCAAAGCTATGTAGAATCATGGGGATGCTTGGGTTTTGGTGGTTGGTAGGCAGGATGCCAGAAAGTTGGTGGCTCAGTAAAAAGCTAAGCGATTCTTCAAAAAGTTTCCTGAATAACACTAGCTGGGAGCAGGAAATGGAAGGGAATCAAGCAGCTGACCGTTACTCTACACATTGAACATAAATCTGTTGAATCTAAAAGAATCCACAACCACAAATCCAGCACGAATCTCTTCCCTCGAACCAAACAATACATCAGAAAACAGTCTATTAATGACCAGTACGAAAATTGAGAAATTCAGAGCATCAACAAGATATGAGTCAACTGACAACACAAGGAATAATCCAATCTATCAGGCAAATACTATGCAATGGGGATAGTAAACCGAGCAGAAAAGGTACATGGTAAAGCATCCAAACAAAAATGATGATATATGTAAACTATAAAGGTAGAAGCAAACTTGGATAAAACAGCGAAAATCCACACAGCAGAGAACTGGCCTTCCCTTCCCTAAACAAAAGCGAAGCTGGATAACACTACCGAGAACAGTTGTTTCTTCATTATTACTCAAGTAATGAAATCTCAGCATCTATATAGGAAATTTAATCAGTCAGGCATCACCTCTTTCTTGATCTATTTTACATCAGTTGAATTCGCTGGTGAACTACCTCTTGTATCATTGCATTCATTAACAAGAACCGCCATATCACAAGAGAAACATTGTTTCATGTAATCAAAGTAAAATCTATCAGTGAGATCACACTCACAAATTACATAGAATGTATTGCAATCTAATTGCACAAAAATTAACCCCCATTTCTACCGCTTGATATATACTATTTCAAACGAGGATTGCATGACTGCATAAGACAAGCACAGACCACAAAAGATGATGGAACAGACAAGCTCAAATGTACGTGGAAGAAATGAAACTCGATTAGTATTATGATCAAAATATATGTAAAGCTACATGGCAAAGCATCTAAAACATGTTGCAGACATGAACTATATGCTAAACCTAAAGCTGGATACAACAGAAAATTCACACTCCAGAGAGAACTAGCTTTCACAAATTAGTGAAAAAGTCAGTCAGTCACACAAGTATTCGATTCTTCCAGAAATCTTTTCCATGTGAAGCAAAACAGCTAAAAAATTCCAAGCAAACTCATGTATTCATTATAACTTATTCTTGTCTATCGCTAAGCCCCATCCACAAACATACTCCTTTTCAGATGGAACATTGGGAAAATGAAGGATAGAAACCAATCTGCAAAACTCATGTAGATGGCAAAATACAAGTTGGAATCTTAGGGTCTCTATCTACCCACAAAAAAACACAAATGAAGCATGAAATTCCTACTTTCATCCATCCAACATCACCCTATAACTCAAACAAAACTCATCAAAAGAGATGAAAGAAGTGCCTAAAAAGAGAATAATTTTTTACCCAAGACATGAATTTAAATAAATTCTCCATCACTAAACTTCCATCTTTATATATGCACAAACACAATTTCTCATGCAATCATACATCAGTCACAAAACAAATCACATAATCGAATCCAACAAAAACCAAAACAAACACAAAAAAAACATCAAATGAACAGGCAAGACAGACAACAAGCAAAAATACCCTCAATAAAAAAAGTAGTATATCACCTTTGAAAAGATCCTTAAGCATCCAGATACCATAACAACAAAAACATAAAACGGGATCCTTCAGAAACTTCAAAAAAACCCAAAAAAAGAGCAACAATTTCTCAATCATTCAGAAATCTCAACATCACCATCAGTAATCTCCTGCTGCAAATCTTTTGGATCTTTCCCATCAACAGTACACCCAACAGAAACACAAGTCCCTAAAATTTCCTTCACTGTCCCACTCAGATCTTTAGCCATCGATCTCACACTCATAACCTTAGCAATCTCAATAACATCATCAAGAGAGATGTTCCCATTATGCTTTATGTTCTTTGTCTTCTTCCTGTCTCTCTCTGGCTCCTTCAACGCCTTGATGACCAAAGCGGCGGCTGAGGGAACGACGGTGACCTTGGCCTGACGGTTCTGGACGGTGAGCTTGACGGTGACACGGAGGCCCTTCCAGTCCTTGGCAGTTTCTTTGGCGATGTCTTCTCCTATTTTCTTGGGAGAAAGTCCGAGAGGTCCGATTTTGGGAGCGAGCGAACTGGCTGCACCGACTTCGCCTCCGGTTACCCTCACGTAAACGTCGACAACCTGAGATGGGTCAAACTTCGGCGGCATTTTTGCTGCTGCTTGCTGACCGAGGGAATGAGAAGAGGGGCAAGGGTTTCACGAAATAGACGGATTATAAAGATATATTGGCCGCTAGGGTTTTAAGAGAGTAAAATGTCATTTTTAGCCCAAAAAGGTAGGTTTTTTTCTTGGACTTTAACCAAGCCTTATTTGATTCCCTGTATGATAAAGGGAACCGTAGTCCGGAGTGATGGGTAGAACATGCAGCAATCATATCTTCTGATTGATCAAAACCGCGTTTTCAGCCATATTTTAATGTTTTTAAATTACTTTAATATGTTAATTCAAAAATAAATTTTAAAAATAAAAATAAAATATTATTTTAATACTTTTCTAAATAAAAAACATTTTAAAAAATAAATGTTACATACTTCTAAAATCGAATGAAATGAAGTCGATTACCAAAAAAAACAAAAAAAACTTTGAAAATATGAGTTTACCGTGTTTGGTTTTTTACAAATATGTTTTCATTTTGTTCCATGATTTGTTTGAAATGGTCCCTAAACTGTATTATGTTATTGAGGGGAGAGGATCGAGGAGGTAGGAGAAATAATAATTTTTCATGAGTTTCTAGAGTGATTACAAAATGTTTTAAAACTGTAATTTTAAAACTTGATTTTGGTTGCAGTTGAGATGATTAATCTGAATTGATTTCTCATTTTGCAAATTGATTCAGTTAAATTATTTTTAAAAAAAAATTAATAGATTTTCATCTAATTCTAAGTCAACATGATTTTTGATCAGATCGAAACGAGTCAATCTCTTGAGTTTTTTTTATCTAAATCAGGCAAATCTAGGCTCTAGTTTAATTATGTCCCTGGTTGACCCGTGTTTCAAGTTCTATAGCAATGTATACAACCTCTTTCCTAAGACCTATAACATGTTCAAGTTCGTGTAAGTAAAAGACAATACACGAACTAATTTGATGCTGTAAATCCTTCGGTGCTAAAGCAAAATAGAAGCTAGAAGATGGAGAAAACTTTGAGATGGTTCCCTCATTACTTTAGAATTGCATATACTCAATGAAATAAATCGTTTTATTCTAGAGTGAGGCCCTTCCAAATTACAATAAGTGGCTGTTTGGTAGTGTGGTTGCGGGTGAGGTTCACCCGCAACCACACTACCTAGTGTTTGGTTAAAGAAAAAACAGGGTATTTTGTTGGTAGGGCCCACTGATATTTGAGGCTGCACCACAGGTTTTGAGAAGTAGTAAAATGCTGCTTCTCATGCTGCTAACCCGTTGTTATTCCACAGCGCACTGTTCACTAAATGAACAGTGCGAGTGGATTTTAATTCACTCGCACTGTTCACGTGAACAGTTTTTTTTTTTTTTTTTTGAAAAACTAGTGCTTAAAGTTTTTTTTTCCTGAAAAACTAGTACAATTAATTAATTGCACTCGTATTGTTCACGTGAAAAATATACATATAATTTTTTAAAAAATTAGTTTAAGGTAAATTGTTGATTTTTTTAAAAAAAATTGTGTTTTACTCGAAAAACTAGTACTTAATATCATTTAATAACACTACATAAATTAGAAGGATATCGCATAATGACGTAGCATTTATGAAATTTGATCGCAATTTCAATTATGTTATTTCCGGGTCCGGCCCAGTAAAAAAAACTTCAGTTTTTATTTTTATTTTAATTGTGTTCTATTCAAAAAATTAAAAGGAGATCGCTTGATGACGTAACAAAAGATTCAGTTTTTGTTGTTGCGCGCTTAAGAAACCATGAAAAATAGTCCTTATTGGATATATTTCATATGTGATGACATTGCACATAGTTTAATGAAATAATAAAAAAAAAATTGATATCAATATTATTTATTTTATGATGTAATAACAATAATTAAATTTACAATATTTAAATTAAAAATCATTAGTATTAATATATATATATATATTTTAATTATTTTATAACCTCAATTTGAAAAGCATTTTTTTAACCAAACACATTAAACTACTTTTTCTTCAACCTCAATTTCAACCACAGTTTTAACCAAACACCTATTTTTTCAAACTAACCTCAATTAAAAGTACTTTTTATAAAACAACTTTTTTTAAACCACAACCACAAAAGCTACCGCAATACCAAACACACTCTAAACTTGTTGCAGCGTGGTATCTTCACATAGGCTCACTTACAGAGCTAAAGAAACCTTAGCCACCATGGCTAACATCTCGCGATCTGCTCCATTCTTATAATAATCAAATGGGCTCAATAAGAGGTCACCTCGATCTCTATCTTCAAGGCTCGAAGATCAAAATGAAAGAAGAGGAATAAAAGGAGGGGTGATTTTTTATCCATGGCCCAAGAGGTGTGATAGATTACCATGTGATGGACGTCAGAAGCTCGAAGTCCACTTAATCGCAACACATGAGCTTAGTCAGTTCAAAGCTATGTAGAATCATGGTGATGCTATGGGTTTTGGTGGTTGTTAGGCATGATGCCAGAAAGGTGGTGGCTCAGAAAAAAGCTAAGCGATTCTTCAAAAAATTTCCTTAATAACATTAGTTGGGAGCAGGAAATGGAAGGGAATCAAAGCAGTTCACCGTTACTCCACACATTGAACATAAATCTGTTGAATCTAAACGAATCCACCACCACAAATCCAGCACAAATCTCTTCCCTCGAACCAAACAATAATGATGATATAACTTCACAGTTTGAAAATTGAGAGATTCGGATTTCGGGGCATCAACAAGAACTGAGTCAACTGACGACACAGGAAAATAACTTCATCTATACAAGGAATAATCAAATCTATCAGGCAAATCCTATGCAATGGGGACAGTAAACCGAGCAGAAAAGGTACCATGGTAAAGCATCCAAACAAAAATGATGATATATATAAACTGTAAAGGTAGAAGCAAACTGGATAAAACATCGAAAATACACACAGAAGAGAAATGGCTTTCCCTAAACAAAAGCGAAGCTGGATAATCACTACCGAGAACTGGCTTTCCCAAGCAGCTAATAGACTAAACCTGACTAACAGTTGTTTCTTTATTATTACTCAAGTAATGAATTTGCAGCATATACATAGGAAATTTATTCAGATAGGCATCACCTCTTTCTTGATCTATATTACATCAGTCAAATTCACCGGTAAACTGCCTCTTGTATCATTGCATTCATCGACAAGAACCGACCATAGCACAAGAGAATTTCCTTGAAAAACACATGTCCAATAGGCAGAGGCATTATTTACACATCAATTGCTATTTAAAAACAAGTTAGTGAATATGTTGGGTTACATCTACAAGGCAGAAACAGAATTTCAGGTAATAAAAGAAAAATCTATCAGGGGGGTCATACTCCCAATTACATAGAATGTACTGCAATTAATTGCGCAAATTAACCCCCATTTCTACAGCTTGATAAATACTATTCCGTAAGAGGATAGCATGACTGCATGAGATAAACAAAGCACAGAGGATGATGGAACAGACAATGTCACATGGATTTGGAAGAAATGAAACTCTAGTATTATGATCAAACTAGACATAAAGCTACGAGGCAAAGAATCTAAAAACAGTTGAGACATAAGCTGTAAGTTAAAACTAAATCTGGATGCAACAGAAAATTCAAACTCCAGAGAGAATTAGCTTTCACAAATTGGTGAAAAAGTCAGTCAATCGCACAAGTTCTCTATTCCTCCAGAAATATTTTCCCTATGAACTGAAACAGCTAAACAATTCCAAGCAAACTCTTGCATTCATTATAACTTATTCTTGTCTATCGCTAAGCTGCATCTACAAACATACACATTTACCACCGGAAGATTGGAAAATGAAGGATAGAAACCTATCTGAAAAGCTCATGTAGATAGGATAATACAAGTTCTATCTATCAAATAAAAAAAAACAAATGATGCGTAAAATTCTACTTTTCATCCATCCGTCCTCGTCCTATAACTCGAACAAAACTCATCAAAAGAGATCAAAGAAGTGCCTAAAATATGAATAATTTTTATCCCAAGACATAAATTAAATAAATTCTCCATCACTAAGCTTCCATCTTTACCTAGGCACAAGCACATAACTCTTCAAGTAGAATCATACACCCAGCACAAACAAATCAGATAACCAAATTCAATAAACTAAAAAAAAACAGAAACACAAAAAAAAAAAACCAAATGACCAAACAAAACAGTAAACACAACTAGCAAAAATACCCTCGATAATAAAGTAGTAAATCACCGTAGAAAACATCCTTAAGCATCCAGATACCACAAAATTAGACAAAAACATAAAATGAGATCTTTCGGAAACTTTAAAAAAACCAAAAAGAGCAACAATTTCTCAATCATTCAGAAATCTCAACATCACCATCAGTAATCTCCTGCTGCAAATCTTTTGGATCTTTCCCATCAACAGTACACCCAACAGAAACACAAGTCCCCAAAATTTCCTTCACTGTCCCACTCAGATCCTTCGCCATCGATCTCACACTCATAACCTTAGCAATCTCAATAACATCATCAAGAGAGATGTTCCCATTATGCTTTATGTTCTTTGTCTTCTTCCTGTCTCTCTCTGGCTCCTTCAAAGCTTTGATAACCAAAGCCGCGGCTGAGGGCACAACGGTTACCTTGGCCTGACGGTTCTGGACGGTGAGCTTGACGGTGACACGGAGGCCCTTCCAGTCCTTGGCGGTTTCTTTGGCGATGTCTTCTCCTATTTTCTTGGGAGAAAGTCCGAGGGGTCCGATTTTGGGAGCGAGGGAACTGGCTGCACCAACTTCGCCGCCGGTTACCCTCACGTAAACGTCGACCACCTGAGATGGGTCAAACTTCGGCGGCATCTTTGCTTCTCTGTTGCTGCTTGCTGCCTGATGGAAAGAGAGGGAGATCAGAGGGTTTCACGAAAATAGACGGTTTATATAGATATAGTGGCGGCTAGGGTTTTGGGCGAGTGCAATACCGTTTCTAGCCCTAAAAGATGGGTTTTTTCTTGGACTTTGATCGGACTAAAGGAAACAAGCTGTTGGATTTTTATTTTTTTGAGATTGTTTCCCTTTTTAAAATAAATACTGGAATTATGAGTTAAAAAAGTAATTCTAGTTAGTTTGAGTCTATCAATTTTATATTTTAAAATAAAAATAATATTATTAAAATAAAAATAATTTTTTAAAAAAATCAATCAAAAAAATAAAAAAATAACATAAGTCAATTAGGGTTAATTTACTTACTCAAATTATTAAATAAAAATAATTTTATAAAAAAACAAATGGAAATAGATTATGAATTATAATTTTTTATTAACTCAATATTAAAAAAAATTAAGTCAATTGAATTAGTTTATTATACCACAATCCGATTTATTAGTGTAGAATAACTTCATAAAATCCCTAATAAACCTAATATTAAAAAATAGAGTTAAAATGGAAAAATAATAATTAAGAACACCAAAAAAAACCCTCCTTTTTAGTGTTTTTATTATTATTATTATTAATTAAAGCAAGATGACTCGATTTTTCTTTTGATCATGAGATGACTTGATCTTAGCACTGCATTAAGTAAATATTAGGTAACAAAAGGTTGGCTTCTCATTTGTCTCCAAAGATCCATATTAATAATATGATGTGTGTGTGTGTGTGTATCAAGTGTTTTAGGAACACATAATAGGAATCATTCATGCCACCCCATGTTTCTTCAAACCGGATCAATTCACACCTGGATGTATCCTCCAAGCAATCCAGATTTTAAAACAATGTTAAAAACTCTTCCAAATGTTATTCGTGTCATGACCTCTAGAATATCTTTTCTTTGAGAAATGGCACGATGATTGGATTGAAGAGAAGAATTTGATATCAAAGCATAGAACAAGGCTCGAAAACCCAAAGATAAAACCCAAATTGAGTGACTTCCAACAAGCAAACCTATTCTTACAAGAAAAATAACCAAGATGGCCTAACCCACGCTAGACATGGATCTAACGACCTAAACCCCTCCTCTGCGTTTTCTCTCTGATTGTTCGGTGCCTGAAAAACCCTTTACCCATCAAGAATCAAAGAAAACCAAGAACCCTCCACTCTCTCAAGCTTTGAAGCCAAAAGAGAATTATCAGCAAAAACACTAAAGATAAAGAGAGATGCAAGAATCTCAAGAAAGAGCAGAGTATACTCATGTTGCAAGGAAACACCCAGTTTTGGTCTCCTAACTGGTTGTCCAATCTGCTTGCCTCTTTTCATCTACCTCAAATTTTCTAACTTTCCATTCTATTTGGTTTTCAACAACACTTTCCCTGATTCAGGTATTCTTTTTTGGGCTCTTATTTTCATTTAATGTTATTCATGTTTGTAAGTTGTTGTTCTGGTTTTCTGCTTGTTTTTATTGTTCCTGCTAGTTTACCTTGTGTTTGTTTTCTTTGTTTCCATTTTGTTGAAGTTTTCTTCTTTTATGTGTTGATAGGCCTGAATCACTAAGAAAACATAACTCATTTCTTTAGCAGAGTTGTTTTCACAGAATGAATGTGAATTTGATCATGTTAAGATGGGCTGTGATCATTTTCAGTTTAACTGAGTTCTTTTGGATATCTGAAAGTTGGTATTTTGTTGTTCAGTGGGAATTTTAGTGTGTTTTGGGACTCGGTGTATGGCGAGTATTCGGAATAAATGAGGCTAACATATTGTCTTAAAGAAGGCCATGGTCATACATAATAGGGAAGGAGTTAGTAATTAGCATTCAAGATTGGATCTGCATGACCAGGACTGTTTTTGATGGATATTGGTTTTTTGATTGACAAGAAATGGCAGCTGGTTTTTAATGTGTGCATGCTTTGTTCATGTTGTCATATATGTTTGTTTTCTCAAATATATAATGCAAATATCAAAATTGTCTTCAAAACACTTATCTGACTTTCTGTTGGAGATCAAATTCCATATATTGAATCAGGCACTTATGTGGCCTACAATGACGAGAATGGTGGGGTAATCAAAAGTTTAAAGGAAGATGGTATTGTTGATTTGGACACTGACTTCAGCTCGCTCCCAGAATGGATATCAATGAAAGCGATGGTTAGCACCTGGCTTGCAGATGCAATCATGTATGAACTCTGGGTGGGGTCTGATGGAACCTCTGCCCGAACAATTTATCACTCTGGCCTCCCTTGGTTGATAGGAAAGGCTCTATTAATGAAACAAGTGCACGTTGTTAAGCAGCGACTTGGGATAACTAAAGAAAATGCTGAACGAAGGGAAGCAGAGGTTACACTTCTATCGTTTATGATATTTTTTTTGCAACTTAATGATATCAAATCTGCGCACATACACTAGTGTTAGAAAGCATACACCTGTGGAATGATTTTACCCGTTTATATATTGCTTCATTTTCTGTTAATTTTCCTTGACCATGGCCTTGCAATTTTTTTATTTTAATTTATGGATAGATCTACAAGAGAGCGAAAATTGCATATGGAGCTTTGGATAGATTCAGGCAGTTCCCAATCCCAGATATTTCTAAGCATACATGCTGTTCATCTTTGATTAGCTTGCCAACTAATAGATCACAAAGAAATATGTTAGCAGGAGCAGCAATTGCTCTACGCTACCTTGATCATTTAGGTTATAACATGTAATTACATCACTGATGCTAGCAATGTTAGCCACCGGGATATCCTAAATTATGTTCTAGGCCTGCTAGAACTCTGGAGCACTTAGCAATGGCATTCTCCCATTACTTCACATATTCTGCATATCCCTCTGCAGAACCAATAGCAAATTCAGTAAGCGAGCTGTTTGCAACTGACATTCCTGCACAAAGTACCTTCATGGGGATTTCAGCCATTTTCTCTGTAGTCATTACATCTTCTACTTCATCAACCCCCACCATTTCCTTACTTCTGCCTCATTCAACTGACAACCCTGCTCCAAATCTCTTTGAACGGATTGGGACCTGTATGGATCGCCTCTTAGCTGCTGTGCATAGATAAAACCCATTCCAGCAGCACAAATAAATACATTGAAATTCTATGCTATAATCATGGCCTTGAAAACTAGGGACGCTCAGAATGCATCATTCAAAAAGTTATGCAGAAGATTTGAGATGTACCCTGACTTCTTGGTAGAGTTTCTTCTCCCGGGCATATAACCTGTCAAATGTTGATTGGTGACTGCATGAAAACATGCAAGAAATCAAATTGGTGTTGCAAGAAAAAACCTTTTTTTTAATCAAAACGAGGATGGTAACTATCTATGCAATGCCTGTTGTGTCCGAAGACAGTACAGGACAAGACCTACCTCTTTTCTACCCCCTACCACCTCCCTCTTTCCAACCTCAACTTCCAAACCCAAAAAGAACATCATCAAACCCTAACTGAAAAGCTTTTATCTCTGATAAAACAATGCAAATCGAAATATATGAAATTTGTAAATGCGTTTCAAGTTAATATGATTTCTTTTTTTCAACTATCACTTCATATGTGTGCACAGAATGGAGCTTCCAATGAAGCAATTGTACTATTCAATGGAATGAGAGAGGCAGGTCCTAATCCAAATAAAGTCACAATGATTGAAGTATTGTCTGCATGTTCCACAATAGGGGCCCTTGATTTGGGGAAATGGGTTGAGACACATGCATCAGAAAGAGGTTTACAGCACGATGTCTATTTTGCGAGTGAATTAATTGATATGTATGCAAAATGTGGGAGCTTGGATGATGCACTCGGGGTTTTTGAGAGTATGCCTCATAAAAATGAGGTCTCATGGAATGCCATGATTTCTGCTCTTGCTTTCCATGGGCAGGCCCTGGAAGTATTATCATTATTCAGACGCATGTCAAAGGATAATGGCACTGTTCAGCCTAATGACATCACTTTCATAGGAGTCCTTTCTGCATGTGTGCATGTCGGATTGGTTGATGAGGGCCGCCAATTGTTTGAATCAATGAAATTGTCATTTGGATTGGTCCCAAAAGTCAAGCATATTCTTGCATGGTTGATCTTTGTGTGCGTGCAGGACTTCTGAGCGAAGCTTGGGACTTGATCAAGAAGATGCCTGGAAAACGAGATGAAATTGTGTTGGGGTCATTGCTTGGTGCCTGTCAGAGGCGTAGAAATGCAGATGTTGGTGAAAGGGTCATTCAATTGTTTCCAGAGATGCAATTATCTTATCTAAGATATATGAAAATATGAGAAGGTGGGATAATTCTGCAAAGATGAGACAGTGTGGTGTCTCAAAATGGCTGTAGTTGGATTGACGTTGGAGCTCGTGCTCATGAATTTCATGCTGGTGGCAGCTTACATCATCACTCGGAGAACATATACCAATTGCTGAATGAGGAGATGAAGAGAGAAGGTTACATTCCAAATATCGGTTGCCTATAGAGGTAGAAAAGTTGAAAACTTGGTGGCCTCTTTCAGCCATTGACAATGCATTGGGAGGGATTATATCTTCTGGTTGATGACTACAGCCAAAATTTTGAATGGTAAGTTGTGTTCTCGAGAGCTTGAGCAAGGATCTCTATCTTGCAACTGTACAAATGTAGTATTCTATGGTGATTCATCCTTTAGGGTGTGGGGTTCATTCTTTGTTAAAGAAGAGGATAGTGTTTTCCGGTGCTAAAAAGAGGAAAACACTTTCCTTTTGGAAAAAGGGTTGTGTTTTCCATGTTTGAAACCACTTTCTTGGAAAGTGGTTTCTCGTAGTTTATCAAACATAGAAAAGTTGTTTCCAGGAGAGTGGTTTTCATGAAACAAACAAGCTAGTTTAGTTTTCAATGCTCCCTTCTTTGCTTTCTTAACTTTCTCCTTGTTGTTGCAATTACAGCTGGAAATATGATAAAGCTAAAGGACATGCTAGTGGAAGTGTAAGAGAAGAAATGCATTTTGATTTGTCAGTGTTTTAAGCAAGTGGAAGTGGAGGTAATTAAAGATTCTAACAAGAGGCTTAACTTTATTTTCATGTATTCTTTCACCGGAACATCCGATACCTAGTCTAAGCGTAATCAAATGACTTTAATCAAGCATTGCAGCATATGCTGGACGTTTGAGATTAGAGTATTCAGAAGTGGAGATGAATTGTTATGTGGAATCTCGAGACTGCTTTGATTCATTAATTTGCTCAGTACCGGTGGCCATCCATTTCAAGTGGCCGGGGAGTGCCATATGGGCAAGGGTCGGCCCTGAAGGGATTCGTTCTCGACATTACCCTTTGATATTAGCTGGGAAACTCGATCTAAGACAGCTCAATACTCTTAGTTACTGAAGTTGTAGATCAAGCAAATTATCTAAGTGCTCACAAGCTTATATACAATCAGCTCACAAGCAAATCATATGTAAAAATGTAATATACAAGGAAGGTAAAAACTCATGGAATTGAAAAGCCCCCGCTGTATAAAAACCCTCGAAACCAAATGGAACTGTATAAATTAATACAACATGAGCATGTATTTAAACTTGTTTAAATCTTAAAACTAGAATGCACAACGAATGCACGAAATCTTGGTACCATCAAGGCTATGAAAACCCAAACTTGTATAAAATGGAAAGATTGTCCACAAGAAAATAATAGCAATTGTTGATGCTCATCTCAATAAAGTGAAACCAAGCTCGTTGCCAATATGGATTTATGTATAGAACTGGACCTATCACTAGCAGCACAATGATGTATACAGCCCAAAAGGTCACATAGAAAACCTCCATATCCATGAAGCCACCATTATCTTCATTGTTCGTTGAAGTTGGCGTTGGTGATGGTGGCATAGCCGCACCACATATTTTGGGTAGCGGTTCTCCACAAAGAAAAGGGTTGTCCTTGTAGCACCTCTCATCAAACGTGGCAAACTGTGCAACTCTCACAAGAGTCTTACCAGACAAATTATTGTGAGCCACACTAAAAACTTCAAGAGAAAATAGTTCAGTAAGTCGAGGTGGGATTTCTCCATCCAATTTGTTGTAGGAAAGATCCAAGCTCTCTATTTCCTTTAAGTTTGAAAATGTTGGTGGAATTGGTCCAGTCAAACTGTTGTGTGAAAGGTTCAATGCCTTGATCTTGGTGAGGGTTCCAATTTCAGGAGGAATCTCTCTTGTGAAATTGTTGAATGAGAAATCAATTCCTGTTAAGTACTGGACAATGCTTCCTCCATAAGAAAGGGATACATTCTTCGTTGTAAACTCAAAAGATTGGTGTGATGAGGATTCATTATCATAAGAATTGTATTGGTAAGGGAAAGGATGAATAGATATCATCCAAAAGAGGATGTTACCATAAAGGTGATTGTGAGAAAGATCAATCAAGGTTAAGTGGTCTAACCTGGGTAATTGAATTGGGATTTCACCTTCAAGATTGTTATAACTCAAGAGTAAAAATCTCAAGTTAGATAACCTGCCAATCCATTCTGGAACTGTACCAGTTAAATTATTATGGGAAAGATCTAATGCGAATATCTCAAAGGAGTCATAAAATGCCATTGCGATCGGCCCTTGCAACTTATTTCTAGACAAATAAAACATATCTCAAATTTGAAGAAGTGTTGAATCTAGGTGATAAACGACTAGAGAAATTGTTTCCTGATAAGTTCAAGAATTCAAGAGAAGACATATTCCCTATCCATCCAGGGATTTGCCCTTACAAACTGTTGTTTGACAGGTCGAACGCTTGCAGCGAGCTAATGTTACCCAACGAGAAAGGAATGCTTCCATTGAAACCATTGTCAAACATAAATAAAACTTCTAATCTTGGCAAACGAGCTTCGATTTCTGAAGGGATTTGGCCTTGGAAGTGATTCATGGATATACTTAGGAATGACAAATTCACATGAGAATTCTTTGGCAACAAGAATGGACCTGAAAGAGATAAGTTTTCTAAACGAAGTTCTTGTAGGTATGTGTTGTTCTCAATCAACCAATTTGGGAACTCTCCCTTTATTTGGATGTTTGTAAGATCTTAAGATTGCAGGTTCACTTGGTGGTAAAGGAACTTGGGAAATGCTCTCGCACCTTGTCCACGACTGTTCAAATAGAGGGACTCTAATTGGAACTTTGGGCTCAGATTATGATCATCTTCTTCTGTTAATATTTCATTACCTAATCCATCAAAATACTTGAGTTTTGAAAGGTTGTATAATGGGCTCAATGACATAGGGATCTTAAAGTGATTGGAAGAGAGATCTAGTTGTTGAAGGGAAGTCAAATTTGCGAGACACGGAGGCAAGAAGCCACTAAGATCATTGTCCTTTATATATAGCATTTGGAGATGATTTAAATCATATAGGCCTGATCGTATTATAATATAGAGAAAATTAAAACTCTGAGTGTCTATTGAAAAATATACAACCTATAGAGAAAGAGAGAGTAAGAGTCATCAACCTTACCGATGGTTTGAAAAATGTTATTGTTGATAGTATTGTAACTTAAATCCAAGTATTTCAAGTTCCTGAGATGAAAAAAGCCTGCCACAATTAAGAAATTATATTAACATAGATACAATTAAAATTATGAAGGAAATGAAAGAAATAGCAAGAAGCAGCTTATAGAATGAATAATAAAATGAATAATAAGTATCTCAATTGAGTGGATTTCTAAATTTGAAATTTAATTCTCTCTTATTGGTTAATTTGCTCTAGTAAGCAAATTGCTAATAAGTTGCTAGTTCCGTGGTGGGCATCACGTGGTTCTAGTCAATTATTGGTTGAGTAGTGTATTTTTTATGCTTTTTTCCTTATGTTTTTTGAGTTTTTTTAAAATTTAATTGACTCATAATTAGTTTCTATTTTTTTTAATTTTCCAGATTAATATTAAAAAAGAAAGGCTATACAAATAAAATAAAAGTTCAAGTTTAAAATATTATAATTTAATCCACCTATATCACACTATTATTTTTTTCCATAATTGTTTTTT
The DNA here is from genome assembly GCA_030145905.1 of Populus davidiana. Classification (NCBI taxonomy): domain Eukaryota; kingdom Viridiplantae; phylum Streptophyta; class Magnoliopsida; order Malpighiales; family Salicaceae; genus Populus; species Populus davidiana. Next base: position 4,771,558 of record CM057806.1, read on the forward strand.
TATATATAGAAAAAAGCCATATTTTGTTGAAATGTAAGGAAAGTATAAGTGAAACTATCAAAACTGATATTCTTAATTCCATATATTTTTTAAGAAAATGCTTTATTGGCGAGATGTTTCTTTGGTAGAATTCAAGATGGTCTTAATTCCGGTCAATTAAATATTTTATCAGCTAAGGAAAATGGGTTATATATTCTTTATCTACATTAAATTGATATTCTTTAGAGAAGATAATTTTTTTCACGACATTAATGAGTGTTATTAACATTCTTCCTTAATTCTTTCTCTTTCTATAGATTGATAAGACTAGGACTGTTCTCTCTCTCTAGATTGCTTTTTATATGTTATAGTAAATTTAGAAAATAATATTCTTTATTTTGTAATTCATATTTTGTAATCTATCATTTTCAAGATATTTAAAACACTCAAGCTGTCTTTTTTTTATGGTTTTGAAAATAATAATATCATATAATATCAATCTATCAGTGTAAATTATTTTGATTGGTCCACATATATATATAAAAAAATCCACGTGTATATAAACAAAGTCTCACGTGATTTCTTTGTTAACTATCCTAAGAGGTTATTAAATACAATAATTCTTTACTAATGGATTATGGCTAAAAAAAACTAAAAAATGGGAAGGGAAGTGTAGAAATTGTAGAGTCCAATTAAAAGAAGGATTTTTAACTTGTATGACAAAAAGAAAAAAAAAACATCATTGTTAATTTATTCTTCTCCTAAATATAGCACTCTCAATATAAAAAGTTATTTTTTCATTAAAAAAATTATTGTTTTTTTATATTATTATTGTGTTTACATTACAATGGTGCTAAGAAAAGACCAAAATTGAATTGAAATATTGTTAATATTAAATGGATGGTACTTTTAGAATAATAAAGATTTCAATTGAGTTAATTTATAAACTTGAGATTTAATTGTCTCTATAATATAAAAGATAAATTCTATATAGACACATCTAATTGTAGCGGGGATAAAAAATAAAAAAGGTTAATTTGCCTCTAGAAGGTACAGTGCTGCTGAGAGCATATAATGATAGATTTTTTAGAGAAGATAGTGCTCCAAGGCTTTGAAGGGAGTGTTTATCTAGAGAACATAGGTCTAGATACAAACTTTCTAATGAGCTTAAATTTTGCAACTCTGATTGTTTAAAAGTAGCAAATTGAATTTTTGAATTAATCCCAAATATATAAACATCACTATATATAATATAATATATGACTTACCGTCACCTAATATTTTTCCTCTAAAATCATTAGATGGCAGATAAAGTGTTGTGAGGTTTGGGAATGCTCCTAATGATTGTAATAACTGGAAGCTACTTCTACAAGTTGTGATATTGCCTAGCCATAAAGTCCTCAAGTTGCTTGGACCTGCAAGTTAGTTAGGGAAGAAACATATAATTAATATTGTATGAATATTATCTTCATGATGCTACCAGCCAGGTAGGTAATGTGAATGTGTTACTAATTACTTCTTGAGGCTACTAATTTGTTGATATTGTTGTCGCCCAGATGCAAGTCCTCCACGCTGCTCAAAGATTCTTGATATTTATATATATATAAATAAATTAATACAATACTCATTAATTATGTTTTTTGAAATTAAATTTAATAGATAATTGTGTTAATTAAATTTAATATTTATAAAAATAATAGTATATAAAAAAAACTAACATTTCAAATCTATTAAGCCCTCCAGTTTATTATAATCAAAATATAGTGATTTGAGAGATGGAAGCCCCTCTACAAATGATAAAATACTGTTATCGAAGCTATTATATCCCAAGTCAAGGATCTCCAAATTGCTCAATTTCTCTAACTCATAATCACCTATATAAACAAATAAAAAATAAATAAATTAAAACTTCATGTAAAGAATAAAAAAAAGATATTATTGGAGTAACTTAATTACTATTGATGAAGAGGCCTGTAATTGGTACGATGAATTCATGTATTATAATTTACTACTTGTCCATTGCTTCCATCACTGGCTTATGAATATGCATTTACAGGTAAAGCTGCTAGCATTTCACCGTCAATGAACCAAAATGATTATATTAATAATGTAAGGAATTAAACAACTCTTTTTTACTAAATATGCTTTCTATTTTCTTAAAATGATACTAATTAAACAACACCTTATTTGATTAATTCTAAAAAAAATAAAACTAATATAAATATTTTGTAATGCTTAAGAGAGCAAACCGTTGTTCTCAACCCAACCAGCTATGCGATTATCCCACAAGTAGAGACCATTGAGTTGTTGAAAAGGAAGAAACAAGGAGGCATTTAGGTACCAATCTCCCAGCCAGCTAGTTGTTTTAAAGAATTCCATATCTTAATGAAAACAATATATCTCAGTAATCTCAATATTTGTGCTTTTACCACGTAAGAGGTTATATTACTAACTCTTCAGCAACATTAAGTAGAAGAAATGTTCATCATTCTTATACCACCCAACATTTTCCATTTTAATTTTAACAAAGTTCAATATGAATCTTTCCTGATTGATTTCATGCCGTGTTTTTTTCCTACTAAACACCAGCTTTTTAATATAGTTTTCTTATGAACATTTTTTTTAAGTTTTTACAAACTAAAAGGTTGTTTGAGAAAAAAATTTGATACCATGTTTTTTTTTTTAAAATAATTTTTTTGTTTAAAATAATTTTTATTTTTTGATCGTTATGATTTGTTGATGTTAAAAATAATTTTTTTAATTTTATTTTAGTACACAATTCATAATAACTCAATTGATTCATTTAACATTTATCTTTAATATATATAATTTCTTTGTTTTTTTTATAATACTTTTAATCTGAATATCTTTTATGAAAAAATGCATGATGAAAATGTTCTCTTGGGCCCAACTTATAGAAAAATGCATGATAGCACCATCCAACAGACCCATCTCGTGGAAAAAAAGAAGCAGGATGGCACAGGACGGCAATGTCCTCTTCATCCCGATTTTAGGAGAATTTAAGTGAATAGAATTTTAGGATTTCTAGAAGAATTAATTCTCTCAAATTTTGTCATATTTCCTGTTTTTATTTTTATTACTTTGGCTTTCCTTTCTTACTTTTTAATATGTTTTGGATGAGAATGAAATAATTTATATAAACTTTGACTTGAGAAATACCCAAATCATTTTTTTCTCACACTTGAGAAATTCAGCCGAATTTTTTCATTGGATTCTTAATTGGGTCGGTTGTCTTTTTTAAAAAAATAAAAATAAAAATCTTGTACTTCTTAAAACCTTGAATTGACAAGGTCTTGGGTATATCTACTAGACCTGTCAAGGTTTTATATCAATGGTGATGGCAATGTGAAAGAGCTAGAGTGAATATCGAATTATGGAGTTCTTGGGTAATATGAACATGAATTATATCAATAGATTACATTAATATGACAACTAGTATTGATTTTGTTCCTCCCAATTTTGAATACTTATATTCATCAAATGATTAATAAAATATCTTTGTTAGTTATGCTATAAAATATTTAGCGATGTCACAGTTAACTCTTTTTAGATGAGTCTAGATTGATTTTTTTTTAATTTTTAATTTTTAATTTTTGAACTATAAAATATAGATAAATTTAAAATAAATATTTTTTTTACAATAATCTTTCTAATTTACTTCTGTTCAAGATGAGGCAGTTCCTATTTGAGGTGGTTCTTCATATCCTTCATCCACCAAGACTCCACAAATCTGGTGAGATAAAGATTGTCTCCATTGGAGAACTTCAATAATCATAATGCTTGTTACCTTTTTTTTTTTTTTTTGTTTCTGTGTATATAAAAAAATAAAATAAAAAAATATATATTTGAAAAAAAACAAAAAATATATAGCAGTGAAAAGAAGATGCCGGAACACCAAGAAATAGCCAAAAACTGGTTGAGGAAGTTAAAATATACAAAGATTAAAATTTGACAATATATTTTTTTATTGATGAGAGTCCTGTTGACAAAAAAAATTAATTTAAAAAAGAAAAGTCCAAAATCAAATGTTTATGGATTCAATTAAATTTTATTGAAAGTTTAATTGAATTTATGAAGGGTTTGATTGCAAGAAAATTTGATTTTTAAGTTAATTTAAGTTTTAATTAAAAAAAATTAAAAAATAATATATTTTAGAGTCATTTTCTTTTAAATCAAACGACATGTCTCATATAAAACAACAGTAGAGTTCATAAAAAAAAAATGCCCAAAACGGTACGAAGAATTTGGAAAAATCCAAATAATCACACAGTTGTAGGTTGTTAATTGTGTGCTTGATCAACATTTCCTTAAGGGCAGCGATAGGTGGTTCAGGGAAGAAATTGTGAAAAAAAAATTGTGTTGTTGATACCAATTTAAACCATTAAAATAAATAATATTTATGTTACATAATTTTATTTGATGATAGAAATTTATATTAAATATTTTTTTAACTTTTAAAATTCATGAAAAAATAAATATAATTTTTAGTTGATTTTTTACCTTTAAAGAAACATTGTAAGTATTTTTTTTCTTAACACCACTGGTCACTTCTTTGAATACATGTTAGTGTTGATGAATGAAAATTTAAGTTTAGGATTTGTAGAATTTGAGGACCCATGCCGTGGAAGAAACTGCATGATGGAAATGTTTTCTCGGACCCAACTTATGGAAAAAAAATGCATGATGCCACCATCCAACGGACCCATCTCGTGGATTTTTTTATTCTTTAACCTCTCGTATAATACAGAAGAATTGTGTAAAATTTATATATTTTTTAATTTAATGATGAGAGTTTATATTAAATATTTTTTTCCTTTAAAATCATGAAAAAATAAATTATTGCTTTTTTACCTTAAAAAAAAACAAGATAAGTATTTTTATTTTATTTTTTCAACACCAGTGATCACTTCTTTGAATATATGTTATTGTTGATGAATGAGAATTTAAGTGGATAGAATTTTAGGATTTCTAGAAAAAATTAATTATCTCAAATTTTTTCATATTTTCTGTTTTTATTTTTATTAACTTGGTTTTTCTTTCCTACTTTTTAATATTTTTTGGATGAGAATGAAATATTTTATATAAACTAAACTCTGAAGATGAAATTGAGAAATCTCAAGGAGCAAACTAAAAATATAACAAGTAGTTTCAGAAGCCAAGAAATTAAAAATATAAAAATAATGGAATCACATCAAAATCACTAGCATTATAATCCTTTCAATTAGAATAGATGAATGAGGGCATTTGGAAGGGAGAAAAACCAACTGCTTTCCGCGTACACAGCACTTGTCCATTTATATCTTCTAAATTTATGAAGTAATTTTGTACAGGGTGTTTTTGATTGAGTAATTTATCCTGTTTTTTTTATTAAAATTTAATTTTTTAAAAAATATATTTTTATATATTTTTAAATATATTATAAAAAAACAAAAGCTAATATTACACTCTTCTCTTGTCTACGAGAAAATGGCATCAAGGAGTTTAGGCTTTTAGATCCACAAGTGTACAACCCATCTCGTGGAAAATTTGTTGCAGTATCCTCTCCATCAAAATCCCTTTTGTTTTGATATAAAACATTTATTTCGCGCACCCTTGAAATAGGAAGATTAAAATAAGGTTGAAAGGATTAGTTTTTTTATTTTTTATTTTTTTCAATGATCATTTAATGTCCTTGTATTAGTTTTCAAGTTTTGAGATTACGTTAACAACTCTTTTTCTTTAAAGACAAGAAATATACCACAAGATTAAAAACTGTTTTATATTTCATTTAAATAAATAAATAACTTTTATAGTTACAATATTTTATTCTTAAGAAAATAAATTGATTTCAAGTGATAGTAACATGAAGGATTTTCTTCCGATCAAATAAACATATTTATTTTAATTAGAAAATATTATTTATTCATCAAAATTATAATTATTTTGGAGGGAACGCTCCCCCCAAGAAAACCCAAACTCAAATTTTTGATAAGAAAACCCTAACCCAATCCGGCCAAATAAAAGGCAGAGGAGGACACAGGGAAAAAAAGACAAAAAAAAAGAAAAGAAAAGGGGGAAGAGAACGAACGAACGAAACCAAAAGGAAAAGAGGCAGAAAACAGGGGAGAATAAAAAAGAAAACCAGAGGAGGGGAGAGAGAGAGAGAGAGAGATCAGGAGAGAGAAAATAGAAAGAACTAGACACATGACCCGTGCGATGCCGCAGGTTATTTTTTTTGTATAAAAATATTAAAAAAACAAAAATTTAAAAATTTTAAGTTTTTCTGCAAAGCTATACCTAAGAATCTTGGGTTTGGCTGCAACGCCTGACCTAGAATAATATTTATAACATTAATAATAAAATTAAACTTGCATGACCCAAGTTTAAGTGAGCCTGGCTGCAACACCGGACCCAAGAATATTGGATGTGGGTCTAGCTATAAGGTTGTGTCATAAAAGTGTGATAATTAAATAGATTAATTAAAAAAAACAAAGAAAAAAAATCAACATGAAGGAAAAAACTAATGAAGCAAAAAAAAAAAAAGAATTAATTGGGTTAACCCTTTAAACCAGGTTATCCCGTAAAACCCGAGATTCGCGTCCTGAAAGTTTGATAACTAAATAGAAAAAAAATTACGGGTTTACATAGAATTAACTTGGTTAACCCATCAAACCAAGTTAACCTGTCAAGCCTAGGACACGAGTCATGAAAGTATGAAAGTCTGATAATCAAATAGAAAGAAAATTAACTTTAACAAACTAAACTAAATGAAAACAATAACTCGTCAAATCAGGTTAACCCATCAAACCCGAGATCCGTATCATGAAAATCTAATAACTAAATAAATAAAAATTAACATTAACAAACTAAATCAAACAAAAAAAATTCATTAAAAAAAATTAAAAAGAAAAAAAAAAGCCAAGACTGTAGTAATCCATAGTGTTTTTTTTTTTTTTTTGAAAAAAGCTACAAAGCTAAGTTCTCAATCAGCTCAATATAAAAAAAAAAACCGACAAAGACTATTTTAAAAAGAGAGAGTCAATTTTGGGTAAAATAAATGAAAAAAAAAACATGTAAAAAAAAGGAAACAAAAGCGAAAAAAAAACACGTGGGGAAAGCTACAGTGTTTTAAAGAAAAAAACAAAAAAACTAAAATTTCAACCAGCTCAATAGTAAAAAAATAAAATCAACAAAAATTATTCTGAAAAAAACAAAACAATAAAAAAAGAAAATACGTAAAAAATGACAATTTTGGAAAAAAAGAAAAAAAACATGTGGGGCAAGCTAAAGCTAGATTATCAGCCAGCTCAATATTGAAAAAATAAATTCGATAAAGATAATGTTTTAAAAAATATATGTGGGGAAACACTGCAGCAAAACAAAAACTATGTAGGGGAAACACTGTAGTAATCCATATTGTTTTTTTAAAAAAACAAAAACCACAAAGCTAAATTCTTAATCAACTTAATATATAAAAAAAATCTACAAAGACCATTTTGAAAAAAAAAAAGAATAAATAAATCATAAAAAGAAAAAAAAAACAATGTATGAGAATATTATAGTAATCCACAATGTTTTAAAGAAAAAAACTACATAGTTAAATTTTCAACCAGCTCAATATTTAAAAAAAATTAGCAAAATGTTTTTTGAAAAAAGAATTAAAAAAAAAGAAAAAGAAGAAGAAGAAGAAGTCAATTTTGGGTAAAAAATAAGAAGAAAAAAAACATGTAAAAAAAAAAGAAGGAAAAAAAAAAAACTTGCTGCTACAGTGAAAAACCTATGCGTTTTAGAGTTCTTTAATAAGAAAAGCCACAGAGCTAAACAAGGAACTAAGAACAGAAGCTTCATCCGGTTGGCAGCATAGTTATCAAACCCGTCCAGGGGCTGCCGTAGTCAAGAGGTTGGTTTTCGGGCTTTATAGATCAATCTAAAACAACCAGAAAATTTTTAATATTTTATATAAAAAATTTTAAAAAATCTATATGAATATAAACTATAAATATTGTAAATAATAAAGTTTTAAAAAATATTTTAAATTTTTTTTTATCTCATATTGAAAAGATACTATATTATACTTTTAATTTGAAGTATTTAAACCAAAAACATTTTTTATTCCATGTTGAAAAAACATAACTTTTTTCTTATGAACATAAAGTATATATACGAAATAACTTCAAATTCCACATTGAAAGAACAACTTCTTCTTGTAAACATAGTAGTATATATATTAATAAAGGGCTTCAAATTCCATATCGAAAAGTTATTATATTATCCTTTTAAGTTAAAGTATTTAAACCAAAATTTTTTTTATCCCAAATTAAAAAAACATAATTTTTTTTTTTTGTGATCATAGAGTATATATACGTAAGGGCTTCAAATCCCGCATTGAAAAAATAACTTTTTTTCTTGGGAACATAGAGTATATATATTAAAGGGTTTCAAATCCCACTTCGAAAAAATAAAATACTTTTCTAATATTTATATAGTAAGCTTTAAAAAGTGTTAATAACCAATTAAAAAAATATGAAAAAGAGGGGTATAGGAGAAAAACCACATTTGAAAAAAAAAACACCGGGTCTCGCCCGAGTCATGGGTTAGCCAGTTGAGTCAACCGGGTTTGGCCGGGTCATTGCACCGGCCGGTCTTTTGGCAAACTCGGACCGGTCTAGCCACCGGATCGACCTGTCGGGCCGGTCCGGGTTTAATAACTATGGTTGGCAGTTGAACAAGATCTTCGTCCCAAGGCCATCTGCAAGACAAGTGTTTCTCGTTCCCTCCCCCACCAATTTAATTCACTCATTGTAGCAAGCGTGCAAGAACACTTCACACACAGAGAAAACCCAACAGTTACTGGTCTGAACCAGTAACCGGGTCGGGCAGCAGGATCCGGCCCATCCCATATGTCTGGGCTAGATCCAGCCACACTAAAAAAAAGGAGAAGAATGGGTTGGGTCTAGGCCTCAGGCCCATCCAACCCAAATTGTGTTTGCTAAATGTTATGTATTTGCCATGTATTTTTATCCCTATTTTATTTTGATATTTGGCCAAATAAATCATTTTTGGATATTGAAAAATGTTAGAAATATTTGTGAATCTTTGTTGATTGATTTATGGCCTCTCATACTTCGTTTTATTTTGCATATTTATTTTTGCTATATGCTTAATCTACATACCTTTACGGTTAAATACAAATCTGCTGTGTAATGCGTCTTTTTTCATTCTTAAGCATCGATTATAAAAATGATGTCATAACTTGATATGAAAATGCAAGCTGCCATAGCCTTCTTTGCAGCTGAATACATAGATAGAAAGGGAAATCTGATTGCCTCTATACCTAATTCAAATTTACAACCTTTTCTTATTCAAAATTCAGCAACCTATAATTGTGATCGATCCAACTAAAAACTATTGAAAGAGTTCTTTGAAACTGCTAATTAACAAGGTTTACTCTCTACTTGAATCCCTAACTAGTTTCTTCAATATAGTAGTATTTCAGCCAAATTAAAAATTATAAATCAAAGTTGGTTGTTTCCTTGCCATAATTATTTAAAATAAAAAAATGGTTTTTTTTTTCATGAACACTTGTACTGATCACTTCTATGAATATACGTTGTTGTTGATGAATGAGAATTTAAGAGGATAGGATTTTAGGATTTCTAGAAAAACCAACTCTCTTAAATTCTGTCGTATTTTCTGTTTTTATTTTTATTAATTTGAATTTTCTTTCTTATTTTTTAATATTTTCTTAGATGAAATTGAAATATTTTATATAAAATTTAAAAACAATATTGAAGTTTATTTATATATATTCTGTGTTACAATTACTGAAAATTATAAAAAAAGATTGTTACAAAAATAAACAGGCTGTTAGTGAATTCATTTATATTCTCTAGTGTTAACAAGAACGTCTTGGAAATGACACTGAGAAGTTTTAGAGATTTTTTATTTGTGTATTTTAAAAATAGTTTTGAAAAAAAATAATTTTTTTTTTAAATTTTTATTTTATTTTAGATAATTTTGATGTATTGATATCATAATAAATTTTTTAAAAATAATAATATTATTTTAATATATTAAAAAAATACTTTAAAAAATAAATATTACTGCACTAAAAATAGGGCATACGGCTCCATCTCGTGGAAAACATTGCATTGCATGATGGCAATGGGTCTCACGGACCCATATCGTGGAAAAAATGCATTCGGTGGAAGATTTGCTGCAATGTCTTCTGCATCAAAATCCTTTTTGTTTCGATATGAAATATTTATTTCGTGTACATTTGAATTAGGAAGATTAAAATAAAGTTGAAAGGTTATTTTTTTTCATATATTAATTTTTTTATTGAATGATCACTTAATAGCTTATATTAGTTTTCAAGTTTTGAGATATAAGTTGATAGCTTTTTTCTCTTCTAAGAAAAGAAATATACCACAAGATTAAAAACTAGTTTATATTTCATTAAAATAAATAAATAAATTACTTATATAGTAACAAATTTTTTTTCTTGAGTAAATAAATTGGTTTATGTTATAAAATTATGTATCAAGAAGTTTACAATAATAATATAATTATTAAACAGTAAATAGAATATATAAAAACAATAGAAATTAGGAAGATAAAAATAAAATAATTTTATTTTATATGGATTTGTAGTTATATTTATTGACAATACTTCTATTTACTCTCTCAACAATGCTTTTATTTATAAATACATATATATATACTTGTAAGTTCAAAGATTATTAAAAAAAATATAAATTTAAATGACTTTTGAAATATTCTAATTATAATAAAACATTTATATTTTTATTAATTAATCGGTGGTTGCTTTTTTTTTTTTCATGATACTTAAAGAATATATTAAAATAACTATTTAAAGAATAATCAAACCAAAAAAATGAGAAGTCAAGTCAGTTGAAATTGCATATTATCCCTTCTTAAGCGGCAATAGTCTCACGGCCTATCTTGTAGAAAAAACGCTTGAAAGCATTAATGGTCTCACGGACCATCTCACTGACGCATATCATAGAAAAAATACAGATGACAATGGTCCCCACATCTCACATGTTAAATAATATATTTATTTTGTTTTATTTATTAAATGTAAAATAATATTTTTAATTTAATTTATATATAATTTTTTTATATTTAAATTAAAACAAGTATTTTAAAATAAAAAGATTAATAAGAATTTTTTTTATTTTTTTATTTTTATATTCATATTTTTTATATTAATTTAAATTGCTTTAACATCAGAAACCCATTTACACTGCAAATCCCTATCTCTTGACTGCATTAAAATAATAGACGATAATAATGTTTGATTTTGCCAACACCATTACAATTAAGGCATTATTTTCTTCATATGATTTCCGTAAAGAAAACAGCGAGGGCTCTAATATCCATAATCTTCATGGAAAGTGAGATGGCTACCTTTCATTCATGTTTTTCCACAAAAGACTTTGACTTGGGATAGCTAGCTAGCGTTAACCTTGCATTTATGTTTTTCCACAGAAGACTTTGACTTGGGTTTAACTTTTTGGTTAATTATTTTTATTAATATTAATATTTGAATCAACTTGTATATAATTTTACTAATCTCACGAGTCCTGAAATTAACGACCATATAAACCTCCAATAACCATTATATTAACAAAATTCAATTTTATTTTACTATATGATTTCAATCAATGTTGGTAAGATCCAGTCCAGCTTGATCAAGGTTGTTAAAATCACGAATTTAACACGGCACGGAAAGCTGTTCACAAACTCGGATCGTAAAAACGGATCGTAAAATCGTAAGGAATTTTAAAATACGTAAAAAAAAAATATTATTTTAAGATAATTTTGATACGTTGAGATTAAAAATAATTTTTTAAAAAATAAAAAAATATTATTTTAAATATTTTTAAATAAAAAATATTTTTTAAAAAAATTCATAATCACTTTTACAATCAAACTGACAACCTCGTGTGTGTAAAGCCCATTTCCACCGTGAGAAACCAAAGCCTCCCGACGCCTGTGTTTATTGGTGGCTAGATTGGTGGTTCGGTGACCCTTTCCACAGTGGATAATGCGTGTGCTTGGAGGACAGTACAGAACAGGTCTCTCTGCCTACGAGGCCTTTGGTTATTTAAATGAATTTCTATCATTGCTACTCGCTTATCCATGCGCGTGCTGAAGCTGTGATAATTAATTCACCTTCCAATGACAGAATATTTTGAAATATTCAAACTGCCTACACTCTCCTTTTTTTTGGTATTAAATTATCTATAACCACTCCATCAATAATTGAATTAAGAGGGGGGGTTTTGTTTCATGGTCTCATTTTGTCAAAATCGCAAAATCGGTCATGAAATCGCGATTTTGCGCAATTTCATTTGATTTTTGCGATTTCACTCGATTTCAATCTGATTTTATCTATTTTTTATTTTTTCAAACGATTCAACTCGTAATACATGTTTTGACTCGTAAAATCGTACGATTTTACGAGTCAAAATGCGATTTTAACAACCTTGAGCTTGACAAGTTCATCCATAATATCTATGTAGGTTTACATATCTCATTTTGCATGAAGAGATATAATTATTAAAATTTTATATTTTAATACTATAATTCATAAAATTATTTCCCTTCTTTCTATATAGTTTATGTTATCAGAACCTTGATTTTTTTTTCACACTTTAGAAATTCATCCAAAAATGTTTTTCACTCTTGAGAAATTCAGCCAAAAAAAAGTTCTAAGGACATTTGTGGTCAGATTTGTAGGCAAACAAAAAGGGTCAAAACCCACTAATATTAGTTGATGATGGCATTTAAATTATTCCCCTTTATGAATGCTATTCTTTCTTTAAAAGTTCGTACCCAACTTATCAATTATACATTGAATTAATTGGTGCCGCACAGATTCATATAAAAAAAAACGTTGCGCGTTCACAGCCTGCAAAAGGAATTATTTTCTAGACCTTGCCTCTTCCATTTTGTTGCCATTTTCTATAACAAAAATTTGTAAACTGATTTGAAAATATCTTTTACTGTGCAGTTAATATTATTAAACTTTTATTTTTCCATATTTCAAGAAAAAAAAATCTCTTGCTTTTCATCCTCGTTTTCATAAGAAATAAACACTATATTTCAACACACATGAATACAACATCTATGGAATAACTTTGATATTGAAAGTTTTTGGCAGTTTTGAATTTGACCTGCGTGTTTTGAATTTTTTTTTATCATATTATCCCTTTAATTAGTTTTGGTGGGGTCAATATAGTCCTTCTAATTGCAATTTTTTTTTGTTTTGTTTTTTACCATACAATCAGTGAAATAAATTTGAATTGATATTTGTATTGTAATGTATTCCTTTTAATATTAAATATTTTTGGATATTTGTGTTGTAAATTTGAATTGATCATCTGTAAAAATCAAGTAATAATGTAATATACAAGGGAAGTAAAAAGTCATGTAATTGAAAAGTTCTCGCTGTATATAAACCCTTAAAACTGAATGGAACTGTATAAATTAATATAACATCGCTTGAACATGCCTTTAAACTTGTTTAAATCTTAAAACTAGAATACACAATGATGCACCAAGTTTTGGTACCATTAAGGCTATGAAAACCCAAACTTGGATAAAATGGAAAGATTATCCACTAGAAAATAATAGCAATTGTTGATGCTCATCTCAATAAAGAGAAACCAAGCTCGTCGCCAATATGGATTTATATATAGAACTACACCTATCACCAGTAGCACCATGATGTATGCAACCCCAAAAGTCACATAGAAAACCTCCATATCCATGAAGCCACCATTATCTTCATTGTTCGTTGAAGTTAGTGTTGGTAATGGTGGCATAGCCACACCACATATTTTGGGTAGCGGTTCTCCATAAAGAAAATGATTGTCCTTGTAGCAGCTCTCCTCAAACGTGGCAAACTGTGCAACTCTCGCAGGAGTCTTACCAGATAAATTATTGTGAGCCACACTAAAAACTTCTAGAGAAAATAGTTCAATAAGTCGAGGTGGGATTTCTCCATCCAGTTTGTTGTAGGAAAGATCCAAGCTCTCTATTTCCTTTAAGTTTGAAAATGTTGGTGGAATTGCTCCGATCAAACTGTTGTGCGAAAGGTTCAATGCCTTGATCATACTGAGGTTTCCAATTTCAGGAGGAATCTCTCCTGTGAAATTGTTGCATGAGAGATCAATTCCTTTGAAGTACCAGATAATGTTGCCTCTATAAGAAAGGGATACATTCTTCGTTGTAAACTCGAAGGATTGTTGTGATATGGCCAGTAAATCAAAGTAAGTGCTTTCTACTGGGAAATTATGAGTAGATATAGTCCAAGAGGAGATGTTACCAGAAAGGTGGTTGTGAGAAAGATCAATCAGGATTAACTGGTCCAACTTGGATAATTGAATTGGGATTTCACCTTTAAGATTGTTATAACTCAAGAGTAAAAATCTCAAGTTAGATAGCCTATCAATCCATTCTGGAATTGTACCAGTTAAATTATTATGGGAAAGATCTAATGCGAACACCTCAAAGGAGTCATAAAATGCCATTGCGATCGGCCCTTGCAACTTATTTCTAGACAAATAAACATATCTCAAATTTGAAGAAGTGCCGAATATAGGTGGTAAACGACCAGAGAAATTGTTCCCTGATAGGTCCAAGAACTCAATAGAAGACATATTCCCTATCCATCCAGGGATCTGCCCTTGCAAACTGTTGTTGGACAGGTCTAACACTTGCAGTGAGCTAATGTTACCCAACGAGAAAGGAATGCTTCCATTGAAACCATTGTCAGACATAAATAAAACTTCTAACCCTGGCAAACGAGCTCCGATTTCTGAAGGGATTTGGCCTTGGAAGTGATTCATGGATATACTTAGGAATGACAAATTCACATGAGAATTCTTTGGCAACAAGAATGGACCCGAAAGAGATAAGTTTTCTAAACGAAGTTCTTGTAGGTATGTGTTGTTCTCAATCAACCAATTTGGAAACTCTCCTTTTATTTGGATGTTTGTAAGATCCAAAGATTGCAGGTTCACTTGGTGGTAAAGGAACTTGGGAAATGCTCTCGCACCTTGTCCACGACTGTTCAAATAGAGGGACTCTAATTGGAACTTTGGGCTCAGATTATGATCATCTTTTTCTGTGAATATTTCATTACCTGATCCATAAAAATACTTGAGTTTTGAAAGGTTGTATAATGGGCTCAATGACATAGGGATCTTAAAGTGATTGGAAGAGAGATATAGTCGTTGAAGGGAAGTCAAATTTGCGAGACACGGAGGCAAGAAGCCACTAAGATCATTGTCACTCATATCTAGCTCTTGGAGATGATTTAAATCACATAGGCCTGGTCACATTATAATTTAGAGAAAATTAAAACTTTGAGTGTCTAATGAAAAATACATAACCTAGAGAGAGAATAAGAGTGATCAACCTTACCTTGGGTTGTAGGTATTTGGCCATTTAAATTACAACTCTGCAACATTAAAGTTTTAAGAGAGGTCATCGTTCTGATGGTTTGGAAGATGCTATTATTGAGAGTACTGTAACTCAAATCCAAGTATTCCAAGTTCTTGAGATCAAGGAAGCCTGCCACGATCAATTAAACAAGAAATTATATTAGCGTAGAAGGAATTAAAATTAGAAATAACTCATGACTTATCGATCATGGCTAAGGAAACGAAAAACATCAACTAAGTGTAGAAATTGTATTGTCCAATTAATAGAAGGTTTTTTTTATACGTTTGACCCAAAAATAGAAATACACCATTGTTAATTTATTCTCCTCCTAAAAATAGCACTCTCTATATATGAAGTTATATTGTTTCTTATGCTATCATTTTAATTACATTACACTGAAATAGTGTTGAGAGAGGGGCAATATTAAAGTGAAATATTATTCATATTAAATGGATGGTAGAATTTTAAAATAATAAAGATTTCAATTGAGTTAATTTCTAAATTTGAGATTTAATTGTCTCTCCAAGACTTGTTTAGTAGGTTGCAAAAACATAAAAGAGAAATTCTATACATATATAGCTCTTCAAGATGATTTAAGTTACATAAGCTTAATCACATTATAATTTAGAAAAAAAATAAAACTTTAAGTGTCTAATAGAAAATATATAACCTAGAGAGAGAGAGAGAGTAAGAGTCATCAACCTAACATTACCTTGGGTTGTAGGTAATTGGCCATTTAAATTACAACTCTGCAACATTAAAGTTTTAAGAGAGGTCATCGTTCCGATGGTTTGGAAGATGCTATTATTGAGAGTACTGTAACTCAAATCCAAGTATTCCAAGTTCTTGAGATCAAGGAAGCCTGCCACGATCAATTAAACAAGAAATTATATTAACGTAGAAGGAATTAAAATTAGAAATAACTCATTACTTATCGATCATGGCTAAGGAAACGAAAAACATCAACTAAGTGTAGAAATTGTATTGTCCAATTAATAGAAGGTTTTTTTTATACGTTTGACCCAAAAATAGAAATACACCATTGTTAATTTATTCTCCTCCTAAAAATAGCACTCTCTATATATGAAGTTATATTGTTTCTTATGCTATCATTTTAATTACATTACACTGAAATGGTGTTGAGAGAGGGGCAATATTAAAGTGAAATATTATTCATATTAAATGGATTGTAGAATTTTAAAATAATAAAGATTTCAATTGAGTTAATTTCTAAATTTGAGATTTAATTGTCTCCCCAAGACTTGTTTAGTAGGTTGCAAAAACATAAAAGAGAAATTCTATGCATATATAGCTCTTCAAGATGATTTAAGTTACATAAGCTTAATCACATTATAATTTAGAAAAAAAATAAAACTTTGAGTGTCTAATAGAAAATATATAACCTAGAGGGAGAGAGAGAGTAAGAGTCATCAACCTAACATTACCTTGAGTTGTAGGTAATTGGCCATTTAAATTACAACTCTGCAATATTAAAGTTTTAAGAGAGGTCATCGTTCTGATGGTTTGGAAGATGCTATTATTGAGAGTATTGTAACTCAAATCCAAGTATTCCAAGTTCTTGAGATCAAGGAAGCCTGCCACGATCAATTAAACAAGAAATTATATTAGTATAGACAGAATTAAAATTAGAAATAACTCATTACTTATCGATCATGGCTAAAGAAACGAAAAACATCAACTAAGTGTAGAATTTGTATTGTCCAATTAATAGAAGGTTTTTTTTATATGTCTGCCCCAAAAATAGAAATACATCATTGTTAATTTATTCTCCTCCTAAAAATAGCACTCTATATATATGAAGTTATATTGTTTTTTAAGTTATCATTTTAATTACATTACATTGAAATGGTGTTGAGAGAGGGGCAAGATTAAAGTGAAATATTATTCATATTAAATGGATGGTAGAATTTTAAAATAATAAAGATTTTACTTGAGTTAATTTCAAATTTTGAGATTTAATTGTCTCTCCAAGACTTGTTTAGTAGTTTGCTAAAACATTAAAGAGAAAATCTATACAAACACCTAATTGTAGCAGGTATATAGAGAAATAAAATGATCAATGAGAAGTAATAGTGGAGTTGAAATTTGTTAATTTACCTCCAGAAGGTACAGTGCTGCCGAGAGCATGTAATGATAGATTTTTTAGAGAAGACAGTGCTCCAAGGCTTTGAAGGGACTGTTCATCTAGAGAACACCGGTCTAGATACAAACTTTCCAATAAGCTTAAATTTTGCAACTCTGTTTGTGTAAAAGTAGCAAATTTAATTTTTGAATTAATCCCAAATATATAAACATCACTATATGTAAAATATATAACTTACCGTCACCTAATATTCTGCCTTTAAAATCATTGTTGCTCAGATAAAGTGCCGTGAGGTTTGGGAATGCTCCTAATGATTGCAGTAACTGGAAGCTACTTCCATAGGTTGTGATATTTTCTAGGGATAGAGTACTTAAGTTGCTTAGACCTGCAAGTTAGTTAGGGAAGAAACATACAAAAGCAAAGATAATTAATATTGTTGGATGGGCTCATCATCATGACGCTAACAAGAAAGTAATGTAAATGTGTTACTAATTACCTTTTGAGGCTACCAATTTGTTAATATTGTTGCCGCTCAAATACAAGGTCTCCAAGTTGCTCAGAGATTCTTGATATTTATATAAAAAAATAGTTAATTAATTCATTACAACATAAAAATTGTGTTTTTTAAAATTAATTTTAATAGATATTTGTATTAATTAAATTGAATATTTATAAAAATAATAGTATATAAAAAAAACTAACCTTCCAAATCTATTGACCCCTCCAGTCTATTATAATCTAAATATAATAATTTAAGAGACGAAAATCCCTTCATAGATGATAAAATTCTGTTATTGAAGCTATTATATCCCAAGTCAAGGATCTCCAAGCTCAATCTTGATAGTTCATAACCACCTATATAAAATAAAATAAAAATAAAATTAAGACTTCATATAAAGAATAAAAAATATATTATTGGAGTAATTTAATTATGATTGATCAAGAGACAAGTAATTGTTATAGTGACTTCATGTGAAGAGGTTGAGGCGGTGAAAGAGAAAGGAATAATTGTTACAATGATAACGTCATGATTATAATAATGTAAGGAATTAAACAACTATGGAGAACCAAATTTAATGATACTAATTAAACAACACCTTATTAATTAAAAAAAAACTAATATAAATATTTTGTAATACTTAAGAGAGCAAACCTTTGTTCTCAACCCAACCAGCTATACTATTATTCCACAAGATGAGAGCGTTGAGTTGTTGGAAAGGAAGGAACAAGGAGGCATTTAAGTACCAATCTCCCTGTTCCTGGTTCCTCACGCCCCCAAGATCGAGCTCGGTGACTCGACCTGTACTGCTGTTGCACCAAATACGATACGAATCCCACTCGCAACAGTTGGCGTGGGCTATTCTCCAGGAGGGAAGGGAGGTGCCATTGGGATAGTTAAGAGAATCTTTGAGGTGCAACAGAGCGACCCTCTCTTCCTCCAAGCAACCTAGAGCCACCCATCCTTGCAGCGAAACCGTTATCACTAACACCGTCAACAGCTGAAGGATCAGCCCCATCTTATTAATATCAACTATTACAATATTAATTGTTGCAAATGGCAGCAAGGAGGTTAAGGCTTTTATAGAGGACTTCACGGACCCATGCCGTGGAAAAAACTGCATGATGGCGACGGACACATCCCCTTGTGGAGAATAAATATTTATAATTCAATGTTCATGACTTTCTTAAGAAAAATAAATATAAAAAAAATCTCAGTAATTTAAAAAAATATCTTAATGAAAAACACACTTAGCAGCCACAGAAGTTAGAAGCTTCATTTTTTTGGTTAAGAAAAAATTCCACTTCATAGTCGCATCCTCTCGCTCTTGTTTTTTTCTTAATTTTTCAATTGGCCGAAATCCTATTAATATTTATTTCCAACTCAAATTCAAGCCCTCCTGACCAAATATTTGTGCTTTTATATACCACGGTTATATTACTAACTCTTCAACATTTAGTAAAAAAATTGTTGATCATCCACAACTTTTTTTTTTTAGTTTTAACAAACTAAAAGGTTGTTTGTGAATTTTGAAATTATATTTTTTTAAAATAATTTTTTATGTTTTTTTATCCTTATGATATATTGATGTTCAAAATATTTTTTTAAAAAAATATTTTATAAAGCAACTTCTTTTAAAATATTTTATTTTAGTACATAATTCATAATAACTGAATTGATTCATTTAACATTTATCTTTAATATATATAATCTCTTTGTTTCTTTTTATAATACTATTAATCTGAATATCTTTTAGGAAAAAATGCATGATGCAAATGCTCTCTCGGACCCAACTCATGGAAAAATGCATGATGGCACCATCCACCGGACCCATCTTGAAGAAAAATGGATGATGGAAATGGTCTAACGTACCCAACTCATGGAAGAAATGCATGATGGCAACATCCAACGGGTCCATCTTGTGAAAAAAGAAGAAGCAGGATGGCATAGGACGGCAGTGTCCTCTTCATCACATTTGTTTTCGTTTTGATATCACACTGATTATTTTTTATATTTTAAAAGTATTTTTAAAATATAAATTTTAATTTTTTTTTATTTTAAATTAATATTTTTTTTTGTGTTTTCATATTATTTTAATATGTAGATGTTAAAAATAATTTTCAAAAATAAAAAAATATATTATTTAAATGCATTTTCAAACAAAAAACACTTTGAAAACCAACTATTATCACTTTTCTATTTATATCTTCTAGATTTATAAAGTAAATTTGAACAGGGTTTTTTTTTTTTTGGCAAGGTGGTTTAATTTATTTTTTATTAAAATTTATTTATTTTATTTAAAATAATTTTTTAATATATTTTTAAACCAATATGCTAATATTAAAATTATTTTTATTTTGATATAAAACATTTATTTCTTGCACTCATGAAATAGGAAGATTAAAATAAAGTTGAAAGAATTAGTTTTTTTTTTCAATGATGATTTAATGTCTTTATATTAGTTATCAAGAAAATCGACGGACTTCTTATAAAAATATTTGATTGATATGATACAAAAAATGGGTATAATGATATGAGAAAATAAAAGTTTATATACTAAAATTAATAAAAAGTGAAAGTGATTGATGTAATGACATGGCAATCATAAACATTTTGTGGATCAAAATTAAAATAACTCAATTTTTAGCTATTATTGTTCATTCGGTCACTAATTCATGTATATATAGAAAATGATAATTTTAATATACAAATTCTTAGCACCTCCTCGTACTTTTCATGATAATTATTGTCGAGCTTATAAGGCAATAATCTCACCAACTCATCTCATCTCATACAAAAAAAACTCTCGATAGCAATGCTTTTACAAACCATTCCACTAACCCATATCATGAAAAAAAACACTTAACGATGATGGTCTCATAGATCCATTTGACACTGCAAATTTCTTTCCATCTTAATTATTGATAAGTTCATGTTAGAAAAAAAAATACTTTTTATTTTAGAAAAAAACAAAAACTAATTATCATGACAAGAAGTATTTTAGAAATGTTATTATTAATTTTATAAATGATACTATTTGATTTTATAAATGATGTAAAATTATGAATTGTTTTATCAAGATTAAAGCATGATTTTCCACATTATCTTCTATATCCATCATTGTCATGGAAAATTAGCTTCCTAGCATTAACCTTTTATTTATGTTTTTCAATTAAAATGAATATGAGTTCCTATTAATTACTCCCAAGTAATTCATTTTTTCTTTTAATTTTTTTGGTACTGTATGGTTCAGATGAAGATGAGTTTCTTAAGCTAGTTGTGGTATATAGAGAATTAAAAAAAAAACATTTTAGAATTATAATTCACATATGAATTAATAATATAATAGGTTTTAATATTTACTTTTAATATATATAAAATGAAAGATATTATGAGCTTTTGATTAATGATGTTAAGCCACATATGTTTTATAAAAATAATTTCTATTAAACCAAATTATATGTTTAAGAGTTTGCAATATGTATTTTGAATTTAATATTAATAATTATAACTCCCTAAAATAAATTTATTTAGTTAATAAACTGGTCCATTTTTGTTATCTCATCTCTCAATCTATCAAAATTCTAAATACAGAGCATTTAGCGTTAGGAATTATACCCCTTGAATTATACATATTAATCACTTCATGAAAAAATAAATATGACTAAAAAACAAATAAAATAAAAAATGATTGTATATTAATCTAAGGTCCATTATCCATTAATTAGTCGATGGTTACATTCTAACACACTAAATTGAGATTTATTTTCTTATATACTAAATTGAAATTACAACATGTTATCCTTTTTCAAGCTTACAGGACAATATAATCTCACGGATTCATCTCATCTCATAGAAAAAACTCTTGATAGTAATGGTTTCATGAACCCATCTCACATTGCACATTCGTATCCATTACTTGTTTTAATTATGATTCATTCAATGTTATTAAAATTCACTTCAACATAAAAATATTTTTGATATTAGTATCAAAAAATAAAATAAAAATTAAATTAAAATTTATTTTTATTTGGAACACAGTATCAACCGGGACATAACCAGAAAAAATCTATCAGGAAATGAAGATATTCGGAGAATGAAATAAAATAAATCAAACCAAAGCTGTTGAATTAGAAACCAAAATGTTGACCAAATTTGTCTCTATAGTTAGCTATCTTAGTGGTGGGCAAAAACTTGATGGAAATATAATTATTTATTTATCAAAACAATTATTTATTCTAGAGAAAACCCAAGAGGCAACCATTCTTCCAAGAAAACCATCTTTACAAACGCAATCAACATTTGAATTAATAGCCCCATCTTAATATAAATGCTAATCAATTATTATCATTATAAAAAACATAGACACATTTTTTTTTTCAATTTGAATACTTATTTTTACAAAATTTTATCAATAAAATATCTTCATTAGTTCTATTTTTATTTGGAATACATACCAACCAGTTATTGAAATCCAGTTTAGCTTGAGAGGATGTGATTAAATTAATTATTCCAATAAATATGGTCATTCCTATCCACCACTTTGATTATTCTTCACTTTCTTTATTTTTTTTATATTTTCTAACTTGATTATTCAAAAGTTATCTATTTTAAAAAAATAATAATTGTGGACTGGTATGGTAGTTGGATCTATTTTCTTTTTTTTGTGTGGTTAAATTAATTATTTTGATAAATATTTGAGGGAAAATAAAATTAATTATTGCTAGAGAGGCACTGGAGCCTTTGATATTTTGCAAAGGCATGGAATTCGATACCAAGGGAATGTAATATAGTTGTTGACTGCTGGCGTCAACGTGATAAAGAAATTAATTACAGTGAAAATAAAATAGTTAACAACGACAAGCTGAATTCAAGTTAGATTTAAAGTTGGATAATAACTATTTGTTGAAGTATTTTTATTTGAAAATTAATTAAAATATTATATTTTTTATTTTTTTAAAAAATACTTTTAATATAAGTATATTAAAAAATTCAATAAATATATAAAAATAATTTTAAATAAAAATCAAATTTTATCTCATTTTCATTTGAAACACGGTACCAATCAGGGCATATCCAGGAAAAGTTTATCAAGGAACGAAGATACTCTGAGAATGACTAAAAATAAATCAAACCAAAGCCATGGGAATTAGACACAAAAAGATGGACCAAATTTGTCTCTACAGGGAGCCATCTTAGTAGTGGGGCAAAAACTTTGGAGAGATAATTATTTATTCATCAAAACAATTATTTAATCTAGAGGAAAACCCAAACTCAATTATTTCATTTGATCAAAGTCACACCATAAAAAAAAAAAAAACAAGAAAAAAACATTTAATTGATATAATAACAAAAAATTTGGTATACTAATGGGTGGCACTCAAACAACTTTGAATGTTCACTTGCCTTATCTTCTAGGCAAGAAAAGGTAATAAAAGCAGGTGATGTTTTTTTCTCTAGCTGTAAATGGATGGAGACATCAATACCAAAAACTTGGATAAATTTCTTTTTCAATTTGAATATTTATATTCACAAAATCTTATCAATAAAATATCTTCGTTAAATACATAGCAATTTATGTTAGGAATATTGATAAAAAAAAAAATATAACCATAAAACAAATACAAATTTTTTTTGATAATATTGGAGAAAGAGAGTATCTAATTCTAGTAAAGCATTTAAATTTCCATTAAAAGATGCGTCATATATTAATCTAAGGTCCATTTTCCATTAACTAATTGGCAGTTGCATTCTAACGCTTGAGATTTATTTTTTATACTTAAGCATTTAATTCTTTTATTCACTAAATTGAAATTAAAGCATAATACCCCTTCTCAAGTTTATGTGGCAATGGTCTCATGAACCTGTCTCGTAGAAAAAACAAAAAACACTTGATAGCAATGGTCTTATGGTCCATTCCACTGATCTATATCATGGAAAAAATACAGATGATAATGATCTTATAGACTATCTCACTAACTTACATTGTGGAAAAAATGCATATAGCGATGGTCTCACATACCCCATTTAACACTGCATCCATCTTTTACTTGTTGATTGTGTTACAAAAAATACTGATAAGTACTTTAGAAATAGAAAAAAGAAGACTTGTTTGAAAATTTTATTTGGTAATGT
The DNA here is from genome assembly GCA_030145905.1 of Populus davidiana. Taxonomy (NCBI): domain Eukaryota; kingdom Viridiplantae; phylum Streptophyta; class Magnoliopsida; order Malpighiales; family Salicaceae; genus Populus; species Populus davidiana. Next base: position 4,795,755 of record CM057806.1, read on the forward strand.
ATGATTTGAAAATTCTATTTGAACAGTAAGTGAGTTGAATCAAAAAGGGAGTGTTACCTCATCTTAATGGTATTTAAAGTTGGCTAGCATTATTTTTTAAATTTCTTTTTATTTAAAATTATATTTTTTATCTTAAAAATATTTTAAAATCAGCATATCAAAAAATTTAAATATATATAACAAAATTTAAATAAAAAAAATCAAGGGCATATCTAAGAAAAGTCTAACAAGGAACGGAGATATTTGAAGAATGACAGAAAATAAATCAAAAAAAAAAAAGCCCTAGAATTAGAAACCAAAAGATGGACTAAATTTATCTCTACAGTGAGCGATCTTAATTATTGGTGGGGCAAAACCTTGATGGAGAGATAATTATTTATTTATCAAAACAATTATTTATTTCAGAGGAAAACCCAAACTCAATTTCATTTGATCAAAGTCACACCATCAAAGAAAACAAGAAAAAAAGTATTTAATTGATATAATAAAAAACAATTAGGTATACTAATATAAGAAAAATAAAAATTTACTAAAATGGATGGTACTCGAATAGCTCTAAATGTTCACATATCTTATCTTCTAGACAAGAAAATATAATAAAAATAGGTGATGCTATTATGTAAATGGATGGAGATATCAATACCAAAAACATGGACAAATATTATATATTTTTTTCAATTTGAATATTTATTTTCATGAAATCTGATGAATAAAATATCTTTATTAGTTCTAATATCAGAATGATGATATCATGATTAATTTGTTTTAGATGAGTTTGAATTAATTTTATTTTATTTTTAATTTATGAATAGTAAAGATATGTAAAATACTTATATTTAATATATTTTTTTTATTCAAGTACTCTAATTGATTTTTTTTTCTATTTAAGTACTTAATAAATTAGTGTCATGCCATAAATTTGTTTACAGAATAAATATAAGGTTTGCATAAGGTAACTATGGAATAATAAGAATATTAACAATAAAATTTATTTATAAATAAATCATAGATTTAATGTCTCTAAATTTTAAATCTGGTGTGAATAAATTCAAGGGATTTACAAGATAAAGAGTACAATATTAGCCTTTCAGAATCTCCCACTCTTCCTCCTCAAGGAATTAATTAGTGGGTAGTTAGTTTGTTCTATTTTCTTCACGTTGTCTATAATTTTACCTATATTATTGTCACAAATGAGGAATAGTCAGGTCTCACGGCCTCACCTCGAGGAAAAATGCATGATGGCAACGGTATCAGGGACCAATGTGTAGATGAAAATGGTCTCACGAACTCATCAACTATTATCATTATATAAAAAAAAATACTAAGTGATGTTATTGCGTATCTATTCATAAATTACTATTCATTGTAATTGTATAATTATAATTTTGTTCTTGAAAAAAAAAATTAAGCTTTAAGCGTATATATTCATATGTTACTATTCATTATAATTGTATCATTATAAATTTGTCCTTAAAAAACAACCACGAATTAAGCTTTGAGTGTAAGATTAATTTTTTTTTTATCATGAATAAAAAATTGTATAATTTTTTGAGGTTTGATAATATTAAGTTAACCCTTTATAGTTTTTTTTTTAATTTCACCTTTTATTATTTTTTTAATCTATAATTAATCTATTAAATTACCAATGTTTTTTTAATTTCAACTCCCTATAATTTTTTAATCTTTTAAATTTTATCTTTATTTTTTTAATTGTTATTTATTTTATATGAAATCATTTTTAAATTTTTTTTTTTTTTCAAATTTCATCCTCGGATTTTGTTCTCTCAAATCTTATCCTCATCAAATTTGTATTTTGAATTTTGCAAGTATTTTTATTAATATTTTTCAATGATTTTATTGTTCAAAATTAAATTGGTTGGGAGTTAATTTTTTTTATTAAAGCTGAATCTAGAATTTAACGAGTTGCAAGTTTTAGATATTAGACCAAGTTTAGAAACATTGTAAGTATTTTTTTTCTTAACACCACTGGTCACTTCTTTGAATACATGTTAGTGTTGATGAATGAAAATTTAAGTGGACGGAATTTTAGGATTTCTAGAATTTGAGGACCCATGCCGTGGAAGAAACTGCATGTTGGAAATGTTTTCTCGGACCCAACTTATGGAAAAAAAAATGCATGATGGCACCATCCAACGGACCCATCTCGTGGATTTTTTTATTCTTCAACCTCTCATATAATACAGAAGAATTGTGTAAAATTTATATATTTTTTAATTTAATTATGAGAGTTTATTTTAAATATTGTTTTCCTTTAAAATCATGAAAAAATAAAATATTATCATTTGTGGTTCATTTTATCAACGACACTATTTGATTTTGTCATTTCCATCAAAATTAAGGCATAATTTTCTACACGTTATTTTCATAAAGAAAATAGCAAGTCTTCCATATTCATCATCATCATGTAAAGTGAGCTTCCTAGCGATAACCTTTTATTTATATTGGTGTTTTAGAAAAAAACTGACATGGTGTAACTTTATAAGAAGAATATAAGTTTTTGGTTAATTACTTTTATGTAATTCATTTTTTTTTCTACCATGCAGTTTTAATTAGAATTATTAAATTAGATTCAAAACTGATATTATTATTGTTTTTTTTATATTATTGTTTTTTGTACAATTTTTATATTATTGAATTCCATAAAAGTAATGAGCTTCCTAGCGATAACCTTTTATTTATATTATTGTTTTTTTTTGTACAATTTTTGGAGCTTGATACACACCTTGGGTCAACTTTTCAGTTCAGTTCATTACTTTTATGGAATTCAATTTTATTTTACTATGTGGTTTCAATCCATGTTAGTAAAATCTACAGGTCGCTTCTTTCAATCAATTTTTTACATTTAAAAAAACATGATAAGTATTTTTTTTCTTAACACCACTGGTCGCTTCTTTGAATATACATTAGTGTTGATGAATGAAAATTTAAGTGGACGGAATTTTAGGATTTGAGGACCCATGCCGTGGAAGAAACTGCATGATTGAAATGTTTTCTCGGACCCAACTTATGGAAAAAATGCATGATGCCACCATCCAACGGACCCATCTCGTGGAAAAAAGAAGCAGCACGGCAGTGTACTCGACAGGGCTTTATTCTTCAACCTCTCGTATAATACAGAAGAACTGTGTAAATTTGATAATACATTATTTACATTTAAAATTTCGTTTAATATTTTTTTGAAACACATTCATTTTGTAATGAATATTATTTAACTTTGAGTTTTTGTTGTTTAATATAAATTTTATTTACATAATTGGTTTGTATTACCATTAATTTATATTATTTTTTCTAAATAATTAAAAAACAATTAAAAAAAAATTACACAGGGATTTACCGACGGAATAACTCCGTCGGCATTGGACAGTGTCTGCCACCATCACCGACGAATATTCAGACGGATAGATTCGGTCGGTATTCCATCCCGTCACCGACATATTCACCGACGGAAATAATCCGTCGGTATAAACTTACCGACGAATTTATAGACGGAAATATTCGGTCGGTATGAAATATCACCAACACTTTTACCGACGGATTTAGTCCGTCGGTATTTACATAACACCGACGGAAAATTTTCCGTCGGTATATTCCAAGCGGGAAACTTTTTTTTTTGGCGCGCACAGTCCGTCGGTAAATGTTTTTTTGTATTTCCGACCGATATAGCGACGAAATGTGGAATCACCGACAAAAGGTATTCCGACGGGCGTATTCCGTCGGTAATATAGTCGGTAAATAATTTACCGATGAACTTTCTGTGACACACCGACGGAATAGTTTCGTCGGTAAAACTGTGAAATCTTGTAGTGTTTATATACAATGTATGATTTTATAATAATTTCATGTGATAATAACATGAAGGATTTGTTTATCAATTTGAATATTTATATTCACAAAATCTGATCAATAAAATATCTTCATTAAATACATAGCAATTTACGTTAGGAATATTGATAAAAAAAAAAATATAACCAGAAAACAAACACAATTTTTTTTTGATAATATTTGAGAAAGAGAGTATCTAATTCTAGTAAATCATTTAAATTTTCATTGAAAGATGCGTCATATATTATCGAAACGCTTGAGATTTATTTTTTATGCTTAAGCATTTAATTCTTTTTTATACACTAAATTGAAATTAAAGCATATTACCCTTTCTCAAGCTTATGGGGCAATGGTCTCATGGACTCATTTCATAGGAAAAACAAAAAAAGCTTGATAGCAATGGTCTCATGGATCATTCCACTGGTCTATATCATGGAAAAAAATACAGATGATAATGATCTTACGGATCATTCCACTAACCTATATTGTGAAAAAAATGCAGATAGCAATGGTCTCACAAACCCATCTGACGCTACATTCTTCTTTTATTTGTTGATTGTGTTACAAAAAATAATGATAAGTACGTTAGAAATAATAAAAAAAAGAAGACTTGTTTGAAAATCCTATTTGGCAATGTATGATTTGAAAATTCTAATTTGGCAAGCTGAATTCTTTTGAAAATTCTATTTGAACGGTAGGCGAGCCGAATAAAAAAAGGGAGTGTTACCTCATCTTAATGGTATTTAAAGTTGGCTAGCATTAGTTTTGAAAGTTTTTTTTATTTAAAATTTTATTAAAATAATATTTTTTATCTTAAAAATATTTTAAAATCAACATATAAAAAAATTTAAATATATATATTATTATCACAAATTAAAAATAGTTAAAACTAGTGATATTTCTCGCTTGCCATTAAAACTATAGTTTATTTTTTTTAATTTTTTTCTCAATTATTGAAACAATAATATTTTTAATATTATCATTTCCATACTTGTTTATAAAAATCATTTCTATTAAACCACATTAATATGTTTAAATTAAAGTATATTATCCCTTCTTAATTAAGGAACAAGAATTAAACAAGCTTATGAATTACCCATCTCGTGAAAAAAACGCATGATGGTTGGAAATGGTCTCACGGCCTCACCTCGAGGAAAAATACATGGTGGAAATGGTCTTACGAACTTATAAATGCATGATGGTGATTGTCTGTCGAACCCATCCCGAGGAAAAAAAATGCATGACGGCTAAAATACTTTATTTCATGTACTCTTGAGATTGGAGGATTGTCAAATTAAGGATCCATAGAGAAGACTTGACTTGGGGTGCCTAGCATTAACTTTTTATTCATGTTCTTCCAAAAGATGACTTAACTTGGGTCAACGTTTAGGAATATAAGTTTCGGTTATTTATTTTTATGCAATTCAATATTTTCTTTTGTACTCTATGATCCTGATTAACATGACTTTCTTAAGTTAGTTGTAGTGTATAGATTTTAAAAAAAAACATTTTAAAAATATAATTCACATCCAAGCTAATACATTCACAAACTAATATAATAGGTTTCAATACTTACTTTTAATATATATAAAATGAAAGATATTAAGAGTTGATTAATTGTTAAGCTATATATGTTTTTAAAAAATGATTTATATTAAACCACATAATATGTTTAAATATTAAACCACATAATATTTTGAATTTAATATTAGTAATTATAAAGTTTATTAATTTCTTTTGTTCTCTCCTCTTTTTCTCACTATTGTTCTTTTTTTTCTTCTTCTTTTGAACTGCCTTGTCTCTTTTTTTGTCTCCCATCTCTTAATCCTTCAAGATTCAAAATACATAGCAATTTATGTTAGGAATGTCGATGACAAATTAAATATAACTAGAAAACAAATAAAAAATAATAATTATTTTTTAAAGTATTTTTTACTTAAAAATATATTAAAATAATTAATGAAATCAATAGCCTAATTGAAAAAAATATTAAAATTCAGGGCTGAATTGGGTGCAAATTGCAAGAAATTAAAGTTCAAGGACCAACATGAAACGTTTGGGGTAATATAGAGAGCTTAATTGACTTTTTCAGGGGTAATTTTGAAAGAAGGAAAAGTTGAGGAGTCAAGTAAGGACTACATGTATTAAATTGGAAGCCAAGAACTGCTTTGTACAAAACGCTGAAAGCCAGGGGTTTAATTACATTTTACCCAGGAGGGGCTGATTACTAAATATCGCAAATTGGAGGATCCAATTGAACAAGGCCGTTCCCACCCAAAACAACGCCGTTTCAAAGTCACTGTTCATCATCTTCTTTGTCTGAAACGGAGAAAGCTCGCCTGTGAAGAGGAAAAAACTATACAAACGCTCACTGGCCAGGTCCCATAACCTTCAGACCAGAATTGGAAGGCCTACAATCTGCCTCGTTTCAAAACATGATAAGTATTTTTTTTCTTAACACCACTGGTCGCTTCTTTGAATATACATTAGTGTTGATGAATGAAAATTTAAGTGGACGGAATTTTAGGATTTGTAGAATTTGAGGACCCATGCCGTGGAAGAAACTGCATGATGGAAATGTTTTCTCGGACCCAACTTATGGAAAAAATGCATGATGCCACCATCCAACGGACCCATCTCGTGGAAAAAACAAGCAGCACGGCAGTGTCCTCTTCATCCTCTCGTATCAAGTATTGCTCGCATAAAAACAATGGAATCACATCAACATCACTAGCATTATAACCCTTTCAAAAATTTAACAAAATAATGGAATCACTTCAACTAAAATTTCAAGATGCAATTGAGAAATCTGAAGGAGAAAACTAAGAATCTACCAAAATCTGACCAAGTCGTTTCACAGGTGGCTTCAAGATAAAATAAAAGGAATCACATCAACATCAGTAGTGGTTTCAATCAAACAGCTCAGAGTCAGGCAATTTCCCAGAAACCCTCTTGGACCCATTAAAGAAATAATGAAAAATGAACGGCAATTTCATCAGTCATGCTTGACTGATAGGGCCCAAAAGTTAGAACCTGAGCGGCAATTTCCCACAGCAATAATGAGAAACTGCTTTTTACATTTTAATGAAATACCTTTGATTAAGAACATGGAGAAACTGCTTTTTCCATCCTCAGCACGGTTATTCTTCCTCTATTTGTATTTTCAAAAACTAAAAACATGTCTGAATAAAAATATAATACAGAGAAATTGTTTCTAGAATTGTATATTTTTTAAATAAAAAACACATAAAAACATATTTTCTTTATCTTTACTATTTTTTTATTTTATATCACGATAATCAAATGTTGCCTAATTAAAAGAGCACCAAATCATGATAAAAATTGCTACCTTTTTAATCTAGTTTTTCTTTTATTATTTTAGTTTAAAAAAACCTTATTATTAGAGAGGCATTGGAGCTGGTTTTAATTATTTCAATAAATAACACACTAATTTACTTTTAATCTTATTATTAGTGAATTTTTTTCTTAAATATTTTTGATTGATAGGAAATGACAGCTGGTTCTTAGAGGGTGTTTGAGAGTGTGGTAGCTGTTGCTTTTCAAATAGCTTTTCGTGCCGAAAAGCATGCCAATAATATTTTTTCATTTTTTTAAAATTATTTTTGATATCAGCACATCAAAACGATCCAGAAAGTACAAACCGCACTCAATATTCTTGCTGATAGCCTTGCAAGAGTAATGAGTGTGTTTTTTCTTCACATTCCTAGTTTTTTTTTTTTGTGTATTATTTTTATTTACTGGTTTCTTGTGAAGAAATTGAAACCTCAATTGCTTCAATATATCTTAAACATTTCCATTAATTAATCGGTGGTTGCATTCTTTTTTTTTTTTTTTTTTTTATGATAATTGAGGAATATATTAAAATATTAAAATTAAGGCATGATTTTCTAGACGTGATTTCCATAAAGATAGTAGGGAGGGCTCTGTATCAATCATCTTCATGGAAAGTGAGCTGGCCAATGTTAACCTTTTATTCATGTTCTTCCACAAAAGACTTTCACTTGGGGTCAACTTTTCGGTTTAATTGACTTGGGGTCAACTTTTTCCACAAAAGACGTGATTTCAATTTTTTTTTACAATGTTAGTAAAATCACTTTAATTATTCTTTCACTATTTCCGTACGTGTGATTCACTGCTTGTAGTTTCTAAAGTCACCTATTTAAACTTTAGTACGTTAGACAACTAAATTTATTCTTTCACTCGGTATTTATTATATATTCAATTCGTTTATAGTTGGAAATACAAAAGATATAAAGACAACTACAAATATATTTATAACCAGAAAACTTAGTGATTAATAAAATATCTTTGCTAGTTTTGTTAAAAAATAATGATGTCAGAGTTACCTATAGTTTTTAGATGTGTTTGGATTGATTTTGTTTTATTTTTAATTTTTAAACCGTAAAAATATAGATAAATTTAAAATAAATATCTTTTTACAATAGTTTTAGAGCGAAATTAGAGTAAAATTTGTACTTTTAAAATAAAAAATATATAAAAACATGTTTTTTATGTTACACTATTTTTGTATTTTATATCATGTAATTAAATGTTGCCTGATTAACATAACACTAGAACTAAAGCATAACAAAAAACAAAATTAATTGCGGAATGACATTGTAGTTGGATCTATTTTTTTTATGCATGATTAAATTAATTATTTTGATAAATGACACGTGTATTCAAGGAAAAATAAAAAAATAATCTTATTGCCAGAGAGGCATTGGAGCCTTTAATAATTTGCCAAGGCATGGAACACGATGCCAAGGGAATGTAAGATAGTTGTTGACTGCTGGCATCAACTCAGAAAATTCTAAAATATTCTCATCATTTTTAAGAAAATTATATCAAGAAACGAAGATATTTTCGGAGAATAACGGAGAATAATTAAATAAAACCAAAGCATTTTCCAAATTTGTCTCTATAGAACCATCTTAATGGTTGATCAAAAACTTGATGGACAAATTGTTAGATAGGTTGTGAGAACATCAAGGCCAGAGAAAAAGAGGAATTCTTTATGGGGCACAGTCGATATTTAGAGAAAATACAGAGTTGAGTTCAAACTTGTTAATTCACCTTAAGAAGATATAGAGTCCCTGAGTTATGGCAAAGACATATATTTTAGAGAAGGTGGTGCTCAAGGGCTTAAAGAGAGTTTTCTCCAAAAAATTAATTTCATAATTAACTCAGGTTATTATCGTTTAATTTTTTTATATTAAAAAAAATTGATTTTAACAATGAAGATTATAGAAGGCGATTATTACAAACTAAAATTTCGAGGCGAAATTGAGAAATTAAAAGGAGCAAACTAAGAATTTACCAAAATCTGAGCAAGTGGTTTCTAGATAAAATAAAGAAATCACATCAACATCACTAGTAGTTTCTAGATAAGCATAACCCATAGAACGGGTTGTTCTTCCACTTATCAGATTAATTTATATCATAAAATAAATTATAACAAGAATGAAATCAAATTGGATTTGAAAGTTCTCCAAAACTTGGCAATGCATGATGTGTAACAGACCCATAGAACGGGAGTGAGTTACAAATGACCCGTAACTCTAGCCAACAATTTTAGTCTCAAGAAGGTATGGAGATTTTCCATGGATTCGACCTTGATGATTGTACATAAAATTTGCTTCTAATATGGTTCCAAATATGGCATCTTTCTGATTAATGAACAGGGCATCTATTGATACTACATATGAACGAACACTTCAATTTGTTGGTGGAAGAACCGTAAATCTCCCTATCTTAAGTTTATTACAAGACTTGTGCCTGTCAATATAGCCATCAGAATTTTGTTTAGTGTGGAAAATCCATTTACAACCCACACCATTTTGACTGGGATTGGAAGGTAGTAGTTCCCATGTTCCATTTCAAACAAGAGCATTATATTCTTCAGACATGGCCTTATGCTATTTTGGATCTTTGAGAGCTTGGGCTGATGTGGTGGGTTCAAGATCAAGAGGTTTGGATAATTGGGTGTGAAGATTTAGTTTTTGATGAGGTTTGCGAATGTTATTTTTAGCCCTTGTTTGCATGGGATGATTCGGTTGGGTAGCAGTTGGCAGGGGGATTTGTGGCAGTCATTTGATGTGTTTGGTTTTGGATATTGGCTGTGTTAAGATGAGAAGTGTCAGGTATAGGGGCTCTAGTGTGTGATTGTGTTGGAGCTTCACATTGGAGTTGCTATTGAGGAAGAACTTCAGATGGTGGTATGAGTGCGGAGGTGACAGTGTTGAGTTTAATTATTGGTGGTATCCAAGTAGAAAGTGTGGTTGATTTTAGTCATGGAACTTGTGTAAGAGAGGATTTAAAAGGAAAGATTGTTTCAACAAACCTGACATGCCTAGAAACAAAAATCTTTAATGTGGATGGATCATAGCAAAGATAGACACTTTGAGATAGCAATCCCTGATTATCTTTAGTATCAATATTATCTTCAATAGATTTAATAATATCTTCAACACTTAAGAAAAACACAAGGCTTAGAACGAGAGTCTAATTTATGATAAGTATAGCTAGGGGCGAAGCCAAGGATAGCTTATACAACCAAAAACCTCAAGTTTTGAGTGATTAGGATTACCAAAAATGTTTTCGTAAGGGAAGAATATATTTAATGTTTGAGTTGGCATCCAATTTATTATGTAGACAGTTGTCACAAAGGCATTAGACCAATGACTTAAAAGGAATGGAAGCATTAGAGAAAAGGGTGAGACCGGTTTTAACAATGTGGAGATGACGCCATTCTGAAAAACCATTGTATTCGGGTGTGTGAGGTGGAGTTGTGAGATGAGATATATTATGAAGAACAAGAAAATTATTAAGGGCATCATATTCACAATCATTATTAGAGTATAATGTATTGATGCTCTTGTTAGGTGTGTTGCCATTGAATGTGCCTAACCTTGACTTTGATCATCCACCTTTGTTGAAAAAGATGGCAGCCACCATTGACTCCCATGTGCAGCTGCTGGAAAGAAGAAGAGAAGCCACCATCATGCCTATAAATAGGCACCATACAAAGAGAGCTTTTGTGAGAGTTGTGAATAACGTGAGTGTGAAGAGAAAGAGAAGAGAAAGGGCTGCTGCCCATGGCAGCAGCCCTGCAGCTGCAAGGCAGCGAGAGTGAGATGGGAGTTGAGTGATTATATCCTCCTCCATGTATTTATTGTATTCTTTCTCTACCTCAAATAATATTGTCTCTCCCGTGGATGTAGGCGGTTTTGCCGAACCACGTAAAATATTGTGTCTCAGTGTGCTTCCTCTCCTATGAGCAATTATCAGTTCATCACCGGTCCCCGGATTCCGCCCTACAGCTCTGATTGAATTGTTTTTCTGTAATGGCTTTAAATTTAATGAGTGTGTTTTTTACTTGTGATTTTTATTTTAGAGGATAAAAACAGATATACTAAGTAAAGTGATCAACAAAAATTACATTATACTTAAAGAAATAATTGGTGAAGTCCATACATCCGAAAAGATTATTTGAAGAGGTGGATTAGAAGTAATGGTAAAATTGAAAAATGAAAGTTTGTGATTCTTATTGCAATCACATGCATTACAAGAAAAAAATTAAAATGCTAGAAGAAGATAAATCTAGTTTATTTGTAGAAATGACATTATCATAGGTGGAGAATCGAATTATTAGATCCAGTGTAAATAGAGGTAGAGAATCGATTATCATAGGTGGACTAAATTATTGCTACTAAAGGGTGGACGCCAGCCTGTGTTGTTGCCAGGGAAATAAGAGGAGTGTGGCAAGTTGCGTGAGCCAGTGTAGGCACGATTGGCTGGGTTAGCAGGGGCAGGGAAGTAGGATTTTTCAGTTTTGTTGGTATTTTGGAGAGAGGCTTTAAAGTTTAGAAGCTTTTCATGTGGTTCATCTAAGGAGATTGGAGTATCTCGAGCTTGAACTGCCCGAGCCAATTCTTTGTAATCGTCACCAAGTCCCTCAAGAAATCTTTCCGAGAGATCTTCATCATCAACTGCTGCTCCAAGGATGGCAAGCTCATCAGCGCGAGCCTTGATGGTCTGGAGGAACTCAGAAACACCCATGGATCCCTTCGTGATTTGTTTTAACCGGTTTTTCACCTGCTTGATTCTGCCATGAGATGGTTTGGCATACGTATTAGCCAATATTGTCTAGGCTTCCTGTGATGTTTTTGCTTGAGCAATGAATGACATTATTGTGGGAGATAGAGAACCAAGAATGGCATTGAAAAGAAGTTGATCTTGTCTGATCCATAGTGTATGTGCTGGATTAGGTGTAGTGGTTCCTTGAATAATTGTTTCTGGACAAGGATTTAATCCGTCAATGAATCTGAGGAGATCATGCCCAATGAATAGAGTCTGGAATTGAAGTTTCCAGGCTAAATACTTGGTGGAGGTAAGTTTTAATGGAGTTTGAGCTGCAACATTGATGCTAGTCAATGTGCTATGAGATTCGTTTGTGTTAAGGTGTTGGAAGTCATCAGAAGAAAGGAAAGAGATTCTATTTCTCATATTGAATGAATCAATCAGATATATACAGCAGAAGGAAGCAACTGAGTTGCCTAGCCTCTAGCCTATATACTCGGAAATATAACGCTGGAAAACAGATTATGCATGGTTTTTTATAACAGCTGTATAGTGCTATAGATAGACGTGTCTGTTACTCTGTCCCTGAAGTTGAGAAGGTGCCAAGAGGAGCTCAAAATTCAATCTGCACCTAAGGGTGTTGCTCTAGCCCGAAAGTTGAGAAAGCGCATAGTGGGGCTCAAAATTCAAGCTGTGCCTCAGGATGTTGTTCTACCCAGAAATTAAGTTGACAAGGTGCTGCTTGAGGCTCGAAGTTCAAGGTGCACTTCAAAATGTTGCTGGCCTATAATGGTTAAGGAAGGAGCTTTACTTCTTTATCACAGAAAGAAGCTGGTGGCCTCCAATGGGTAAGGAAAGAGCTTTCTCTGCGCTGTCGTGTGTTTAAAGATGTATGGAGTGAAAGACTGCCTCTCTTTCGCTGTTTATAGAATGCTGCCTGCAAGTAAGAAATTGCTCCGTCCTTTTCCACGCCGCATCTCATTCGACGTAGGTGGTTCAGAGAAGAAATTGTGGCCAAAGTAGTTGGATTCTAATAATGAAACTCTAATTCGTGCAAAAAAGAAACAACCATCTGTTACTCTCTTTTTATTATTTCCCGGGAAAATTAACTTCCTTCAACACGTCATCATCATCTTCTCCAATTCCTTTCTCTATAAATCCTAGGCTTCCTTCGCAATGGCCGATCCCATGATTTCACAACCAACCCAATCACAGCTCAACATTGCAGCCTCCACGACGCCACGTCATCAGCATCATCTACATCTTCAAAACCTAACTCCACCACCACCACCACCACCATCAAAGCATGTCAATCGTTTCATTAATTCTAATCGTTATATTTCCCCTTCGAGACCAATTAACTCCGATAGGTTTATTCCCGGCAGATCCAGCTCAAATTTTGCTCCTTTCAACATCTCTTTCTAAACAACTATAAAAAGCTAACGTAGCCATGCCACCATCTCACAGACTCTATTGACACCTTTTTTTTGCAAAAACATTTGCCATGTCATTTTGATTTTAAAAATTTATTTTTTGGGTCAATCCAGCTCGATTTTCTTGCTTTTACTCGGGCTTGTCTAGGCAATCTCTGGATCAGGTTTTAAAACAATGATGGTAATTATCTACGTTATGCCTGTCGTGTCCGGAGACAGTAACAAACGCTGCCTTAGTTACATTGTTTCCAAAAAACAATGCTCAAGACAAGACGTACCTATTTTCTACCCCCTACCATCTCCCTCTTTCAAACCTCAACTTCCAAACCTAAAAAGAACATCATCAAACCCTAACTGAAAAGCTTTTGTCTCAGATAAAACAATGCAAATCCAAAAACCTATTAAAACAAATCCACACACTAACGCTTATAAACTAAATAGCAAAACCCAATTTCCTTCTTTCCAAAATCATTGACCTCAAAGACTTGGCCTATGCATCCCTTGTTTGTAATCAACTCGCCAAACCCAATATTTATGCCTTCAATGTCATGCTTCGTGGGTTAGCTGCCACATGGAAAAAGTATGATTTTTGTGTTGAATTGTATTACAAGTTGAAGTCTTTAGGCCTACAAGGAAATAATTTTACGTGCCCTTTTTTGTTTATAGCGTGTGGGAATGTTTGGGGTTTGGTTCGTGGAAAGTTTGGTCATTGTCTGGTGTTTAAGGCTGGTTTGGATGGTGATGAGCATATGAATCATTATTTGATTACAATGTCTGCTAGCTGTGGTGAAATGGGGTTTGCACGGAAGGTGTTTGATGAAATGGGTGACAGAGACATGGTGTCAGGGAATTCGATGATCTCGGGGTATTTTAAGACGGGTTTTTTTAAAGAGGCAATCGGGTTGTTTATGAAAATGAGGGAGGAGGGGTTTGAGCCGGATGAGATGACGTTGGTGAGTGATCTTTTGTGAGGTCATTTCTTTAAATTTTGCTTGTGTCATTCATCAATCTGGATGGACTTTGGTGTTGTTAATGGGATTTACATGAAGAAGTCTTTGGATGAAATTTAGAGGAAGTTTTTTTTACCTCCAGGTGAAAGCTAATATATCAGGTTGCTCAAATACAAGGTTTTCTAGTTTTATGTTCTCGACATTACCCTTTGATATCAGCTGGGAAACTCAATCTAAGACATCACGTTCTCTTGGTGCTCACAAACTTATGTACAATCATTGAAATAAATTTGAATTGATTTAAAATATTTTTGGATATTATGTTGTAAATTTGAATTGATCATCCGCAAAAATCAATTGTAGTAACTGGGAGATACTACCATATATCGTGATATTATTTAGGTATAGAGTACTCAAGTTGCTCGTACCTGCAAGTTTGGCAGGGAAGTAATGTTTACAAAGGCTTTCCAAAAGCAAAAATAATTAATATTGTTTTAATGTGTTATTAATTACCTCTTGAGGCTATCAATTTGTTAACATTGTTGCCGCTCAAATCCAAGGTCTCCAAGCTGGTCAAACTTTCTTGATATATATATGAAAAAAAAAATCAGTACTAGACAACATAATTAAATTGTGCTATTTTGAAATTGAATTTAATAAAAAAAAAAGATAGGTATATAAAAATAACTAACCTTCTAAATCTATTATCCCCTTCAGTTTATTATAATCTAAATATAATAATTTAAGAGATGAAAATCCCTTCACATATAATAGAATATTATTATCAAAGTGATTTAATCCCAAGTTAAGGCGCTCCAAATTGTTCAATCTTTCCGGTTCATAACCACCTATATAAAAAAGTAATAATTAAGATTTCATGTAAAGAATAAAAAATATATTATGGGAGTAATTTAATTATGATTGATGAAGAGGCATGTAATTGTAAACATGACTTCATGTAAAGAGATAGAGCTGGTAAAAGAATAAAAATAAAAAGAGTAATTGTTCCGGTGGCGGTCTAGTATCATGATTATAATTATAAGGGCGATACCGGTAATATAATAATATATGTGGTGGTAGGATCGTATTAATAAAGTAAGGAATTAAAACAAAAACAACAAATCATCTTTCGTTGTTTTAACAATCTGTTTTATTTCATTATTCACTAAATATGATTTCTATTTTCTACTTCGATGAATTACTGTGGAGAACTAAAATGATACTAATAGTTAAACAACACCTTATTTGATTAATTTTAAAAAAAACAAACTAATATAAATATTTTGTAATACTTAAGAGAGCAAACCTTTCTTCTCAACCCAACCAGCTAGACGATTACCCTCAAGTTGAGAGCCTTGAGTTCTTGGAAAGGTAGTAATAAGGAGCCTTGATGGACCCATGCCGTGGAAAAAACTGCATGATGGAAATGTTCTCGCGGAAAAAAAAAAATGCATGATGGCACCATCCAACGGGCCCATCAAATTACTATAAATAAAAATTCATTCTTTCAATGCGCTACTTTTCTTCAATATAGTATTTCACCCAAGGATATTCATCAAATTAAAAATTATAAATCAAAGTTGGTTGTTTCCTTGCCATAATTATTTAAAATAAAAAAATGGTTAAACTTGAACTCTTTTATTCTTAGCTTATCATCCTTTAATATAATGTAATATCGTTATATTACATTATAAAATAACAATAAAATTTATTTATAAAAAATCATACATTTAATTTTTCTAAATTTTAAATTTAGTGTGAATACATTCCACAAGAAATTAAAAACAGTGCAATATTAGCCTTTCAAGAAATAGAGAATCTTCCACTCTTCCTCGGGAAAAACACGTTTATTATTGTCACAAAGTGGGTATACTGATTCTTTATTCCTTGAAGATTTGAATTGAAAAGAGGGTAAAAAATTTAATTTTTATAACTAAAACATATTGGATTAGGGGTGATTATCTTTTATTCGATTTAGTTTTTACTTATAAAACTAATCAAACTAATTTTTTTTTTTAAATTCAAAACCGGTTCAAACTGACCGGTTTTGGTTCGGTTTAATTATTTTAAAATAAAAACAAAAACTCAACCGACCGGTTTCAGTTCGGTTTAATTTTGATTCGGTTCAAATTTGTTGCTCTCCTCTATATTGGATGTGGATAATTGTTTACAATATATTTACATTCAATATAAACAATTCATCAATGACCAAGGAGGCATTGGTTAGCTAAAATATTGAAAATACTTACTTTACTTTCTTTTTTTTGTTCCTATATATTAGTTGAAATTTTATGATGTCCACTAATCCTTTTAACAGTCAAGTTATTAATATCCTATAAATTCTCAATCCTCAAACCGATTTCAAACAAATCACTTCATGTGAGTCATAGTTCATGATCAATTCCTTAAAACCTATAAATAAGATTGATTAATCAAATTTTATAAAGGAAAATAATGTCATTATTCTTAAAAACAATTAAAATAATAATAACATTGACACGTTGACGAATTTAACTCCCATGTGAACATTTTAAGTAACAATGAGCTATGAAGGATCAAATAGAAAATCTAAGGGCTATCACAATAATAATATGTGAGTAACATGTTAATAAATATTAATCTGTGGAGGTGAACCCTTTTTGATTGATAAAAGAAAAAGTAATGCTGCAAATCCCCTATCTCTTGACTGCGTTAAAAAAATAGACGATAATAATGTTTGATTTTGCCAACATCATTAAAATTAAGGCATGATTTTCTACATGCAATTTCCATAAAGAGAGCAGCGAGGGCTCTATATTCATCATATTCATGGAAAGTGAGCTGGCTAGCGTTGACCATTCATTCATGTTTTTCCACAAAAGACTTTGACTTGGGGTAGCTGGCTAGCGTTAACCTTGCATTAATGTTTTTCCACAAAAGACTTCGACTTGGGTCAACTTTTCGATTAATTACTTTATCAGTACCTCTCTCCTTTTGTATCTTATCAACTTCGTTATAGCCACCTGATCTACCACAATTCTCTACGGGCAATGTTGCCTTTGTCTCTCTTTTCTACTCATGCTCATAAAGCGAAGAAACTGGGAATTTATGAGACTAAAAACTCAATCTTGTTATGTTTAATGTAGTTCTTGATGGTGCATGAAAAAACCAATGTTATCTTGTTGAAATCTTGATGTCTTCTTTTAAAGGGTCAAAATCCACTAAAATTAGTTGATGATGGCATTTAAATTATTCCCCTTAATGAATCCTATTCTTTCTTTAAAAGTAATTCGTACCAACCATTTAGATAGTGATATAGTAGTAAGAGTTTGGGACCAAGATATTTGCTCCTTCTGTGGTCTGAGGTTCGAGTGCTGAAGTTGCTCATATGATAGCCACTGGAGGTTTACATGATCGTTAACTTCAGGGCCCGTGGGATTAGTCAAAGTACACGCAAGCTGGCCCGAACACAACTTATCCATTACACATTGAATTAATTGGTGCCGCACAGATTCATAAAAAAACGTTGTGCGTTCACAGCCTGCAAAAGGAATTATTTTCTAGACCTTGCCCCTTCCATTTTGTTGCCATTTTCTATAACAAAAATTTGTAAACTGATTTGAAAATATCTTTCTCTGTGAAGTTAATATTATTAAACTTTCATCTTTCCATATTTCAAGAAAAACTATCTCTTGCTTTTCATCCTCGTTTTCAGAAGCATGAAGATTTTATTTCAAACACGCATGAATACAACATCTATATATATGGAAGAACTTTGATATTGAAAGTTTTTGGAAGTTTTGAATTTGATATAGGTGTTTCGAATTTTTTTTATTACCATATTATCCCTTTAGTTTTGGTGGGGTTAGTATTCTCTTTCTAATTACAATTTTTTTTTTTTTAATTTTATCATTCAATATTTTTTTTAGATTGAGTATTCATTCTCTTAATTATTTTTATTATTTTTAATTTGTTTTTTTTCTTTCAATTAGTCGCTCCATATTTTTTAAAATCTTTGTTAAGTTTCTCTTTTTCCTTCCTTTCGGACTATTACGGGTTAATCAATCTAACACGGGTTGGCTTGAATTTTTTTTCAATATTTTTTTTAATTTCATCATTTAATGTTGAGCTATTAGGTCTATAAATTTTTTATTTTTATGTCTTTCCTTTCTATACGGTTATCATATGTTACATATTTGTTAAGTTAATCTAATGTGGCTCGAGTTTTTTTTTCTTATCATAATCTCATGTCATGGATGGTGGGTTAGTAGAGTTAACTCGAGTTAACTTATAGTTTTTTTCTTTCACATTTTATTTTTATATTTTCCTTTCAATTTTATTCTTGGAAATTCGATTTGTTAGGACTTGAGTTTTTTTCTTGTCTTGTTTTTTTTGGTTATCCTGGATTATAAATCAAGTTAACTCAAGTTCATTCTAGTTGTCATTGTTTAAATTTTTTTTTATATTATAAAAAAATTGGTTTCATAAATTATCTCAGATAAAATAAATAACAATCAAAATAACTTGTTTATTAAAATAATGAGAAACATGAACTGAAAAATAACTTATTAATATTCTTTTTCAAGTTTATTAAAATAATAACGAACAAATCTTACAAATTAAAAAGTTGAAAGAGAATGAAATTAAAAAAAAATCTAATTTAATAAATTATCTCAAATAAAATAAATAATAATCAAAATAACTTGTAAGCTCAAACGTCATAAAAAAATGCAAATTCAAATGAACCTCGAGAGATTCAAATGAATTTGATGATGGTGAATAAACATAATAATAAAAGGAGAGTAAGAAAATATCCAAACATTTATATACAATGTATGATTTTATAATAATTTCATGTGATAATAACATGAAGGATTTTTTTCAATCAAATAAAAAAATTTATTTATTTATCAAAAAATTATTATGAATTTAATATTTGCAATATGTATTTTGAAATATACCACATGAAATGTTTAAATATTTGCAATATGTATTTTGAATTTAATATTAATAATTATATCTTCCTAACACAAGTTTACTTTAGTCAATAAAAACTGGTACACCTTTTGTTTTTTCATCTCTCCCCCTCCCTTTTGATCTTTCTTCTTCTTCTTTCGGCTTTGTCATTCTTTCTTTCTCTTTCTATCTCCCATCTCTCAATTCATCAAAATTCATAATACATAGCAATTATAATAAAGCATTTAATTACATTTCAAAAATGCAGATGGCATTAATGGTCTCACATACCTATCTTACACTGCAAAATAGCTGGCTAATATTAACCTTTCATTCAATATTTTTTCACAAAAGACTTTGACTTGGGGTCAACTTTTCACTTCATTACTTTTAATTTTATGGAATTAAAATAGCTGGCTAGCATTAACCTTTCATTCAATATGGAATTCAATTTTATTTTACTAAAATCCAGTTCAGCTTGACTGCAGGTTCATCCATGATGTAGCCCGATCAAATGGATTCACTCAAATGTCTTTGTAGGTTTACACACCTTATTTTTCAGGCATGAAGAGATATAATTATCAAAATTTTATATTTTAATACTATGATTCATAAAATTATTTTCCTTCGTTCTATATATTTTATGTTATCAGAACCTTGAAATATCTAAGATTTTCATTCGAAATTCTTTCGGAAACCAATTTCATTTTTACCCAAATCATTTTTTTTCTCACACTTGAGAAATTCAGCAGAATGTTTTCATTGGATTCTTAATTGGGTCGGTTATGTCTTTTTTTTTAAATAAAAATAAAAATCTTGTACTTCTTAAAACCTTGAATTGACAAGGTCTTGGGTATATCTACTAGACCTGTCAAGGTTTTATATCAATGGTGATGGCAATGTGAAAGAGCTAGAGTGAATATCGAATTATGGAGTTCTTGGGTAATATGAACATGAATTATATGAATAGATTACATTAATATGACAACTAGTATTGATTTTGTTCCTCCCAATTTTGAATACTTATATTCATCAAATGATTAATAAAATATCTTTGTTAGTTATGCTATAAAATATTTAGCGATGTCACAGTTAACTCTTTTTAGATGAGTCTAGAATGATTTTTTTTTTAATTTTTAATTTTTAAATTTTGAACTATAAAATATAGATAAATTTAAAATAAATATTTTTTTACAATAATTCTAATTTACTTCTGTTCAAGATGAGGCAGTTCCTATTTGAGGTGGTTCTTCATATCCTTCATCCACCAGACTCCACAAATCTGGTGAGATAAAGATTGTCTCCATTGGAGAACTTCAATATTCATAATGCTTGTTATCTATTTTTTTGTTTCTATATATATATAAAAAAATAAAAAAATATATCTATTTGAAAGAAAACAAAAAATATATAGCAGTGAAAAGAGGATGCCGAAACGACCAGAAAATAGCCAAAAATTAGCTGAGAAAGTTAAAAAATACAAAGATTAAAATTTAACAGTATATATTTTTTATTGATGAGAGTCCTGTTGATAAAAAAAATTAATTTAGAAAAGAAAAGTAAAAAATCAACATTCAAAATTTAATTTAAGGAATAAAAATTTAATTTATTTTTAGTTAATTTTTTACTTTTAAAAAAACATGATAAGTATTTTTTTCTTAACACCACTGGTCGCTGCTTTGAATATACATTAGTGTTGATGAATGAAAATTTAAGTGGATGGAATTTTAGGATTTCTAGAATTTGAGGACCCATGCGTGGAAGAAACTGCATGATGGAAATGTTTTCTCGGACCCAACTTATGGAAAAAATGCATGATGCCACCATCCAACGGACCCATCTCGTGGAAAAAAGAAGCAGCACGGCAGTGTAATCGACAGGGCTTTATTCTTCAACCTCTCGTACAATACAGAAGAACTGTGTAAAATTTATATTTTTTTAATTTAATGATGGGAGTTTATATTAAATATTTTTTTCCTTTAAATTCATGACAAAATAAATTATTGTTTTTTTACCTTCAAAAAAACATGATATATATATATATATATATATATATATATATATATATTCAATACCATTGATCACTTCTTTGAATATACGTTATTGTTAATGAATGAGAATTTAAGTGGATAGAATTTTAGGATTTCTAGAAAAAATTAATTATCTCAAATTTTGTCCTATTTTCTGTTTTTATTTTTATTAATTTGGCTTTTCTTTCCTACTTTTTAATATTTTTTGGATGAGAATGAAATATTTTATATAAACTTTAAAAACAACACTGAGATTGATTCATAAATATTCTGTGTTACTATTACTTGTATAAATGGATGAAGCATGAAAATTATAGAAGGCGATTGTTACAAACTAAACTCTGAAGATGAAATTGAAAAATCTCAAGGAGGAAACTAAAAATTTAACAAAATCTGAACAAGTCGTTTCAGAAGCCAAGAAAGAACATAAAACCAATGGAATCACATCACTAGCATTATAACCCTTTCAAAAATTTAACAAAATAATGGAATCACATCAACTAAAATTTCAAGATGCAATTGAGAAATCTGAAGGAGCAAACTAAGAATCTACCAAAATCTGACCAAGTCGTTTCACAGGTGGCTTCAAGATAAAGAGCCCGTTTGTTTGCGTGGTTGCTTCTGCGTTTGAAGCAACCACAGCAAACAATCCGTTTGGTTAAATTGAAAACGCAAAAAAATGATGGTGGGCCCTATGTAATTTCGCGTTCTGCACGCAACTTTTGAGAAGCAGCTCCTGGCTGCTTCTCGAAATTTAATTTACGTGCACAGTGCAATTCACTTGCACTGTGCACGCCAACCGTGCAAATGAATTGCACTGTTCACGTGAACAGTGCAATTCACTATCACTGTTCACGCGACATTTTTTTTTTTTTTTTTTTTTAAGTGTGCTTATTTTTTCTATATATATAATTTTTTTTTAAGTGTGTTTATTTTTTGTATATATATATTTTAAAAAAAAATTAGTTTATAGTGAATTAAATTTACTCATATTGTCATGTAAACAATATTTTTTTTCTCGAAAAACTAGTATATTTTATTCCTGATAATATTTTATCTAATTTTATATAAAGTATTATTTATTTTATGAAGTAATAGCAATAGTTAAATCCATAACATTTAAATTAAAAACCATCAGTATTAATATATATTTTTAAAATTATTTTATAACCTTAATTTCAAAAGCACTCTTAACCAAACATATTAAACTACTTTTTATTCAACCTCAATTTCAACCACAGTTTTAACCAAACACCTATTTTTTCAAACCAACCTCAACTAAAAGTACTTTTTATAAAACAACTTTTTTTAAACCACAACCACAACAGCTACCGCAATACCAAACACACTAAAAATAAAAGGAATCACATCAACATCAGTAGTGGTTTCAATCAAACAGCTCAGAGGCAGGCAATTTCCCACAAACCCTCTTGGACCCATTAAAGATATAATGAAAAACAACACACTAATTTACTTTTAATCTTATTATTAGTGAATTTTTTTCTTAAATATTTTTGATTGATAGGAAATGGCAGCTGGTTCTTAATATTCTTGCTGATAGCCTTGCAAGAGTAATGAGTGTGTTTTTTCTTCACATTCCTAGTTGTTTTTTTTTTTTTTTTGTGTATTGTTTTTATTTACTAGTTTCTTGTGCAGAAATTGAAACCTCAATTGCTTCAATATATCTTAAACATTTCCATTAATTAATCAGTGGTTGCATTTTTCTTTTTCTTCTTTTTTTTTTATGATAATTGAGGAATTTATTAAAATATTAAAATTAAGGCGTGATTTTCTAGACGTGATTTCCATAAAGATAGTAGGGAGGCCAACGTTAAGTTTTTCCACAAAAGAATTTGACTTGGGGTCAACTTTTCGGTTAATTGACTTGGGGTCAACTTTTTCCACAAAAGACCTGATTTCAATTTTTTTTTACAATGTTAGTAAAATCACTTTAATTATTCTTTCAATATTCCCCTACGTGTGATTCACTGCTTGATGATTCTAAAGTCACCTATATAAACTTTAGTACGGTAGACAACTAAATTTATTCTTTCACTCGGTATTTATTATATATTCAATTCGTTTATAAAATAATGATGTAGAGTTAACCCATAGAACGGGTTGTTCTAGAAGGCGATTGTTACAAACTAAAATTTTGAGATGAAGTTGAGAAATTTGAAGGAGCAAACTAAGAATTTACCAAAATCTGAGCAAGTGGTCTGTAGATAAAACAGAGGAATCACATCAACATCACTAGTGGTTTCTAGATAAGCATAACCCATAGAACGGGTTGTTCTTCAACTTATCAGATTCATTTATATCATAAAATAAATTATAACAAGTGTCGCACCCAAAAAAAAAAAATCAGCCCGCGGCATCGGCTGGCGATTTAAATCTCGTTGTTGTTGCGTTTGAATTTGGTTCGTTGGAGTCGCCACCTAGTAATTAATTGCGGGCTATTAGGAAACCGGATGTACTGGTCTCGTCAAAGATTCGTGGGTAAGGGACTGGTTGTGGTTAGGGAAGGTATTAGCACCCCTAACACACCCTACCTGAAGTAAGCTGCTTCGCGAATTTGATATGTTAAAGAAGTTTTAATAATTGTCTTTTCATCGGAAATTAGAAATATCACTTACGTATAAGTTAATAATTCTTAACCGTGATCCAATCAAAATATTAAATTCTTCTTTAATATCTGCAATTTTATCATTAAAAAAATATATATAACAATAAATAAAACAAATACAAACACCCACATTCATTTTTACTATACTTCTTTTTGTTTCTTTTTTTTTTCTTTCTTCCTTCGATATTTACAAAATACAAAAAAAAACTCAAAAATAAACAAATATTACATTAAACCAAAATTACATTGAGCAATTCTAAAATTACAAAACAACCATTCAAAAAAATGCATAATAGTGCTGGGAACCGTTCTGTGGAGCCAAAAGACAGCAGGAGCAGTGGCGGCGCGTCTCCCAACGCGCCCCCGTCACTGGCGGCGCGTGGGTTCACGCGCCGCCGCGAGGAAGGCTGGAAAACGGGGGGGCTGGGAACGCCTTCTTTTCTCCTTCCCCACCTCGCCGGCGTGAAGGCTGTCGTGACCTGCAACAAGCAAAGACGCACGCAACAGTTGATTTTACTTTGTTTTTTTTTTTCTTTTGGATCTGTTTCCGGGTCGGTTAATTCCAAGATCTGTGATCGGTTCTACTGGTTTCCATTTCCAATCTGCTGATCTGGAGTCGGTTTAGTGCACGCGCCGCCGACCGGCCAGATGCATGGATGACTAGATCAGTGACCTCTCCTCTCCTCCTTCCTTTCTACACCGGCGGTGTCGCCCACCACTGCCATGGCCGGGAGATCAGCGCGCTGTGATGGGGCTGTTGGTGGAGACCTGTGCTGTTGAGTGTGGAGCGACTCCGGGGTCTGTCGGGTGGCTGGTTCTCGGTCGGGTGAAGAGAAAACGAAATGGACGGAGAGAGCAGAGACGGGGGCAGCTTCTCCTTGGTCTTGGCCGGCCGCTTTAGGGATCCATAATCAGCCGGCTGCGGGGGGAGCAAAAAATCATCTGGGGGGCTGCTGCTTGGCCGGTTTTGAAAGGGAGAAAAAGTGTTAAGAGCCCCGGGGCTCTCTGGTTTCTTTTTTCGGGTCAAAAGAGGGGGGGGTTCGGTTTGTGGTGGATGAAGAGGAAGTTGGTGGTCCTTGGGTGAGCGGCTTCTGGTGGCCGGATCTGCGTGGCCGGCTAAGAAATGAGCGGCCGAGAGAGGTGAAGGCTGGTGAGGGAGATGACAGTGAAGGGGGAGATGGCTGCCAGGTGTTGAGGCTGTTTTGAGAAGGGACTCCTGGTGAGCAGCGGTTTGAAATTCAAAAATTGAGACCGGAGGGGGCGGCGGCTTGTTTGGGTTCTTTTTTTTTGAGTGGAGAGAAAGAGTGGATTTTTAGGGTTTTTGTGTTTTTTTTGAATCTGTCAAAATTGCCCCCCCCCCCTTTTTGTTTGAGTTAAAGGCTAGTATTTATAGGCAAAAATGTTGTTAGGTTTTTCAACTTGGTCCCTCAATTTCTTTCTTTTTGTAAATTTTGATTTTTCTTATTTTTTTGTATTTTTTGAAAACGAGCAATATGTCGACTCAAATGCGGAAAATCAATGATTTTAAAAATGACGCGTGAAAAGTCGAACGCGTTTGAAAATCTTTTAACAATTTAAATTCTTTTTTAGACGACGTTGAAAATGCTAAAATGTCGAAAATATATTAAAAAACATTTTTTTGGATTTTCTTTGTTTTTCTCAATTTTTTTGGATTTTTTGAAAATATATCAAAATATAGGTCAAAAATAGGGTAGCAACAACAAGAATAAAATCAAATTGGATTTGAAAGTTCTCCAAAACTTGGCAATGCATGATGTGTAACAGACCCCTAGAACGGGAGTGAGTTACAAATGACCCATAACTCTTGCCAACAATTTTAGTCTCAAGAAGGTATGGAGATTTTCCATGGATTCGACCTTGATGATTGTACATAAAATTTGCTTCTAATATCGTTCCAAATACGACATCTTTCCGATTAATGAACTGGGCATCTATTGATACTACATATGAACGAACACCTCAATTTATTGGTGGAAGAACAGTAAATCTCCCTATCTTAAGTTTATTGCAAGACTTGTGCCTGTCAATATAGCCATCAGAATTTTGTTTAGTGTGGAAAATCCATTTACAACCCACAACATTTTGACTGGGATTGGAAGGTAGTAGTTCCCATGTTCCATTTCAAACAAGAGCATTATATTCTTCAGATATGGCCTCACGCCATTTTGGATCTTTGAGAGCTTGGGCTGATGTGGCGGGTTCAAGATCAAGAGGTTTGGATAATTGGGTGTGAGGATTTAGTTTTTGAAGAGGTTTGCGAATATTATTTTTGGCCCT
Organism: Populus davidiana; assembly: GCA_030145905.1. NCBI lineage: Eukaryota > Viridiplantae > Streptophyta > Magnoliopsida > Malpighiales > Salicaceae > Populus > Populus davidiana. The sequence goes on from CM057806.1 coordinate 4,821,973, forward strand.
TGTTTGGATGGGATGATTCAGTTGGGTAGCAGTAGGCAGGGGATTTGTGGCAGCCATTTGATGTGTTTGGTTTTGGGTATTGGCTGTGTTAAGATGGGAAGTGTCAGGTATAGGGGCTGTAGTGTGTGATGGTGTTGGAGCTTCACATTGGAGTTGCTATTGAGGAAGAACTTCAGATGGTGGTATGAGTGCGGAGGTGACAGTGTTGAGTTTAATTATTGGTGGTATCCAAGTAGAAAGTGTGGTTGATTCTGGTTATAGAACTTGTGTAAGAGAGGATTTAAAAGGAAAGACTGTTTCAACAAACCTGACATGCCGAGAAACAAAAATCTTTAATGTTGATGGATCATAGCAAAGTCTAGTTTATGACAAGTTGGGGACTAGTTTGAAGACCTTGCAACAATTCTCCTATAAATACTAAGCTACAGTAATATCTTAAGGGAGGAGAAATTTTTTTAGACGGGAGAGAAAAATTTAGGGAGATGAAAAATGGTGAAAAAAAAAGAAAAGGAACAGAAAACCTAAAAAACCCTAATCTTCTCCACCCGGCTGTCGCCTCCCTCTCCCTTTGAAACCACAGAGACCAGCCGCCAGCCACACCCCTCTCTAGGCTGCTGACTTCCCTTCCCCTCTTTGAAAAAAAACGAGACTAAAGGAGACTTTCCTTCTCCCCTTGGCAGCACGAGACTCTCACATCTCATCAACCAAAAAACCAGAGGCTCAAGCCCCCCGGTTTCCCCCATCTCACTCTCTCCCTCACTGCAAACCTTCTGTTGGCCCCCTTTTCCTCAGCCAACAAAGCCACGCACCAAGCCGCCACTCCCATCCCCTGGGGTCTCTCCATTTTCTAGGCAGAAGAAGAACCAAAGCCGCTGCCCCCTTCCTTTGCCAAAGAAGGACCACCCGAACCAGCTACCTCGCCGAAGAGTCAGGAGCACGCATCCAACAAACTCTCTCCAGAACCAACCACAACACCCCAACGACGGTGTCTCCACCTCAATGCTGCCAGCAGCCCTATCTTCCTCTCCTTGGACCAACAACCCGACAGACCCGAGTCCTTATCTCTTCTTCCCCAACCGCCTCTGTTTTTTGCCAAAACCAGAGTGAGCCAAAGTGACCGCCACCCACTGAAGTGGAGGAGAACAATAAGAAGTCCTCCCAGCCACTAGATCGGCCATCGACAGTAGAAACATCGACAAAAAAGGAAGAAGCCGGAGGAGCTGGACAGATCTAAAAAACAAAATAAAATCGACTGCTTGGGTGTTTTCTCTTGTTGCAGGTCACGGTGAAAGCCACCACGGACAGGGAAGAGAAGAGAGGAGGAAACCGTTCCAGAGCCCCCTCGTTGACTGACTTTCATGCGGCGACGCATGAACCCACGCGCCGCCAGTGGCGCGGCGCGTGGGAAAGCCGAGCCGCCACTTTCAAATGCCCAGAAACCTTCCAGCCATTGCAGAAGGCCTTCCCTGCAATTCTTGTAGATTTTTGGGGTTTATTTTTTATTTTCGGAATTGTAATTTATTATGAGTTTTGTTTTTTCTTTTACATGTAAAAGATGGTGTATGAGAAAAACATAGTAAAAAGTGATGTGTAAGTGTGTGTTTGTATTTTCATTTATGTTATTGAATTATAAGAATAAAAAAGGACAAAAAGAACTAATTGTTAATTTAAATATGGTTAAATATCTTAAGAACAAATAAAATCAAGTTGTATTGTCCATGAAAATGTAAGAACAAGTTTCTACATATATTCTGGGATTTAATAACTGATTTATCAAAGCCTTAAGAATTTGATTAATATTTTAAATTTTCAAATCATATCAAACTGCAAAGCAGCTTACCTTCGGTAGGGTGCGCTAAGGGTGCTAATACTTTCCCTCGCCACAACCAGTCTCGTACCCTCGAATCTTTGACTGTGACTAGTAAATACGGGTTTCCTAGTAACCCTCAATAAATACTAGGTGGCGACTTCCAAAGAATCAATCAAGCAAAGACAACGAAAAATCTTTGGATCGCTGCGCGGGGGATGTGCGACAGAATGACGACTCCACTGGGGACATATATTGTTTTCAACTTTATCGGACTAAGCTTTGTGTTTTGATGTGTCAAGTTTTTTTTTTGCTTTGTTTTATTTTATTTATGTTCTATTCATGCATTGTTTAGAATTCTCTCATGCATCACAAGTTTTATTTTTTGAAAGCACACACAAGCTTTAGGTTAGGTGGGGGACTAACAGCTTGCCTTATGACTTGAGTCAAGGTTTAAGTTTGTGTAAACCTCAACTCTTCGTTGAGTGCTTAGACTGGTAAATATTGGCACACGTGCCGACCATTACCTACTGGGCCCCTATATTGCCTTTACGAGGGCAATCACTGGGATAACAAGAGACCCTTTTTAGAGATCAAGTAGTAAACCTATCATTTATCTCATGTAAAAAGATTAGAACCTGCTTTTAGGATGTATGCTCCATAAATATTTGTTTTGCATTTGAGCAAACCCTTCTTGAAGTATCTTGAATTCAGGACTTATGGGGGATATAATGGTCATTACTCAAGAAATTTCTATTATAGAGTTTGATCAAGAATAAAAAATTATTGTTTCATCATGCAAGAGTTATGACCATATGTCACCCCTTGAAGGGCAAGTTCATCATTTAGATTACATGTCATACATTTATCATGCATGTACCGGGATGAAAAATAGGTTCCCCCATCTGAGGTCTACCACACTGGATTGGAAAAGATGGATAATAAAGAAAGGGGTTAGAATGAGGCTCATTGTCAAAAGAAAGTTGAGAGCATCGACGGTGAAGTAGCTAGACTTACATCTGCTTGAGCAAGCGCTGAGTTGTAAGAAATAAAAAGAGAATGTGTGCACAGTCTTCTGTGGGAACACTTGGTGTCCACGTCCCATTGAAGCTACACCTCTCTTTTTTAGCCATGAACAACAACAATGCCTTCAGTCATCAACTTATGAAAACCCGGTGCATTGGCTTTCTTTGAAATCATCCCCATTGTAAGCCATTCCAGTCCAGCAACATAGGATGCTAATATGAAAAACGGAAGAAGATTGAAACTTCAACAGAGCAGAACTCCCTCTACAGGTGTTTGTTTGTTGCACCGTCAGTGAGAAATCGAAGAGGAGAAAAAGAAGTTTTAGATTCATCAGGTTCTCTTCCAATAAAGACAATGCGTGATTCCACAAGTTGGTAGTGGCGATGCTGCAAGTTTCTGGGCGCTGCCAAGATTACCAAGCTATGGGAAGATTTCCAACAATCCTCAACCAACCACAACAACATTGAAAGATTGACATGATGTTGTGAGGATTTTCAAAGGAATTGAACAAGCTATGAAGAGAGGAAAGATTGAAGGATCTGCCATAAATTCCAGAACAATGAAGAGAGTTAAATCAGAAGATGACTCTCAATTGAGAAACCTCAATTATTTTGCCTAGTCAGAGCTGGCCATAACATCAACTGCTTAAATGTTTTGCCAATATTGACATCCCTCTGCCACTTAAGTTTGTCGACCAGCATCTGCCAGATTCCAGAATTTTGCCGACTTCGACAAATCCCATGTAACCACTGTTTTCCAGGTGGTTCAATCTGGACAAGAGATATGTTGTCATGGTGGGGGTCCTCGGCCATTTTAGTTGATAGATGCAAGATTTTCAAGAATTGAGCTGAGTTTGTGAAAGATGATGTCATCAATCATTTTTTTCACCTGAATATCCTCAGAATGACAAATGATCGAAATTGCTTGGCAAAACATAGATATTGCCAGAGTAGCTGATCTAAGAAGGGGTTAAATTATCAAGCATTTTTGTTATGGATTTTTGCCATTTTGCATTTTGTTTTGGGATCACATCTCATCCTTGAACGAAACATGTCTTTTCTTTGTCTTCTTGTTGTTTTGAAATCAAGAGATACTTCTTTCAAAGGGTATTTTGACAAAATATTTTGATCAAACTCCAACATGCAAAATTAAGGATAATCAATCCTGAAGATTAAAATTATTTTGATTATAGAAATGACTCGATACTTGAAAATGACATGAGGTGACTAAACAATTTTGAACTCATACCTCCTGAAACTGAACCACCCATTATGTAGCTATGTTTTAACAGTATGCATAATGACATGTAGTGGATTCGGTAGCTATAAAATCGTGAATCATTGACTCTTACAAGTCCAAATCATTACACTGGAAGAGGTCAAAATTTATCGGTTTTAACTGACCTTGCTTGAAATGAGAAAAGACCATCTTTGTTATCCTTTCACGTTTCTTGAAATATTATCCCTTGCAGTCCCATTTTGAGCCTGGTGAAATATTTTCTTTCAAAAAGAAACCCTGACTAGGATCACACCCCACACTAGGGGCAAATGAGAAATATTTTGGAGACACCGATAAAATCAATAGATCAAAGAAAAGCTAAGAACAAAAGTCCAACGTTTGAGAAAGGGCTAGAAGAAAAAGCTCTAGATTGAGGGCCATCCAAGAAAAACTTTGAGGAAGGCTATGCAAAAAAAAATGTAAAGAAAATGGAAAGGAAATAAAAGGCCTAGCAATTCTAAGAGAGGCAAACCAGTTTTCAATTTAGAAAAGACAACAATTGCCAAAAGTCAACACTAGAAAAAATCGATGCTTCATGTCTTTTGGTGTGTCTAGGATAAAACCTCTAATGTCTTCAAAAAAATTAGATTGGTTATTCATCAAAGAAAAAGTTGGATTTACATTATGACCTATGTTAGGAGAATTCTGATATTTGACATTAACAAGGTTATATGTCACTTTCTCTACAATGACAACAAGAGAGAGAGAGTTGATGAATAGTTGATGTTGATCCTAGGTCTTTGAAACCCTCAAACACCTTTTGAGCTTGTGAAATCCCTTTCTTTCATAGCCATAAACCATAGCCTGCATTACGTGCTTTAAAAAGCCCTTTTTAATCAAGTAAGCAATCTAAACCGATAAATGGCGATCTTAAAACTTGAAGAGCTTTCCATAAGAGTCGTGGCTTCATGGATTAAGCTAATGGTCATTATGCATGCTGATAAAATTGGTGCTAAAAAAGGAAACAATCTTTCTTGATGAATCCTCAAGTTTTGACTTGAGCCTTTTGTTTTTCTTGAAATTCACAGAAGGTCACCTCATCGCAGACCATCAAAAGATATACCCAAGATCAAAGATTAAAACTGACACAAAGAACCCTGAAAAAAGTCATTTAATCTTACAACGAGTCATTTTTGTTTTCAAAATACAAGACAATCAAGGACTACATTGAATATGTGTGTCGGGTCTTTGACTAAAGAAGCTTGATTTATGAAAATACTTTCAAAAATAGACATCTCTTTGATTTCATTTCAACAATTAGACTTGAATAGACATGATCGTTGAAATATGAGATTTGATTCCAGAACAAGAAAGATTTTCAAACAAGAACATCGATTGAGTTTGCAAAATCCTTGACAAATATGACATCAACATTTCTCGACACTCCTTGAAACGTTGACCACCTGGGGGCAATACGGTGGACCCTTAGAAGAAAAAAATAAACAGCATTCAGATCAGCTGGGGGGCAAAGAAAGAATCAGATAATGAGTCATCAAAGTTCATCAAAGTCATTCTTGGCAATCACAAAAGCCATATGGTTATAAACAGAAGAATGAGCATGCTCAGATCGACTGGGGGCAATGTTGCTCAAAGACAATCTGTGATTTAGTGAACTTCAGCAGCAATTGATGAGCAACGCTACACTTGAAGGGCATTTTATTATCATCAGCTTGGGTTACCCTCTGAAACATGGCTATAAATCCTGAATGATGTTATCGGGTGAGTGCATTTGAATGAACATCGAACATATACATACCACCAAGACTGACGGTGGAACCATTTATTCTGAAGCTCAAATGCGCACTTCACCGCATGAATATGGGTGACAAACATCATTGATAATGCCAAGTCATTTCTTTGCATAAGCTGATTTGACCAATTGAGAGGAATCCATAGAGAAGAACATCGAGCTTACAATTATGAGCTTTTTGCTGCAAAGCATGAAATCCATGTCTGGATGACTTGGCAGTTCCATGAAGGCTGGTGACCATATATACTTGAATGGTGTTTCAACCAAAGGCAAGTTCATGACGGATTAACAATCTTGATAGGGTGTTGACATGATGCACACAACCAATCAGAGGATACTTATCAGAAGAATTCAAGAGAGAAAATCCTTCATAATGAATCAAGCAACACCACACTTGGGGGCATTGTCTAGCTTGATAAACAACAAGAGTAGTAATCGTCGTGGACAGCCTAGGATAGGCACTGCATTTTCAACTGAGTGGATGGCTAGCATATGAATGAACCAATGCATCAAAAGAACGAAGAATGCTTTGGAATGCAAACAAAGGCACCCTATGACGACGGAGCATCAAGGAGGGGGGACCTATATTTCAAATCAGGTAAGGATGCATGCATATCATCTAACCTAAAAAAAAAAAAAACAAATTGCACAGATTGTTGATTTGTTACAGGAAGATCCTTAATGAAGTCCAGTAATATTGTGGATAGAAAGAATCATTGAGTCGAGAATAACAAAGAATCGGTTTAGATCCTGGAATGAGATGAACCCTGCCGGTAGGAAAATCTCAAAGAAATGAGGAAATCAACCCTGTCATCAAAAGGAGTCTTCAAGTCAACCCTACAATCAAGAAGCGCCGTTTGTCAGCCTTATCTTGTCAGGACTTCACGTGCCAAGTCTTTTTTCCAAGTAAGTCATATTCTTCCATCTGGGTAGGTCACCCATAACAATGAGACCATTTCTTTTGAAAAAAATCTTTGCATTTTCTTGGGTAAGTCACCCATAACAATGAGACCATTTCTTTTGAAAAAAATCTTTGCATTTTCTTGGGTAGGTCACCCATCATAATGAGACCAACACTTCATTCTGGGTAGGTCACCCATAACAATGAGACCAACTTTTCACATGTTGCATCTGTGTAGGTCACCCATCACAATGAGACCATCAATTTTCACTTGGGTAGGTCACCCATCACAATGAGACCTGATTAGTACTTAAAAGTGCATGTTTATCAAGGTTTTATATCATCATTTTGCACTTGAAGTATCAATAACTCCTTAACTAAAGCATGTTTTATAATAACAAGTTTGATATTATAAGATACCTTAATTTATGGTAAATGCTCATTTTAAATGCAGGACTATCACATAAATAAAAGGATTGATTGATGAGTTTAAGCATTGAAAGTTAAAGGACAAAGAGATGGCCAAACTTAGAAAAGAGATGTCGGTGCAGTCCAAACCGGAACATTGCTCGGTAATTGGATCATATCTGGAGCTCTAGATTTCGGATTTAGGTCCACTTTATATGGATGGAAAGGTAAGACAAAAGCCTACAACTTTCATGAGGAGCCCAAGATTTGAAAAGGTCGTTTTGAAGTCCAAATTGAAGGAACAACGAAGAAGTCCGAAGCTGTCCTACAGCCCAAACACTATTTAGTGTTCAGCCCATATCTTGAGTTCTAGAAGTCCAAATGACCTCATCTTTTTTTTGTTGGAAAGCTGAGACAATTTCCTAGAACATTCTTGAGGATTCTGGGCAAATTATGATGTTAGGAATGACGTCTTGATCAGACAAGAAGATAAGGATTGTTATCTAGTCAAGATGTGGCCGCCCACTCATCAATTAGTCAACAAATCAATAGTTCCAAATTTTGGCCTATAAAAGGAGGCACTTACCATGTATTGAGGCATCTTGGTGTTCAGATCAAGATCATGCTCTTGCTTTCTCTCTTTGTATTGCTTATGTCTTGCTTTCATTAATATCAAGTTTATGCACTTCATTTCCTTTCCTTTGTCTAGTTAACTTCTTTCTCATTTATGTTCTTGTCTTGCTCATTTATGTTTCTTTCTTTTATTATGTCCAGCTAAGTTAATTATGTCAAGGTGAAAAGGGTACACTAATGGTGTAAGAACAAGTATAATATAAACTTAACATGGACCTTAACGTTGGATACTAACATGTTTTATATTTGTTATCTTGTTCACTTTAATACTTTGCTTGTTAAATGGTTAATCTAGATTTATGTTGTGTAACACTTGGTACAACAAATACTTGGCACTTTCATAGCCCATACTGTATGGTTTAACCGACACCTGAGCTATGAAAGGAACTTGATTTGTTGTTAACATAAGTTATAATCATGAATGCCTGCCAACATTTACAAGTATTAGCTTTATTCGAATAAGATAATTAATGTAATCATGTTAACAATTTATAATCTGATTGGAACCTCCTTTATGTGTGGTTTCCAATTGAGTAATAAGAGTTTATATTATACTTGTTTGAAGTACCATTAGTGGATCCTCTAACCTTGACATTTGTTTTTATCATTGTTTAATCCTTACGTTAATCTTTTATCTCAAAGTTCTCATTAATTTCTTCATCTTCTGTTATTATTATTATTGTTATTATTATTATTATTATTATTTACATTCTGTAATATATCCTCTTGATCTTTTCATAAACTTAGTATATAGGCTGGAAACCTGTGACCCGATCTTTTGGATCATTCTCAGGTGTAACAACGCCACGTACTGAGTATTATTGTTGTTATTGTTATTGTTGTTGTTGTTTTGTTGTCTTGTTATTTATAATTTATACAATTAACCTCTCTGTGGTTCGACCCCGGTCTTGCCGGGTTATTTATTACTTCGACACTCCTGCACTTGGGAAAAGACATCAAGCTTTTGGTCGTGTCAAGTTTTTGGCGCCGTTGCCGGGGAGGTAAATTCTTGTATAAATTATAATATTTAATTTATTTTCTCTTTTCACTTTTCATTTTATCTATTTTTTTTCCTTTGTTTTGTTTTGTTTCTTTTTCTTCTATTTTCTTTTCTTGGTTTTATTCTCTTCTTACACGTGCATGAGAGTGTGGTCACGTACATTAAGTGGTCGACTTTGTAGGGTATCCTCATCATTTTCAGAAAATATGGCTAAAGAAGATAATCAATCACTTCATAATGAGAATAATGAGAATAACTGTATGAGAACACTTAGAGACCACATGAATCCCACAAGAACAAGTGCACCCTCATGCATAGTTTTCCCTCCTGATGCATCTCATTTTAATTTTAAGCCAGGCATTATTCAACTTTTACCATCTTTTCATGGCTTAGACTTAGAAAATCCATACTTGCATTTAAGGGAATTTGAGGAGGTCTGTAATACCTATAATGACTCAAATTGTAGCATGAACACCATTCGATTAAAGCTTTTTCCTTTTTCATTAAAAGATAAAGCTAAAACATGGCTACAAAATTTGAGACCAGGATCCATTCGTGCTTGGGATGAAATGCAACAACAATTTTTAAAGAAGTTTTTTCCATCTCATAGAACAAACTCTTTCAAAAGACAAATCATCACTTTCACTCAAAAGCCAGGAGAAACATTTTACCAATATTGGGATAGGTATCGAGATTTGCTTAATACTTGCCCACATCATGGTTTTGAAACATGGAGATTGGTTTCACATTTTTATGAAGGTTTAACACCTAAAGATAGGCAAATGGTTGAATTGATGTGCAATGGAACCTTTGAAGATAAAGACCCTAATGAAGCAATGGAGTACCTAGACTTGCTAGCCGAAAATGCTCAAAATTGGGACACCACAGGTACTTATGAGGCACCAGGTAAAACTCAACCTCATACATCTAGTGGGGGTATGCACAACCTTAGGGAAGATCATGACCTCCAAGCCAAGTTTGCATCTTTAGCTAGAAAAGTCGAGGCACTAGAATTAAAAAAGAGTGGTCAATTAAAATCTGTTCAAGACATTGTGTGTCAAATATGTGAAACAAATGAGCATGCAACCAATGATTGTCCAACTTTGCCTTCTTTCAAGGAATGCCTCCATGAACAAGCCCATGCTTTAAACAGTTTCCAAAGACCCAACCATAACCCATACTCACAAACATATAACCCTGGTTGGAGAAATCACCCAAATTTTAGTTGGAAGAGTGATAGCAACAATGCACAAACTTCACATCCACAGTTTCAAGCACACCATAATTTCCAAAATTCTCATGGATATGCACCTCCTTATGCTCCACCTCCTAGAAGAAATTTTGAGGAAACATTGCATGCATTCATTGAAAAGCAGGAGACAATCAACACTCAACTTGCTCAAAGCATGACCGATTTTAAAGATGCTCTTGCAAAATTAACATCTGCTCTCAGTTTCCAAGAGAAAGGTAAGTTTCCTTCTCAACCACAGCAAAATCCAAAGGGGCAATACAATGCAAATGCAAGTAGTTCTGGAAGCCAACACATGGATCAAGTCAAATCAGTCATCACTCTTCGTAGTGGTAAGGTTATTGAAAAACCTATTCTTGAACCTTGTGAGAAAGATGATGAGTCTATCTCTGAGGGTAAGGAAGGGGTTGAACCTGAACATTGCAAAGAAAAGGCTGATTCCCCGCCAGCACTTCCATTTCCTCATGCCATGATCAAACAAAGGAAAGTTAGTCACAACTTTGAAATCTTTGAAATTTTCAAACAGTTAAGGATCAATATACCTTTGTTGGATGCTATTAAACAGGTTCCTTCCTATGCTAAATTTTTGAAAGATCTGTGCACTGTGAAGAGAAAATTGAATGTGAAAAAGAAAGCATTTTTAGCCGAACAAGTAAGTGCCATTCTTCAGAACAATAATGCTTTGAAATATAAAGACCCTGGTTGTCCTACAATTTCTTGCTTTATTGGAGAACATAAAATTGAAAGAGCCTTACTTGATCTTGGAGCTAGTGTGAATTTACTTCCATATTCAGTTTTTCAGAGTCTCAATCTAGGTGAGTTAAAACCAACCTCTGTAACTCTTTTACTCGCCGATAGATCTGTAAAAGTGCCTAGAGGAATAATTGAAGATGTGTTGGTACAAGTTGATAAATTCATTTATCCTGTGGATTTTGTTGTCTTGGACACGCAACCTGTTGAAGCATGTAATTCAATTCCTGTCATTTTAGGACGTCCATTTCTTGCCACTTCTAATGCATTGATTAATTGTAGGAATGGACTGATGAAGCTATCATTTGGAAACATGACATTGGAGATGAATATTTTCAACATTTACAAGCAACCTGGAGATGATAATGATTTACAGGAAGTGGACTTTATTGAAAAATTAGTTCATGATCAATTTCAAACCACTTCTAGTGAAACTGAGATTGATGAATCTGATGATTTGCAAATGGTCTACTTTCAGGAATCAAAGGCATGCAATTGGAGACCACAAATTGAAGAATTGCCACCACGATCAATTGAGCCCATACCTTCAAGTGTTCAACCACCAAAACCTGAATTGAAGCCGTTACCATTTAATCTCAAATACTCATTTTTGGGAGAAAATGAAACTTTTCCGGTAATAATCTCTTCCACACTTAATGCGCATCAAGAAGGTAAGTTATTACAGACTCTGAAAATGCACAAAAATGCATTAGGATGGACCATAGCTGACATAAAAGGAATTAGCCCTTTGATTTGCACACACAAGATTTATTTGGAGGAAAATGCTAAACCCTCTAGAGAAATGCAACGAAGGCTTAATCCTAATATGAAAGAAGTAGTGAAAAATGAAGTCATTAAGCTTCTAGATAATGGAATCATTTATCCTATTTCTGATAGCAAATGGGTAAGTCCTACCCAAGTTGTACCCAAAAAGTCTGGAGTCACTGTGATAACAAATGAGAAAAATGAGTTAATTCCAACTAGGACTGTTACGGGTTGGCGCATGTGCATTAACTATAGAAAACTTAATTCAATGACTAGAAAAGATCATTTCCCTTTACCTTTCATGGACCAAATCCTAGAAAGAGTTGCAGGTCATGAATTTTATTGTTTCCTAGATGGTTATTCAGGTTACAATCAAATTGAAATTGCATTGGAAGATCAAGAGAAGACTACTTTCACATGTCCATTTGGTACTTTTGCATATCGAAGGATGCCTTTTGGATTATGTAATGCACCAGCCACGTTTCAAAGATGCATGCTTAGCATATTCAGTGATATGGTTGAACGTTTTCTTGAAATTTTTATGGATGATTTTTCTGTTTTTGGTGATTCATTTGATGATTGTTTGACTAACTTAGAAAAGGTTTTGAGCAGGTGTGAAGAGAAGAATCTTGTACTGAATTGGGAAAAATGTCACTTTATGGTAACAAACGGCATTGTACTTGGTCACATTGTTTCATCGAAAGGAATTGAGGTTGACAAATCTAAAATCGAGTTAATTGCCAACTTACCAACACCAAAATCTGTTAAAGATGTTAGATCATTCTTAGGACATGCTGGTTTTTGCAAAAGGTTCATCAAAGATTTTAGTGTAATATCTAAGCCCTTGAGTAACCTTCTAACAAAGGATAATATTTTTGAATGGACTGAACATTGTGAGGAAGCCTTTGTTAAACTTAAAAACTTGCTTACTTCTGCTCCTGTCATTCAACCTCCTGATTGGTCATTACCTTTTGAAATAATGTGTGACGCTAGTGATTATGCCGTGGGTGCTGTCTTGGGACAAAGGAAAGATAAGAAACCTTATGTGATTTACTATGCAAGTAAAACTTTAAATAGTGCTCAAATGAATTACACTACCACTGAAAAAGAATTACTTGCAGTAGTATTTGCATGTGACAAGTTCAGATCTTATCTTGTTGGCTCACCTGTTATTGTTTTTAGTGATCATGCAGCATTGAAATATCTTCTCTCTAAGAAAGATTCTAAGGCTAGATTGGTGCGGTGGATTTTGTTACTTCAAGAATTTGATATCACAATCAAAGACAAGAAAGGCACCGAAAATGTTGTCGCGGATCATTTGTCAAGATTGACAACCGATTCGAGATCTGACATTACACCAATTGATGACTACTTTCCTGATGAATCTTTATTTTATGTCTCTACGATGCCTTGGTTTGCTAATATTGTTAATTTTCTTGTTTCAGGACAATTGCCAGCTCATTGGAGTACCCAAGACAAAAGAAAGTTCTTGAACGAAGTAAAGAACTTTTATTGGGATGACCCTTATTTATTCAAATATTGTCCTGATCAAATATTTCGAAGATGCATTCCTGACAATGAGGTAAGTAGTGTCATTAAATTTTGTCATTCTGAGGCATGTGGGGGTCATTTCTCATCAAGAAAGACAACTGCAAAAATCTTACAAAGTGGATTCTATTGGCCCACCATGTTCAAAGACTCACATGCATTCTGTAAGATTTGTGAAAATTGTCAAAAGTTGGGATCTATTTCGAAACGTCACATGATGCCTTTAAATCCTATTCTTGTCATTGAGATCTTTGATTGTTGGGGTATAGATTTCATGGGTCCATTTCTTCCATCATTTGGTTTCTTGTACATATTGGTCGCAGTAGATTATGTTTCAAAATGGATAGAGGCAATTCCAAGTCGAACCAATGATCACAAAATAGTGATAAAGTTTTTGAAAGAAAACATTTTAAGTCGATTTGGAATCCCTCGAGCCATGATAAGTGACGGTGGAACACACTTTTGCAACAAGCCATTTGAGTCTTTAATGAAGAAATATGAAATCACACATAAAGTTGCCACCCCTTATCACCCTTAGACAAGTGGACAAGTAGAGCTTGCTAATAGGGAGATCAAACAGATCTTGGAGAAAACAGTGAACCCTAATAGGAAAGACTGGTCTTTAAGACTTAATGATGCACTTTGGGCTTATCGAACTGCTTATAAAACATCATTAGGTATGTCACCTTATAGACTAGTCTATGGAAAACCTTGTCACTTGCCTGTGGAAATTGAACATAAAGCTTATTGGGCTATTAAAGCTTTCAATTCAAGCCTTGATGATGCTAGTCAGCTGTGAAAATTGCAAATAAATGAGCTTGAGGAAATAAGAAATGATGCATATGACAATTCAAAAATTCATAAAGCAAGAATTAAAGAGTTTCATGACAAGAAAATACTGAGAAAAACATTCAATGTTGGTCAAAAAGTCTTGCTTTATAATTCTCGACTCCATTTATTTCCTGGAAAACTAAGAACAAGATGGAGCGGTCCTTTTATTGTGAAACATGTGTATCCATATGGGGCCTGTGATATTGAGAATCCAAAGAATGGCAATGTTTTCAAGGTAAATGGGCATCGTTTGAAAGTTTATTTTGACAATTTTTCGGTTGAAAATGACTCTATTGAATTGAGTGATCCTGTATATAAAGATTGATTCTTTTTCTCACATTGTTTTGTGTTTTGTTGTTTTGCTAGTCTCTTTTTCACCCCGGTCAAATGGCGGATAATGGTACTCCGTGACTTAAGTCGGTTCTTTTAGTTTCCCAAATAACTGATATCTGTATATGTTTGTATAATTCTTAGCTCTTTTTTCCTTCTTTGAATCGCTTCTCTAATTCTCTTTTGAAAATGGACACCACTCTTGAAAAGTTGAAAAGGTATTTTCCCGCTTTGCCTCCAAATGCGATTAATAAAATTTACCGTGCTAGGTGTGCAAGATTGAGGTTGTTAATGAATCATGGAATTCCTGAAGATATCCGTTGGTTAATTGAAGCAAAGGTTCGATTATCAGGTGAGTCATCCAATTCTTTCATTTCACACATGCCTGGAACAAGTAAAAGCACTTTTGCAAAGAAACGTCGTGCAAAACGACTGAAAGTCTGTCATCGATGTGCCAGATGGACTTGTAATATGACATGTCGTTCTTTAGGAATGGTATCTGTAAACCGTGAAGATAAGATACAATTCATTAAGGATGGCCTGAGTAAGGGGTCTTTAGATAATCTTTTGTTGACCCTTGAGACGCATCCTAGTGGAGATGTGCATCGTGTAATTCATGATTTATGGCCACAATTCCATAAAGAACATGATCGACTTAGTCTTGGGAATCTAACTAAAAAAGACCCTGTTTGCCAGTTTTTAAGAAAACTAGATGGGAAGCCTATCCCCGACCCATAGAGGGCGTTTAAGCCGTTCTTGGACGTAAAACCAAGGGAAGATGTGAGCCACAATCACAACTACCTGTACATACATGTTTTTTTAAAATAAATAATTAATAAAGAGAGAGAGAGAGAGAGTTTGTGAGACTACAACTAGCCTACATATAGGTGGTATGATTGCATTTTCACTTTTTCATCTATAAATTCTTCTCTTCCTTCCCTTCATTTCTACTCATCCCATATATTCAAGACCATCATTTTCCACTTGGGTAGGTCACCCGTCATAATGAGACCATCATAAATTTTTCATCTGGGTAGGTCACCCATCATAATGAGACCATCATCTTCCATTTGGGTAGGTCACCCATAATAATGAGACCAATTCACATGTTGATCATCTCTTCTATTTGGGTAGGTCACCCATCATAATGAGACCATCACTTCTATTTGGGTATGTCACTCATAACAATGAGACCACTTCACATTTTCATCATCTTGCATTTGGGTAGGTCACCCATAACAATGAGACCAATTCACATTTTCATCATCATTTCATCTGGGTAGGTCACCCATAACAATGAAACCAACTTTTCACAACATTTCATTCGGGTAGGTCACCCATAACAATGAGATCAATTCACATTTTTATCATATTGTATCTGGGTAGGTCACCCATTACAATGAGACCATTCTTTCACATGGGTAGGTCACCCATAACAATGACTAGTTAAAGGAGATCGTCAAATGGGATTTCAGGCTGACCAAGCTACACACCGATTTTGGTTAAAGGAGATCGCCAGATGGGGTCTCAGGTTAACCCAATCAAAAGGGCAGGTCACCCGTGAAAATAGACCAATGTGAGTATGTGTGGGCAGGTCGCCCCTGAAAATAGACCACAATGTGTGTGGACATGGTTGCCCGTGAAAATAGACCAGCGTGAGTATGTGTGGGTAGGTCGCCCGTGAAAATAGACCACAATGAGCATGTGTGGGCAAGTCACCCGTGAAAATAGACCACAATGAGCATGTGTGGGCAGGTCGCCCGTGAAAATAGACCAATGTGAGTGAGTGGGCAGGTCGCCCTTGAAAATAAACCACAACCAATGTGTGGGCAGGTCGCTCCTGAAAATAGACTAGCGTGAGTACGTATGGGCAGGTTGCCCGTGAAAATAGACCACAATGAGCATGTGTGGGTAGGTCGCCTGTGAAAATAGACCAACACGAGTATGTGTGGGTAGGTCGCCCATGAAAACCACCATGAGCATGTGTGGGCAGATCGCCCGTGAAAATAGACCAGCGTGAGTGTGTGTGGGCAGGTCGCCCTTGAAAATAGACCAGTGTGAGTGTGTGTGGGCAGGTCGCCCCTGAAAATAGACTAGTGTGAGTGTGTGTGGGCATGTCGCCCATGAAAATAGACCAATTTTCTTCAAAATGGGTAGGTCACCCAAGATAATGAGACCGTTTTCTTTTGAAAAGTGAAGTCCTTGGTTGAGTGGATCACTCAATAAGCAAGGAAAACCTTTTGTTTTCTTTACAAGCTTACTACGCAAAACATTGATGAATTTTTGCTTCGTAAGCATTGTAAAGAGGGGGCATCTGTTGCTACCCAATTTTTAACCCATATTTTTGATAAATTTTTAGAAAAATAAAAAATAGCAAAAAAAACAAAGAAAAACCCAAAAAATATTTTTTTGATGTATTTGCATTGTTTTTAGCATTTTCAACGCCATCTCAAAAGAATTTAAATTTTTAAAGGAATTTTGAAACGCGTTCAACTTTTAACGCGTAAATTTTATGATAACTGATTTTTCTTATTGAGTCGATGTTGATATTGCTCACTTTCAAAAATACCAAAAAAAAGAAGAAGAAAAATCAAAATTTACAAAAAAAAAAAAGAAAAAAAAAGTTGGGGGACTAGTTTGAAGACCTAAGAACAATTCTCCTATAAATACTAAGCTACAGTAATATCTTAAGGGAGGAGAAAATTTTTTAGACGGGAGAGAAAAATTTGGGTAGACGAAAAATGGTGAAAAAAAAGAAAAGGAAAAGAAAACCTAAAAAACCCTAATCTTCTCCACCCGGCTGCCGCCTACCTCTCCCTTTGAAACCACAGAGACCAGCCGCCAGCCACACCCCTCTCTAGGCTGCTGACTTCCCTTCCCCTCTTTGAAAAAAAACGAGACTAAAGGAGACTTTCCTTCTCCCCTTGGCAGCACGAGACTCTCACATCTCATCAACCAAAAAACCAGAGGCTCAAGCCCCCCGGTTTCCCCCATCTCACTCTCTCCCTCACTGCAAACCTTCTGTTGGCCCCCTTTTCCTCAGCCAACAAAGCCACGCACCAAGCCGCCACTCCCATCCCCTGGGGTCTCTCCATTTTCTAGGCAGAAGAAGAACCAAAGCCGCTGCCCCCTTCCTTTGCCAAAGAAGGACCACCCGAACCAGCTACCTCGCCGAAGAGTCAGGAGCACGCATCCAACAAACTCTCTCCAGAACCAACCACAACACCCCAACGACGGTGTCTCCACCTCAATGCTGCCAGCAGCCCTATCTTCCTCTCCTTGGACCAACAACCCGACAGACCCGAGTCCTTCTCTCTTCTTCCCCAACCGCCTCTGTTTTTGGCCAAAACCAGAGTGAGCCAAAGTGACCGCCACCCACTGAAGTAGAGGAGAACAATAAGAAGTCCTCCCAGCCACTAGATCGGCCATCGGTAGTAGAAACATCGACAAAAAAGGAAGAAGCCGGAGGAGCTGGACAGATCTAAAAAACAAAATAAAATCGACTGCTTGGGTGTTTTCTCTTGTTGCAGGTCACGGTGAAAGCCACCACGGACAGGGAAGAGAAGAGAGGAGGAAACCGTTCCAGAGCCCCCTCGTTGACTGACTTTCATGCGGCGACGCATGAACCCACGCGCCGCCAGTGGCGCGGCGCGTGGGAAAGCCGAGCCGCCACTTTCAAATGCCCAGAAACCTTCCAGCCATTGCAGAAGGCCTTCCCTGCAATTCTTGTAGATTTTTGGGGTTTATTTTGTATTTTCAGAATTGTAATTTATTATGAGTTTTGTTTTTTTTTTTTTACATGTAAAAGATGGTGTATGAGAAAAACATAGTAAAAAGTGATGTGTAAGTGTGTGTTTGTATTTTCATTTATGTTATTGAATTATAAAAATAAAAAAAGACAAAAAGAACTAATTGTTAATTTAAATATGGTTAAATATCTTAAGGACAAATAAAATCAAGTTGTATTTTCCATGAAAATGTAAGAACAAGTTTCTACGGATTTAATAACTGATTTATCAAAACCTTAAGAATTTGATTAATATTTTAAATTTTCAAATCATATCAAACTGCAAAGCAGCTTATCTTAGGTAGGGTGCGCTAGGGGTGTTAATACCTTCCCTAGCCACAATCAGTCTTGTACCCTCGAATCTCTGACTGCGACTAGTAAATCCGGGTTTCCTAGTAACTCTCAATAAATACTAGATGACGACTTCTAAAAAAACCAATCAAGCAAAGACAACGAAAAATCGTTGAATCGCTGCGCGCGGACGTGCAACATTTGCTGTAATTATTCTTTCAATCTTCCTGTGTGATTCATTGCTTGGTGATTTTAAAGTCACCTATTTAAACTTTAGTGCATTATACAATTAAATTTATTCTTTCACTCGGAATGTATTATGTATTCAATTCGTTAATAGTTGGAAATACAAAAGATATAAAGACAACTACAAATATATTTATAACCAGAAAACTTAGTGATTAATAAAATATCTTTGCTGGTTTTGCTAGAAATAACGATGTTAGAGTTACCTACAGTTTTTAGATGAGTCTAGATTGATTTTGTTTTATTTTTAATTTTTAAACTATAAAATATAGATAAATTTAAAATAAATATCTTTTTACAATAGTTTTAGAGTGAAATTAGAGTAAAATTTGTACTTTTAAGATAAAAAATATATAAAAACATGTTTTTTATGTTACACTGTTTTTGTATTTTATATCATGTAATTAAATGTTGCCTGATTAACATAACACTAAAACTAAAGCATAATAAAAAAAACAAAATTAATTGTGGAATGGCATTGTAGTTGGATCTATTTTTTTTATGCATGATTAAATTAATTATTTTGATAAATGACACGTGTATTCAAGGAAAAATAAAAAAAATTAATCTTATTACTAGAGAGGCATTGGAGCCTTTAATAATTTGCCAAGGCATGGAACACGATGCCAACGAAATGTAAGATAGTTGTTGACTGCTGGTGTCAACTCAGAAAATTTTAAAATATTCTCATCATTTTTAAAAAATTCTATCAAGAAACAAAGATATTTTCAGAGAATAACGGAAAATAAATAAAACCAAAGCATTTTCCAAATTTGTCTCAATAGAACCATCTTAATGGTTGATCAAAAACTTGATGGATAAATTGTTAGATAGGTTGTGAGAACATCAAGGCTAAAGAAAAAGAGGAATTCCTTAGAGAAAATACAGAGTTGAGTTCAAACTTGTTAATTCCCCTTAAGAAGATACAGAGTCCCTGAGTTATGGCAAAGACAGATATTTTAGAGAAGGTGGTGGTCAAAGGCTTAAAGGCAGTTTTCTCCAGAAAAAAAATTCCATAATTAACTCAGGTTATTATCGTTTAATTTTTTTTATATTAAAAAAAGAATTGATTTTAACAATGAAGATTATAGAAGGCAAAAACCATCTGTTACTCCAAAACCCCTGAATGACTTATAGCACCTGAATAAACTCTAATTCGTGCAAAAAAGAAACAACCATCTGTTACTCTCTTTTTATTATTTCCCGGGAAAATTAACTTCCTTCAACACGTTATCATCATCTTCTCCAATTCCTTTCTCTATAAATCCTAGGGTTCCTTCGCAATGGCCGATCCCATGATTTCCCAACCAACCCTGTCGCACCCCCCAAAAAAATAAACAAAAAAAGTTTGTTTTTGCGACATTCGACTGGCGACTTTCGTTTTGTTCTGTTTTGCTGATTTGGTTATTTGGAGTCGCCACCTAGTATTTTGGTCACTAGGAACCCTAACTGGTCTTTCAGAGATTCTAAGGTAAGGGACTGGTTGCGTAAAGGGAAGGTATTAGCACCCCTAGTACGCCCTACCTAAGGTAAGCTGCTTCGTGTTTGGTTTGCCTTATAATTGCTATGGTGTTGGTATTTTTTAGGCTCGTCAATTGATTTTGGATAGAAATCTAAGGAGATTCCATGTGCTTTAAAAGCTCATTTTTCCCTTAGTATTTCAAAAGCTTGCGACTCATAAATCGTGGGATAATAAAAAATAAAAAAAAACATTAAATTTTGAAATGTCCTTGATTATAATCAAGGCTTCTTTCAAGAATGCGTGCGGACTTATTACTCCCGATAATATTTTGGATATTCATCCTTTTAAGGATTTCTTTATCCAAACATTAGTGGTAAATAATAAATAAATTCCTTTTCCCAAAATAAGATTTTTATAGTTTTTTTGAATATTGGCCAATACCCTTTGGAATTTTACAAACACGTTGTAAAATCCAGAAATGCAAGAAAATAATTTGTGTTTAAGAAATCTATGCGAAAACACACTTTCGAAGCTTCCAATATATTTGTTTTATAAAAAAGAATATTCAAAACATGTTAGAGTATTGGCCGTATGCAACACGCAAGAAAAATATATATTTTTTTAAAAACAATATTTTTTTTTTGACGAAATCAGGTATTTTTAATACTGAATTTGTATCTCCACAAAATAAAAATACAAACTAATATTAAGTCATAAAAAAAATATGCGGAAAAATCCATAATATTTTTTAGGAATTTTAGAAATTTTTAAAAGCAAAAAAAAAAAAATTATCTTTGGAAAATTTCGGGTGCTACGACGAAAATCAGATATTTTAAATACTGAATTTATACCTCCACAGTATATATATAAAAAAAATACAAACCCCCTTAAAAATATATATACATGAAAGGAAAATAACAATATATTTTTTAGATTTTTTACAAATATTATATATATATAACATATACACATATATATATATATATATATAATATAATAATGTAATATAATTATATATTAATTATTAAGGGGGCTGGGCCGGCCCAACTGACTGGGCCGGGCTCAGCCCCACAAGTCACTGGGCCGGGATCGGCCCAAGAAGTGACTGGGCCGATCTCGACCCAAGAAGTGACTGGGCCGATCTCGACCCAAGAAAAGGTGACTGGGCCGATCTCGGCCCAAGAAGTGACTGGGCCGATCTCGGCCCAAGAAAGGTGACTGGGCCGATCTCGGCCCATGAAGGAATTTTTTTGGTCCATATACATGTTTCTGGGCCAGAAACAGTCTGGCCAGAAGATAAAACAAAAAAGGGGGGGAATTAATTTCCCCCCCGTCCCCTGCATGCAGAACAATTCTGCATGCAGGAGACGAAACCTAAGAAGACGAAGAAGAAAAGAAAAAAAACAATGCAGGGGGGGGAAGAGCGTACCTGGCGGGGCTGGAGACGGTGGCTTGCTGGCGGGGCTACGGTGGCGTGGCTCGTGGACGACGGCTCCGGGCGGCGTTGCTGCTGTTTCTAACAGTGAAAAATTCTTCTTCCTCCCTTCTCCTTCGTTTTTTTTTTCGTTCTCAGTGGCTGCCTATTCTCGGTTCGGTTTTGGTTTTGTTTTGGTTTCCTCCTTCTCGGTTTGTTTCTGTTCTTCTCTCTCTCTCTTCAGGTCGCTCTCTCTCTCTTTCTCTCTTCGGGTCTTTTTTTGGTTTTTTTTTTTCTCTTCGGTTTTTTCTTCTTTATTTATAGGGGCAGCACAGGTGGGGGGCAATGGTTAGTGCGCCTTCAATCACGCATGGCTGGTCGGCTCTTTCGGTGGTGGTGGGGGCGAGGAGAGAGACGCGGGAGAATTTTCGAATTTTTCGTCTCTGTTGCTGCTAAACCGGGGGGAGGAAGATGATGAACAATGTCGTTCAAAACGACACCGTTCTGCTTTCCCTTTTTTTTTTTTTTTTTTTTTGTATATGAAACGGCGTCGTTTTGAATAAAACGCGTCGTTTCATTTAAATGGCCAAACTTCAAATCAGTCCTCCAAATTCGGTCCCCGCCCTTCTTGTTGGCCGCCTTTTTCACTTTGGTCCTTGGCCTCTGATTTATGCAATTGAGCCCCTAATTGATCAATAAACTTCCAATTTCTTCAATTAAGCCCCTGAAACAATTCCAAACAGCCCCCTCTATCTTTGCGCCTTCTCCAAATTGGTCCCTGGTTTCAGATTTTCACAATTAAGTCCCTAATTGGCCCTTAAACTTCAATATTTATGCAATTGAGCCCCTGATTTGACCCAATAAATTCCTAAAAAATATATTTTGGCCCCAGAACTTAAATTTCTCCAATTTAAAGCCCAAATTGACTTAAAAATCAATTTTTCTTGCAATCAAATCTTCTATAAATTCAAATAAAAAACCAATTAAGTCCATAAAAATTCAATTAAGTCCATAAAAATCCAAATTTGGGCTTTTCTCCTCAAAATTCAATTTTTCCTTCTTAAAAGGGCTTCCATCCTTCAAGAATATACTGTCAAAAATTCAATCCTTAAATTTTTAAATTCCTTGACCAATTTTCTGACTATTTTCCGAGCGTTTCTGCCTCCTGTTATTTTTCTAACCTCTTTTGGCTATTTATTTTATTTTTCATGGGGACCCAAAAATGGGTTACAACAGATGCCCCCTCTTTATAATACTTACGGAGCATGGGTTTTGTGCAGTAAGTGTTATAAAGACAAACCCAAAACGGAACTCCCGAAACTGCTCTGGTCGAAGCTTGATTGATCTTGAAACTTTGTCTTTTATAACAATCCTCCTTAGCCCCAAAAACCATGATCTAAACTTAGTCATTTCGAGATCCTTATCCAGCGATCCTCTGAATTGTTATTTTAGTTTGATCAACATGGAAATCCATCCGAGATCCTATCTAGTGATCTCCTTTAACCTGGAATCCCATCTGGCGATTCCTTTACTCATAATCAATATAAAAATGTGTATGTGGTCTCATTATGATGGGTGACCTGCCCGAGTGGAAAAGAGAAAGAGTGGTCTCATTCTTTGGGTGACCTACCAAGGGGAAATAATGGCCTCATTATTATGGGTGACCTACCCAGGTAAAAAAAAATGGAGAATGGTCTCATTGTGATGGGTGACCTACCCAGAAAAAGGAAGAGTGGTCTCATTCTTTGGGTGACCTACCCAGGGGAAGGAATGGCCTCATTCTTATGGGTGACCTACCCAGATAAACAAAAAATGGAGAATGGTCTCATTCTTATGGGTGACCTACCCAGAAAAGTATGGTCTCATTGTGATGGGTGACCTGCCCGAGGAAAAAGGAAGAGTGGTCTCATTCTTTGGGTGACCTACCCAGGGGAAGGAATGGCCTCATTCTTATGGGTGACCTACCCAGATAAACAAAAAATGGAGAATGGTCTCATTCTTATGGGTGACCTACCCAGAAAAGTATGGTCTCATTGTGATGGGTGACCTGCCCGAGGAAAAAGGAAGAGTGGTCTCATTCTTTGGGTGACCTACCCAGGGGAAGGAATGGCCTCATTCTTATGGGTGACCTACCCAGATAAACAAAAAATGGAGAATGGTCTCATTCTTATGGGTGACCTACCTAGAAAAGTATGGTCTCATTGTGATGGGTGACCTGCCCGAGGAAAAAGGAAGAGTGGTCTCATTCTTTGGGTGACCTACCCAGGGGGAGGAATGGCCTCATTCTTATGGGTGACCTACCCAGATAAAAAAAAATGGAGAATGGTCTCATTCTTATGGGTGACCTACCCAGAAAAATAATGGTCTCATTGTATGGGTGACCTGCCCAAGAAAAATGATGGTCTCATTGTATGGGTGACCTACCTAGAAAAATAATGGTCTCATTGTATGGGTGACCTACCCGAGAAAAATAATGGTCTCATTGTATGGGTGACCTACCCAAGAAAAATAATGGTCTTATTGTATGGGTGACGAACCCGAGAAAAATGATGGTCTCATTGTATGGGTGACGAACCCAAGAAAAATGATGGTCTCATTGTATGGGTGACGAACCCAAAAAAAATGATGGTCTCATTGTATGGGTGACGAACCCAAGAAAAATGTTGGTGAGGGCTCAAAGGCGCACTCGAAAAGAGGTAGGGTTTAGGAAACGCACTACCCGAGAAGTGAGGGCTCAAACGGCGCATTCGAAAAGAGGTAGGGTTAGAAAACGCACTACCTGAGAAATGGTGATGAAATCCCGATCTGACAAATGTTGAAAGCAATATATTATGGTTAATATGCATGTATGTTTTTGTTACCTATCTTGGAAACATAGGTCCCCCTTTCGTCGTAAACCTCTTTGCTCTTGTTTCAAGCTTTTCTCATGAACCGAAATATCCTTCATGTCCTTTTAGTGAAGAGATCTTTGGTTCCTTATGGGGCCCTTTCTTGCTCCATTGAGTTTTGCGCCAAAGGAAAAAATTGGTTTTGTTCATGAAACTTTTAATACACTTAGCAAATTTTATAAAAGATGCTTTTTTATTATGATATCCCTTTTGGGCTTGGGTTTACTATGGACCCTTATGTGCATTTCGTGCACCTTTTGCCCCCTAGTGTGATGTGCAACTATATGTCAAGTAGATTTGATTTGGTTCACCAATTGATGGAGTTATCTTCTTAGTCATGCCAAAAAAAAAAAAAAGTTCTTTTAAACAAAAGATTTCAAATGTTATGAGATATATGTTATATATATATATATATAAGGACTCTTTACAAAGAGAATTTATGGCCGAAATTTATTTTATTGAATAGGAAATTACGAAATACATCAAGCGTAGTATTTCTTTACAGAGTCGGAATTCACAGGCCTAGCTAGATCTTCTCCATCCATTCTAGACAGTAACAAAGCTCCTCCTGAGAATGCTTTCCTCACCACGTACGGCCCCTCGTAGTTAGGTGCCCATTTACTCTGATCTTCTCCAGGTAAAGGCAATATTTTCTTTAGTACAAGATCTCCTTCGTGGAATCCTCGAGGTCGAACCTTCTTGTCATAGGATTTAGCCATCCTTCTTTGGTAGAGTTGATGATGACAGATCGTGGCTATCCTCTTTTCACTGATCAGATTCAACTGTTCATATCTAACCTTTGCCCATTCTACCTCTTCCAGCTCAGAGTCTAACAACACTCTCAATGATGGGATTTCCACTTCTAAAGGCATCACCGCCTCCATTCCATATACCAACATGTACGGGGTGGCTCCTGTTGAGGTTCGAACTGTGGTGCGATATGCATGAAGGGCGAATGGCAACATCTCATGCGAATCCTTATAGGTGACTACCATCTTCTGGATAATCTTTTTGACATTCTTGTTAGCAGCTTCTACCGCACCATTCATCTTTGGTCTATATGGTGAAGAATTGGAATGCTTGATTTTCCATTTAGTGCAGAGCTCTATTATCATCTTGCCGTTGAAATTCTGGGTGTTATCAGTTATAATCTTTTCTGGTGGACCATACCGACATATCAAATCTCTCTCAATAAACTTCTTCACCACTTTTTGCGTCACATGAGCAAATGACCCAGCTTCTACCCATTTTGTGAAGTAGTCGATAGCCACGAGAATAAACCTATGACCATTGCTAGCTTTTGGGTTTACCGGTCCAATTACATCAATTCCCCACATCGCGAAAGGCCATGGAGATGTTAAATTAAATAGAGGAGCCGGAGGAGCATTGATTTTGTCACTGTATACTTGGCACTTATGACATTTCCGGACATAATCGATACAATCCTTCTCTAACGTCATCCAGAAGTACCCGGCTCTTTGTATCTTCCTGGCCATCACATGTCCACTAGCATGAGTTGAGCAAATCCCTTCATGGATTTCCCGTACCGTGCTTTTTGCCTCAAATTCATCCAAACATCTCAACAAAGTCCCGTCAGATGATTTCTTATACAAAATCTCCCCATCAAGATAAAAATCCATTGCCAACCTTCTCAAGGTCTTCTTGTCGATTTTGGATGCCCCCATGGGATATGCCTGGTTTTGGATGAAATTCTTGATATCATAGTACCATGGGTTTCCATCCACTTCTCTTTCGACTGAGCAACAATGAGCGGGGTTATTTATTGAATCTCCATACACATCTATCTTTCTTATGTTCATCTCTAAAGCAGCCTCTAAACCAAGAATGCAAGCTTCATACTCAGCCGTGTTGTTGGTGCACCTGAACTGCAACTTAACTGAAACCGGATACTGCTTCTTATCAGGAGAGATTATCACTGCCCCCGCTCCGTTACCACATACATTTACAGCACCATCAAAGTACGTAACCCACCAATC
This sequence comes from Populus davidiana, assembly GCA_030145905.1. Classification (NCBI taxonomy): domain Eukaryota; kingdom Viridiplantae; phylum Streptophyta; class Magnoliopsida; order Malpighiales; family Salicaceae; genus Populus; species Populus davidiana. The sequence goes on from CM057806.1 coordinate 4,848,334, forward strand.
TGATTTCTCTTCCTCGATTGCAAACACATCTTCATCTGGAAAGTCAAAGTTTAACGGCTCATAATCTTCCATAGCATGGTCAGCCAGGTGATCGGCAATAACACTCCCTTTCACGGCTTTCCTCGTCATATATACTATGTCATACTCAGCCAAAAGAACTTGCCATCTTGCAATTCGGCTAGATAGATAAGGCTTTTCACAAATGTACCTTAATGGGTCTAACTTGGAAATTAACCATGTAGTGTGATACAACATATACTGACGCAATCTCTTGGTAGCCCACGCTAGTGCGCAGCACAGCTTCTCAATCACAGTATACCTAGACTCATATTCCGTGAACTTCTTGCTTAGGTAATAAATGGCCCTTTCCTTCCTTCCGGTTTCATCATGTTGCCCAAGCACACATCCCATTGCTGTTTCGGTTACTGTTAGATATAAAATCAATGGTCTTTCGGGTACGGGAGGAACAAGCAGAGGTGGATTTAGCAAGTACTGCTTGATTTTCTCAAAAGCTTTATCACACTCTTCATTCCATATTCCAGGGTTCTTCTTCCTCAACAAACGAAAGATCGGGTCACAAGTCGCGGTTAAATGGGATATAAACCGAGCGATGTAATTCAACCTTCCTAAGAACCCTCTCACCTCCTTCTCAGTCTTGGGGGGTGGCATAGATTGAATAGCTTTTACTTTTTCAGGATCCACTTCTATCCCTTTGTCACTCACCACAAACCCCAACAGCTTACCGGATTTCACCCCGAATGAGCACTTTGCTGGGTTAAGCCTCAACTTATATTTCCTTAATCTTTCAAATAATTTCTTCAATATTTGAACATGATTCTCTCCCTCTTTAGATTTAGCAACCATGTCATCCACGTATACTTCAATCTCTTTGTGCATCATGTCGTGAAACAAAGTCACCATAGCCCTTTGGTAAGTGGCCCCAGCATTCTTTAAACCAAATGGCATGACTTTGTAGCAAAAGGTTCCCCATGGTGTTACGAAGGTCGTCTTCTCCCTATCCTCTGGCGCCATTCTTATCTGATTGTAGCCTGAAAACCCATCCATGAAGGAATATGTGGAGCTGCGTGCTGCATTATCAACTAACATATCTATGTGTGGTAAAGGGAAATTATCTTTAGGGCTAGCCCGGTTTAAATCCCTAAAGTCCACGCAAACTCTGATTTTACCTTCCTTTTTGGGTACCACCACTATGTTTGACACCCATTGTGGATACTTCACTACTTCCAAAAAACCAGCGTCCCATTGTTTTTCAATTTCCGCCTTTACTTTGATTAAGACCTCCGGATGAGTTCTCCTTAACTTCTGCTTAATCGGCTTGCATCCTTCCATCAGTGGTATTCTATGCACTACAATGTCCGTATCCAGACCAGGCATATCCTCGTAGGACCAAGCAAAGACATCCACATAATCTTTGAGCAATGCAATCAACTCTTCCTTTGCTGTAGGGGTGATTAAAGTCCCTATCTTCAGCTCTCGTTTGATTTCTTCATTGCCTACATTTATGGTTTCAAGTTCCTCTTTAGCGGGCCTCCAAGCCTGTTCATGTTGTTCTATTAATTTTGTGAATTCCCATATGTTTTCCTCCTCCCATTCCTCATCTTCTACAGCCACTATGTATTCTTTAAATTTTGGCCATTCATTCTCAATGTAAAGTGCAGGTGCTGTTGTGGAGGATCCGCTTTCAGAGTTCCTGAAAGCGGAAAGTGATGTGTAAATGCATAGTAAGACATCAAGATGAACTTTGAAAATGCATGATCTCATTAAAAAATAAAAGATTGGCTCACAACAAATAAAATCCAATTGACATCTTGAGCCTCGATTGTCAATGAATAAAAACAAAATAGAAAAAAGGCAAACAACATAGATAAAAATATAATCCAACCATCATTGTTGATTACATTTTAAAAACCAATGGAGCTTCTTGGGTCTCCCAATTCTGGAACTTCTCCCCTTCGGCTAGCTTCCGGACAAAAGTCTTGACGGTGACTTCTTCCAAAGTGTGGATGGTCAATTGTGGCAGCTCTTCAATCCTCCTTTCGGACTCGATTTTCTCAGCAATGTCCTTGACTTGATCTTCCTCCAGAGTGTTTATGTTCATTGAAGAAAACTTCTGAAAGAGGTCTCCATGTCCCCCATCAGGTTGTATTACATATGCGGCCTTTGGGAATGAAATCCTGATTGGAGGGATGGCTAAGTTTTCTTCTACAGGCTTTCTTCCTTCCATCCTAGCCATTCTCTTCTCCCTTCTTGCACCAGCAGCTCGTTTGTAATCCTCTTTCTTGGGCTTATATCCAAGCCCAAACCTCTGTTCTGCAGCTTTCAATTTGATTATACCCCTCCATTCAGGCCTTCTTTGCTCCATATCATATGGGAAAGGAATCTTGTTTTTCAAAAAGATTTTAGCGGCCATTTTAGTGGCTTCAGAGATTTCTGGCTTCCTCAACACAGTGTTCTCGGGCACCCACTCGGTATTCACAATCTCAAATGCATGAAGGTTTCCGTCCCTACAATCTTCTGCTTCAATGAATGGAACCGCCACATTTCTTACCATCGATATAGTCTCCTCAGCCTTAACAATAACCAAGACACCGTTGGCAATGTACTTTAAACATTGATGTAGCGAAGAGGTGACAACTCCCGCAGAATGTATCCATGGCCTTCCTAACAGCATGCTATAGGAAGGGTGGATATCCATCACTTGAAGGGTTACTAGAAAGACTTGTGGACCCACAGCTAGTTCAACATCAATTGACCCTACAACTGGCCTTGATGAGCCATCATATGCTCTTGCCGTTATCACACTGGGTTGCATGTGTGAGGGATCTATTGGCATTTCATCCAGCACATGCCTTGGTAACACATTCAGGGCCGAGCCGTTATCAATGAGAACCTTGCCGACGAGGCAATCCTTGCATCGGACCGTGACATACAAGGGCTTGTTATGTCCAGTTCCTTCAGCATCGAGTTCATCTTCCGTGAAATACAAGTAATTGGCAGCATGGATCCTCCCTACTAGATGCTCCATAGTCTTTTGCTCGATATCTTGGGGCACATAGGCCTCATTCAATACTTTTTGCAAAGCATTACGATGTGGCTCCGAGTTGAGTATTAAAGACATGATGGAGATCTTAGCAGGGGTTTTCTTTAACTGATCCACTATACTGTACTCACTATGCTTCATTAGTTTCAAGAACTCGTTTGTTTCTTCCTCGGTCACAGGTTTATTCACCTCAAACTCTTTATCGAGGTCCAGCACCTCCTTGCCTTTAGCCTTTCTTTGTCTTTCTAGTTCTTCAGGTGTGTAACAACGACCACTCCGAGTTAGCCCACTTATCTCCGCTCGGAACAGCGGCAAAGGAGCTTCAATATTCGAGGTATAACCATAATCTCCAGGCACCGCTCCATAGTTTATTTTGCTTGCATAGGAGGGCCTAGTTAATACCAGTTTTGAGCGACCATTAGCTGTTGATTGGATTCTACATTTCTCTATCATCTCTACCTCTTCATTGTCACTTATGTCCTCTATCCTCAACTCTCCTAGAGTTAGCATTTTTGCAACTTTTTGATGAAATTCCATGCATTCATCAATGTGATGCCCTTCCTTTTTATGGAAAGGGCAAAAGTTACTTTCCCCTGTGCAGTACTCAGTCGTTTCTTTCAAATGTCCAGACTGTACCAACATCAAGTATAGCTTGGCCATGGTCACTTTCAACACCCTCTTTTTACTACCAATCTCCATGGTATTCACTCCTCCCCTATCATCAACATGTTTAGGTAAAGGGTTTGAATTCTGATTAGGCGAATCCTCAAAAGTGACCCATCCCACTTTGATCAGTTGCAACACCTTCCTTTTAAAAGCAAAGCAAGACTCAATGCTATGGCCTGCGTGACCAGCATGGTATTCACAAGTCACCTCGGGGTTGTACCAAGCAGGGAAAGGTGGCTGCATAGGTGGTATGGGTAGGGGAGCTATCTGCCCAATACTCAACAGCTTGGCATACAATTCTTTCAAGGTTATTGGTAAATGAGGTAGTTGTTCTTCTGATGGTTGCTTATCCTTTCTTTGGTAATTGTGGTGGTTATTTGCTGGGAATTTTACTGGATTGGGCTGGTTTGGAGTGGGGGGTTTGGAAAAGTTAATACTAGTGACTCGAGGGGTAGGTATTTGATAGTTTTTGCTTCTCCTTTCGAGGTTGTTCACCTCAATTTCTTTCTTCCTTCCAATGAAACCTCTCTTCTCTAGAGGTTCTGCAATTCTTCCACTTCGGATCCCTTGTTCAATCGTCTCGGCGATCCGCACGACATCATAGAAATGTTGTGCTGAACTACCCATAAGGTGTTCATAGTATGGAGCCCTGAAAGTATTGGCAAACAAAGTCACCATTTCTGTCTCTATCAGCGGAGGTTGTACGTTGATAGCTTGGTCTCGCCACCTTTGAGCATAAGCCCTCACGGACTCTTGACTTCCTTTCTCCATGCTAATCAGACTGGTCCTATCAGGAGCAATCTCTAGGTTAAACTTGTATTGCTTCAAGAAAGCGTCCGCCAAGTCTGTCCACTTCCTGATCCTAATATTGTCTAACCTCATATACCAACTGAGGGCTGATCCGGTCAGGCTATCCTGGAAGAAGTAAATTAACATTTTGTCGTCATGGATAACCTCTGCCATTTTGTTATAGTAGGAGCGGAGATGGGTTTTCGGGCATTCCATCCCAGTATACGTAACAAACTCCGGCACTCTGAACTTCTTTGGAATGACAATATTAGGTACTAAACATACCTCAGCGGCCCTAATTGGGTCAAACAAATCATTTCCTTCAATTGCCCTTAGCCTCTCTTCTAGGGCAGTCCACTTATCATCTCCTTCATGATTAGAGAATTTAAAGTCATGTGGATCTTCGTTTGTTAAATCCATTGTAATAGGGATTTGGATGGGCTGAGCAGGACTCTGCTTAGTTGGTGTATTTTCCCCTATGTTTATAGGTGCGAAAGGAACTTGAGCTACTGCTGGTGCTTCATTAGGTCGAGTAGATGTTCCCTCTCCATCTCTGGCTCTTAATAATTGCTCTAACATACTTGCTAAGTGCGCCACATCATTCCGAACTCCTTCGAGTTCTCTTTGGTACTGAGATTCTGGTTGTGACCTTCCTTCGTTTTCCATTCTTGCTCTTTGTCGAGTGTTGTGGATTCTAGGAGGGGGACCTATGTTTCTTAATCTGCAGATGCATGCATAGATGTATGAGAAAATGTATGATTGTGATGGATGCATGATCGAAAAATGCATGCTTTATTGGGTATGGATGCATCTTTTTTGTGAACGAATAACAATCATCACATTATAAGCCTTCTCTTGTCACATTACTTTGATAGGAGTTCTGCCTTTCGAGTCGTTTGCTTGAATCATGTTCACCAAGAGACAGATTTTTGCATAAGAAGATGGGTCAACGCCCTTTTCATTAATGCTTGGATAAAAATACATTTAGAAATAAAAGAAATACAACATGTTAATCCCTTTCTTCCCTAAACTCTTTGGCCAAAGGTAAGAAAGCAAAACCACGGTTCTCAATCTTCCCTAGAAAGGCATCGGTTTCAGCTAGGCTTCGGCGATAGCGAATGATGTCTCCCCCCACATTCCGCGAATTGATTCTGACCATTCGAGCATGTGCAGCAGCTTCGTCCATTTGCTCATCTGTTTTGGTCATTTTTTCTATGAGCAACATGTTGGTTCTGTTTAAAGCAGTGTTGTTGGCGTCGATTTGATCTTTGTGCTTCTCCATTGCTACTAGCTTTTCGTCTAAATACTTCGACTTTTCCCGTTCTTTGTCAAGCTTTATCCTCATGACTTTTATCTCATTCTTCTTGACTGCTAACTCTGCTTTAACATCCTCGAATCCTCCCTTTTCGCTTTCCAACTCCATATATTTCTTATTCAAATCCTCATACTTCCTAATCCTATCCATAAGCTCGAATTGCACTTGCGCAAATTTTTCTTGGTAATATTCTGCACTTTCTTGGCAATCGCTAAAGTCCATCTCCATTGCTTGAAGTTCAGAGCAACTTTGCATCCAATCCAAACTCATCCCTTTAAGCTCCTTCTCACTGTCGCACCCCAAAAAAGTCAGCGCACGGCATCGGCTGGCGATTTAAATCTCGTTTGTTGCGTTTGCTTTGAATTGGTTTGTTGGAGTCGCCACCTAGTAATTGATTGCGGGCTACTAGGAAACCGGATGTACTGGTCTTGTCAGAGATTCGCGGGTAAGGGACTGGTTGTGGTTAGGGAAGGTATTAGCACCCCTAACGCACCCTACCTAAGGTAAGCTGCTTTGTGGACTTGATGTGTTAAAGAAGTTTTAAAAATTCTGTTCTTTCATCGAATTTTAGAAAATACAACTTACATGTAAGTTCATGATTCTTTATCCGTGATTAAATCGGAATATTAAATCCTTCTTTATTCCTGCAATTTTATCATAAAAAAACATTCATAAACAAAAAAAAACACCACATTCACTGCCAAGCTTCGTGGACTTGCTGTGATATTAAAAATCAATTTTTAGCCCAATTCCAAGGCTTTGATAAATCAGTTATTACTTTTCCAGACTATATGTAGATACATGTTCTACATTTCCATGGAAAATTCAACATGATTTTTATCTGTCCTTTAGATATTTGTGCATATAAATTAAATTCCCTTTCTTTTTTTTTTATTCAATAACATACATAAAAAAAAAAAATTACAATCACACACACATCTCCTTTTTTATTATTTATCACTTTCTCTTTTCTTTTCTTTTTCTTTTACATCTACATTTACATAATACAAATAAAAAATTCAGAATCAAAAAAAAAAAATTACATCAAACAAATTTTAAATTACAAAAAAAAAAAACTAAACAATCTAGAAATAACAGGGATAGCCTTCAGCAGCCGGAACAGTGTTCAACAAATTTTCTGGGCGCAGGAACAGTGACGGCGCGTGGATCCCACGCACCACCGCCACTGGCGGCGCGTGGGACCACGCGCCGTCGTGAAAAACAAACCGAAACAGGGGGGGTCTGCAACGACCTCCTCCCCCTTTCTTTCCTCGCCGGCGCCAACCTGCAATAACAACAAAAAACCCAACAAAGCAGTCGATTTTAATTTTTTCTTAGTTTTTTTTCAGATCTGTTTTTTTTCTTCTTCTCCATATCTGCTTCGGATTTTGCTTCTTCTTGTCCGATCTGGCTTCTCCTTCTCTGTTTCAGGCGACGGAAGGCGCTGCTGGAGGCCGATCTGGTTTGTGGCGGCGTTGATGATCACGGGTCTGCGGGGAGAAGCAGCTGCTGGGATGGGTCGGCTAGGAGGGGGTCGGTTCGGTTTCTATGGACGGTCTTCGGGTGGCTGGTCCGTGGGGATGAAGGAGGATGGTCTCGCCGCTGGTCTGCGGGGTTGATGGGGGAAGGGACGTGGAAAGGCTGCGGCTCAGCCCTTCGCTGGCGAGAAGAAGAAAAAAAAATCTGAGGTGGGGGGGGCTGGCGGCTCCTCTTTTTTTTGTTCGGGAGAGGAAGAGAACTTTAGTTTTTTTAGGGGTTTTTCCCCTTGTGTTGCCTCCCCTTAAATTACAAAATCGACCCCCCACCCTTTGAGTTTTCAACCTATATTTATAAGTAAAAGTTGCCCGGGTATCAAAATTGGTCCCTCAACTTTCTTTTTTTTGTAAATTTTGTTTTTTCTTGTTTTTTTCTTGTATTTTTTAAAAATGAGCAAAATCAACATCAATTCTATGAGAAAAATAATTATTTTAAAATGACGCGTGAAAAGTCGAACGCGTTCAAAAAAAACAATTGAAAATTAAAATTCTTTTTAGAAGACGTTGAAAATGCTAAAAACATTGCAAATATATTAAAAACATATTTTTTTGTATTTTTGTTGTTTTTCACTATTTTTTGGATTTTTCGAAAAATTTATTAAAAAGGTGGGTCAAAATTTGAGTAACAACAGTTGCCCCCTCTTTACAATGCTTACGAAGCAAAACTCCTCAAAATTTTGCATAGTAAGCTTTGTAAAGAAAACAAAAAGAAAATGATCTTATTATCTTGGGCGACATGCCCCTTTTGAAGAAAAGTGGTCTATTTTCAAGGGCGACCGGCCCACACAATCACACTGGTCTACTTTCACGGGCGACCTGCCCACACATACTCAAAGTGGTCTATTTTCAGGGGCGACCTGCCCACACACTCACACTGGTCTATTTTCACGGGCGACCTGCCCACACATACTCACTCTGGTCTATTTTCAAAGGCGACCGACCCACACTCTCACACTGGTCTGTTTTCAGGGGCGACCTGCCCACACATACTCACTCTGGTCTATTTTCAAAGGCGACCGACCCACACTCTCACACTGGTCTGTTTTCAGGGGCGACCTGCCCACACACTCACATTGGTCTATTTTCACGGGCGACCTTCCCTTTTGATTGGGTTTTCCTGAGATCCCATCCGGCAATCTAACAAGAACAAAAATTGGTGTGTAGCTCGGTTAACCTGAAATCCCATCTAGTGATTCCCTTTAACCCGAGCCAAGGTCTGTGTGGTTAGACTGAACTGAGATCCCTTCGCTGATCCCCTTCAACCAGAACCAAAATCCTCAATTAGGTTAAATTGAGATCCCTTCACCGATCCCCTTTAACCATAACCAAAGTCTGTGTGGTTAGACTGAACTGAGATACCTTCGCCGATCCCCTTCAACCAGAACCAAAATCCTTTCCAATTAGGTTAAACTGAGATCCCTTCGTCGATCCCCTTCAACCATAACCAAGGAATGTATAGGGTTGGGCTAGACTGAGATTCCTTTCGGCAATCCCCTCTAACCAGAACCAAAATCCTTTCCAATTAGGTTAAACTAAGATCCCTTCGTCGATCCCCTTTAACCATAACCAAGGAATGTGTAGGGTTGGGCTAGACTGAGATTCCTTTCGGCAATCCCCTCTAACCAGAACCAAAATCCTTTCCAATTAGGTTAAACTGAGATCCCTTCGTCGATCCCCTTTAACCATAACCAAGGAATGTGTAGGGTTGAGCTAGACTGAGATTCCTTTCGGCAATCCCCTCTAACCAGAACCAAAATCCTTTCCAATTAGGTTAAACTGAGATCCCTTCGTCGATCCCCTTTAACCATAACCAAGGAATGTGTAGGGTTGGGCTAGACTGAGATTCCTTTCGGCAATCCCCTCTAACCAGAACCAAAATCCTTTTCAATTAGGTTAAACTGAGATCCCTTTGCCGATCCCCTTTAACCATAACCAAGGAATTGTGTAGGGTTAGGCTAGACTGAGATTCCTTTCGGCAATCCCCTCTAACCAGAACCAAAATCCTTTCCAATTAGGTTAAACTGAGATCCCTTCGTCGATCCCCTTTAACCATAACCAAGGTTTGTGTGGTTATACTGAACTGAGATCCCTTCGTCGATCCCATTCAACCAGAACCAAGATCCTTTCCAATTAGGTTAAACTGAGATCCCTTTGTCGATCCCCTTTAACCATAACCAAGGAATTGTGTGGTTAGACTGAACTGAGATCCCTTCGTCGATCCCCTTCAACCAGAACCAAGATCCTTTCCAATTAGGTTAAACTGAGATCCCTTTGTCGATCCCCTTTAACCATAACCAAGGAATTGTGTAGTTAGACTGAACTGAGATCCCTTCGCCGATCCCCTTCAACCAGAACCAAAATCCTTTCCAATTAGGTTAAACTGAGATCCCTTCGTCGATCTCCTTTAACCATAACCAAGGAATGTGTAGGGTTGGGCTAGACTGAGATTCCTTCCAGCAATCCCCTCTAACCAGAACCAAAATCCTTTCCAATTAGGTTAAACTGAGATCCCTTCGTCGATCCCCTTTAACCATAACCAAGGAATGTGTAGGGTTGGGCTAGACTGAGATTCCTTCCAGCAATCCCCTCTAACCAGAACCAAAATCTGTGTGTGGTTGGGATAGACTGAGATTCCTTTCGGCAATCCCCTCTAACCAGAACCAAAATCCTGTGTGGTTGGGATAGACTAAGATTCCTTTCGGCAATCCCCTCTAACCAGAACCAAAAAACCTGTGTGTGTGACTCGGTCAACCTGAAATCCCATATGGAGATTCCCTTTAACCAAAGCTACATGAGATCCCATCTGGCGACCTCATTCAACTGGAACAAAAAAATGTGTAAAAAGTGGTCTCATTATAATGGGTGACCTACCCAAGTGGAAAGGAGGAAGAATGGTCTCATTCTTATGGATGACCTACCCAGGGGGGAAAAATATGAAGTGTGGTCTCATTGTAATGGGTGACCTACCCAGATGGACAAAATATGATGAAGTGGTCTCGTTGTGATGGGCGACCTACCCAAATAGAAAGAATGTGAAGTGCGGTCTCATTGTAATGGGTGACCTACCCAAAAAGGAAAGAAAAAAAAATATGAAGTGTGGTCTCATTGTAATGGGTGACCTACCCAGATGAAAAAAATATGATGAAGTGCGGTCTCATTGTCATGGGTGACCTACCCGGATGGAAAAAATGTGAAAAGCGCGGTCTCATTGTCATGGGTGACCAACCCAAATGAAAGATGTGATATGATAAGTGTGTTCGTGTATAGGACTTACCTGGCGAAGTCTTTGAGGGGATGACAGAAGAATGGCTGGAAAACTTGGTGCTTCTTGATAATTCCCTATCATAGGATTTGACAACTCGGTGTTTCCTGACTGCAAGAGTTGAAAACTCGAGGCTTCCCGATTGCAAGGTTGATCTCTTCATTTCTTTGGGATTTTCTTGTAACAATTGAAAAATATGTGCAAATGGTGTTTTTTTTTTTTTTTTTTTTTGGAGGTTAGATGATATGCATGCATCCTTACCTGATTTGAAATATAGGTCCCCCCCTCTTTGATGCTCCATCGTCATAGGGTGCCCTTGTTTGCATCCCAAAGCTTTCTTTATTCTTCTGATGCATTAGCTCATTCATGTGCTAGCCATCCACTCAACTGTAAATGCAGTGCCCATCCTGGGCTGTCTTCGACAATTACTGCTTGCATCGTTCATCAAGCTTGACCCTGCCCCCAAGTGTGGTACTGCTTGATTCATCATGAAGGATTTTCTCTCCTGGCTTCTTCTGAGAATTATCCTCTGATTGATTGTGTGCATCATGCCAATACCCATCAAGATTGTTAATCAGTCATGAACTTGCCTCTAGTTGAAACAGTACTCTTCAAGTACATGTTATCATCAGCCTTCTTGGAACTCATCCAGTCATCCAGACATGCATCTCATAGCTTGCAGTACAAAGGCTCATGGTTGTATGCTCAGTGCTCTTCTCATAGATTCCTTTCAACTCTTCTAATCAGATTGTGAAAAGAAATGTCTCAGCCTCACCAATGATGCTGCTTTTTATCACCCATACTCATGCGGTGAAGCGCTCATCTGGCTTCAGAACAAGTTATCCCACAGTCAGTCTTCGAGGTGGGTACCTTCTTGACATTCATTCAATGCAGTTGCGTGGTAACGTCTATCGATAACCATGTTTCAAAGGATGACAATATGAGATTGTCCTTCAAGTGCAGCAATGTTCCACAATCAGTCCTGGTGGTGCATATGTTCGATGTTCATTCAAATGCACTCACCCGATAACATCTGTCAGGAGTCATAGCCATGTTTCAGAGGGTGACCTAAGATGAAGATATGAAAATATCCTTCAAGTGCAGCGTTGCTCATCAATTGCTGCTGAAGTTCACTAAATCATGGATTGTCTTTGAACAACATTTCCCCTAGTTGATCTGAACATGCTCATTCTTCTGTTTACAACCAAATGGATTTTGTGAATGCCAGGAATGACTTTGATGGCCTTTGATGACTCATTATGTGATTCTTTCTTTGCCCCCAGCTGATCTGGATACTGTTTGTTTTCCTTCTTAAGGTCCACTGTATTGCCCCCAGCTGCTCAACTTTTCAAGGAGTGTCGAGGACTTCAATGTCATTTCTATCAATGATTTTGCATTCTCAATCAATGTTCTTCAGTGTTTGATAATCTTCCTTGTTCTGGAATCAACTCTCATATTTCAAAGATCATGTCTATTCAAAGTCTAGTGTGTTGAAATGAAATCAAAGATGTCCTTTTTGATCAAAGACCCAACACATGTTATTCGAAATACACAGTCCTTTGATTGTCATGCATTTTAAAAACAGAAATTGACCCAATGTAGGATTAAAATGGCTTTTCCATGGTTCTTTGTATCAATTTGAATCCTTGATATTAGGTATATCATTTGATATTCTATGATGAGGTGACCTTTGAGTGAATTTCAAAAGCAAGACACCCAAGTCAACACTTAGGCTTTATCAAGAAAGGTTATTTCTTTTCTTAGCACTTGTTTTATCAGCATGCATAATAACCAATAGCTTAATTCATGAAGTCACGACCCTTATGGAAAAGCTCTTCAAGTTTTGAGAGCGCCATTTATCGGTTCAAATTGCTTGCTTGATTAAAAAGGGCTTTTAAAAGCACGTAATGCAGGTTATGGTTCATGGCTATGAAAGAAAGGAATTTCAAAGGCTCAAAAGGTGTTTGAGGGTTTCAAAAACCTAGGATCAACATCGATTATTCATCAACTCGTTTTTTATTCTTGTCTTTATAGAGGAAACGACATAGAACCTTGTTAACCTCAAAGTTCAGACTTTTCTTAACATAAGTCATAATGCAAATCCCCCTTTCCTTGATGAATAACCAACCTCAATCATCTGATAACATCAGAGGCTTTATAATGGACACCAAAAGTCATGTTTATAACTTAGTCTTTTTCTGGTATTGACTTTTGTTGTGCCTTTCCTTGATTGAAATTTCTTTTGCTCTTCATAGACTTGATAGACGTTCTCATTCCTTTATCTTTGACTTGTATTTAAGTGAGGGCAATTTTAACTTCCCTTTTTTTTCATTCTCTTTTTTTTTTTTTTTTAGCCTTCCTCAAAATTTTCTTATATGCCCCCAGTCTATGTGTTTTCTTTTAGCTCTCTCTCAATCATTGGACCTTTGTTCTAAGCCTTCCCCTTTATCCAATAATTATATCAATGTCTCCAACAAATCTCTCATCTTCCCCCAGTGTGGGGTGTGATCCTAGTCAGGGTTTTTACGAAAAGAAAATTCTATTCAGCTCAAAAGGGGACAACAAGGGATATAATCTTTAGAAAGTGAAGGGATATCAAAGATGGCCTTTTTCTCATTTCAAGCAAAGTCGGTTAGAACCGATAAATTTTGACCTCATCCAGTGTAATGATTGGGACTTGTAAGAATCATGATTCGCGAGTCCATAACTACCAAATCCACTACATGTCATTATGCATACGGCTAAAACTTAGCTATATGATCTATGGTTCAGTTTCAGGAGGTATGAGTTCAAAATTATTTAGTCACCTCATATCATTTTCAAACATCAAGTCATTTCTGTAATCAAAACACTTTTAATCTTCCGGATTGATTAACCTTTATCGCATGTTGGAGTTTGATCAAAATATTTTGTCAGAATAAAATGCTAAACATCTGTTGATTTCAAAACAATAAAGAGACAAAAGCAAGGCATGTTTCGTTGAAGGATGAGATGTGATCCCAAAACAAAATGCAGAATTCCATAACAATATGATTGACTGTTCATCACCATTCTTGAATCAGCTTTTCTGGCAATATCTGTGTTTTGCCAAGCATTTTCGATCACATGTCATTCTGAAGATGTTCGGGGAACAATATAGCCAATGACACCCTCCTTTGCAAGCTCCACTTGTCCCTTGCTCACCAACTTTCAGACTCGCTTCTTGAAATTCTTGTAATTGCTCAATTGAAATGGTTGAGGACCCCATCATGACATCACATCTCTTGTCTGGATTATACCACCCAGAAAATGGTGGTTGCATGGGATTTGTCGGAGTCAGGTAAAAGTCTGGAATCTAGCAGATGCTGGCAAATAAACTCACATGACAACTATTCAATTGAAATTCTTGCAACTATTCCATTGAAATGGCCGAGGACCCCACCATGACATCACATCTCTTGTCTGGATTATACCACATAGAAAATGGTAAATGAATGGGATTTGTCGGAGTCTAGCAAAAGTCTAGAATCTAGCAGATTCTGGTCGACCAACTTAAGTGGCAGAGGAATGTCAATCCTGGCAAAGACATTTGAACAATTGATGCTACCATGAGACCTGGCTAGACCACATAATTAAGGTTTCACACTGTCAAAGTCATCTCCTGATTCACCTCTCATCATTGTTCTGGAATCCATGGCAGATCCTTCAATCTTTCCTCTCTTCATAGCTTGTTCAATTCTTCGGCAAATCCTCACAACATCATTTCAATCTTCCAATGTTGTTGTGGTTGTTTTAGGACTGTTGGAAACCTCTCAATCTCTAGGTAATCCTGGCAGTGCGCAAAAACAAAAATGTATGGAATCATATATTGTCAAAATTGGAAGAGAAACTGATGAATCCACAACTCCTCTATTTCCTCTTTGATTCCTCACTGACGGTGCATCAAACAACCACTTTTGCGTTTTAATGCCAATACTGGTAGGAGAAAATTGTGGACAATTTGAAACCACTGCATCCCTTCTTGGATTTCCCATTTACAGATCCACAAATAGATTCCTGCCGAGAGATCTCTGCAATGTTGAAGTTTGATGTCTGCTTAATGTTTTTTCAAACCAAATCTGGCTCTTCAACCTGCTACAGTTTCTTCGTGCTGAAACTGATGAGAAATATTTGTAGCATATGCAATTAGTAAATCCTCTCTTGCACTCTCAACTTGCAGCATCCTAAATAGATTTTTGTAGAGAGAGCTCTGCCACGTTGAAGTTCGACGACTACTCATATTTTCAGACCAGGCCTGACTCCTCTGCCTAGTACAATGTTTTGCTCGTACCACTGGTGGGAAAAAGTTTCAAAGCATATGTAATTAATACATCCCCTTTTGCATTTCCCATTGGCAGATCCACAAATAAATCTCTACAGAGAGAGCTCTACCACGTAGAAGTTCAATGTCTGATCCTGGTTTTTCAGACCATCTTATGCTGCTGAATTGGAATTGAGCTCATAATTGGGTTAACTTCAAAGGAGACTAATGCACCATATACAGGAGGCTAATAGTCATTTGGTTCCATTAGATGATGTGGAGGCAATGAAAACTTAACAGTGCAACTGGACAAGAACTAGAGTTGTCATTAGTTGATGACTGAAGGCATTATTGATGTTGTTCATGACTGAAAAGGAGAGGCAGCTTCAATTGGACGTTGACAAGCAGTGTTCCCACAAAAGACTGTGCAGACATTCTCTTTCCATTTGATGCTCAACACTTGTTCGAGCAGATCTGAGTCTAGCTACTTTACCTTTGATGCTCTCACCCTTAATCTGATAATGAGCCTCTATCCGACACCTTTCTTCACTTTCATCATCTTTCTTCAATCACGTGCAGCACAGCTTGTGCGGGGGACCTACCTTGCAACCCGGTACATGCATGATAAATGTATGAATATGTAATCTATATGACGAACTTACCCTTCGAGGGGTGACATATGGTCGCAACTCTTGTATGATGAAACAAGAATCTTGATTCTTGCTCAAACTCTACAATGAAAATTTTCTGAGCGACGGTCATTGTGTCACCCATAAGTCTAGAGTTCAAGATGCTTCAAGAAGAGCTTGCTCGGATGCAAAACAATGTCTACGGAGCATATATCCTAAAGACAGGTTCTAATCTTTTTAAGTGAGACAAAAGGTAGGTTTACTATTTGGTCTCTAAAAAGGGGCTCTCGTTGTCCCAGTGATCGCCCTCGTGGAGGCAATATGGGGGCTTGTAGGCAGTGAGATGGCACGTGTCCAACTGTTACCAGTCTAAGCACTCAACGAAGAGTTGGGGTTTACACAAACTTAAACCTTGACTAAAAGTCGTAAGGTAAGCTGCTAGTCCCCCTCCTAACCTGAAGCTTGTGTGTGCTTTAAAAAATTAACTATGTGATGCATGAGATAATTCTACAAAATGCATGGATAAAACAAAAATAAAAAAAACATAAATACAAAAACATACACATCAAATATACAAAGCTTAGTCCAATAATGTTGAAAACAATACCGTCCCCAGTGGAGTCGCCATTCTGTCGCACCCCAAAAAAGTCAGCGCGCGGCATCGGCTGGCGATTTAAATCTCGTTTGTTGCGTTTGCTTTGAATTGGTTTGTTGGAGTCGCCACCTAGTAATTGATTGCGGGCTACTAGGAAACCGGATGTACTGGTCTTGTCAGAGATTCGCGGGTAAGGGACTGGTTGTGGTTAGGGAAGGTATTAGCACCCCTAACGCACCCTACCTAAGGTAAGCTGCTTTGTGGACTTGATGTGTTAAAGAAGTTTTAAAAATTCTGTTCTTTCATCGAATTTTAGAAAATACAACTTACATGTAAGTTCATGATTCTTTATCCGTGATTAAATCGGAATATTAAATCCTTCTTTATTCCTGCAATTTTATCATAAAAAAACATTCATAAACAAAAAAAAACACCACATTCACTGCCAAGCTTCGTGGACTTGCTGTGATATTAAAAATCAATTTTTAGCCCAATTCCAAGGCTTTGATAAATCAGTTATTACTTTTCCAGACTATATGTAGATACATGTTCTACATTTCCATGGAAAATTCAACATGATTTTTATCTGTCCTTTAGATATTTGTGCATATAAATTAAATTCCCTTTCTTTTTTTTTTATTCAATAACATACATAAAAAAAAAAAATTACAATCACACACACATCTCCTGTTTTATTATTTATCACTTTCTCTTTTCTTTTCTTTTTCTTTTACATCTACATTTACATAATACAAATAAAAAATTCAGAATCAAATAAAAAAAAATTACATCAAACAAATTTTAAATTACAAAAAAAAAAAACTAAACAATCTAGAAATAACAGGGATAGCCTTCAGCAGCCGGAACAGTGTTCAACAAATTTTCTGGGCGCAGGAACAGTGACGGCGCGTGGATCCCACGCACCACCGCCACTGGCGGCGCGTGGGACCACGCGCCGTCGTGAAAAACAAACCGAAACAGGGGGGGTCTGCAACGACCTCCTCCCCCTTTCTTTCCTCGTCGGCGCCGACCTGCAATAACAACAAAAAACCCAACAAAGCAGTCGATTTTAATTTTTTCTTAGTTTTTTTTCAGATCTGTTTTTTTTCTTCTTCTCCATATCTGCTTCGGATTTTGCTTCTTCTTGTCCGATCTGGCTTCTCCTTCTCTGTTTCAGGCGACGGAAGGCGCTGCTGGAGGCCGATCTGGTTTGTGGCGGCGTTGATGATCACGGGTCTGCGGGGAGAAGCAGCTGCTGGGATGGGTCGGCCAGGAGGGGGTCGGTTCGGTTTCTGTGGACGGTCTTCGGGTGGCTGGTCCGTGGGGATGAAGGAGGATGGTCTCACCGCTGGTCTGCGGGGTTGATGGGGGAAGGGACGTGGAAAGGCTGCGGCTCAGCCCTTCGCTGGCGAGAAGAAGAAAAAAAAATCTGAGGTGGGGGGGCTGGCGGCTCCTCTTTTTTTTGTCCGGGAGAGGAAGAGAACTTTAGTTTTTTTAGGGTTTTTTCCCCTTGTGTTGCCTCCCCTTAAATTACAAAATCGACCCCCCACCCTTTGAGTTTTCAACCTATATTTATAGGTAAAAGTTGCCCGGGTATCAAAATTGGTCCCTCAACTTTCTTTTTTTTGTAAATTTTGTTTTTTCTTGTTTTTTTCTTGTATTTTTTAAAAATGAGCAAAATCAACATCAATTCTATGAGAAAAATAATTATTTTAAAATGACGCGTGAAAAGTCGAACGCGTTCAAAAAAAACAATTGAAAATTAAAATTCTTTTTAGAAGACGTTGAAAATGCTAAAAACATTGCAAATATATTAAAAACATATTTTTTTGGATTTTTGTTATTTTTCACTATTTTTTGGATTTTTCGAAAAATTTATTAAAAAGGTGGGTCAAAATTTGAGTAACAACACTCACTTCCTTCCTTAGCAATCTTCTCCTCAGCCAACTTTAACTCCAGCTTTGTTATTTTCTCATCCCTAGACTGTATTTGCTCATCTAGAAATGTTCTCATTTTATCCTGTTCTATCATCATTTCTTCCAACATTGCTTTGTCTTTTCTGCTCTTGCTCAATTCTATTCGTAGTCTCTCCACTTGCCTTCTCAAGTCTTCTTCATTACTAACTCTCTTTCTCTTGATAGGCTCCTCTTCAGTTGGAGAAGATTTGACTTCTACACAAGGCATGGCTGAAGCAGCTGAATCATCTTCAATGTTCATCCTTTTTCTCTTAATAGGCTCCGCTACATCTTGAGGAGATTTAGCTTTTACGCGAGGGGTGGCTGAAGTGGCTGAGTCTCTCCATTTTTCATATCCTTCGCTCACACTTGGATCTCTTAACCCTTCTATCTCCACCAATACTAGATGCTTCCAATCTTGCTTGATGATCTCCAAAACCTCTTCTGCCATGGGATCTTTGAACAAACCAGAGAATTGAGCAATTCCCATAGTCCTGGGAACGAACTGCATGCCCCCAAGTTGTCTTACCACTAAAGCAGGAGCATAACTCACATAACTCGTGATCCCCACCAATGGTACCCAACGCCTTTGTCCACAACTCATTAGGACCTTCACTAACGTTACCCATGGGGCCCTCCACTTAAACTCGCTATTAGGTAAACCTTCTAATTTATCAACCCAACCCTGGTTGTCTAGATCTCCCCATTCTTCTTCTTCTACTAACTTGAGGGGTTTTTGGGTGAACCACCAAAAATTATTGAAGACAGGTTTCTTTGTCTCGATATGGCTAACCATCCAAATATACAACAGTTGCGTGCAGCATCTCATTGCTCCTTTTCCGGCCCTCCTACAATGGTTAAGTGTCAAAATTGTTTCGGCTAAAATAGCAGCCACTGGATTGATTCGTGTATTCTCATACTCCACATAAGCAGCAGCGGCCTCCAAACTCACTAAACCAATCTGACTTGGGAACAACACAAGGCCAAATATACCTAGGGCAATCAATCTCTCTTTTTCTACTCCTGACTTCTTTTCCAATTCTAACATCCTCCATTTCAAACCGGTACCATTCTTCTCTTGAAACTTTTCCAAGTTGGAGATTCTGAGTAGCTTTGACAGTTCAGGGATGATCTTGTCGGATCTTAAAGGAGAATAAATCCGATACAGGTCGTTGGGAAACTCGGTCAACAATCCATATTCCTCAACCGTGGGGCACAAGTCTATGCTTCCAAAGGAAAAAAATCGGTAGTCTGGATCCCAAAAATGAACTAAAGCTCGCACAGCTGGGCTTAAAACTTTTACCTTTGCAATTTCCATCAAACGTCTGTATTTCCTAAAAAATGCATCTTTATCCACATTCTGAAAATGAGTCGTTAACTTGTTCACCTCATTCAATACGCAATTCAGGTTCTTGATTGGTGACATCTTCTTAGCATCGCTTCTAAGGTAGTCTCCTTCAGTCAATTGTGACAGTTCAGAATTTTTTCCATATTCTAAGATGGAAGATTTAGTGATGATGGCCATTTCGTTCACAAGTCCTGCAATTCAAAATGCATTGGGGTTTAGACTTTGTTTGGATGCAAAAGATATGTTGGAACATACACCCTAAGGATAGGTTCTAATTTCTCTACGTGAGACATAGGGTAGGTTTACTATTGGGTCTCTAAAAGAGGGTCTCTTGTTGTTCCAGTGATCAACCTTCGTAAAGGCGATATGGAGGTCTAGCATATAGTGGGATGGTACGTGTACCAATCACAATCAGTCTAAACACTCAGCAAAGAGTTGGGGTTTACACAAACTTAAACCTTGACTCAAGTCATAAGGCAAGCTGCTAGTCCCCCACTTAAACTTAAAGTTACATGTGTGTGCACTCCAAAACATAATAACAATAATAAAGTGATGCATGACTATGCCATGTGTGATAGAATGTAAAGATATATGCTAAAGCTTTTAAACAAAGCATCATAAAAAAAAAACAAAAACCAATAACACATAACATAAACAAACAAACAAATCAAGCTTAGTCCAAGGGTCCCCAGTGGAGTCGCCATCCTGTCGCACCCCCCAAAAAAATAAACAAAAAAAGTTTGTTTTTGCGACATTCGACTGGCGACTTTCGTTTTGTTTTGTTTTGCTGATTTGGTTCTTTGGAGTCGCCACCTAGTATTTTGGTCACTAGGAACCCTAACTGGTCTTTCAGAGATTCTAAGGTAAGGGACTGGTTGCGTAAAGGGAAGGTATTAGCACCCCTAGTACGCCCTACCTAAGGTAAGCTGCTTCGTGTTTGGTTTGCCTTATAATTGCTATGGTGTTGGTATTTTTTAGGCTCGTCAATTGATTTTGGATAGAAATCTAAGGAAATTCCATGTGCTTTAAAAGCTCATTTTTCCCTTAGTATTTCAAAAGCTTGCGACTCATAAATCGTGGGATAATAAAAAAAAAAAAACATTAAATTTTGAAATGTCCTTGATTATAATCAAGGCTTCTTTCAAGAATGCGTGCGGACTTATTACTCCCGATAATATTTTGGATATTCATCCTTTTAAGGATTTCTTTATCCAAACATTAGTGGTAAATAATAAATAAATTCCTTTTCCCAAAATAAGATTTTTATAGTTTTTTTGAATATTGGCCAATACCCTTTGGAATTTTACAAACACGTTGTAAAATCCAGAAATGCAAGAAAATAATTTGTGTTTAAGAAATCTATGCGAAAACACACTTTCGAAGCTTCCAATATATTTGTTTTATAAAAACAAATATTCAAAACATGTTAGAGTATTGGCCGTATGCAACACGCAAGAAAAATATATATTTTTTTAAAAACAATATTTTTTTTTTGACGAAATCAGGTATTTTTAATACTGAATTTGTATCTCCACAAAATAAAAATACAAACTAATATTAAGTCATAAAAAAAATATGCGGAAAAATCCATAATATTTTTTAGGAATTTTAGAAATTTTTAAAAGCAAAAAAAAAAAAATTATCTTTGGAAAATTTCGGGTGCTACGACGAAAATCAGATATTTTAAATACTGAATTTATACCTCCACAGTATATATAAAAAAAAAATACAAACCCCCTTAAAAATATATATACATGAAAGGAAAATAACAATATTTTTTTTTAGATTTTTTAGATTTTTTACAAATATTATATATATATATATATATATATATAACATATACACATATATATATAATATAATAATATAATATAATTATATATTAATTATTAAGGGGGCTGGGCCGGCCCAACTGACTGGGTCGGACTCAGCCCCACAAGTCACTGGGCCGATCTCGGCCCAAGAAGTGACTGGGCCGATCTCGGCCCATGAAGGAATTTTTTTGGTCTGGGCCGGACCCGGCCCAGACCGCCGGGTTGGGCCAGAATCCTTCTGGCCCATATACATGTTTCTGGGCCAGAAACAGTCTGGCCCAGAAGATAAAACAAAAAAGGGGGGGGGGAATTAATTTCCCCCCCGTCCCCTGCATGCAGAACAATTCTGCATGCAGGAGACGAAACCTAAGAAGACGAAGAAGAAAAGAAAAAAAACAATGCAGGGGGGGGAAGAGCGTACCTGGCGGGGCTGGAGATGGTGGCTTGCTGGCGGGGCTGGAGACGGTGGCTTGCTGGCGGGGCTACGGTGGCGTGGCTCGTGGACGGCGGCTCCGGGCGGCGTTGCTGCTGTTTCTAACAGTGAAAAATTCTTCTTCCTCCCTTCTCCTTCGTTTTTTTTTTCGTTCTCAGTGGCTGCCTATTCTCGGTTCGGTTTTGGTTTTGTTTCGGTTTCCTCCTTCTCGGTTTGTTTATGTTCTTCTCTCTCTCTTCGGGTCGCTCTCTCTCTCTTTCTCTCTTCGGGTCTTTTTTTGGTTTTTTTTTTCTCTTCGGTTTTTTCTTCTTTATTTATAGGGGCAGCACAAGTGGGGGGCAATGGTTAGTGCGCCTTCAATCACGCATGGCTGGTCGGCTCTTTCGGTGGTGGTGGGGGCGAGGAGAGAGACGCGGGAGAATTTTCGAATTTTTCGTCTCTGTTGCTGCTAAACCGGGGGGAGGAAGATGATGAACAGTGTCGTTCAAAACGACACCGTTCTGCTTTCCCTTTTTTTTTTTTTTGTATATGAAACGGCGTCGTTTTGAATAAAACGCGCCGTTTCATTTAAATGGCCAAACTTCAAATCAGTCCTCCAAATTCGGTCCCCGCCCTTCTTGTTGGCCGCCTTTTTCACTTTGGTCCTTGGCCTCTGATTTATGCAATTGAGCCCCTAATTGATCAATAAACTTCCAATTTCTTCAATTAAGCCCCTGAAACAATTCCAAACAGCCCCCTCTATCTCTGCGCCTTCTCCAAATTGGTCCCTGGTTTCGGATTTTCACAATTAAGTCCCTAATTGGCCCTTAAACTTCAATATTTATGCAATTGAACCCCTGATTTGACCCAATAAATTCCTAAAAAATATATTTTGGCCCCAGAACTTAAATTTCTCCAATTTAAAGCCCAAATTGACTTAAAAATCAATTTTTCTTGCAATCAAATCTTCTATAAATTCAAATAAAAAACCAATTAAGTCCATAAAAATTCAATTAAGTCCATAAAAATCCAAATTTGGGCTTTTCTCCTCAAAATTCAAATTTTCCTTCTCAAAAGGGCTTCCATCCTTCAAGAATATACTGTCAAAAATTCAATCCTTGTATTTTTAAATTCCTTGACCAATTTTCTGACTATTTTCCAAGCGTTTCTGCCTCCTGTTATTTTTCTAACCTCTTTTGGCTATTTATTTTATTTTTCATGGGGACCCAAAAATGGGTTACAACAAACCCAATCACAGCTCAACATTGCAGCCTCCACGACGCCACGTCATCAGCATCATCTACATCTTGAAAACCTAACTCCACCACCACCACCACCATCACCATCATCAAAGCATGTCAATCGTTTCATTAATTCTAATCGTTATATTTCCCCTTCGAGACCAATTAACTCCGATAGGTTTATTCCCGGCAGATCCAGCTCAAATTTTGCTCCTTTCAACATCTCTTTCTAAACAACTATAAAAAGCTAACGTAGCCATGCCACCATCTCACAGACTCTATTGACACCTTTTTTTTGCAAAAGCATTTGCCATGTGATTTTGATTTTTAAAAATTTATTTTTTGGGTCAATCCAGCTCGATTTTCTTGCTTTGACTCGGGCTTGTCTGGGCAATCTCTGGATCAGGTTTTAAAACAGTGATGGTAGTTATCTACGCTATGCCTGTCGTGTCTGGAGACAGTAACAAACGCTGCCTTAGTTACATTGTTTCCAAAAAACAATGCTCAAGACAAGACGTACCTATTTTCTACCCCCTACCATCTCCCTCTTTCAAACCTCAACTTCCAAACCTAAAAAGAACATCATCAAACCCTAACTGAAAAGCTTTTGTCTTAGATAAAACAATGCAAATCCAAAAACCTATTAAAACAAATCCACACACTAACGCTTATAAACTAAATAGCAAAACCCATTTTCCTTCTTTCCAAAATCATTGACCTCAAAGACTTGGCCTATGCATCCCTTGTTTGTAATCAACTCGCCAAACCCAATATTTATGCCTTCAAATGTCATGCTTCGTGGGTTAGCTGCCACATGGAAAAAGTATGATTTTTGTGTTGAATTCGATGATCTCGGGGTATTCTAAGACGGGTTTTTTTAAAGAGGCAATCGGGTTGTTTATGAAAATGAGGGAGGAGGGGTTTGAGCCAGATGAGATGACGTTGGTGAGTGATCTTTTGTGAGGCCATTTCTTTAAATTTTGCTTGTGTCATTCATCAATCTGGATGGACTTGGTGTTGTTAATGGGATTTACATGAAGAAGTCTTTGGATGAAATTTAGAGGATTTTTTTTATTTTTATTTTTATTTTTATTTTTTTTACCTTCAGGTGAAAGCTAATATATATTTCAGGTTACTCAAATACAAGGTTTTCTAGTTTTATGTTCTCGACATTACCCTTTGATATCAGCTGGGAAACTCAATCTAAAACATCACGTTCTCTTTATGCTCACAAACTTATGTACAATCATTGAAATAAATTTGAATTGATTTAAAATATTTTTGGATATTGTGTTGTAAATTTGAATTGATCATCCACAAAAATCAAGTAATAATGTAATATATGAGAAGTAAAGTTCATGGGCCTGACAAGCCTCGGCTATATAAAAACCCATAAAATCAAATCGAACCGACAATACTTGCCCGGATTAACCATTGAAGAAATTTAATTATTATGTCACATAAAAGCTAAAAAGAAAAAGAAAACACCAATACAAAATAATACATAACGAAGCACCAAGTCTTAGTACAATCAAGGCTATGAAAATCCAAACTTAGATAAAATGGGAAGATTGTCCACTAGAAAATAATAGCAATAATTGATGCTCACCTCAATAAAATGAAACCAAGCTTGTCGCCAATATGGATTTATGTATAAAACTGTACATATCACCAGCAGCACCATGATGTATGCAACCCAAAATGTCGCATAGAAAACCTCTATATCCATGAAGCCACCATTATCTTCATTGTTCGTTGAAGTTGGCGTTGATGATGGTGGAATAGCCGCACCACATATTTTGGGTAGCGGTTCACCACAAAGAAAAGGGTTGTCCTTGTAGCAGCTCTCCTCAAACGTGGCAAATTGTGCAACTCTTGTAGGAGTCTTACCGGACAAATTATTGTGAGCCACACTGAAAAATTCTAGAGAAAATAGTTCAGTAAGTCGAGGTGGGATTTCTCCATCCAGTTTGTTATAGGAAAGATCCAAGCTCTCCATTTCCTTCAAGTTCGAAAATGTTGGTGGAATTGGTCCAGTTAAATTGTTGTGCGAAAGGTTCAATACCTTGATCATGCTGAGGTTTCCAATTTCAAGAGGAATCTCTCCTATGAAATTGTTGCATGAGAAATCAATTCCTGTGAAATACTGGATAATGCTGCCTCTATAATAAAGGGATACATTCTTCGTTGTAAACTCGAAGGATTGTTGTGATGAGAAATCATAGGAATTGAATTGTTGTGGGAAAGGATGAGTATATATCATCCAAGAGAGGATGTTACCAGAAAGGTGGTTGTGAGAAAGATCAATCAGGGTTAATTGCTCCAACCTACATAATCGAATTGGGATTTCACCTTGAAGATTATTATAACTCAAGAATAGAAATCTCAAGTTAGATAGCCTATCAATCCATTCTGGAATTGTGCCAGTTAAATTATTATGGGAAAGATCTAGTGCAAATATCTCAGAGGAGTTATAAAATGCCATTGTGATCGGTCCTTGCAACTTATTTCTAGACAAATAAACATATCTTAAATTTGAAGAAGTGTCGAATCTAGGTGGTAAACGACCAGAGAAATTGTTCCCTGATAAGTCCAAGAATTCAAGAGAAGACATATACCCTATCCATCCAGGGATCTGCCCTTGCAAATTGTTGTTGGACAGGTCTAACACTTGCAACGAGCTAATGTTACCCAACGAGAAAGGAATGTTTCCATTGAAACCATTATCAGACATCAATAAAACTTCTAACCCTGGCAAACGAGCTCCAATTTCTGAAGGGATTTGACATTGGAAGTGATTCATGGATATACTTAGGAATGACAGATTCACATGAGAACTCTTTGGTAGCAAGAATGGACCCGGAAGAGAACAATTTTCTAAATTAAGTTCTTGTAGGTATGTATTGTTCTCAATCAACCAATTTGAAAACTCTCCTTTTATTTGGATGTTTGAAAGATCCAAAGATTGCAGGCTGAACTGATGGTAAAGGAATTTGGGAAATGCACCACCTTGTCCAATACCGCTCAAATCAAGGGACTCTAACTGGAACTTTGGGCTTAGATTGTGATCATCTTCTTCTGCGTATATTTCATTACCCGAACCATCAAAATACTTGAGTTTTAAAAGGTTGTATAATGGGCTCAATGACATAGGGATCTTCAAGTGATTGGAAGAGAGATCTAATTGTTGAAGGGAAGTCAAATTTGTCAGACACGGAGGCAAGAAACCACTGAGATCATTGTCATCCATATATAGCTCCTGGAGATGATTTAAGTCACATAGGCCTGATCACATTATAATTAAGAAAAAAAAATAAAATTTTAAGTTTCTAATGGAAAATATATAACCTAGAAAGAGGGTAAGAGTCATCAACCTTACCTTGGGCTGTAGGTAATTGGCCATTTAGACTGCAATTCCACAACCTTAAAGTTTTGAGAGAGGTCATCATTCTAATGGTCTGTAAGATGTTGTTATTGAGAGTATTGGAACTTAAATCTAAGAGCTCCAAATTCTTGAGATTAAAGAAGCCTACCACAATCAAAAAATTATATTAACATAAAAGCAATTAAAATTATTAAGGAAATGAAAGAGTTAGCAAGAAGGAGCTTATAAAATGAATAATAAGTATCTTAATTGAGTTGATTTCTAAATTTGGAATTTAGTTCTCTCTTAACTAGTAAGCAAATTGCTAATAAGTTGCTAGTTTTGGTGGTGGGCGTCATGTGGTTCTAGACAATTATTGGTTGGGTAGTGTATTTTTTATGCTTTTTTTCTTATGTTTCTTGAGTTTTTTTTATTTAATTGACTCATAATTAGCTCCTATTTTTTTAATTTTCCAGATTAATATTAAAAAAGAAAGGCTATACAAATAAAATAAAAGTTCAAGTTTAAAATATTATAATTTAATCCACCTATATCACACAATTATTTTTTCCAGAATTATTTTTTAGAAAAAGCCATATTTTGTTAAATGTAAGGAAATCATAAGTGAAACTATCAAAACTGATATTCTTAATTCCATAAATACTTTTTAAGAAAATGCTTTATTGGCGAGATGTTTCTTTGGTAAAATTCAAGATGGTCTTAATTCCGGTCAGTTAAATATTTTATGAGCTAAGGAAAATGGGTTATATATTCTTTATCTACATTAAATTGATATTCTTTAGAGAAAATCAATTTCTTCACGACATTAATGAGTGTTATTAACATTCTTTCTTAATTCTTTCTCTTTTTATAGATTGATAAGACTTGGACCGTTCTCTCTCTCTAGATTGATTTTTGTATGTCATAGTAAATTTAGAAAATAATATTCTTTATTTTATAATTTCATATTTTGTAATCTATCATTTTCAAGATATTTAAAGTGCTCAAGTTGTCTCTTTTTTTTTTATGGTTTTGAAAATAATAATATCTTATAATATGAATCTATCAATGTAAATTATTTTGATTGGTCCACATATAAAAAGGAAAAAAAAACCCATTGTTAATTTATTCTCCTCCTAAAATTACCACTCTCAATATAAAAATTTACTTTTTCATTAAAGAAATTATTTTTTTTTTCATATTATCATCGGGTTTACATTACACTGAAGTGGTGCTAAGAGAGGACCAAAATTGAATTTAAATATTGTTAATATTAAATGGATGATAGACTTTTAGAATAATAAAGATTTTAATTGAGTTAATTTCTAAACTTAAATTTAATTGTCTCTCCAAGACTTATTTTGTGGGTTGCTAAAACATAAAAGATGAATTCTATATAGACACATCTAATTGTAGCGGGCATACAAAAAGCAGAACGATTAATTTACCTCTAGAAGGTACAGTGCTACTGAGAGCAAACAATGATAGATTTTTTAGAGAAGGCAGTGCTCCGAGACTTTGAAGGGAGTGTTCATCTAAAGAACAACCGGTCAGATACAACTCTTCCAAGGAGCTTAATTTTTGCAACTCTGTTTGTTTAAAAGTAGCAAATTGAATTTTTGAATTAATCTCAAATATATAAACATCACAAGCTATATGTAAAATATATAACTTACCGTCACCTAATTTTCTTCCTCTAAAATCATTGTCTTTCAGGTAAAGTGTCGTGAGGTTTGAGAATGCTTGTAATGATTGCAGTAATTGGAAGCTACTTCCATAGGTTGTGATATTTTCTAGGTATAGAGTCCTCAAGCTGCTTGGACCTGTAAGTTAGTTAGGGAAGGAGCGTATGATTAATACTGTATGGATAATATTTTCATGATGCTACTAGCCAAGTAGGTAATGTGAATGCGTTACTAATTACCTCTTGAGGCTACCAATTTGTTAATATTGTTGCCGCCCAGATCCAAGTACTCCAAGCTGCTAAGAGATTCTTGATATTTATATAAAAAAATGAATTAATACAATACTCATTAATTGTGTTTTTTAAAATTAAATTTAATAGATAATTGTGTTAATTAAATTTAATATTTATAAAAATAACAGTATATAAAAAAACTAACCTTTCAAATCTATTAACCCCTTCAATCTATTAAAAGCTAAATATAGCGATTTAAGAGATGGAAGCCTCTCCACAAATGATAAAATACTGTTATTGAGGCTATTATATTCCAAGTCAAGGATCTCCAAATTGCTCAATTTCTGGAACTCATAAGCACCTATATAAAAAAAAATAAAGACTTTAGATAAAGAATAAAAAAAATATTATTGGAGTAATTTAATTATGATTGATTAAAAGTCATGTAATTGTTACTGTGACTTTATGTAAAAAGATTAAGGCTGTGAAAGTAAAAATAAAAGGAGTAATTATTAAAGTGACGGTCTATGTCATGATTATAATAATATTGGCAATTTAATAATATATGTTGTGGAGGTTTGACTATATTAATAATGTAAGGAATTAAACAACACCTTATTGCTAAATATGATTTATATTTCTTCGATGATGAATTACTGTGGAGAACCAAAATTAATGATACTAAATAAACAACACCTTATTTGATTAAATCTAAAAAAATAAAACTAATATAAATATTTTGTAATACTTAAAAGAGCAAACCTTTCTTCTCAACCCAACCAGCTATGCTATTATCCGACAAGTAGAGTGTGTTGAGTTGTTGAAAAGGAAGAAACAAAGAGGCATTTAAATACCAATCTCCCAGTTCCTGATTCCTTACGTTCCAGAGAATGAGGTGGGTGACTCGACCTGTACTGCTGTTGCAGACAATACGATCCCAACCACAGCAGTTGGCGTCAGCTTTCATCCAGGAGGGAAGGGAGGTGCCATTGGGATAGTTAAGAGAATCTTTAAGGTGCAACAGAGCGATCCTCTCTTCCTCCAAGCAACCAAGAGGCTGCCATCCTTGCAGCGAAACCGTTATCACTAACACCGTCAACAGCTGAAGGAACAGCTCCATCTTAATAAATATCAACTATTACAATATTAATTGTTGCAAATGGCAGCGAGGAGGTTAAGGCTTTTATAGAGGACTTCACGGACCCATGCATGATGGATGTTCCGAAAGTGATGTACAGAAAACCTTGTATTTGATATCATTAGCTTTCACCTGCCTAAACCTAGAAAAGGAGAATTACAAGAATAATCTCAGTAATGATTGGACTTTGCGGACCCATGCCGTGCAAAAAACACTGCATGATGGCAACGGACACATCCCCTCATGGACAATAAATATTTATAATTCAATGTTCTTGACTTTCTTAAGCAAAATAAATAAATACAAAATCTGAAAAAAATCTCAGTAAATTTAAAAAATATCTTAATGAAAAACACACTTAGCAGCTAGCCACAGAAGTTAGAAGCTTCATTTTTTTTGGTTAAAAAAAAAAATCCACTTCATAGTCGCATCCCCTCTCTCTCTCTTGTTTTTTTCTTAATTTTTGAATTGGCCGAAAGCCTATTAATATTTTTTTTCCAACTTAAATTCCATAATGCATTTTTTAAAAAATTATTTTTTTATTTAAAATTATTTTTTATGTTTTTTTATCGTTATGATACATTAATGTTAAAAATATTTTTTAAAAAAATATTTTATAAAGCAACTTCTTTTATTTTATTTCAGTACATAATTCATAATAACTGAATTGATTCATTTAACATTTATCTTTAATATATATAATCTCTTTGTTTCTTTTTACAATACTCTTAATCGGAATATCTTTTAGGAAAAAATGCATGATGGAAATGTTCTCTCGAACCCAACTCATGGAAAAATGCGCGATGGCACCATCCAGCGGACCCATCTTGAAGAAAAATGGATGATGGAAATGGTCTAACTGACCCAACTCATGGAAGAAATGCATGATGGCAACATCCAACGGGTCCATCTTGTGAAAAAAAAAATAATAGAAGAAGCAGGATGGCATCGGACGGTAGTGTCCTCTTCATCACATTTGTTTTCGTTTTGAAATTACTCGATTAATTTTTACATTTTCAAAGTATTTTTTTAAAAAAATAAATTTATTTTATTTTTTATTTTAAATTAATATTTTTTTAGTGTTTTGATATTATTTTAATATATAAATTTTAAAATAATTTTCAAAAAATAAAAAACAAATATTATTTAAACGCATTTCCAAATAAAAAACACTTTGAAAACCAACTATTACCACACTCCTAAATATTGCTCACATTGAAAAAAACTTATCCTTGTCAAGACTTTACTGTTCATCCTTTTGTATATTATTGTAGATGAATTGTTTAAAAATTTATTTATTTTTAATTTGTTCTTCAATTTGTTTTTGATGATTTAATTCTAATTAAACTCCAGTTCATTTTGATATTTTATGAAAAGATAAGATTAAAAGAAGACGGATTGAAATAAAAAAGACACCAAATATAAGTGTCATGCTATAAGTTTTGCAAATGATGTATTTTGGTTCTTAAACTTTAAAAATCATGCAAATCATATAATTTCAGTACCTCAATATTTTTATAATTTGATTTTAATACCAAAATTTATTTTTGTTATTTTTGTTTGGGGGGCTGGAAAAAACAACTATGTTTTACGTACACAATACTTCTCCATTTATATCTTCTAGATTTATAAAGTAAATTTGAACAAGGTGTTTTTTTTTTTTTTGGCAAGGTGGTTTAATTTATTTTTTTTATTTAAAATAATTTTTTAATTTATTTTCAAACTGATATGCTAATATTACAATTATTTTTGTTTTGATATAAAACATTTATTTCTTGCACTCATGAAATAGGAAGATTAAAATAAAGTTGAAAGAATTAGTTTTTTTTTTTCAATGATGATTTAATGTCTTTATATTAGTTATCAAGAAAATCGATGGACTTTTTATAAAAATAATTTATATTAAACCAAATGATATGTTTAAGAGTTTGCAATATGTATTTTGAATTTAATATTAATAATTATAGCTCCCTAAAGTAAATTTATTTAGTTAATAAAAAATGCTCCATTTTTATTATCTCATCTCTCAATCTATCAAAATTCTAAATACATATCATTTAGCATTAGGAATTATACCCATTGAATTATACATATTAATCACTTGATGAAAAATTAAATATCACTAGAAAACAAATACAATAAAACATGATAGTATATTAATCTAAGGTCCATTGTCCATTAATTAGTCGGTGGTTGCATTCTAACACACTAAATTGAGATTTATTTTCTTATATACTAAATTAAAATTAAAACATATTAACCTTTTTCAAGTTTATAGGGCAATGTAATCTTACAGATTTATATCATCTCGTAGAAAAAACTCTTGATAGTAATGGTCTCACGAACCCATCTCACATTGCACCTTTGTATCCATTACTTGTTTAATTGTGATTCATTCAATGTTATTAAAATCCAATTCAATATAAAAATATTTTTGATATTAGTATCAAAAAATAAAATAAAAATTAAACTAAAATTTATTTTTATTTGGAACAGGCATATCCAGAAAAAGTTTATCAGAAAATAAAGATATTCTGAGAATGCAATAAAATAAATCAAACCAAAGCTGTTGAATTAGAAATAAAAAGATAGACCAAATTTGTCTCTATTAGTGGTGGGACAAAAACTTATTGGAGATATAATTATTTATTTATCAAAACAATTATTTATTTTAGAGGAAAACCCAAAAGGCAACCATCCTTCCAAGAAACCCATCTTTACAAACGCCATCAACATTTGAATTAATAGCCCCATCTTAGTATAAATGCTGATCAATTATTATCATTATCAAAAACATGGACACATTTTTTTTCTTCAATTTGAATACTTATTTTCACAAAATTTTATCAATAAAATATCTTCATTAGTTCTATTTTTATTTGGAATACAGTACCAACCAGTTATTGAAATCCAGTTTAGCTTGAGAAGATGTGATTAAATTAATTATTCCAATAAATATGGTCGCTCCTATTCACCACTTTGATTATTCTTCATTTTCTTTATTTTTTTTATGTTTCACTACTTGATGATTCAAAAGTTATTTATTTTTTAAAAAAAAATTGTGGACTGGTATGGTAGTTGGATCTATTTTCTTTTTTTGTATGGTTAAATTAATTATTTTGATAAATATTTGGTGGAAAATAAAATTAATTATTGCTAGAGAGGCAGTGGAGCCTTTGATATTTTGCGAAGGCATGGAATTCGATATCAAGGGAATGTAATATAGTTGTTGACTGCTGGCATCAACATGATAAAACAATTAATTATAGTGAAAATAAAATAGTTAACAACGACAAGCTGAATTCAAGTTAGATTTAAAGTTGGATAATAACTATTTGTTGAAGGATTTTTATTTGAAAATAAATTAAAATATTATATTTTTTTATTTTTTTAAAAAAAACTTTTAATATCAATATATTAAAAAATTCAATAAATATATATAAAAATAATTTTAAATAAAAAAATCAAATTTTATCTCATTTTCATTTGAAACACAGTATCAACCGGGGCATATCCAGGAGAAGTACTCTATCAAAGAACGAAGATATTCTGAGAATGACTGAAAATAAATCAAACCAAAGCCATGGTAATTAGACACCAAAAGATGGACCAAATTTGTCTCTACTAGGAGCCATATTAGTAGTGGCGCAAAAACTTTGGAGAGATAATTATTTATTCATCAAAACAATTATTTATTTTGGAGGAAAACCCAAACTCAATTATTTCATTTGATCAAAGTCACACCATCAAAGAAAACAAGAAAAAGTATTTAATCGATATAATAACAAAAAATTTGGTATACTAATAAAAAAAAACCTACGAAAATAGGTGGTACTCAAATAGCTCTGAATATTCACATGCCTTATCTTCTAGGCAAGAAGAGATAATAAAAGCAGGTGATGTTCTTTTCTCTAGCTGTAAATGGATAGAGACATCAATACCAAAAACATAGATAATTGTTTTTTCAATTTGAATAGTTATATTCACAAAATCTTATCAATAAAATATCTTCGTTAAATACATAGAAATTTACGTTAGGAATATTGATAAAAAAATAAATATAACCAGAAAAGAAATACAATTTTTTTATATAATATTAGAGAAAGAGAGTATCTAATTCTAGTAAAGCATTTAAATTTCCATTGAAAGATGCGCCATATATTAATCTAAGGTCCATTTTCCATTAACTAATCGGAACGCTTGAGATTTATTTTTTATGCTTAAGCATTTAATTCTTTTTTATACACTAAATTGAAATTAAAGCATATTACCCCTTCTCAAGCTTATGGGGCAATGGTCTCATGGACCCGTCTCTAAAAAAAAAAAAAAAAAAACGCTTGATAACAATGGTCTAATGGACCATTCCACTAGTCTATATCATGGAAAAAAGTGCAAATGATAATGATCTTATAGACCATCCCACTAACCCACATCGTGAAAAAAATACAAAAAGTAATGGTCTCATAGACCTATTTGATACCACATCTATCTTTTACTTGTTAATTGTGTTACAAAAAATAATGATAAGTACTTTAGAAATAGAAAAAAAAATTTCTATTTGGCAATATATGATTTGAAAATTCTATTTGGCAAGCTGAATTCTTTTGAAAATTCTATTAATTTGAACGGTAGGCAAGCCAAATCAAAAAGGGAATGTTACCTCATCTTAATGGTATTTAAAGTTGGCTAGCATTATTTTTGAATGTTTTTTTTATTTAAAATTATATTAAAATAATATTTTTTATCTTAAAAATATTTTAAAATCAGCATATCAAAAAATTTAAATATATTTAACAAAATTTTTTAAAAAAATCAAGGGCATAACTAAGAAAAGTCTAACAAGGAACGGAGATATTTGAAGAATAACAGAAAATAAATCAAATTAAAAAAAAGCCCTGGAATTAGAAACCATAAGATGGACTAAATTTATCTCTTCAGTGAGCCATCTTAATTAGTGGTGGGGCAAAAGCTTGATGGAGAGATAATTATTTATTTATCAAAATAATTATTTATTCCAGAGGAAAACCCAAACTTAATTTCATTTGATCAAAGTAACACCATCAAAGAAAACAAGAAAAAAAGTATTTAATTGATATAATAAAAAACAATTAGGTATACTAATATAAGAAAAATAAAAATATACTAAAATGGGTGGCACTCGAATAGCTTTGAATGTTCACATATCTTATTTTCTAGATAAGAAGAGATAATAAAAATAGGTGACGCTATTATGTAAATGGATGGAGATATCAATACCAAAAACATGGACACAAATTATTATTTTTTTTCAATTTGAATATTTATTTTCATGAAATTTGATGAATAAAATATCTTTATTAGTTCTATTATCAGAATGATGATGTCATGATTAATTTTTTTAGATGAGTTTGGATTAATTTTATTTTATTTTTAATTTATGAATAGTAAAGATATGTAAAATACTTATATTTAATATATTTTTTTTTATTCAAGTAGTCTAATTGATTTTTTTTTCTATTTAGGTACTTAATAAACTAGTGTCAGACCAAGAATTTGTTTACAGAATAAATATAAGGTTTGCATAAAGTAACTATGGAATAATAAGAATATTAACAATAAAATTTATTTATAAATAAATCATAGATTTAATGTCTCTAAATTTAAATTTGGTGTGAATAAATTCAAGGGATTTACAAGATAAATAGTACAATATTAGCCTTTCAGAATCTCCCACTCTTCCTCCTCAAGGAATTAATTAGTGGGTAGTTAGTTTGTTCTATTTTCTTCACGTTGTCTATAGTTTTACCTATATTATTGTCACAAATTAGGAATAGTTAAAACTAGTGATATTTCTCACTTGCTATTAAAACTATAGTTTTTTTAATTTGTTTCTCAATTATTGAAACAATAACATTTTTAATATTATCATTCCCATACTTGTTTATAAAAATCATTTCTATTAAATCACATTAATATGTTTAAATTAAAGTATATTATCCTGTCTTAATTAAGGAACAAGAATTAAACAATCTTACGAATTACCCATCTCGTGGAAAAAATGCATGATGGTTGGAAATGGCAACGGTCTTAGGGGCCAATGTGCAGATGGAAATGGTCTCACGAACTCATAAATGCATGATGGAAATGGTTTCACAGGCTCATCTTGAGGAAAAGCAAAGCTATCGGGGACCAAAGCGTATATGGCAATGATCTCACGAACTTATAAATGCATGATGGTGATTGTGTGTCGGATCCATCCTGAGAAAAAAAAAAAGCATGACGGCTAAGTACTTATAAAATACTTATTTCACGTACTCTTGAGATTCGAGGATTGCCACCATATATTTTCGCTATTTAGGGACAAATGAAGGATCCATAGAGAAGACTTGACTTGGGGTGCCTCGCATTAAACTTTTATTCATGTTTTTCCAAAAGATGACTTTGCTTAGGTCAATGTTTAGGAATACAAGTTTCTGTTAATTATTTTTATGCAATTCAATATTTTTTTTTGTACTCTATGATCCTGATTAACATGACTTTCTTAAGTTAGTTGTAGTGTATAGAACTTTTTTTTTAGAAAAAACATTTTAAAAATATAATTCAAATCCAAGTTAATACATTCACAAATTAATATAATAGGTTTTAATACTTACTTTTAATATATATAAAATGAAAGATATTAAGAGTTGATTAATTGTTAAGCAATATATGTTTTAAAAAATCATTTATATTAAACCACATGATATGTTTAAATATTTGCAATATTTACATATTTTGAATGTAATATTAGTAATTATAAAGTGCCTTCTCTCTCTCTCTCTCTCTCTCTCTCTCTCTCTCTTAAAATACATAGCAATTTACGTTAGGAATGTTGATGACAAATTAAATATAACCAGAAAACAAATAAAAAAATAATTATTTTTTAAAGTATGTTTTACTTAAAAATATATTAAAATAATATAATTTTTATTTTTAAAAGAACATATTTTTGATATCAACACATTAAAAAATTAAAAAATATATATATAAAAAATTTATCCAATTTTTATTTAGCCAACCGGGGCATATCCAGGAAAAGTCTATCAATAAATGAAAATATTTCGAGAATGACAGAAAATTAATCAAACCAAAGAATGGATCAAATTTGTCATTGTAGTGAGTCATCGTAGTGGTAAGGCAAAAACTTGATGGAGAGATAATTATATATTTATCAAAACAATTATTTATTCTGGAGGAAAACCTCAACTCAATTTCATTTGATCAAAGTCACACCATCAAATAAAACAAGGAAAAAAGGTATTTAATTGATATAATAATAAAAAAAGTTGGTATGTTAATATATATATAAAAAAATCTACTAAAATAGATGGATTCGAATAGCTCTGAATATTTACATACTTTATCTTGCAGGCAAGAAGAAATAATAAAAGCAGGTAATGTTCTTTTTTCCGGCTTTAAATGGATGGAGACATTAACACAAGAAATATGGACTTTTTGTTTTTTCAATTTGAATATTTACACTCGCAAAATCTGATGAATAAAATATTTTCATTAGTTTTATTATTAGGATGATGATGTCACAGTTAATTTTTCTAGATAAGTTTGATTTTATTTTATTTTTAATTTTTGAACAATAAAGATATATAAAATACTTATACTTATTTTATTTATTCAAGTACTCTAATTGATGCTTTTTCTATTTATGTATTTAATAAAGTAGTGTCTGATCATAAATTTGTTTACATTGATTTCTCAAATAAATGTAAGGTTTATAAAAAGTAACTATGGAGTAATAAGAA
The DNA here is from genome assembly GCA_030145905.1 of Populus davidiana. NCBI lineage: Eukaryota > Viridiplantae > Streptophyta > Magnoliopsida > Malpighiales > Salicaceae > Populus > Populus davidiana. The sequence goes on from CM057806.1 coordinate 4,885,433, forward strand.
TATTAACAATAGAATTTAATTATATATAAATCATAGATTTAATTTCTCTAAATTTTAAATTTGGTGTGAATAAATTCAAGGGATTTCCAAGATAAATAGTACAATAATAGCCATTGAAAAAATTGAGAATCTCCCACTCTTCCTCCTCAAGGAGTTAATTAGTGGGTAGTTAAAACTATAGTTTGTTCTATTTTCTTCATTTTATTTATAGTTTTACCTATATTATTGTCACAAATTAGGGATAGTTAAAACTATATATATTTGTTGAACATTGTTATAACAAAATTTTGGAAATTTTTAGTTAATTATAAGATAATTAAAATAACTATTAACAAAAAGAAACAATAAATAAAATTATAAAAGTAAAATATGTTTTTTGAATTATGTAATTTTTCTTTGTTCTCAAAACAAAAGGAGTTTTTATTAGCATTATAGTTTATTGAATAAAAAGTAACAATAATAGCCCCATCTTAATAATTTAAACTAAAAAAAAAACATATATTTTCGAGCAATCAAGAGGCTGCCATCCTTCCAGGAAAACCATGGTTACTAACGCCATCAACATCTGAATTAATAGCCCCATCTTAATCAAATATAAATGGTGATCAATATTTGTTATAGAGGGCAGCTAGCGAGGAGCCAGGTTCAGGCTTTTATAGAGGACTTCACGGACCCATGCCATTGAAAAAACCACCATTACAAATATATTTGATTATATTTGTGTGTTTTTTATTTTTCATTTAATTTTTTTAAATAAAAAACATGTTAAAAAATTTTATATATAATTTTTTTATTAAAAAATTATAACTCATGGTGGTGAAGCGGTGGACAAATATATGGTCTATGTAGTAAAATGGGTGATACTCTTGAAGATTCACCTACCTTTTATTTTATTAATTTGGATTTTTTTCTTACTTTTTAATATATTTTGGATGAGATAGAAATATTTTATATAAACTACTGAGATTTATTCATATATATTATGTGTTCCAATTACTTATATAAATGGATGAAGCATGGAAATTATAGAAGGCGATTGTTACAAACTAAACTCTGAAGATGAAATTGAGAAATCTCAAGGAGCAAACTAAAATTTTAACAAAATCTGACAAAGTAGTTTCAGAAGCCAAGAAAGAAGATAAAAACAATGGAATCACATCACCAGCAGTATAACGTTCCCTTTCAATCAGAAAGCTTAGAAATAAATTGATTTCACGTGATAGTAACATGAAGGTTTTCTTCCGATCAAATAAACAAATTTATCTTAATTAGAAAATATTACTTATTTATCAAAATAATTATGATTTTGGAGGGAACTTTTCCCCCAAGATAACCCAAACTCAAAGTTATTTTATTCAAAGTCACATCATCGGGAAAAACATGAAAACCCATGGACTTGTTATGAAAATATATGATTGATATGATACAAAAAATGGGTACAATGATATGAGAAAATAAAAGTTATATACTGAAATTAATAAAAAGTGAAAGTATATCAAAATATTTATATGATTGATATTATACTGATATTTTTAACATCAATATATTAAAAAAATAATTAAATAAAAATTAAATAAAAAAATCAAATTTTATTCTATTTTTATTTTGGAACATAGTACCAACCGGACCATATTTAGAAAAAGTCTATCAAGGAAGAAGATATTTGGAGAATGACAGAAAATAAATCAAACCAAAGCCATGGAATTAAAAACAAAAAAATAGACCAAATTTGTCTCTACAGTGAGTCATCTTAGTGGTGGGGCAAAAACTTGATGGAGAGATAATTATTTATTCTTCAAAATAATTATTTATTCTTCAAAATAATTATTTATTCTGGAGGAAAACCCAAACTCAATTTCATTTGATCAAAGTCACACCATTAAAGAAAACAAGAAAAAAGTATTTAATTGATATAATAAAAAAACAATTGGTATACTAATATAAGAAAAATAAAAATCTATTAAAATGAGTGACACTCAAACAACTTTGAATATTCAAGTTCCTTATCTTTCAAGCAAGAAGAGACAATAAAAGTAAGTGACGTTTCTTTTCTCTAGCTGTAAATAGATGGAGAATTCAATACCAAAATAAATATGAATTAGTTAGAATAATTATAGCTAACTAGTATAATAGGTTTTAATATTTACTTTTAATATATATAAAATGAAAGATATTAAGAGTTCATTAATGTTGTTAAGCTATATATGTTTAAATATTTGCAATATGTACATATTTTGATTTTAATATTAGTAATTATAAAATTTATTTAGTTAATAAAAACTGCTTCATTTTTATTCTCTCATCTGTCTCTCACTATTATTTTTTTTTTCTTTTAAACTATCTTGTCTCCTTTTCTTATTGATATTTTTAACATCAATGTATTAAAAAAAATTAAAAATAATTTTAAATAAAATAATCAAATTTTATTCTATTTTTATTTTGGAACATAGTACCAACCATGCCATATTCAAGAAAAGTCTACTAAAGAAGAAGATATTTGGAGAATGATAGAAGATAAATCAAACCAAAGCCATGGAATTACAAACCAAAAAATGGACCAAATTTATCTCTACAGTGAGCCATCTTAGTGGTGGGGCAAAAACTTGATGGAGAGATAATTATTTATTCTTCAAAACAATTATTTATTCTGGAGGAAAACCCAAACTCAATTTCATTTGATCAAAGTCACACCATTAAAGAGAATAAGAAAAAAATATTTAATTGATATAATAAAAAACAATTGGTATACTAATATAAGAAAAATATTTTGGAACATAGTATCAACCGGACCATATTTAGGAAAAGTCTATCAAGGAAGAAGATATTTGGAGAATGACAGAAAATAAATCAAACCAAAGCTATGGAATTACAAACCAAAAAATGGATCAAATTTGTCTCTACAGTGAGCCATTTTAGTGGTGGGGTAAAAACTTGATGGAGAGATAATTATTTATTCTTCAAAACAATTATTTATTATGTAGGAAAACCCAAACTCAATTTCATTTGATCAAAGTCACACCATTAAAGAAAACAAGAAAAAAGTATTTAATTGATATAATAAAAACAATTGGTATATTAATATAAGAAAAATAAAAATCTACTAAAATGAGTGGCACTCAAACAACTTTGAATATTCACATTCCTTGTCTTCCAAGCAAGAAGAGATAATAAAAGTAAGTGATGTTTCTTTTCTCCAGCTGTAAATAGATGGAGACATCAATACCAAAATAAATATGAATTAGTTAGAATAATTATAGCTAACTAGTATAAAAGGTTTTAATATTTACTTTTAATATATATAAAATGAAAGATATTAAGAGTTCATTAATGTTGTTAAGCTATATATGTTTAAATATTTGCAATATGTACATATTTTGATTTTAATATTAGTAATTATAAAATTTATTTAGTTAATAAAAACTGCTCCATTTTTGTTCTCTCATCTGTCTCTCACTATTATTTTTTTTCTTTTAAACTATCTTGTCTCCTTTTCTTACTGATATTTTTAACATCAATATATTAAAAAGAATTAAAAATAATTTTAAATAAAAAATCAAATTTTATTCTATTTTTATTTTGGAACATAGTACCAACCGGGCCATATTTAAGAAAAGTCTATCAAGGAAGAAGATATTTGGAGAATGACAGAAAATAAATCAAACCAAAGCCATGGAATTACAAACCAAAAAATGGACCAAATTTGTCTCTATAGTGAGCCATCTTAGTGGTGGGGCAAAAACTTGATGAAGAGATAATTATTTATTCTTCAAAACAATTATTTATTCTGGAGGAAAACCCAAACTCAATTTCATTTGATCAAAGTCACACCATTAAAGAGAACAAGAAAAAAAATATTTAATTGATATAATAAAAAACAATTGGTATACTAATATAAGAAAAATAAAAATCTACTAAAATGAGTGGCACTCAAACAACTTTGAATATTCATATTCCTTATTTTCCAAGCAAGAAGAGACAATAAAAGCAAGTGACGTTTCTTTTCTCTAGCTGTAAATAGATGGAGACATCAATACCAAAATAAATATGAATTAGTTAGAATAATTATAACTAACTAATATAATAGGTTTTAATATTTACTTTTAATATATATAAAATGAAAGATATTAAGAGTTCATTAATGTTGTTAAGCTATATATATATATATATATATATATATATATATTTGCAATAAGTACATATTTTGATTTTAATATTAGTAATTATAAAATTTATTTAGTTAATAAAAACTGCTCTATTTTTGTTCTCTCATCTGTCTCTCACTATTATTTTTTTCTTCTAAACTATCTTGTCTCCTTTTCTTTTCTGTCTCCCATCTCTCAATCCTTCAAGATTCAAAAAAAATAGCAATTTAAGTTAGGAATATTGATTAAAAAAATAAATATAACCAGAAAACAAATACAAAAAAAAATTTACATTGTTGAAACAGAGTATCTAATTCTAGTAAAGCATTTAAATTTCCATTGAAAGATGGGTCATATATTAATGTAAGGTCCATTTTCCATTAACTAATCGGCGGTTGCATTCTAATGCTTGAGATTTATTTTTTTTTGCTTAAGCATTTAATTCTTTTTTATACACTAAATTGAAATTAAAGCATATTACCCCTAATTCTCAAGCTTATAGGGCAATGGTCTCATGAACCCATCTCGTAGAAAAAAAACAAAAAACACTTGATAGCAATGGTCTCATGGACCATCCCACTTGCCTCTATCGTGGAAAAAAATGCAGATGAAAATGATTTTTCAAACCATCCCACTAACCCATATCGTGAAAAAAATGCAGATAGTAATGGTCTCACAGACCCAACTGACATTGCATCCATCTTTTACTTGTTGATTATGTTACAAAAACTACTGATAAGTACTTTAGAAAAAAAAACAAAAGAAGAAGACTTGTTGACATGACAATGACAAGAAGTATTTTAGAAATATTATTATTTGTGATTCATTTTATCAACCATATTGTTTGATTTTGCCATCGCCATCAAAATTAAAACATAATTTTCCACACGTTATTTCCATAAAGAAAGTAGCAAGTCTTATGTATCCATCGTTGTCATGAAAAGTGAGCTAAATTAGATTCAAGATTGATAAGTTGATCTGAAACTAAGTTGATTCAGATTTAAAAAAAAAACAAGTGAGAGTTAATTCAATTAAATCTGATTAACCAAATAAATTAATCCACAACCTAGCCAACCAAGTCAAAATCTAATTTATTAAACCACTTAACATATTTAAATATGTACAATATTAAATAAAAAAAATCAAATTTTATTCTATTTTTATTTCGGAACACAGTACAAATCGTGCCATATGCAGGAAAAGTCTATCAAGGAAAAAGATATTTAGAGAATGATAAAAAATAAATCAAAACAAAGCTGTGGAATTAGAAACTAAAAGATGGATCAAATTTGTCTCTACATGGAGCTATCTTAGTGGTGGGGCAAAAACTTGATGGAGAGATAATTATTTATTCATCAAAACAATTATTTATTGGGGAGGAAAACCCAAACTCAATTTCATTTGATCAAAGTCACACCATTAAAGAAAACAAGAAAAAAGTATTTAATTGATATAATAATAAAAATTTTGCTATACTAATAAAAAAAATCTACTAAAATGGATGGTACTCAAATAGCTCTAAATGTTTACATGCCTTATCTTTTAGGCAAGAAAAGATAATAAAATCAGGTGATGTTATTTTCTCCAACTGTAAATGGATGGAGACATTAATACCAAAAACATGGATAAATTTTATTTTTTTTTCAATTTAAATATTTATATTCACAAAATCTTATCAATAAAATATCTTCATTAGTTCTATAATGATTATATTATAGTTAACTCTTTTTTAGTTGAGTTTGAATTAATTTTATTTTATTTTTAATTTCTGAACAGTAAAGATATGTAAAATACTTGTCCTTTATATCTTCTTTTATTCTAGTACTCTAATTGATTATTTTTTTCTTCTATTTAAGTACTTGATAAACTAGTGTCTGTTCATAAATTTGTTTACATTAATTTCTCTAATAAATGTAAGGTTTACATAAAGTAACTATGGAATAATAAAAACAAATATTAACAAAAAGAAATGGTATATAAAATTATAAAATAAAAATATATTTTTTGAATTATGTAATTTTTTTTTCAAAACAAGAGTTTTTATTAGCATTATAATTTATTGAATAAAAAGTAACAATAATGACAACAAATCTATAAAACTATAATAATTTAAATTAAAAAAAAACATATATTTTCAACTAACCAAGAGGCAATCATCCTTCCAAGAAAACCATCATTACTAAGGCCATCAACATTTGAATTAATAGCCCCATCTTAATATAAATGCTGATCAATTATTATTATTATAAAAAACACTAAAGCTCCCAGTTATGTTAGTGCAGATCTATTCATAAATTACTATTCATTATAATTGTATAATTATGAATTTATTCTTGCAAAAAAAAAAGAATAAGATTATCTTTTTGTCGTGCTACAATTATCTTTAATATATTGTAAGAGGTTATATTTGTCATTTCACTTTTTTTTTATAGTAAAATTATTATTTTGGCCTTAGAATACAGAACTCTTATGCTTTTCCTCTACAAATGTTTTTATTCTTTTATTTTTTTTAAATAGTTAATTAGAATTTCTGTTTAAGATGCTTTAAGGATAATGTAAATTTGTTTTTATAAAAAATAAAAAAAACTTATAAAAAAATTATATAGGATACTTCAAGAATATATACTTTAAATATTATTTTTTATAAAAAATTTAATCATACATAGGGGCAAGACCAAAAAAAGTTGAAACATTCTTTAATACTTTTAATATTTTTTTAACATTTTAAAAGTTAATATACGTGCAAATATACTAATAATGTATGGAAAGAAAGGAGCAGCTTTTCTGTATCCATTATTGTCAATGAAATGGAAAGTAAGCTCATAGCATTAACATTTTATTTATGTTTTTTTTTTAAAGACTTTGATTCGGGGTCAACGTTTCAAGAAGGAATATAAGTTTCGGTTGATTGCTTTCATGCAATTCTTTATTTTTTTAATTTTTGGGTACCGTATGGTCCGAAGAAGATGTCTTTTGTAGTATATAGAGAATTTTTAAAAAACATTTTAAATTATAATTCGCATCCAAATTAATAATATAATAGGTTTTAATATTTACTTTTAATATATATAAAATGAAAGATATTATGAGTTTTTGATTAATGATGTTAAGCCAAATATGTTTATAAAAATAATTTCTATCAAACTAAATGATAAGTATTTTGAATTTAATATTAATAATTATAGCTTTCTAAAATAAGTTTATTTAGTTAATAAAAACTGTTTCATTTTTGTTGTCTCATCTCTCTCTCACTTTTGTTTTTTTATTATTATTATTATTATTATTGTTATTTCTTCTTCGAAGCTGCTTTGTCTCTCTTTTTATAATATTAATCACTTGATGAAAACAAATACAAATACAGACATATATATGTGTGTGTGGGGAGGGGGGCTCACGAGCAATATGGTCTCACAGACTCTTATCATCTCTTTGAAGAAACTCCTGATAGTAATGGTCTCACGGACCCATCTCACATCGTACTTTGATTATTTTTTATTTTCTTGACTTTTCCTGTGTTTTACTACTTGATTATTCAAGAGTTATCCATTCCAAAAAACAATTAATTGTGGAATCGTATGGTAGCTGCATCTATTTTTTTTTTTTTTGTGTGATTAAATTAATTATTTGATAAATGACATGTATTTAGGGGAAAATAAAATTAATTATTGCTAGAGAGGCACTGGAGCCTTTGATATTTTGCAAAGGCATGGAATTCGATGCCAAGGAAATTTAAGATAGTTGTTGACTGCTGGCGTTAACGTGATAAAGCAATTAATTATTGTGAAAATAAAATAGTTAACAACGACAAGCTGCATTCAAGTTAGATTTAAAGTTGGATAATACAGGGAGCCATCTTAGCAGTGGAGCAACAACTTCGGAGAGATAATTATTTATTCATCAATACAATTATTTATTCTCGAGAAAACCCAAATTCAATTATTTCATTTGATAAAAATCACACTATCAAAGAAAACAAGAAAAGAGTATTTAATTGATATAATAAAAAAAATTGGTAAACTAATATAATAAAATAAAAATCTAATAAAATGGATGGCACCCAAACAACTTTGAATATTGGCATTCCTTATCTTCCAAGCAAGAAAAAACAATAACAGAAAATGACGTTTCTTTTCTCCAGCTGTAAATAGATAGAGATATCAATACCAAAATAAACATGAATTAGTTAGAATAATTATAACTAAGTTTTAATATTTACTTTTAATATATATAAAATGAAAGATATTAAGAGTTGATTAATGTTGTTAAGCTATATATGTTTAAATATTTGCAATATGTACATATTTTGATTTTAATATTAGTAATTATAAAATTTATTTAGTTAATAAAAATTGCTCCATTTTTGTTCTCTCATCTGTCTCTCACTATTGTTCTTTCTTTTCTTTTTTCTGAACTGTCTTGTCTTTTTTTTTCTTCTGTCTCTCATCTCTCAATCCTTCAAGATTCAAAATGCATAGCTATTTACGTTAGGAGTATTGATAAAAAATAAATATAACTAGAAAAAAATACAAAAAAAAAAGATATTGGAGAAAGAGAATATCTAATTCTAGTAAAGCATTTAAATTTTAATTGAAAGATGTGTCATATATTAATCTAATGTCCATTTTCCATTAACTAATTTACGATTGCATTCTAATGCTTGAGATTTATTTTGTATGCTAAAGCATTTAATTCTTTTTTGTACACTAAATTGAAATTAAAGCATGTTACCCCTTCTCAAGCTTATAGAGCAATGGTCTCATGGACTCGTCTCGTAGAAAAAACAAAAAATGTTTGATAACAATGGTCTCATGGACCATCCCACCGGTCTATATTGTAGAAAAAAAATATAGATGATAATGATCTTATAGACCATTTCACTAACCCATATCATGGAAAAAATACAGATAGCAATGGTCTCACAGATCCATCTAATATTTTTTTAACCGGTGAGAATTTACTGTTAATCCTCTTGTATATTAGTGTAGATGAACTGTTTAAAACTTTATATATTTTTCATTTGTTTTTGACATTCTAGTTTTAATTAAAAACTAATTGATTTTAATTTCTTATAAAAAGATATGATTGAAAAAAAAAAGAATTGAAATGAAAAAGACATCAAACATAGATGTCATACTATAAGTTTTGCAAAGGATACACCTTGGTCTTTACACTTTAAAAATCACACAAATAATATAATATCAGTACCTTGATATTTTTCCAATTACATTTAATACAAAAATTTATTTTTGTTATTTTTTAATCATTGGATGAGAGAGGATACAGAGGGGCCAGATTTTGGCAGTAGAGAGAAAAGTGTCGTTGACACCAATTTAGACCAATTTTTAGAAAAAATAATTATCTCAAATTTTGTCATATTTTGGGTTTTTATTTTTATTAATTTGGATTTTCTTTCTTACTTTTTAATATTTTTAGATGAGACTGAAATATTTTATATAAATTTAAAAAACAACAATGAGATTTATTCATATATATTTTGTGTTACAATTACTTATATAAATGGATGAAGCATGAAAATTATAGAAGGCGATTGTCACAAACTAAACTTTGAAGATGAAATTGAGAAATCTCAAGGAGCAAACTAAAATTGAGGGTGTTTTGGAGGGCAAACAAAAAAACTACTTTCTACGTGCACAACACTTCTCCATTTATATCTTCTCCATTATAAAGTAATTTATACAGGGTGTTTTCGATTGGACGGTTTAACCTGTTTTCTTATTAAAATTTAATTTTATTCAAAGTCACATCATCGGGAAAAACATGAAACCGATGGACTTTTTATGAAAATATATGACTGATATGATACAAAAAATGGGTACAATGATATGAGAAAATAAAAGTTTATACACTAAAATTAATAAAAAGTGAAAGTATATCAAAAAATTTATATGATTGATATGATACTGATATTTTTAACATCAATATATCAAAAAAAAATTAAAAAGTAATTTTTTTAAAACAATAAAATTTTATTCTATTTTTATTTTGGAACACACTACCAACCCGGCCATATTAAGGAAAAGTCTATCAAGAAAAAAGCTATTCAGAGAATAACAGAAAATAAATCAAACCAAAGCCATGGAATTATAAACCAAAAGATAGACCATATTTGTCTCTACAGGGAACCATCTTAGTGGTGGAGCAAAAACTTGATGGAGAAATAATTATTTATTTATCAAAACAATTATTTATTCTAGAGGAAAACCCAAACTCAATTTTATTTTATCAAAGTCACACCATCAAAGAAAACAAGAAAAAAATATATTTAATTGATATAATAAAAAAAAGTTGGTATACTAATAAAACAAAATCTACTAAAATGGATGGTACTTGAATAGTTCTGAATGTTCACATGTCTTATCTTCTTGGCAATAATAGATAATAAAATCAGGTGATGTTCTTTTCTCTAATTGTAAATGGATGGAGACATCAATACCAAAAACATGTACAAAAATTGTTTTTTTTTCCAATTTAAATATTTATATTCACAAAATCTTATCAATAAAATATCTTCATTAGTTCTATTATGATGATGTTATAGTAACTCTTTTTTAGATGAGTTTGAATTGATTTTATTTTATTTAATTTAAGGATATATAAAATAGTTGTCCTTTATATCTTCTTTTATTCTAGTACTCTAATTGATTTTTTACTTCTATTTAAGTACTTGATAAACTAGTGTCTGTCCATTAATTTGTTTACATTAATTTTTCTAATAAATGTAAGGTTTACATAAAGTAACTATGGAATAATAAAAATATTAACAATAAAATTTATTTATAAATAAACTATAGATTTAATTTCTCTTAATTTTAAAATTGGTGTGAATAAATTCAAGGGATTTCCAAGATAAATAGTATAATATTAGCCTTTCAAAAAATTGAGATTCTCCCACTCTTCCTCCTCAAGGAATTAATTAGTGGGCAGTTAAAACTATACTTTGTTTTATTTTCTTCATTTTGTTTATAGTTTTACCTATATTATTGTTACAAATTAGGGATAGTTAAAACTAGTGATATTTCTCTAACATTATTATAAGAAAATTTTGGAATTTTTTATTTAATTATAAGATAATAAAAACAAATATTAACAAAAAGAAATAGTAAATAAAAGTATAAAAGAAAAATATATTTTTTGACTTATGTAATTTTTTTTAAAAAGGAGTTTTTATTAGCATTATAGTTTATTGAATAAAAAGTAACAATAATAGCCCCATCTTAATAATTTAAACTAAAAAACAAAATCCGTATATTTTCAAGCAATTAAGAGGCTGCCATCTTTCCAAAAAACCATGGTTACTAACGCCATCAACATCTGAATTAATAGCCCCATCTTAATATCAAATATAAATGGTGATCAATATTTGTTATAGAGGACGTCACGGACCCATGCCGTGGAAAAAACCACCATTACAAATATATTTGATTATATTTGTGTGTATTTGTTTTTTATTTAATTTTTTTAAATAAAAAACATGTTAAAAAAAATTATATATTATTTTTTTATTAAAAAAAATATAACTCACGGTGGTGAAGCAGTGGATAAATATCTAGTCTATGTAGAAAATGGGTGGCACTCAAAGGTTCACATACCTTTTATTTTTATTAATTTGGATTTTCTTTCCTGCTTTTTAATATTTTTTGGATGAGAATGAAATATTTTATATAAATTTTAAAAACAACAGTAATGAGATTTATTCATATATATTCTGTGTTACTATTACTTATATAAATGGATGAAGCATGAAAATTATAGAAGGCGATTGTTATAAACTAAACTCTGAAGATGAAATTGAGAAATCTCAAGGAGCAAACTAAAAATTTAACAAAATCTAACCAAGTCGTTCCAAAAACTGCTTTGTACGTACGCAGAGTGTTTTCAGTTGGACGATTTAACCAAATATTTTTATTAAATTTTAATTTTTTTCAAAGTCATATCATCAAAAAAAACATGAAACCCGATAGACTTATATGAAAATATATGATTGATATGATACAAAAAATAGGTACAATGATATGAGAAGATAAAAGTTTATATACTAAAATTAATAAAAAGTGAAAGTATATCAAAACATTTATATGATTGATATGATAATGATATTTTAAAAAAAAATTAAAATTTTTAAAAAATAATTTTAAATAAAAAATCAAATTTTATTCTATTTTTATTTTGGAACAGTACCAAACAGGCTATATTCAGGAAAAGTCTATCAAAGAAGAAGATATTTAGAGAATAACATAAAATAAATCAAACCAAAACCATGGAATTAAAAACCAAAAGATGGACCATATTTGTCTCTACAGGGAGCCATCTTAGTGGTGGGGCAAAAACTTGATGGAAAAATAATTATTTATTCATCAAAATAATTATTTATTCTGGAGGAAAACCCAAACTCAATTTCATTTGATCAAAGTCACACCATCAAAGAAAACAAGAAAAAAGTATTTCATTGATATAATAATAATAATAATAATAATCTATTAAAATGGATGGCACTTGAATAGCTCTGAATGTTTATAGGCTTTATCTTCCAGGCAAGAAGAGATGATAAAAGCAAGTGATGTTCTTTTCTCCCATTGTAAATGGATGGAAACACCACTACCAAAATAAATATGAATTAGTTAGAATAATTATAACTAACTAATATAATATGTTTTAATATTTACTTTTAATATATATAAAATGAAAGATATTAAGAGTTGATTAATGTTGCTAAGTTATATATGTTTAAATATTTGCAATATGTACATATTTTGATTTTTATATTTGTAATTATAAAGTTTATTTAGGTAATTAAAATTGCTCCATTTTTGTTCTCTCATCTGCCTCTCACTATTGTTCTTTCTTCTTTTTCTGAACTGTCTTATCTCTCTCAAAATACATAGCAATTTATGTTAGGAATATTGATTAAAAAAATAAATATAACTAGAAAAAAAATGATATTGGAGAAAAAGAGTATCTACTTCTAGTAAAGGATTTAAATTTCCATTGAAAGATGTGTCATATATTAATTTAAGGTCCATTTCCCATTAACTAATTGGCGATTGCATTCTAATGCTTGAGATTTATTTTTTATGCTTAAGCATTTAATTCTTTTTTATACACTAAATTGAAATTAAAGCATATTACCCCTTCTCAAGCAAATTAGACAATGGTCTCGTGGACCCGTCTTGTAGAAAAAAAACAAAAAATGCTTGATAGCAATGATCTCATGGACCATCCCACTAGCCTCTATCATGGAAAAATTGCAGATGACAATTATCTTAAAGACGACACTAACCCACTTTGTGGAAAAAATGCAGATAGCAATGGTCTCACAGACTCATCTAACACTGCATTCATCTTTTACTTGTTGATTGTGTTACAAAAACAACTAATAAATACTTTAGGAAAAAAAAAACTTGTGGACATGACAATGACAAAAAGTATTTTACAAAAACTACTAGTAAATACTTGTTAATCTGGAACCTAACTTGATTTAGATTTTAAAAAATTTAAGTGAGAGTTGACTCAATCAAATCTTGTTAACCAAATAAATCAATCCACAATCTAGTCAACTCAGTCAAAATCCAATTTATTAAACCACTTAATGTATTTAAAAATGTGCAATATGTATGTATTTTGAGTTTAATATTAATAATTATAACTTTTTAATGTAAGTTTATTTAGTTAATAAAAACTGATCCACATTTATTCTCTCATTTATCTCTCATTATTGTTTTTTCTTGTACTATTTTTCAGGACTGCTTTATCTATCTTTCTTTCTCTTTTGTCTCTCGTTATACTTATAAAACCTATTCTAAGTAATGGATTAAGTGATTCAATTTAAAATAATATTATTTTAAGATATATTTTTAAAAAATTATAACAAAGTCATTTTAAAAAATATTTGAAAAGTCAAATCTAGTTTCCCTTGGATTTTAACTAGACCATATATTGACCTAATAAATCAATATAGTTTAATCGGGTCAACTAATAAAAAATCTAGTTTGAAAGGGCAATGATTGGGCATCAGTCTTGAAAGTTGAAACCACAATGATCCGATGGACGAGAGCCGCTAGTGGAGAAGGATTCATGCATCTCTGTTTTTGTGTATTTCTAGTGCTCTTTTTCACTGTACAACAGAACTTTGAACTTTGAAAGGTGTAAACTGACAAGAAATTCAATGCTCACACATTGAATTTTTATTTGCATGTTTCAGGTCAAATTACAGAGTAAAATCTCATTTATCAAGATTGTCTATTTCGTTATTGATGATGATTAGCGCTTCGAAATGGATGCTGGAAATTGGAACAAAGTGTTTGTGTAATTTGCTCCCGCTTTGGGGGACTTGATTTTCTTTTCTTTGAGTTATGTCGTGAATTCAAGTTACGCAGGATTTAAGAATTCTTCAAGACATAGAACCATCTTAATTGGGGATCAAAAACTTGATGGACGAGTTGTTAGATAGGTTGTGAGAACATCAAGGCCCAAAGAAGAAGAGGAATTCTTTATGGGGCACAGTTACGGACATACGTAGAGAAGATACAGAGTTAATTGATTTTAAAAAGATAGAGAGCCCCTGACTTAAAAAGCTAAGACAGATATTTTAGGGAAGGTGGTGCTCAAGGGTTTTAAGGGAGTTTTCTCCGGAGATGGCCTGAATGATGCCCCTGCATTTGCTATCGCTGATATTGGCATTTCAAAGGGAATTTCAGGACATGTGATTCTTATGTCCATTGATCTTAGAAAAGTCCCGAAAGCCATCCGGCTTGCTTGCAAAGCTCCTAGGAAAGTTATTGAGAATGTGATTATGTCCATCTCCACAAAGTCTGCTATCCTTGCCTTGGCTTTTGCTGGTCACCCACTTGTTTGGGCAGCTGTTCTTGCCGATTTGGGTACATGTTTGCTGGTGATTTTCAGCAGCATGCTGCATTTACGAGGGACACACAATCATGCTGGAAAATGCACTAAAACATCAGGTGCATTGCGTTCACATAAACATGGTAATAAGAATTCATCGCATAATAATCACAGTGACTGTTGCTCTATCAAAAAAGTCGAGAAGGTGCAGTGTGGGAGTCAAAAATGTTGTTCTAGCCAGAGAGTTGAGAAGGTGCGGTTCGGGGCTACAAACTCAAGCTGTGCCTCAGGTGGTTGCTCTAACGTGAAAGTTCAGAAGTGCAGGGCGGGGCTCAAAATTCAAGCTGTTCCTCAGGGTGTTGCTCTACCCTTAAAGTTGAGAAGGTGCCATGTGGAGCTCAAAATTCAATCTGCACCTCAGGGTGTTGCTCTAGCCCGAAAGTTGAGAAAGCGCATAGTGGGGCTCAAAATTCAAGCTGTGCCTCAGGATGTTCTACCCAGAAAGTTGACAAGGTGCTGCTTGAGGCTGAAATCAAATTGGATTTGACAGTTCTCCAAAACTTGGCAATGCATGATGTGTATCAGACCCATAGAACGGGAGTGAGTTACAAATGACCCATAACTCTTGCCAACAATTTTAGTCTCAAGAAGGTATGGAGATTTTCCATGGATTCGACCTTGATGATTGTACATAAAATTTGCTTCTAATATAGTTCCAAATATGGCATCTTTCTGATTAATGAACAGGGCATCTATTGATACTACATATATATGAACGAACGCTTCAATTTGTTGGTGGAAGAACCGTAAATCTCCCTATCTTAAGTTTATTACAAGACTTAATAGCAAGCAAAAATCACAGATAGGTAAAGTAGCATACCCCGCCTTTCTCTATCCCTTCTAATAATGTTGATTCATGGCATGGAAGAAGGTTGTCCCACTAACTGTACCATGGGTTTTGTTTGAAATTTTCAGACAACGGCGCCCTGTGTGTTCAAACCATGTTGAAATTTTTTAACGTTGGCCGAGTTGACAACAACCAAAATTATTTATGTAATTGACCTTAGCTGACTTGAACTTTTACTCCCCTGCCTCTTTTCTTAGCAATTCCTTACAAATGGGCATATACAAGGAAGTTTTGGCACTACTGCTGTTCATTAGTCCCTTGCCTCTTTTTTGTTTCCTTTTCCTTTTCTTTTCAGGAGTTTGATGCAATGTATGGCATCGCATGGCACTGCATTGTTGGCAACATCACTAGTCGTTGCTGCTGGATAAGTTAACATATAAGCTTTTCATTTAAAAAGCACAGAGGCAGTCATACTTGACTGATAGAAGCCCAGAAGTTAGAACTTGAGCTAGTTTTAATTATTTCGAAAATTTCATATGGATTTGTATGGCCAGAACAATTATTTACGGCTGGGAACATGACCTGTGATGATGGTGCAAAAACAATTACATTATTATCATTCACTTTCTGTAGTTGAATGCCGTAATGACAAGCATTGCTATGGTTATTACATGTGGCCTTGCTGTAAATGTCTAACAATCAAGTCCCTCTAATTTCTTTTAAGAACACTACAGCAATCTATGCTGTTATAAAACACATTACCTTCAATTTTTTTTTTCGATTTAAAAGCTCTTGAAACCATTTTCAGTTAACATGGTTTCTACTTATTTGATTTTCACGTGATCTGCTATGGTTATTCTGTCTGTGTAATATTGTGTGGCACAAAGCATTTGAGTTTGTTGCTTCACTTGTCAAATATTTTCAACTCTTATCCTTTTATGTGTTCCATGCCATTAGGAATCATCGATGCTGCGAAGTGCACACTTGGAGCATGGTAATCTCATACAATATGCTGAGAAGCTTAAGACAGATTTCTTGGAGGCTGGATCGTCTTCTTCTGCCTCGCAATTCCTTTCAGGCGCTTCATCAATTTCAACAAGACGTCCTTCAAATTCAGGCAAGATATTTTCATCTTTTATTCTTGTGAATATTATATTGGTCATCTGATAGTATCTTGAGTTGTGGATTTACTATACCAAACCAGCCTACAGATCATGTTTTAATCATCATCAAACTAACAATTTGTTGTTTAAGATGCTTCAAGAAAAATAAAAGCCATTGGCAAATAAGAGGTCAAAAAGTACCTTCCATATCTCTTTTCTTTCAAATAGAATTTCTAACTATTTTCGTGTGTTTTTATCACTAGGCTCAAAGCCTAAGAAGCAACCCAAGAGGGAGAGGACAGAAGAGGAGAAAACTTTCCGTAGAAGGGCAAGATACTTTTCTTGTAACACAAGTAGTTGCGCTTTTAGTCTTTCTATCTGTCATGAGCAGTAGTGATTTTTCTGAGGTGGAGGTTGATGATGATGAAGGCTTCAGTTATGACTGAAGAAGCATTCATTTTTTGACAAATTTGTATTTTCCTTGACAATTTTTTCCCTCGTGACAATTCAGTCATGGACATCACTGTGAGAAAGATAGTTTCCTTTTTGCCTTTCATTCTTGTATTCCATGTAAAAATTTTGAAAAATAATCATCCAACAGTTGTAGGTTGTTAATTTTGAACATTTCCTTAAGCACAGTGATAGGTGGTTCATAGAAGAAATTGTGCCCAAAGTAGTCGGATTCTAATAATGAAAATTCAGAAACTCTCCTTGCTGCAGGAAATAGTCGTTGTAGTTGTTGAATTTGAATCCACTGTAAAAAATCACCCTGTGAGCACTCATTCATTCTCATTGATTTACTTCCAATTCCTTCTTCCTGTTTCTGGTTCTTTGTTTACCGTTTCTGGTGATATTTAGTTCGTTTTTTGGTTGGTTCACCTTTTTAAACAGCTATAAGAAACTAAGGTAACTGAGAAGCATTTGTTTATAGATTGCAAATGGTTCAATTTACAATACTGGAACAAAATATGATATAACTCAGCGATGCTATAACAAAATAGATGAAAAAAATATGTGAGCTTCCGTGTTTGATAGATTCAAGCAGTTTCCAATCCCAGATATTTCTAAGCATATCTGCATAGTTCACAAAGAATTATGTTAGCTGGAGCAGCAATTGCTCTACGCTACCTGTGTCATTTAGGTTATAACATGTAATTACATCACTGATGCTAGCAAAATTAGCGACTGGGATATCCTAAATTATGTTCTAGGTCTGCTAGAACTCTGGAGCACTTGGCAATGGCATTCTCCCATTACTTAACATATTCTGCAGAACCAATAGCAAATTCAGTAAGCAAGCTGTTCGCAACTGACATTCCTGCACAAGGTACCTTTATGGGAATTTCAGCCATTTTCTCTGTAGTCATTACATCTTCTACTTCATCAACCTCCACCATTTCCATACTTCTGCCTCATTCAACTGACAACCCTGCTCCAAATCTCTTTGAATTGATTGGGACCCTGTGTGGATCGCCTCTTAGCTGCTGTGCATAGATAAAACTTATTCCAGCAGAAAAAAATAAATACATTGAAATTCTATGCTATAATCATGGCCTTGAAAACTAGGGACGCTCAGAATGCATCATTCAAAAAGTTATGCAGAAGAATTGAGATGTACCCTGACTTCTTGGTAAAGTTTCTTCTCCCGGGCATATAATCTGTCAAATGTTGATTGGTGACTACACGAGAACATGCAAGAAATCAAATTGGTGTTGCAAGAAAAAACCTTTTTTTTAAATCAAAACGATGTGATTTTTATTTTTTTTAATTTTTTTTTGGGTCACTATATGCTATGCCTGTTGTGTCCAGAGACAGTAACAAACGTTGCCTTAGTTATATGTTTTGGAAGCGTAAGCACATTCGAGTTCCAGAAAACAATGCTCAAGACAAGACCTACCTCTTTTGTACCCCCCCTACCATCTCCCTCCTTCAAACCTCAACTTCCAAACCTAAAAAGAACATCAAACCCTGACTGAAAAGGTTGTCTCTGATAAACCATGCAAATCCAAAAACCTATTAAAACAAATCCACACACAAATGCTTATATGCTCAATACCAAAGCCCAATTTCCTTCTTTCCAAAATCATTGACCTCAAAGACTTGGCCTATGCATCCATTGTTTTTAATCAACTCACCAAACCCAATATTTATGCCTTCAATGTCATGCTTCGTGGGTTAACAACCACATGGAAAAAGTATGATTTTTGTGTTGAATTGGATTACAAGTTGAAGTCTTTAGGCCTAAAAGCAAATAATTTTACATACCCTTTTTTTGTTTATAGCGTCAGGGAATGTTTGGGGTTTGGTTCATGGAAAGATTGGTCATTGTCTGGTGTCCAAGGCTGGTTTGGATGGTGATGAGTATGTGAATCATTCTTTGATTACAATGTACGCAAGGTGTGGTGAAACGGGTTTTGCACGGAAGATGTTTGATGAAATGGGCGAGAGAGACTTGGTGTCGTGGATGATTTCGGGGTATTCTACGATGGGTTTTGCTAAAGAGGCAATTGGGTTGTTTATGGAAATATCTTTCGAGATGACGTTGGTGAGTGTTCTTGGGGCGTGTGGAGATTTGGATTTGGGGAGATGGGTGGAGGGGCTTGTTTTGGAGAAGAAGATGGAGGTAAATTCGTATGTGGGGTCTGCTTTGATTGGCATCTATGGTAAGTGTGGGGATTTGATATCTGCGAGGAGGGTCTTTGATTCAATGCCAAACAAGGATGTTATCACCTGGAATGCCATTATCACAGGGTAATTACATCGGTTTTATACTTTGTAATTGTCACATATAATGGAATTGTGTTTATTTCTATTCCTTTGAGCTAACTTAAAATTTGAATTCTTCCTAATTAATCAGCCATGAAACAAAAACCACACAAATATATGAAATTGGTAAATGCGTTTCAAGTTAATATGATTTTTTTTGTTCAACTATCACTTCATGTGTGCACAGAATGGAGCTTCCAATGAAGCAATTGTATTATTCAATGGAATGAGAGAGGCAGGTCCTAATCCAGATAAAGTCACAATGATTGAAGTATTGTCTGCATATTCCACAATAGGGGCCCTTGATTTGGGGAAATGGGTTGAGACACATGCATCAGAAAGAGGTTTACAGCACGATGTCTATGTTGCGAGTGAATTAATTGATATGTATGCAAAATGTGGGAGCTTGGATGATGCACTCAGGGTTTTTGAGAGCATGCCTCATAAAAATAAGGTCTCATGGAATGCCATGATTTCTGCTCTTGCTTTCCATGGCCAGGTCCTGGAAGCATTATCATTATTCAGACGCATGTCAAAGGATAATGGCACTGTTCAGTCTAATGACATCACTTTCATAGGAGTACTTTCTGCATGTGTGCATGTCGGGTTAGTTGATGAGGGCCGCCAATTGTTTGAATCAATGAAATTGTCATTTGGATTGGTCCCAAAAGTCGAGCACTATTCTTGCATGGTTGATCTTTGTGCGCATGCAGGACTTCTGAACGAAGCTTGGGACTTAATCAAGAAGATGCCTGGAAAACCAGATGAAATTGTGTTGGGGTCATTGCTTGGTGCCTGTCAGAGGCGTAAAAATGCAGATGCTGGTGAAAGGGTCATTCAATTGTTTCCAGAGATGCAATTATTTCATCTAAGATATATGCAAATATGAGAAGGTGGGATGATTCTGCAAAGATGAGGGTGTTGATGAGGCAGTGTGGTGTCTCCAAAACACCTGGCTGTAGCTGGATTGAAGTTGGAGCTCGTGCTCATGAATTTCATGCTGGTGACAGCTTAAATCATCATTCGGTGAACGTATACCAATTGCTGAATGAGGAGATAAAGAGAGAAGGTTGCATCAAATATTGGTTGCATATAGAGGTGGAAAAGTTGAATACTTGGTTGCCTCTTTCAGCCATTGAACAATGCATTCGGAGGGATTATATCTTCTGGTTGATGACTCCAGCCAAAATGTTGAATGGTAAGTTGTGTTCTTAATAGCTTGAGCAAGGAGCTCAATCTTTCTGATAGAAATGTTAGTTTACCCTCGCATGAGTATGTTTCTGTAGAATGAAAATGGTTGTTGGATTGTTACATGCACTTGTTGTTCATTCCGGAAAGAATGCTAAAACTATAATTTTTTTTTTCAGAACATAAGGAGGGAATGCAGGGGGAATATTGGTGGATTGAAATAAAATGCACTAGACACCTTTTAAGTTTTTAAGGGATGCCATAAATCATTTTCCATAGTCGTCTAAGCCATAACGATGTTTAGTTTCTGAACAGACTTCACTTGGAATCTGACAAAACCCAATCTACGATTATTGGGTTTTATCAAGACCACAATCCAGGGACCAAGTAATTTATGGTATTTTTTACATGACATCCATGCTTACTGCTCCAAATGATGAAAAACGACCTTCGTTTGCCGCAAAAGATATTGTAAGTTTTATCAAGACCACAATCCAGGCACCAAGTAATTTATGGTATTTTTTAGCTACGGTTATTTTTTTATGTTGCTTTTTTTATGGTATTTTTGAGCTACGGTTTGGAATTGTACAGAAGTAGTACTCTATGGTGATTCATCCTTTAGGGTGTGGGGTTTATTCTTTGTTAAAGAAAAGGAAAGTGTTTTTCCGATGCTAAAAAGAGGAAAACACTTTCCTTTTGGAAAAAGGGTTGTGTTGTCCTTGGTTAGAAACCACTTTCTTGGAAAGTGGTTTCTCAAAGTTTACCAAACATAGAAAAGATGGGGAAATTGTTTCCATGAAAATGCTTTTCATGAAACAAACAAGGCCAGTTTAGTTTTTTAATGCTCCCTTCTTTGCTTTCTTAACTTTCTCCTTGTTCTGGCTATTGCAGCTGGAAATATGATAAAGCTAAAGGACATCGTAGGAAGAGAAGAAGTGAGATCCTGAAATGCATTTTGCTTTGTCAGTGTTTTAAGCAAGTGGAGGTAATTAAAGATTCTAACAAGGGACTTCACTTTATTTTCATATATTCTTTCACTGGATATTTGTCCATGTCTAATTGGATCTATTATTCTTGTAATTCTTGTAATTCTTGTTTTCTAGTTTTTTTTAGAGGAAGTTTTTTTTCTTTTAAGCTGTGAAAGCTAATGATATCAGGTTTTCTAGAGACCTGGTTTGAACGTAATCAAATGACTTTAATCAAGCATTGTGACATATGCTGGACGTCTGAGATTAGAGTATTCAGAAGTGGGTTGAAAATTAGAAGCCATCATACATGTGGAGATGAATTGTTATGTGGAATCTCAAGACTGCTTTGATTTATTTGCTCAACCGGGTGGTCATCCATTTCAAGTGGGGAGTGCTGTCGACAGAATGCTATGTTCACAGGATCAATACTCTCAGTTACTGAAGCTTTAGATCAAGCAAATTCTCTAAGTGCTCACAAGCTTATATACAATCAGTGAAATAAATTTGAATTGATATTTGTGTTGTAATGTATCCCCTTTGATATAAAATATTTTTGTTGTAAATTTGAATTGATCATCTATAAAAATCAAGTAATAATGTAATATACAAGGGAGGTAAAAACTCATGGAATTGAAAAAGCTCCCGCTGTATAAAAACCCACGAAACCAAATGGAATTGTATAAATTAATACAACATCGCTTGAGCATGCATTTAAACTTGTTTAAATCTTAAAACTAGAATACACAATGATGCACCAAGTCTTGGTACCATCAAAGCTATGAAAACCCAAACTTGGATAAAATGGGAAGATTGTCCACCAGAAAATAATAGCAATTGTTGATGCTCACTTTAATAAAGTGAAACCAAGCTCGTCACCAATATGGATTTATGTATAGAACTGCACCTATCACCAGCAGCACCATGATGTACACAACCCAAAAGGTCACATAGAAAACCTCCATATCCATGAAGCCACCATTATCTTTATTGTTCGTTAAAGTTGGTGTGGGTGATGGTGGTATAGCCACACCACATATTTTGGGTAGCGGTTCTCCACAAAGAAAAGGGTTGTCATTGTAGCTACTCTCCTCAAACGTAGCAAACTGTGCAACTCTCGTAGGAGTCTTACCAGACAGATTATTGTGTGTCACACTGAAAAACTCTAGAGAAAATAGTTCAGTAAGTCGAGGTGGGATTTCTCCATCCAGTTTGTTGTTGGAAAGATCCAAGCTCTCTATCTCCTTTAAATTCTAAAATGTTGGTGGAATTGGTCCAGTCAAACTGTTGTGCGAAAGGTTCAACACCTTGATCATGTTGAGGTTTCCAATTTCAGGAGGAATTTCTCCTGTAAAATTGTTGCATGAGAAGTCAATTCTTGTGAAGTACCGGAGAATGCTGCCTTTATAAGAAAGGGATACATTCTTTGTTGTAAACTCGAAAGATTGTTGTGATGAGGACATAGAACCATAAGAATTGTGTTGAGGGAAAGGATGAGTAGATATTATCCAAAAGAGGATGTTACCAGAAAGGTGATTGTGAGAAAGATCAATCAAGGTTAAGTGGTCCAACCTGGGTAATTGAATTGGGATTTCACCTTCAAGATTGTTATAACTCAAGAGTAAAAATCTCAAGTTAGATAGCCTGCCAATCCATTCTGAAATTGTACCAGTTAAATTATTATGGGAAAGATCTAATGCGAATATCTCAAAGGAGTCATAAAATGCCATTGCGATCGGCCCTTGCAACTTATTTCTAGACAAATAAACATATCTCAAATTTGAAGAAGTGCCAAATCTAGGTGGTAAACGACCAGAGAAATTGTTCCCTGATAAGTCCAAGAATTCAAGAGAAGACATATTCCCTATCCATCCAGGGATTTGCCCTTGCAAATTATTGTTTGACAGGTCGAACGCTTGCAACGAGCTAATGTTACCCAACGAGAAAGGAATGCTTCCATTGAAACCATTGTCAGACATAAATAAAACTTCTAATCTTGGCAAACGAGCTTCGATTTCTGAAGGGATTTGGCCTTGGAAGTGATTCATGGATATACTTAGGAATGACAAATTCACATGAGAATTCTTTGGCAACAAGAATGAACCCAAAAGAGAACAATTGTCTAAATAAAGTTCTTGTGGGTATGTGTTGTTCTCAATCAACCAATTTGGAAACTCTCCCTTTATTTGGATGTTTGTAAGATCCAAAGACTGCATGTTGAACTGATGGTAAAGGAACTTGGGAAATGCTCTCGCCCCTTGTCCACGACTGTTCAAATAAAGGGACTCTAACTGGAACTTTGGGCTCAGATTATGATCATCTTCTTCTATGAATATTTCATTACCTGATCCATAAAAATACTTGAGTTTTGAAAGGTTGTATAATGGGCTCAATGACATAGGGATCTTCAAGTGATTGGAAAAGAGATCTAGTCGTTGAAGGGAAGTCAAATTTGCCAAACACGGAGGCAAGAAACCACTGAGATCATTATTATACATATACAGCTCTTGGAGATGATTTAAGTCACATAGGCCTGATCATATTATAATTTAGAGAAAATTAAAACTTTGAGTGTCTATTGAAAAATATACAACCTATAAAGAAAGAGAGAGTACGAGTCATCAACATTACCGATTGTTTGAAAAATGCTATTGTTGAGAGTATTATAGCTCAAATCCAAGTATTTCAAGTTCTTGAGATGAAAAAAGCCTACCACAATTAAGAAATTATTTTAACATAAAAACAATTAAAATTATAAAGAAAATGAAAGAAATAGCAAGAAGCAGCTTATAGAATGAATAATAAGTATCTTAATTGAGTGGATTTCTAAATTTAAAATTTAATTCTCTCTTATTGGTCAATTTGCTCTAGTAAGCAAATTGCTAATAAGTTGCCAGTTCCGGTGGTGGGCATCATGTGGTTCTAGTCAATTAATGGTTGAGTAATGTATTTTTTATGCTTTTTTTCTTATGTTTTTTGAGTTTTTTTTTATTTAATTGACTCATAATTAGTTCCTTTTTTTTTAATTTTCCAGATTAATATTAAAAAAGAAAGGCTATACAAATAAAATAAAAGTTCAAGTTTAAAATACTATAATTTAATCCACCTATATCACACTATTATTTTTTCCATAATTGTTTTTTTTTAGAAAAAGCCATATTTTGTTTAAATGTAAGGAAAGTATAAGTGAAACTATCAAAACTGATATTCTTAATTCCATATTTTCCAAAAAATAGTATTTCAAGTTCCTGAGATGAAAAAAGCCTGCCACAATTAAGAAATTATTTTAACATAGAAACAATTAAAATTATAAAGGAAATGAAAGAAATAGCAAGAAGCAGCTTATAGAATGAATAATAAGTATCTTAATTGAGTGGATTTCTAAATTTGAAATTTAATTCTCTCTTATTGGTCAATTTGCTCTAGTAAGTAAAGTGCTAATAAGTTGCTAGTTCCGGTGGTGGGCATCACGTGGTTCTAGTCAATTAATGGTTGAGTAGTGTATTTTTTATGCCTTTTTTCTTATGTTTTTTGAGTTTTGTTTTTATTTAATTGACTCATAATTAGTTCCTAATTTTTTTTTAATTTTCCAGATTAATATTAAAAAAGAAAGGCTATACAAATAAAATAAAAGTTCAAGTTTAAAATATTATAATTTAATCTACCTATATCACGCTATTATTTTTTCCATAATTGTTTTTTAGAAAAAGCATATTTTGTTGAAATGTAAGGAAACTATAAGTGAAACTATCAAAACTGATATTCTTAATTCCATATTTGTTTTTAGAAAATGCTTTATTGGCGAGATGTTTCTTTGGTAGAATTCAAGATAGTCTTAATTCAGGCCAGTTAAATATTTTATCAGCTAAGGAAAATGGGTTATATATTCTTTATCTATATTAAATTGATATTCTTTAGAGAAAATAAATTTCTTCACAGCATTAATGAGTGTTATTAACATTCTTTCTCTTTCTATAGATTGATAAGACTTGGACCGTTCTCTCTCTCTAGATTGCTTTTTGTATGTCATAGTAAATTTAGAAAATAATATTCTTTATTTTATAATTTCATATTTTGTAATCTGTCATTTTCAAGATATTTAAAGCACTCAAATTGTCTTTTTTTTTTTTTATGGTTTTGAGAATAATAATATCTTATAATATCAATCTATCAATGTAAATTATTTTGATTGGTCCACATATAAAAAAATTAAAAAAAAAAGCCATTGTTAATTTATTCTCCTCCTAAAAATAGCACTTACTTTTTCATTAAAGAAATTATTGTTTTTTATATAATCATTGGATTTACATTACACTGAAATGATGCTAAGAGAGGACCAAAATAAAATTGAAATATTGTTAATATTAAATGGATGGTAGACTTTTAGAATAATAAAGATTTTAATTGAGTTAATTTATAAACTTCAGATTTAATTGTCTCTCCAAGACTTATTTAGTGGGTTGCTAAAACATAAAAGATGAATTCTATATAGACAAATCTAATTGTTGCAAGCATTAAACAAAACACAGAACGATTAATTTACCTTCAGAAGGTACAGTGCTGCTAAGAGCATATAATGATAGATTTTTTAGAGAAGGCAGTGCTCCAAGACTTTGAAGGGAGTGTTCATCTAGAAAACACTAGATATAAATTTTCCAATGATCTTAACTTTTGCAACTCTGTTTGTTCAAAAGTAGCAAATTGAATTTTTGAATTAATCCCAAATATATAAACATCACTATATGTAAAATATATAACTTACCATCGTCTAATATTCTTCCTCTAAAATCATTGTCTTCCAGGTGAAGTGTCGTGAGGTTTGGGAATGCTCGTAATGATTGAAGTAACTGGAAGCTACTTTCATAGGTTGTGATATTTTCTAGCCATAGAGTCCTCAAGTTGCTTGGACCTGCAAGTTAGTTAAGGAAGAAACGTATGATTAATATTGTATGGATAATATCTTCATGATGCTACTAGCTAGGTAGGTAATGTGCATTTGTTACTAATTACCTTTTGAGGCTATCAATTTGTTAATATTGTTGCCGCCCAAACTCAATGCCTCCAAGCTGCTCAGAGATTCTTGATATTTATAAAAGTAATAGTTAATTAATTCACTACATCACATAAATTGTGTTTTTTTAATTGAATTTAATAGAGAAAAGATAAGTATTTTAAAAAAACTAACATTTCAAATCTATTATCCCCTCCAGTCTATTATAACCTAAATATAGTGTTTTAAGAAATGAAAACTCCTTCACATATAATAAAATACTATTATCGAAGCGATTAAATTCCAAGTCAAGGAATTCCAAATTGCTCAATCTTGATAACTCATAACCACCTATATAAAAAATAAATAAATTATGACTTCATGTAAGGAAAAAAAAAGATATTATTGGAGTAATTTAATTATGATCGATGAAGAGGCATGTAATTGTTCTAGTGACTCCATGTAAAGAGGTTGAGGCGGTGAAAATGAAAGTAAGAGAAGTAATTGTTTCACTGATGATGTCATGATTATAATAATATTGATAATGTAATAATATATGTTGTGGTGGTGTGATTATATTAATAATGTAAGGAAATAAACAACACCTTATTGCTAAATATTTTCTTCGATAAATTACTTACTGTGGAGAACCAAAATTAATGATAGTAATTAAACAACACCTTATTTGATTAATTATAAAAAAAATAAAACTAATATAAATATTTTGTAATACTTAAGAGAGCAAACCTTTGTTCTCAACCCAACCAGCTATATGATTATTCCACAAGTAGAGAGCCTTGAGTTGGTGGAAAGGAAGGAACAAGGAGGCATTTAGGTACCAATCTCCCACCTCCTCATTCCTCACGCTTCAAAGATGGAGTTCGGTGACTCGACCTGTACTGCTGTTGCACCGAATACGTTCCCAAGAACAACAGCTGACGTCTGCTATTCTCCAGGAGGGAAGGGAGGTGCCATTAGGATAGTTAAGAGAATCTTTGAGGTGCAACAGAGCGATCATCTCTTCCTCCAAGCAACCAAGAGGATGCCATCCTTGCAGCGAAACCGTTATCACTAACACCGTCAACACCTGAAGGAACAGCCCCATCTTAATAAATATCAACTATTACAATATTAATTGTTGCAAATGGCAGCGACGAGGTTAAGGCTTTTATAGAGGACTTCACGGACCGATGCCGTGCAAAAAACTGCATGATGGCAACGGACACATCCCCTTGTGGAGAATAAATATTTATAATTCAATGTTCATGACTTTCTTAAGCAAAATAAATATAAAAAAAATCTCAGTAATTTTAAAAAATATCTAAATGAAAAACACACTTTGCAGCCACAGAAGTTAGAAGCTTCATTTTTTTGGTTAAAAAAAAAAATTCCACTTCATAGTCGCATCCTCTCTCTCTTGCTTTTTTTCTTAATTTTTCAATTGGCCGAAAGCCTATTAATATTTTTTTTCCAACTCAAATTCCATCATGCATTTTTTCCTAAAAGATATGCATTTTTTAAAAAATTAATTTTTTTATTTAAAATTATTTTTTTATTTTTTTTATCCTTATAATATATTGATGTTAAAAATATTTTTTTAACAAATATTTTATAAAGCAACTTCTTTTATTTTATTTTAGTACATAATTCATAATAACTGAATTGATTCATTTAACATTTATCTTTAATATATATAATTTTTTTGTTTCTTTTTATAATACTTTTAATTTGAATATCTTTTAGAAAAAAATGCATGATGGAAATGTTCTCTCGGACCCAACCTATGGAAAAATGGATGATGGAAATGGTCTAACGGACCCAACTCATGGAAGAAATGCATGATGGCAACATCCAACGGGTCCATCTTATGAAAAAAGAAAAGAAAAAAAGAAGCAGGATGGCATAGGACGGCAGTGTCCTCTTCATCACATTTGTTTTTGTTTTGATATTACTCTGATTATGTTTTTACATTTTAAGAGTATTTCTTTTAAAAAATAATTTTTTTAATTTTTTTATTTTAAGTTAATATTTTTTTAGTGTTTTGATATTATTTTAATATATAGATGTTAAAAATAATTTTAAAAAAATAAAAATATATATTATTTAAACGCATTTCCAAACAAAAAATATTTTGAAAACCAATTATTACCACACTCCTAAATATTGCTCACATTGAAAAAACATTATCCTTGTCAAGACTTTACTGTTCATCCTTTTGTATATTATTGTAGATGAACTATTTAAAAATTTATTTATTTTTAATTTGTTCTTCAATTTGTTTTTGACGATTTAGTTCTAATTAAACTCCAGTTGATTTTGATATTTTATGAAAAGATAAGATTAAAAGAAGAGGGACTGAAATAAAAAAGACACCAAATATAAGTGCCATGCTATAAGTTTTGCAAATGATGCATTTTGGTTCTTAAACTTTAAAAATCATGAAAATCATATAATTTCAGTACCTCAATATTTTTTTAATTTGATTTTAATACAAAAATTTATTTTTGTTATTTTTGTTTGAGAGGCTGAAAAAAACAACTATATTTTACGTACACAACACTTCTTCATTTATATCTTCTAGATTTATAAAGTAAATTTGAACATGGTGTTTTTTTTTTGGCAAGGTGGTTTAATTTATTTTTTATTTAAAATAATTTTTTAATATTTTTTCAAACCGATATGCTAATATTAAAATTATTTTTGTTTTGATATAAAACATTTATTTCTTGCACTCATTAAATAGGAAGATTAAAATAAAGTTGAAAGAATTAGTTTTTTTTTTTCAATGATGGTTTAATGTCTTTATAATAGTTATCAAGAAAATCAATGGACTTCTTATAAAAATATTTGATTGATATGATACAAAAAATGGGTATAATGATATGAGAAAATAAAAGTTAAATACTAAAATTAATAAAAAGTGAAAGTAATTGATGTAATGGCATAGCAACCATAAGCATTTTGTGGATCAAAATTAAAATAACTCAATTTTAAGCTATTATTGTTCATTCGGTCACCAATTCATGTATATATAGAAAATGATAATTTTAATATACAAATTCTTACCACCTCCTCGTGCTTTTCATGATAATTATTCTTGGGGCAATAATCTCACATGCTCATCTCATCTCGTAGAAAAAAACTATTGATATCAATGCTTTTACGAACCATTCTACTAACCCATATCATAAAATAAAACGCTTAACGGTGATGATCTCATAGATCCATCTGACACTGTAAATTTCTTTCTACCTTACTTATTGATAAGTTCATGTTAGAAAATAATATACTTTTTATTTTAGAAAAAAACAAAAACTAATTATCATCACAAGAAGTATTTTAGAAATGTTATTATTAATTTTATAAATGATATAAAAATATGAAATATTTTATCAAAATTAAAGCATGATTTTCCACACTATATATCTTCTATATCCATCATTGTCATGGAAAATGAGCTTTCTAGCATTAACCTTTTATTTATATTTTTCCATTAAAAACTGACATCAGCCTTTTATTCATCAGACCTTGACTTCGGGTCAACGTCTTGAGAATGAATACGAGTTGTTAATTACTCTCAAGCAATTCATTTTTTCTTTTAATTTTTTTGGTATTGTATGGTTCAGATGAAGACGAGTTTCTTAAACTAGTTGTAGTATATAGAGAATTTTTAAAAAAACATTTTAGAATTATAATTCATATCTGAATTAATAATGTAATAGGTTTTAATATTTACTTTTAATATATATAAAATGAACGATATTATGAGATTTTGATTAATGATGTTAAGCCACATATGTTTATAAAAATAATTTCTATTAAACCAAATGATATGTTTAAGGGTCTGCAATATGTATTTTGAATTTAATATTAATAATTATAGCTCTCTAAAATAAATTTATTTAGTTAATAAAAACTGGTTCATTTTTGTTATCTCATCTCTCAATCTATCAAAATTCTAAATGCATAGCATTTAACTTTAAGAATTATACATATTAATCACTTGATGAAAAATTAAATATAACTAGAAAACAAATACAATAAAAAATGATAATATATTAATCTAAGATCCATTGTCCATTAATTAGTTGGTGCATGGTTGCATTCTAACACACTAAATTGAGATTTATTTTCTTATACACTAAATTAAAATTAAAACATATTATCATTTTTCAAGCTTATAGGGCAATATAATCTCATGGACTCATCTCATCTCGTAGAAAAAATTCTTGATAGCAATGGTCTCACGAACTCATCTCACATTGCACCTTCGTATCCATTACTTGTTCAATTGTGATTCATTCAATGTTGTTAAAATCCAATTCAATATAAAAATATTTTTGATATTAGTATCAAAAAATAAAATTAAAAAAAAAATAAATTAAATTAAAATTTATTTTTATTTGGAACACAATATCAACTAGGGCATATCCAGGAAAAGTCTATTAGAAAAGGAAGATATTCGGAGAATGAAATAAAATAAATCAAACCAAAGCTAATGAATTAGAAACCAAAAGATAGACCAAATTTGTCTATGTAGTGAGCCATCTTAGTGCTGGGGCAAAAACTTGATGGAGATATAATTATTTATTTATCAAAAAAATTATTTATTCTAGAGAAAAACCCAAGAGGTAACCATCCTTCCAAGAAAACCATCTTTACTAACGCCATCAACATTTGAATTAATAGCCCCATCTTAATATAAATGCTGATCAATTATTATCACTATCAAAAACATGGACACATTTTTTTTCTTCAATTTGAATACTTATTTTCACAAAATTTTATCAATAAAATATCATTCTATTTTTATTTGGAACACAGTACCAACCAGTTATTGAAATCCAGTTTAGCTTGAGAGGATGTGATTAAATTAATTATTCCAATAAATGTGGTCGTTCCTATCCACCACTTTGATTATTATTCACTTTTTTTTTGTTTTTATGTTTCATTACTTGATGATTCAAAAGTTATCTATTTTTTAAAAAAAAATTATGGACTGGTATGGTAGTTGGATCTATTTTCTTTTTTTTGTGTGGTTAAATTAATTATTTTGATAAATATCAGGGGGGAAATAGAATTAATTATTGCTAGAGAGGCACCAGAGCCTTTGATATTTTGAAAAGGCATGTAATTCGATAACAAGGGAATGTAATATAGTTGTTTACTGCTGGCGTCAACGTGATAAAGCAATTAATTATAGTGAAAATAAAATAGTTAACAACGACTTGCTGCATTCAAGTTAGATTTAAAGTTGGATAATAACTTTTTATTTGAAAATAAATTAAAATATTATATTTTTTATTTAAAAAAAATACTTTTAATATAGTATATTAAAAAACACAATATATATATATATATAAATAAATAATGTTAAATTAAAAAAATCAAATTTTATCCGATCTTCATTTAAAACACAGTAACAACAGGGGCATGTCCAGGAAAAGTCTATCAAGGAACGAAGATATTAGGAGAATGACTGAAAATAAATCAAACCAAAGCCGTGGAAATTAGACACCAAAAGATGGACCAAATTTGTCTCCATCTTAGTGGTGGGGCAAAAACTTGATGAAGAGATAATTATTTATTCATCAAAACAATTATTTATTCGGGAGGAAAGCCCAAACTCAATTATTTCATTTGATCAAAGTCACACTATCAAAGAAAACAAGAAAAAAGTATTTAATTGATATAATAACAAAAAATTTGGTATGCTAATAAAAAAAATCTACTAAAATGGGTGGCACTCAAATAACTCTGAATGTTCACATGCCTTATCTTCTAGGCAAAAAAAAGATAATAAAAATAGGTGATGTTCTTTTCTCTAGCTGTAAATGGATGGAGACATCAATATCAAAAGCATGGATAAATTATTATTTTTTTCAATTTGAATATTTATATTCACAAAATCTTATCAATAAAATATCTTCATTAAATACATAGCAATTTACATTAAGAATATTGATAAAAAATATATATATATCCAGAAAACAAATACAATTTTTTATATATAATATTAGAGAAAGAGAGTATCTAATTCTAGTAAAGCATTTAAATTTTCATTGAAAGATGCGTCATATATTAATCTAAGGTTCATTTTCCATTAACTAATCGGTAGTTGCATTCTAACACTTGAGATTTATTTTTTGTGTTTAAGCATTTAATTCTTTTTTATACACTTAACTTGAAATTAAAGCATAATACTCCTTCTCAAGCTTATAGGACAATGATCTCATGGACCCGTCTTGTAGAAAAAACAAATAATGCTTGATAGCAATGGTCTCATGGACCATCCCACTGGTCTATATCATGGGAAAAAATACAGATGATAATGATTTTACAGACCATCCCACTAATCCACATCGTGAAAAAAATGCAGATAACAATGGTCTTAGAGACCTATTTAACACTGTATCCATCTTTTACTTGTTGATTGTGTTAAAAAAAGAATACTGATAAGTACTTTAGAAATAGAAAAAAGAAGACTTGTTTGAAAATTCTTTTTGGCAATGTATGGTTTGAAAATTCTTTTTGGCAAGCTGAATTCTTTTGAAAATTCTATTTGAATGGTAGGTGAGCCGAATCAAAAAAGGGAGTGTTACCTCATTTTAATGGTATTTAAAATTGGCTAGCATTATTTTTTAAAGTTTTTTTTATTTAAAATGATATTAAAATAATATTTTTTAACTTAAAAATATTTTAAAATCAGTATATCAAAAAATTTAAATATATATATATATAAATTTAAATAAAAAAATCAAGGGCATATCTAAGAAAAGTCTAATAAGGAACAGAGATATTTGAAGAATGACAGAAAATAAATCAAATCAAACCAAAGCCCTGGAATTAGAAACCAAAAGATGGACTAAATTTGTCTACAGTGAGCCATTTTAGTGGAGGGGCAAAAACTTAATGGAGAAATAATTATTTATTTATAAAAACAATTATTTATTCAGAGAAAAACCCAAGCTCAATTTCATTTGATCAAAGTCACACCATCAAAGAAAACAAGAAAAAAGTATTTAATTGATATATAAAAAAAAACTACTAAAATGGGTGGCACTCGAATAACTCTGAATGTTCACTTCTCTTATCTTCTAGGCAAGAAAAGATAATAAAAGCAGGTGATGTTCTTTTTTCAATTTGAATATTTATATTCACAAAATCTGATCAATAAAATATCTTTTTTAGTTTTATTATGATGATGTTATAGTTAACTCTTTTTTAGATGAGTTTGAATTGATTTTATTTTATTTTTAATTTCTGCACAGTAAAGATATGTAAAAAATTATCATTTGTGGTTCATTTTATCAATGATACTAATTGATTTTGCCATCGCCATCAAAATTAAGATATGATTTTCCACATATTATTTCCATAAAGAAAATAGCAAGTCTTATGTATCCATCATGCAAAGTGAGCTTCCTATCGTTAACCTTTTATTCGTGTTTTTCCATTAAAAGAAAAACTAGCATGGTGTAACTTTATAAGAAGAATACAAGTTTTCGGTTACTTGCTTTTATGCAATTCAATTATTATTTTTCTATGATGTTGTTTGTTTTAATCAACATTATTAAATTAAATTCACAATTGATAAGTTAATCTGGAATCTAACTTGATTCAGGTTA
This sequence comes from Populus davidiana, assembly GCA_030145905.1. Lineage (NCBI taxonomy): Eukaryota > Viridiplantae > Streptophyta > Magnoliopsida > Malpighiales > Salicaceae > Populus > Populus davidiana. Next base: position 4,919,922 of record CM057806.1, read on the forward strand.
TAAAAAAATCAAGTGAGAGTTGACTTAATGAAACTTAATTAACCAAATAAATTAATCCATAACCTAGTCAACCCAGTCAAAATCCAATTTATTAAACCACTTAACATGTTTAAATATGTGCAATATGTATGTATTTTGAATTCAATATTAATAATTATAACTGTTTAATATAAGCTTATTTAGTTAATAAAAATTGGTCCAAATCTGTTCTTTTATCTATCTCTCACTATTGTTTCTTCTTATACTATTTTTGGGGACTGCTTTATCTATTCTTCTTTCTCGTTTGTCTATCATTATACTTATAAAAACTATAAAAAAAATATACTAAAATGGATGACACTCGAATAGCTCTGAATATTCATATATCTTATCTTTTAGGCAAGATACATCAATAAAAATAAGTGATGCTATTTTGTAAATGGATAAAGATATCAATACATAAAACATGGACAAAATTTGTTTTTTTTTTAATTTGAATTTAAATGTGTATTTTCAAGAAATCTGATAAATAAAATATATTTGTATTAGTTCTATTATCAGAATGATGATGTCATAGTTAATTATTTTTAGATGAGTTTGGATTGATTTTATTTTATTTTTAATTTATGAATAGTGAAGATATGTAAAATACTTATATTTAATATTTTTTTTTTATTCAAGTACTCTAATTGATTTTTTTTTCCTATTTAAGTACTTGATAAACTAGTGTGTGACCATAAATTTGTTTACAAAAAAAATAAGGTTTACATAAAGTAACTATGGAATAATAAGAATATTAACAATAAGATTTATTTATAAATAAATCATAGATTTAATGTCTCTAAATTTTAAATTTGGTGTGAATAAATTCAAGGGATTTACAAGATAAATAGTATAATATTAGCCTTTCAAAATCTCCCACTCTTCCTCCTCAAAAAATTAATTAGTGGGTAGTTAGTTTGTTCTATTTTCTTCACGTTGTCTATAATTTTACCTATGTTATTGTCACAAATTAGAAATAGTTAAAACTAGTGCTATTAAAACTATAGATTTTGTAATTTGCTTCTCAATTATTGAAACAATACTATTTTTTAATATTATCATTCCCATACTTGTTTATAAAAATCATGATGGAAATGGTCTCACGAACTTATAAATGCATGATGGTGATTGTCTGTCAAACCCATCCTGAGAAAAAAAAATGCATGACGGCTAAGTTCTTATAAAATACTTATTTCGTGTACTCTTGAGATGGAGGATTGCCACCAATCACCATATATTTTCGTTGTTGGAGAAATACAGTAGTTTAGGGAATTTTATTAAATATATTATATTAATATAAGAGGTGCATCCTTAAAGTTATTTGGATAAAAAACTTATTTAGTTTTTCAATTTATATACGGTAGATTTATAAAATTTTATCCAATTTTTATTTGGCATATCCAGGAAAAATCTATCAAGAAATGAAGATATTCAGAGAATGACAGGAAATAAATCAAACCAAAAGATGGATCAAATTTGTCATGGTAGTGAGCCATCTTAGTGGTGGGGCAAAAACTTGATGGAGAGATAATTATTTATTTATCAAAACAATTATTTATTCTAGAGGAAAACTTGAACTCAATTTCATTTGATAAAGTCACACCATCAAAGAAAACAAGAAAAAAAGGTATTTAATTGATATTATAATAAATAAAAAAAAGTTGGTATGTTAATATAAGAAAAATAAAAATCTACTAAAATAGGTGGATTCAAATAGCTTTGAATGTTCACATATTTTATCTTGCAGGCAAGAAGAAACAATAAAAGCAGGTGATGTTTTTTTCTCCGACCGTAAATGAATGGAGATATCAATACCAGAACACGAATATTTTTTTTTCAATTTGAATACTTATATTCACAAAATCTGATGAATAAAATATCTTCATTAGTTTTATTATTAGGATGAAGATGTCACAGTTAATTTTTTTAGATGAGTTTGGATTGATTTTAATTTATGAACTGTAAATATATATAAAATACTTATATTTTATATCTTCTTTTATTCAAGTTCTCTAATTGATTTTTTTTATTTAAGTACTTGATAAACTAGTGTCTGATCATTACATTGATTTCTTGAATAAATGTAAGGTTTATATAAAGTAACTATAGAGTAATAAGAATACTAACAATAAAATTTATTTATAAATAAATCATAGATTTAATTTCTCTAAATTTTAAATTTGGTGTGAATAAATTCAAGGGATTTCCCAGATAAATAGTACAATAGTAGCCTTTCAAAAAATTAAGAATCTCACACTCTTCCTCCTCGAGGAATTAATTAGTGGGTAGTTAAAACTATAGTTTGTTCTATTTTCTTCACTTTGTTTATAGTTTTACCTATATTATTATTACAAATTAGGGATAGTTAAAACTAGTGATATTTCTTGAACGTTGTTATAAGAAAATTTTGGAAATTTTTATTCAATTATAAGATAATAAAAGTAAATATTAACGAAAAGAAGCAATAAATAAAATTATAAAATTAAAATATGTTTTTTGAATTATGTAATTTTTTTGTTCTCAAAACAAAAGGAGTTTTTATTAGCATTATAGTTTATTGAATAAAAAGTAACAATAATAGCCCCATCTTAATAATTTAAACTTAAAAAAACATATATTTTCAAGCAATCAAGAGGCAGCCATCTTTCCAAGAAAACCATCGTTACTAAAACCATCAATATTTGAATTAATAGGCCCATCTTAATATAAATGCTGATCAATTATTATCATTATCAAAACTCAAAAGTACTAAATGATGTTGCGTATGTATTTATAAATTATTATTCATTATAATTGTATAATTATGAATTTATTCTTGCAAAAAAAAAAATTTTAAGCTTTAAATAAATATATTCATATATTACTATTCATTATAATTGTATTCTCATTATTTTAATTTCAACTCCCTATAATGTTTTAAATTTTATTCTCATTATTTTAATTGTTATTTATTTTATATGAAATATTTTTAAAATTGTTTTTTTTTTTCAAATTTCATCCTTAGATTTTGTTTTCTCAAATTTTATCCTTGTTATTTTTTGTTGATTTTATAAGTTTTTTTTATTAATATTTTTCAATAATTTCATTGAGTGCAATTCGACCTGTACTGCTGTTGCACTCCATAAGTTCCCAAGAACAACAGCGGACGTCAGCTTTTATCCAGGAGGTTAGGGAGGTGCCATTAGGATAGTTAAGAAAATCTTTGAGATGCAAGAAAGCGATTCTCTCTTCCTCCAAGCAACCAAGAGGCACCCATCCTTGCAAGATTGTTTGAGAATTTTCCCACTATTTAATATAATTTTTAATATATTTTCCCACTATTTTTTTTTTAATAAATCAACCAAGAGGCATCTAAACACAAACTTTTTAATATAATTTTCCCACTAATGTTTTTTTAGTTTTAACAAACTAAAAATTTATTTGAGAATAAGAATAAATTTAAAACCGTGTTTTTTTTAAAAAAACAATTTTATATTAAAACAAAATGCACGATGGCATCATCCAACGGGCCCATCTTGTGGAAAAACAAGAAGAACCAGGATGGCACAGGACGACAATGTCCTCTTCATCCCATTTTTGTTTTTGTTTTAATATTACTGTGTTTGTTATTATTTTTTAAAAATATTTTTAGTATTTTTATTTTATTTTATTAACTTTAAATTAAATTTTTTTTGATATTTTCAGATCATTTTCATATGTTAATATAAAAAATAATTTTTAAAAAATAAAAAACAATATTATTTTAATGTATTTCCAAACGAAAAATACTTTAAAAATCAATGATAACCACACTCTTAAACACCTCCTAAGTATTGCTCTCGTTGATTTATTTTCCTTGTCAAGACTTTACTGTTCATACTTTTATATATTATTGTAGATGAATTGTTTAAAATTTTATGTTTTTTTAATTTCTTTCTCAATTTCTTTTTGACAATTTATTTCTAATTAAACTTCAGTTGATTTTGATTTTTTATAAAAATATAGAATTGAAAGAAGTGAGACTGGAAAAAACAAAAAAAGACATCAAATATGAGTGTCATGTCATAAATTTCGCAAAGAATACACTTTGTTTCTTAAATCTTAAAAATCACGTAAATCATATAATTTTAGTACCTCAATATTTTTTTCAATTTGATTTTGATACAAAAGTTTATTTTTATTATTTTTTAATTTCTAATTGAGAGAGGAGAGAGAAGTTATCAGATTATGATGATAGAGAAAAAAAAGTGTTTCAACGCCGATTTAGACCATCAAAACATATGATATTTGTGTCAAATTACTTTATTTGATGATGAAAGCTTATATTAAGTATTTTTTTTTATCTTTAAAGTTCTTGAAAAAATAAATCTAATCTTTGATTGATTTTCTACCTTGAAAGAAACATGATAAGTTTTTTTTTTAAATCTTAACACTACTGATCACTTCTTTAAATATACGTTATTGTTGATGAATGAGAATTGAAGAGGATAAAATTTTAGGATTTCTAGAAGAATTAATTCACTTTTTATTAGCATAAAAAAAGTAGCAAGTCTTCCATATCCATCATTGTCATGCAAAGTGAGCTTCCTAGCATTAACCTTTTATTTGTGTTTTTCCAAAAAAAAAAAAAAACACCTGATATGGGGTAACTTTATAAGAAGAATACAAGTTGTCGGTTAATTACTTTTATGCAATTTAATTGTTTTTCTATAGTATGGTTTTAATCAGTGATTAAATTAGATTCAAGACTGATAAGTTAATCTAAAACCTAGCTTGATTTATATTTTAAAAAATTCAAGTGAAAGTTGACTCAATCAAACTTAATCAACTAGATAAATCAACTCACAACTTGATGAATTTAATCATAACCTAATAACCTAATTTATTAATCTACGTAACATATTTAAATATGTGCAATATGTATTTTAAATTTAATACTAATAATTATAACTTCATAACATAAATTTATTTAGTTAATAAAAACCGATTCACATTTGGAAGTTGGTATACCTAATGACTCTTTCTCAAGGATGGAAGTTGGTATACCTAATGATGATGAATATTTTCAGCTTTGGAAAATGAGTATATTATTTTCAGCTTTTGGAACCTCATGAAGCACAAAGGATTACTTGATGTGAGCTTATTTAGGGACACAGGATCCATAGATTCAAGACCCATCTTGTAGAAAAAAAATTATTTTCTAAATTGAAATTATTTTTTTTATAAACTAAATTATTATTAATTTTTTTTTAAAAAAACTAAATTGAAATTAAAGCATATTATCCATTCCCAAACTTATGGAGCAATAGTTTTATGAACCCATCTCGTAGAAAAAACGCTTGATAGAAATGGCCTCATAGACCATCCCAATAGCCTATATGTATCGTGGAAAAAATACAGATGGCAATAGTCTCACAAACCTATCTTACATTGCAAATTTCTATTCTTCTTACTTGTTGACTGTATTATAAAAAATAAATTGATAAGAACTATAGAAAAAGAAAAAGAAAAAGAAAAAAGAAGCTTACTTGTGGACCATCCCACTAGCCTATATTGTGGACAAAATACAGATGGCTAATTGGCAATAGTCTCACAAACCCATCTCACACTGTAAATTCCTATATATATTACTTATTGTTTGTGTTAAAAAAATAGATTGATAAGTACTTTATAAAGAACAAAAAAAAAAGACATGTTGTAATGACAATGACAATAAGTATTTTAGAAATATTATAATTTGTTATTCATTTTATCAACGGTACTATTTGATTTTGTCATCGTTATTAAAATTAAATCATAATTTTCCACACGTTATTTCCATAAAGAAAGTAGCAAGTCTTCCACATCTATCATCGTTATGCAAAGGGAGCTTCCTAGCGGTAACCTTTTATTCATATTTTTTGTTTTTTTTTAAAAAACACTGACATAGTCTAACTTTATAAGAAGAATACAAGTCTTCGGTTAGTTACTTTTATGCAATTCAATTTTTTTTCTACCATACAGTTTTAATCAGCATTATTAAATTAGATTCTAGACTAAATTAGATTCAAGACTGATAAGTTAATCTGAAACCTAACTTGATTCATATTTAATAAAACTCAAGTGAAAATTGAGTTTTACTCAATTAAACTTGATTAACTAAATAAATCAACTCATACCTTAATCAATTCAATCAAAACCCAATTCATTAAACTACGTATATGTGCAATATGTATTTTGAATTTAATATTAATAATTATAACTTTAAAAACTGGTACACATATGTTCTCTCATCTTCTTGTACTATTTTTTAGGCTTGCTTTGTATATCTTCTTTTTTTCCTTTTTGTCTCTCATGAATACTTATAAAACTTATGCAGGTTATTGCCGAGTGATTAAATTTAAAATAATATTATTTTAAGATATATATTTAAAAAAAATTATAACAACATCATTTTAAAAAATATTTTAAAAGATAAATTTGGTTTTACTAGGATTTTAACTAGATACTAAGTTGATCTACCATATTGATAACACTTCTAACGTCTCTGAATCCATCAAAATTCCTCTTCAATTTTCTCAAACAAACAATTAAATCCCCAGTTAAACAAAAGGACGTAATGTAATAGTTAAAAAGAAATGGGCTAGGAGTGTATGCCTAATTAATTTTGTAAACAGGCCTTGGGCTTCATAAGGGGGAGTACATAGCCTTCTCAACTTTATAATACTTTTAATCTGAATATCTTTGCAGTTTTTTCGTTTTCCTTTTAATTATTTTGTAAACAGGCCTTGGGCTTCATAAGGGGGAGTACATAGCCGTCATGACGGAAAGGAAAATCACCTCCAAAAATAGAAGTCTTCATTGCCCGGAGGCTCTATGGTTGAACACAACTGAAAAAAAGCTCTGGGAAGGCATCGTTATAGCAAAAAGGCTCAAAAGGTTGGAGATGTTATTACTTCCTCCCCCGTCCTCTGTTTTTATTTTATGCTAGCTAGCCTCTAATTTTGGCTCTACCACCTTTCTATAGTAATAGTCGACGATTATAAAAAGAAGAAGAAGCAGAAGCAGAAATAATACTGGACTATTATATATATACTGCCTTGTATATATATATTGTCCTCTGTTTCCTTAAATGAAGCATGTACATGTCTGATGAGCAGAAGGACAAAAAATGGTAAATGAGGACAGCATTGCATCACCACCATGGCAAACCCCGAGGAGTGCAGCAATGTGCAAAGGAGTGTTTGATGTTGTTGAATTAATTCTCGTAAAGCGTTGACATTTCCAGTAAAAGCTGCATCATATAATCTAGGGTCCATTGTTGATTAATCAGAGCATACATATTATCCAATTAAAAAAGAAGAAAAGCACATTATCCTTCTACTTTAGAATTTAGTTGAGTGAGAATGGATTAACCAAGGGATGTGCAAGAAGATTTTCACTTTTTCTAATTTCACACCAGCAAGTTGTATAACTGCTTTCACTGAGGGTACTTTATATATATATATCCTCCCATTTCCATAATTTCATAAAGAAGACCTCTATTTCACTGAGGGATCATATTAGACTAATTGGATTTCTTGTTTTATGCTTCTTGTTTATTTATTTATTTTAGTTAAACACTCCGTATGTGTGAATTGGTCTTGCTACAACTTTACTAACCAGTTTACACCTTCAAACTAATGACCTGTGGCTTATAACTTCAGCACTCATTCAGGAGTGAAGTTTTACCATTAGCAATGTCACTGCTTTATCTATCTTGTTGTCTGGCAGAGTTCCTTGATGAAGAAGAGCCTGGTGCTTCTACTCCTTTCCAAGTTTCTGAAGACATGCTTGAAGATGATATCTCATCAAGGTATATTTATTATAACTGAGAAACATACCCAAAGATGATACTTAAACTCTAAGAGTTGATATAGCAAGTAAGAGTAAGGATATAGAGCTAAGTAATTGTTTCTTCTTTGAGACTAAGAGTCAGTGTGTAGCAGAATGAGCCTTCCTTCTCTCCTTCTGGCCAATCGTCTTGGAGAGCCTATGTTCTTGCCTTGATCAAGAGTCCTATCTTAGTTATTCAGCAAATATGAAGAAATTTTCCAAAATCATTTCTTGACATAACATCTCACCCACCCCTCAGCCCTTATCAAATCCTCTGTCCCCTTGTGCCCTTGCACAGACTTGCCCCCGGAGTAAGTTCTAAAACTCGGGGCATCTTTTATATGGAAATTTAGAGTCATAACTTGGTGTTTAATTCTTGTGATTCATTGCAAAATAACTTTAAAAAGGTTAAGGAGCACTTCTATTACCAAAAAGAAATGGCTCAATATATTACGTGGCCATTTTCTCTAATTATATGCTCTGGCACAGGGTGCATTACTGTAAAATCTTTTTTTTTTTTTTTTTCATGGTGTTTTCTTTTGTTGTCCTAGGCTTTCGATTGAGACATTGCCGCCTGAAGAAGGATTAACATCTCACTTACCTGAGGTATAAGACGGTCTTATGTTTGGGATTTCCTGTGTGTTTTACATCGGTGCATTCTGAGGTAATTATGAGATTGCAGGGTCACTGAACTCCAGAGGATATTTCAGACTTGTTGCAGAGTCGTCCTTTCCGTCAGCAAGTGGATTCTCTTACTTATGTAAGAAATGCGAGGCTGATCCTTATTATTCTGTTTCTTGTCCTTTTGATGATAGCCAATTTTACAAGGTTTAACTCTTCTTTTTGTTTGAAGGTTCTCTGAACTGGACAAATAGATTTGTCTCAATTTGAGATCAACCCCAGTAACTGTGAGTGTTCTGTGGCTTCAGAACCTGTAGCTTAGCAATGGTTCTTAAATACATGGTGTTATCCGTAACAAATCATTTACTCATGTTCATCCGCGTTAACTAAAGTCTTTGGCGAATTCTTTCCTGGGAAATTCTGATTAGGGTTTATTATGTAATTGAAGAGGAGGAAAATGAACTCTAGAGTATAAAGGGCTTCGTGTGAATGATCAAAGGGGTAAAAAAGAAACATATGTTGAGCACCCAGAGATCTTGCCAATATGTTCTTTGTTTTTTTAGAATAATATTGGCAACATGTTCTTTGTGGGTCATATTATTTTATTTGTAATTAGAAGAAGAGAAAAGAAAATTCTCTTGAAAGGATTGATTTTTTATTTCTATAATCACCTGATATCTTCAAATTAGTTTTGAGGTTAAATTCATAGCTCTGTTATATTTAAAGACAACGAATATACCACGAGACTAAAAATTATTTTATATCTAATTAAAATAAATAAATAAATTAGTAATATAGTTATAATACTGTTAAGCAAATTACTACCACTCACTTCCAAAGAGTATTTCCATTTAATCCAAAGTTAATGAAAATGAAGTTTTGGTGATGCTTTTGATTATATGATCCAAAATGAAATGTTGCCAGGAAATTTTTTTTTCTAACTTGAATAAAATCTGGCATCGTAAATTTTATGAACTAACGCTATGGTTCGGTTATTTAGTTTTTGGTTCGGTTTTTAATATTTTTAATTCGGTTTCCATAAAAATCCTAAATTATGGAGTCTAATTTGAAAATTAATTAAGAATAGGGACCAAAACATACAATATATATGTATTAAAGTACTTAAATACATATACACAAACAAAAAAACAACTAAACAAACCAACCCTACACAAAGAAATTAAATCTTGCCGCCTCATACCCTCCTTAGTTTACTACTGCTCAGTCACCCATACCCGCCACGCAACACCCACCAGCCACCACCATCAAAGCTTGCAAAATGGCGGTCTCCGTCCGCCAGACAAGGGATCGTTCTTTTATACATTATTAAAACAAAAGCCATCCTCTTTGTGCAAGGGGTACGTAGCTGCTGCTAGTTGTGTTTCTGTGGTGAGGGAAGTTAGTAGAAAAATTTGGTTTTAGCCTTAAAATGGGCATCTTCGAACCGTTTAAAGCTATCGGATACATAACAAGCGGCGTTCCCTTCTCTGTTCAAAGACTAGGCACTGAAACCTTCGTTACAGTTAGTTGATTGGGAGTCAGGAGGGGGGTTTGCAGCTTTGGAATGTGAGTACGAAGAAAATGCTGCATGAGTTTAAAGGGTGGGGTTCGTCGGTCAGTAGTTGAGTGTCATCGCCAGCATTGGATGTTGTTGCGGTTGGTTGTGCTGATGGGAAGATTCATGTGCGTAATATTCGATATGATGAAGAGGTGGTTACGTTTTCGCATTCCACGCGCGGTGCTGTGACTGCATTGTCATTCAGTACAGGTTAGTAAGTTATTTTTCTTTAGGTCGGTGATTTGTGTTTAGGAAATAAGGGTTACGTTGTTCTTATGATTCGAATCTAATTTAAGATTTTTTTTTCTCTGTTTTTTTAGATGGGCAGCCACTTTTAGCTTCAGGAGGTTCTTCTGGTGTTATAAGCATTTGGAATCTGGAGAAAAGAAAACTACAATCAGTTGTAAGAGAGGCTCATGATAATTCGATAATTTCATTGCACTTTTTGGCTAATGAGCCTGTGCTGATGAGTTCATCGGCAGACAACTCTATTAAGGCAAGAAGCATTTCAGCTTCTGCTTATGTTTTTATATTTTGTTTTCTTAATAACGAATAAGTGATCAGTTGATATAAAATTAGTGCAGTTACACATTTCTTTCTTGTTACATTCAATTCATGTTTTTGTTACTTTGATTATAAGGATTGTAAAAGTAAACGATACTACAATAAGTTCTCAGCTTTGCAATATGCTGAGAGTCTTTCTCGTGTTGATTTTAGAGAACGTTTTCATTAGAGTTTTTAGTGTCTATTTGACATGCTTCTACGTGTTTGCTTTGTTCAACAAAAAATTCTGATGGATATGTATTTGGTCACTTCAATTTTTGTTTGCATCACATAGGGATTGTGGGCTCTGTTTTCTTAAGAGCATGAGCTTAAAAAAATGTTGAAACTTGCCAATGATGGTAGAGACTGAACAGAACATTGTGCGGCTTAGTTTAAAGTGATTGAACAACTATACCTCAAGTCTCCACCTTTTGATGATACAAAGTATCCAAAAGAATCTCAAGAATGGAAGCAGAGATATATTGTACAATTTGTATAGAATGGTCCTAAGGAAGAAACTCAAAAATTCGCAACGAAACAGATACCTAAAGCTATTGCATTGTATTGAATGTTCCCAATGATGACTGTTTCTTTACAGTGGACGATGAATTTTCTTGACCAGCATTGTAAAATTTTTAGCTTTTGAATTCCAATCTTTGCTTTGTTTATCCCAAGCTCAGATTATACTTTTTTCCCCTTTTAGATGTGGGTTTTTGATACAACTGATGGTGATCCTCGACTTTTATCATCGTCTTAATGGTAGTGGTCTCCTTCTGCTGAAAGATTGCAGTTATATACACCCACACACATTTTTTTATTGCTCCTTGGATCATCTTCTAATGACATTGGTTTGACATGATTTCTAGGTCTGTTGGCTACTGTCGCAGATGATTTGGTTCTCCGTTTATTTGATGCCATTGCACTGAGAATGGTTCGTAAATTGGAAGGTCATCCAGTATGGATGGGAAATGGCTTTTGTCATCCAGTATGGATGGAACTCTTAGAATTTGGGATGTTATCTTAGCAAGGCAAATAGATGCAGTTCATGTTGAGGTGTCTGTCACAGCATTGTCTTTGTCACCAAATATGGATGTTCTGGCAACTACCCATGATGATCAAAACGGGGTCTATTTGTGGTACATTCTCAATTGCATGTCTGAAGTTTGGTTTTATGATTTTATTGGCAATTAGTTGAGATACTACTCTATTTAAGGCTCTAGGATGCTCTGTATGGATTTTGTTTCTGAAAGGTTTGGTCTTGAGAAAACTGATTGAAGGAGATGCACTTTTGTATTTAAATAGAAATCAAATATTTAATTGAGATCTTGAAAGTGTTCAGCTGCAATATTTTGTACTTGTACTAAGTAATTTTTTGTTTCATTTTTTTTGTCATCGAGGCTGATATTTGTAAACTTTTCAGGGTTAATCAGTCAATGTTCTCCGGAGCTTCAAGGATTGATGCTTATGCTAGTGGGAAAGAAGTTGTGAATGTAAAATTGCCATCTTTAATTGCAGTTGAAGGTTCAAATGCTGAGAATGAGGATACTGACAAGTCCATTGTGAAACACTCAGTATCCAAAGAAGCTTCTACTTTTCCAGCTTTCAGTCAGCAAATTCCAGATCTTGTTACTCTCTCCTTGTTGCCTAAAAGCCAATGGCAGAGTTTGATCAACTTAGATATTATAAAGGTTTATTCCCCCTCTATCATAATGTTCCTCTAATGTTGTCATGTGTTATGGCATGCTGAAGTTTCTATTTATCTAATCTTCTCTGCATAACTTCTATTTGTTTTTCTTTTCTTTTAAGTTTGATTTTCCCTCTAAATCAATGATCCACAGGTACGCAATAAACCAATTGAGCCTCCAAAGAAGCCCGAGAAGACTCCTTTCTTCCTGCCTTCAATTCCATCTCTATCTGGAGAAATATTATTTAAGCCCAGTGAGCCAGTGGATGGGGATGATAGTAAACCTGATGAAACGGAGAGTGATAGGAGAAAACTTGACATTCCACCAACTCAATTTTTGAAACTTCAGTATTCTTCAGAGATGAAAAATTGTGAGCATTCTAGTCCTCCTCTCAGTTGCACTATACGATCTCAAGTGTTATAATTGATGAGCCAGCTGAAAGCTCTTTGATGATTTATGCATACTCGCCTGGTAATGTTTTAATTGTGTACAAATTTTGCAGTTTCAGCATTCACTGAATATATCAAAGGTCTATCTCCTTCAAATTTGGATATGGAACTTAGAATGTTTCAGATAATAGATGATTATCAGGAAGAAATTGAAACGAGACCTGAGTTTATTTCAATTGAGCTGCTGCTAGACTATTTTATTCATGAGATATCCAGCAGAAACAATTTTGAGTTTGTACAGGCCGTCATAAGATTATTTTTGAAGGTATGGATTCATCATTGTTCATTTGTTCATTTCTCTGCACATTTTCGGTTTTACCCATTTTTTATTTTCCATTGGTTAGAGATAATATCGAGTTGTCACTGAAGAGCACAAAATCTAGAACTATTAAGTTTGTTTTTCCACTCTTGTACTAAACTGAAGAAAATAAGCATATAAGCAAAGGGAAAAAATTGGGTTAACTCCCAATATTTGCTGGCAATTCTCCGAGAAAGTTGAGAATATTGTTTAACATCTTGCATATTCTTCTGTTCAGATTCATGGCGAAACAATTAGGTGCAATCTAAAATTACAGGACAAGGCAAGGAAGCTTTTAGAGACTCAATGTTCAGTTTGGCAGAGAGTAGATAAATTGTTCCAAAGTGCTCGATGCATGGTCACTTTCCTTAGCAATTCACAGTTCTAACTGTACTACCACAGTATCAGCTTTTGTTGTCAAAAGTTATTTACAGTTTTTTTTTTCCCCTTAACTGTAAATCTGCTGTCCTGGCACACTCTAAATGCTGTCAGGGTCCAAAACTTTCTTTCCCTTGATATGTTGTAATGTTGGATGGGAAAGCATCATTGTTTTGTATTCTTCTCAGGCAGCAGAATATTGCAAAAGAAAGTACTCCCGCTATATCTTTATTGAATTTGAGATATATATATATATATATATATATATATATATATATATATATATATATATCGGGTAAGGTTTGAGTCGGGTTCAGATGAAGTTTGATAATATACTATTCACAGTAATTATTCAAAAGAATCTATCTATTCAAGTTGGTTTGGATTAGTATATATCAGGTGTGGAAAGAATTGACATTTATATCCACAATTAATATTCATATTATGGTTTAACTATTTTCTTTTAAAAAATTCTTAATAAATAAAAGAAAAAAATAAATAAATAGAAGGATAGCCCAGGTCTGAATACACCGCCATTGTTTGAAATCCTAATTCTAACAAGAAACATAGAGCTTGAAACCGAAGAAAAGCGGAAGCCTAAATAAGGAATAATTTCTATAAAATCCGAGCACCTGTCTGTTTCCATAAACAACGCGTAAAAGGGACTAAAGAGAGAGGAAGTCATGCCCATGAGGGGTAGGTGGTTGGAGTTGCTTGTGATTCCACAAATACCCTAATGATAAGTGCAGGATATCACGGAGATGTAAAGGTCAGTGTTCCTTACTATTATGCAAGCTCTTTTAGTTTATATTTAGCATTTGAAATTATCACACATGTTATATCCTCTCTAGTGTATAGCTGTTGTTGCACGTTGTTGCATGTTGTGGCTTGTTTGTTGTTTGTAAATGTTTTGTAGGTATCATGTGTCAGGATAAATGTTCTTCTATTTACTTGCCTGCCTTATAGTGCTAGAAAAGATACAAATGAATATTGCTTAGGTTCCATCTAAGTTTTGTTGGAATTTTCATTCCTTGGAAGGGTTGGCTGTGCATGTTTGGGATTTCAAGGGACGTGCATTAAAATCAAGATGGGAAGTTGGTTGTTCTCTGGTTAAGATTGTTTATCATCGTCTTAATGGTAGTGGTCTCCTTCTGCTGAAAGATTGCAGTTATATACACCCACACACATATTATTTTATTGCTCCTTGGATCATCTTCTAATGACATGGGTTTGACATGATTGCCAGGTCTGTTGGCTACTGTCGCAGATGATTTGGTTATCCGTTTATTTGATGCCATTGCACTGAGAATGGTTCGTAAATTTGAAGGTCATACTGATCGAATTACAGATTTATGTTTTAGTGAGGATGGGAAATGGCTTTTGTCATACAGTATGGATGGAACTCTTAGAATTTGGGATGTCATCTTAGCAAGGAAAATAGATGCAGTTCATGTTGAGGTGTCTGTCACAGCATTGTCTTTGTCACCAAATATGGATGTGGTGGCAACTACCCATGTTGATCAAAACGGGGTCTATTTGTGGTACATTCTCAATTGCATGTCTGAAGTTTGGTTTTATGATTTTATTGGCAATTAGTTGGGATACTACTCTATTTAAGGCTCCAGGATGCTCTGTATGGATTTTGTTTCTGAAAGGTGTGGTCTTGAGAAAACTGATTGAAGGAGATGCACTTTTGTATTTAAATAGAAATCAAATATTTAATTGAGATCTTGAAAGTGTTCAGCTGCAATATTTTGTACTTGTACCAAGTAATTTTTTGTTTCATTTTTTGTTTCATCGAGGCTGATATTTGTAAACTTTTCAGGGTTAATCAGTCAATGTTCTCCAGAGCTTCAAGGATTGATGCTTATGCTAGTGGGAAAGAAGTTGTGAATGTAAAATTGCCATCTTTAATTGCAGTTGAAGGTTCAAATGCTGAGAATGAGGATACTGACAAGTCCATTGTGAAACACTCAGTATCCAAAGAAGCTTCTACTTTTCCAGCTTTCAGTCAGCAAATTCCAGATCTTGTTACTCTCTCCCTGTTGCCTAAAATCCAATGGCAGAGTTTGATCAACTTAGATATTATAAAGGTTTATTCCCCCTCTATCATAATGTTCCTCTAATTTTGTCATGTGTTATGGCATGCTGAAGTTTCTATTTATCTAATCTTCTCTGCACAACTTCTATTTGTTTTTCTTTTCTTTTAAGTTTGATTTTCCCTCTAAATCAATGATCCACAGGTACGCAATAAACCAATTGAGCCTCCAAAGAAGCCCGAGAAGACTCCTTTCTTCTTGCCTTCAATTCCATCTCTATCTGGAGAAATATTATTTAAGCCCAGTGAGCCAGTGGATGGGGATGATAGTAAACCTGATGAAACGGAGAGTGATAGGAGAAAACTTGACATTCCACCACCTCAATTTTTGAAACTTCTTCAGTCTTCTTCAGAGATGAAAAATTGTGAGCATTCTAGTCCTCCTCACAGTTGCACTATAATAGCTCAAGTGTTATCATTGATGAGCCAGCTGAAAGCTCTTTGATGATTTATGCATACTCGCCTGGTAATGTTTTAATTGTGTACAAATTTTGCAGTTTCAGCATTCACTGAATATATCAAAGGTCTATCTCCTTCAAATTTGGATATGGAACTTAGAATGTTTCAGATAATAGATGATTATCAGGAAGAAATTGAAACGAGACCTGAGTTTATTTCAATTGAGCTGCTGCTAGACTATTTTATTCATGAGATATCCAGCAGAAACAATTTTGAGTTTGTACAGGCCGTCATAAGATTATTTTTGAAGGTATGGATTCATCATTGTTCATTTGTTCATTTCTCTGCACATTTTCGGTTTTACCCATTTTTTATTTTCCATTGGTTAGAGATAATATCGAGTTGTCACTGAAGAGCACAAAATCTAGAACTATTAAGTTTGTTTTTCCACTCTTGTACTAAACTGAAGAAAATAAGCATATAAGCAAAGGGAAAAAATTGGGTTAACTCCCAATATTTGCTGGCAATTCTCCGAGAAAGTTGAGAATATTGTTTAACATCTTGCATATTCTTCTGTTCAGATTCATGGCGAAACAATTAGGTGCAATCTAAAATTACAGGACAAGGCAAGGAAGCTTTTAGAGACTCAATGTTCAGTTTGGCAGAGAGTAGATAAATTGTTCCAAAGTGCTCGATGCATGGTCACTTTCCTTAGCAATTCACAGTTCTAACTGTACTACCACAGTATCAGCTTTTGTCATCTGTGATGTTAACAATTTTGTAGTCAAAAGTTATTTACAGTTTTTTTTTCCCCTTAACTGTAAATCTGCTGTCCTGGCACACTCTAAATGCTGTCAGGGTCCATAACTTTCTTTCCCTTGATATGTTGTAATGTTGGATGGGAAAGCATCATTGTTTTGTATTCTTCTCAGGCAGCAGAATATTGCCAAGAAAGTACTCCCTCTATATCTTTATTGAATTATATATATATATGTTTGAGTCGGGTTCAGATGAAGTTTGATAATATACTATCC
This sequence comes from Populus davidiana, assembly GCA_030145905.1. Taxonomy (NCBI): domain Eukaryota; kingdom Viridiplantae; phylum Streptophyta; class Magnoliopsida; order Malpighiales; family Salicaceae; genus Populus; species Populus davidiana. Next base: position 4,936,839 of record CM057806.1, read on the forward strand.
ACAAATGTAGTTATTCAAAAGAATCTACCTATTCAAGTTGGGGTTGGATTAGTATATATCAGGTGTGGAAAGAATTGACATTTATATCCACAATTAATCTTCATATTATGGTTTAACTATTTTCTTTAAAAAAATTCTTAATAAATATAAGAAAAAATAAATAAATAGAAGGATAGCCCAGGTCTGAATACACCGCCATTGTTTGAAATCCTAATTCTAACAAGAAACATAGAGCTTGAAACCGAAGAAAAGCGGATGCCTAAATAAGGAATAATTTCTATAAAATCCGAGCACCTGTCTGTTTCCATAAACAACGAGTAAAAGGGACTAAGAGACTTGTATATAAACACCAACGGGATCGACATTATTCTTGCCTCAAAAAAATTTGCTTGCTCTCTGGGTTATGAGAGATCAGGCAGGCACAAACAAAAGAAAGAGAGTTTAGTGATTCAATCATGGATCGCAAGAAGGCACCCAACAGGCTTCTTGTTGATGAAGCCATTAACGATGACAACTCTGAAAAGAATGCTCCTGCAATTATATTTATTTATGAGAATGATTCAATCGCTCCCAAACGTGAGAAAACTGGTGGGGAGGTAGAGAGAAGAATCGTTTCACAACTACTGACTCTTATGGGTGGGCTAAAGGCTCATGACCATGTTACTGTCATAGGAGCTACAAACAGGCCTAACAGTCTAGACCCTGAATTAAGGAGGTATGGAAGGTTTGACAAAGAAATAGATATTGGTGTTCCAGATGAAGTTTGTCGCCTTGAGGTTCTTCGTGTCCATACAAAGAAGATGAAGCTCTCTGAAGATGTGGACTTGGAAAAGTAGCAAATGGAACTCAGAGGTATGTTGGTGCAGATCTTGCATCTCTCTGCAACGAATCTGCCCTACAATGCATTAGGGAGAAGATGGACATCATTGATTAGGAAGATGATACGAATGATGCTGAGATTCTTAATTCCATGGCTGTTACAAATGAGCAGTTCAACATCGATCTCGGAACCAGCAATCCTTCTGATCTTCGTGAGATATTGGTGGTCTTGAGAAGGTCAAGATGGAGCTTCAAGAGACTGTTCAATATCTGGTGGAGCATCCTGAGAAGCTTGAGAAGTTTGGCATGTCACCTTCTAAAGGAGTTCTTTTCTATGGTCCTCCTGGCTGTGACAAAACATTGCTGGCTAAGGCTATTGCCAATGAATGTCAAACTAATTTCATCAGTATCAAGGGTCCTGAGCTTCTAACGATGTGGTTTGGAGAGAGTGAAGCCAATGTAAGGGATATTTTCGACAAGGCACGCCAGTCTACTCCTTGTGTCCTATTTTTCGATGAACTTGATGTTGTGCATACTGGACCGAAAACAAACACAAAAAACACAAAGACAAGCAGGTTTACGTGGTTCCCCATAAACGGGTATGTCCACGGAGACAACAAATTGTATATATTTGGAGGAATAATACAAACACTCAAACTCAACCCCAATACAATCCCAAAACATAGTGTTTCTCTCTACACTCCGTGTTTCTCTCAACTCTGCACTTCACTCTCACACACGTTGCTCTCACTGTTGCATTATTTTCTTCTCTGCACTTGACACACACTTCTCCACGTTGCTCTTCACCTCTTTATAGTTGGTGGAGAAGCATTGGCAGCAACCCATGTGCTGCTAACTCAACCCATGAATGGAGGAGCATGTGCAGCCAGCTCAACCCATGTGTAGCCAGCTCAACCCAGCAAAGGAGAAGCATTGGCAGCCAGCTCAACCCATGTGCAGCCAACCACGCCAGTGAAAAAGGTTGACAAATTTGCTACACTTGACTCCATTGCTATTCAAAGAGGAAACAGTGTAGGAGATGCTGGTGGTGCCGCGGATAGAGTTTTGAACCAACTCCTAACTGAGATGGATGCTTTATCAGCCAAGAAAACCGTCTTCGTAATTGGTGCTACCAACAGGCCTGATACAATCGACCCTGCACTCATGAGGCCGGGTCTTCTTGATCAGCTAATTTATATCTCTCTGCCAGATGAATGTTCTCGCCTGCAGATTTTTAAAGCTTGCTTGAGAAAATCACCAGCCTCAAGGATGTTGACCTTCGAGTTCTTGCCAAGCACAGAAATCTGACAGAGGGCCTGCAAATATGCTATCAGGGAGGACATCGAAGAGGATATCAAGAGGAAGATCGAGGGTCATGGAAGAAGTGATAACTGAGATTAAGGTTTCTCACTTTGAAGTGTACATGAGGTGTGCTAGGAGGAGTGTGAGTGATGCTGATATTCTCAAGTATCAGGTGTTTTCTCAAACCCTGCAACAATCCAGAGGTTTTGGTTCTGATTTCAAATTTCCGGAGGCGGCGACATCTGCTGATGGTCTCAATCCATCAGCGGAGGCGGTGACTTCTGCTGGTGGGGATGAGGATGTAGGAAAATACAAGTAAATCCAGAGCACAGTATGGAAAATCAGAATGTAGGGCTTTAATCCACACACAAACAGCTTTGTTAATATGAGCAGAAAAGTGGTATCATAGTCTGATTGTTTATTATTGAAGATCAAATCATTACGGAGAAGCCATAAAGACCAGATAATGGCCAAAAAATAACATAAACCAGAACTTTCTTTGGAATTCCCAATTCACCAGCACTTCCCACTGATGAAAAAGATCATACAAATTGCTTGGGCAGCACTATGCGACCCCACCAGTCTATGAATTTATTCCAGATCCTCCACTGGTTGTGACAAAATATGAGGAGATCGATATTGATCAACGGATTCCATATCCAATATTGAACAAATAGCACATGAAGCATCCTCAGCTGCAATGACGCCTCTTCATGTCAGAACCCCAGCAAAATACTTCAACCTTGTGGGGAGCTGCTCCTTTCCATATACCATTGAAGGAAATAGAATTGCAGGGCTGACACGGGAGAGAAAGAAGTCCACGCATGGATTTAACAAAATACATCCCATTTGTGGTTGGTTTTCAAATCAATCTGTCTTTTAACTCACTGGACAAAATAACTTCTGACAATAAACTAAACAAGGCAGGCATTGAATAAATTTATCTCACTGTCTCTAAGAGGCCTTCTCCATCCAAGACAAACCATCCCGTACTAGCAATGGAGGAAGCCTTGTCATCTTACAGTCTAAATCATCTAGGAAACTGCTCTGCCAGCCTATTATTGCCAAGCCATAGATCATTCCAAAAACTTGTATCACATCCATTGCCAACTACAACACAAACTTCATTCTTTCCAATATTCAAAATTCTTTCCACCTTGGCGCAAGCTTTAACATTATTTGTAACCACTCCAATATTTGTGTATCTATTTTTTTTCTATTAAAAACCCAACAGAATTTCCTCTGTATTTTTTATATCAAGTTATATTCAATAACTTTCACAACTTGGAAGCAACAATTTCAATATTTAGTGTCCCATCATCCGGGACTTCCTTAACTTGACCATAAGTTCAACTTCCCATTTTCTTCAATATTCACTAAAAGAACAAGTATTATAACATTCCATAAGTATTATGAATAATAGAACAATTAAATTAGTTACGTACAACATAACTCAAGATGATACATGTTCATTTCCAAAATATAAAAGTGACATAGATACATATATTAAGTTATAAACATGCTAATTACTTAAAATATATCACCCATGATTAAGTTACATAGATACATATATATTTTTGGATACAAAATTATGTTACAAAACAAAATATTTATTCTTCCAAACACATCATTTGATTAGATAAAAAGATACAAATTTATGAATCTACTATTTGGCTCGAAGTTGCGAGGTACCTAAAAATTTAAATTATATCAGGCCGGATTAATGACTTTACACAATGATAATTTATTATATAAATCCGCATCATCATTTATCAAACAATTTATTTCCTACTATACTCTTATCTTTGCAAATCAATACCATTAGTGCCAATTTTGAGGATATATCAAGATCATCTCTAGCCTAAACCAAACATTTGTTCTATTAATAAATCAATTGGGTTTTTTAATTGTCCATTAACCAAGACATTAATATCATTATTTAGGGATTTAGCTTTTTATATCGCTCGTTAACCATGTCACCAATCCCATTAACTAGGAAATTAGTGTCACGACCTGAATCCCGGGTCCATGACCGGCAACGCAGGAGCGGTGTCGAAAGGACACCTCACCTACGCTAAGCCTCAGAACGGACATATCAAAACAACAATTTATTCAAAAATACGTAGCGTCTCATAATCTTCAGAAATATCATATTATTCAAATACTGATGAAACCGAAAGATAATTATTAAAACAAAAATAATAATTCATAATACTCATTACATTGTCAAAATCCAAATTTAATTAAACCAAGGTAACAGTGGAGCGTCTACGACATCAAATCAAAACTGAAAGGAAAGCCTCGCAAACAAGCAAGGCATACCGACCATAATTGAAGAAGCGGAAACACTCAACAAAGTCCAATTGCTATCAGAAACTAAGAACCTGAAATAATATTAAGAATGAGGGTGAGTTTAACCAACTCAGTGAGGGAATAACATTTAATATACATTTTAGATATTTCAGATATTAATAGTTTGCAAGATGATTTATCTTGATATACATATACATATACATATACTTACTAAACATATTATCATAACGTAGTGGATTACATGTCAGAGATCAGATGACACCCAAAGGTGACCAGATGACACCCGTTGGTGACCAGATGACACCTGTCGGTGACCACTGTGGGATGATCAGTCGCCACAGGCTGATGCCTCTCTCACCAGCTAGGTATACAGAATACTATGTGCACACATGCTAACTACTCTCCGTTAGCATGGAGTTACTGACAAGTCTCATATTAAGGCATAATAGATATTCACATAATCATTAAAGAAACGTATATCATATCAAATGGAATTTACTTTGACAGATTGCGAGTGCAAATTCAAGAATAAATGAGTACTCGAAAAATAAAACAACATATATAAATATTCAAGATTTACTAGTTGTACTCATTGTATAATCAACGTACATATTTATTTATATTATATGCATATTAAAGAATATTCCACTCACCCAGAAAATATTGAATTAAAGGAATGTCAGACGAAAGATCCGAAAATCCTATTAAGGATCGTTAGAAGAACCTACAATAAATATATAAAATATACTCAAAAGCAACTCAAAACAACACAAATAAAAGATTCCAATGCATAAAAGGAAACCAGGCTTAGTCTCCTAGGTTTAGGGACTAAAACGACAATTTTCCAAAACAGGGACCAAAATGTAATTTTACCAAAATTGGAGGACCAAACTGTAAATACATAACCATACTGAAATTTATCCATAATTCGTCCTTATCTTTGTCCAGAATCTTGAATTATGCCCCAAGGTCCAAAATGTGATTTTATCAAAATATTAGGGGTCAAATCGTAATTTGTCAAATTGGAGGACCAAACTGAAAATATCATATATTCCTAATTATACTGGAATTTTGCCTTTAAATCATCCTCAGTTCTGTTCAGAACCTCAATTTATGCCCCAGGGACCAATCAGTAATATTTCCAAAGTTCAGGGACTAAACTGCAATTTTCACAAATTGAGGGACCAAACTGAATTTTAGTCATCTTCAACCTCAAACCCAGAATTTCAACAGATCACCTACTGTTAGTTCCAGATTTATAACTCAACTTCATCATTCAATTCAACCATAACTCAAAATCATCATTTTTCTCTACAATCTCTCAAATTCAACTTAATAATCAATTACCCACAACAATCAACCCCTAACCTTCAAATTAATTCATCAATAAACTCAAAACACAATCTTCAAAACTCTAAAATTAATCAAAACCGAAATTTAAAGCTAAAGAAAATATATTCTACATATTAAAGCATAAAATCTTACCCTTTTACTTATTTTCTCCAACCTCTTTCTTTTTCCCTTATTTTCCCCTCTTCTTCTTCTTCCTCCCTTCTCTCCTGCCGGTTCTCTCTCCAAATTTCAGATCCCTCTTTCCTTTTTTTTTTTTTTTTTATATTTATCAACTATTGGTCAATTACCACACTACCCTTCAATCATTTATACCCTCTCTTTAAGCCTCCAAGGGCTTTGTTGCCTTTTCTCATTCCTTTTTATTTTCAAAACATCACAATTAGTTTCTACAATTGCTCATTAACCGGGACACTAATTCCATTAACAAGAGAATTAGTCTCTCAAATTGCTCATTAATAACTAGGGCAATAATCTCATTAGTCAAAGAATTAGTTTTCTCTGATTTTATTTTTTACATTTTTTCAATTAAGACCAACATACAATTAAAGAAAATTACAACTAATACTTAGATATAATCAATTCATTATTCGGGCCTTATCCCGGGTTAACCTTCGAATTGAGTTTTAAAACTATGTTAGTAATCATTTTTATTTTTACATTGACACAAATGAACTTGGATTAACCCTTTTGCAGAGAATTAGACAAACTTGTTTTATTTTTTTCTAGTGGGACAAAAATCTCTCAACTAGAATAGTATTGGTTAAAACAAAAATTAATTTTTTATTGTTTAAGGGTACATCAAACAATTTCACAAAAAAATTATCTTATCCAAATATCCTTATCCATCTTTGTCCAACATCTCAATCACTACCTTAGTATATGGTGCCTCTCGGTATTATATAGCAAGTGTGGTTGCGCCGTTTGAAGGATCTTTTTCCTTACATGTTTAGCAAAACTGCACTTGGCTACAAGGAATTACTGATAATTACTTTGGTTCATGCATTTGGCTAGCTGTTTTGGCAGGATAATATTGAGTGATGCAAATTTTATAGAAAATTATATCTCAAAATAATCTTGCCCTTTATGCCTTGGGCTGAAGGCTTCTGATCACCTCGAAACCCTTCTACATCAGAAGATCACCATTATCTTCATGAGAAAACCTATAGACGAAACAGATAATGGAACATTAATCGGAAGTAGACAGAGCTCGTGGATGCATGATAGTTTAATGCCTTTTATGATGCGTACTAAAATCGGCGTCAGGAAACTTTAGAAAAGAATATGCACGGAGAGATGAACACAAGCAGTAACTTTAGCTTTCCCTTTCGTCCCCGATCCCCTTCTCACCAAACCCATTAGGCCAGCCACCACTCTCCTCGCCAGCGACCACAACCAACTTCATCAACAGCAGCCCCAGTCATCATCCTCATCTAGAGCACTATCAGACTGCCTGTATCGGCCAGCCTTCTTCGCTACAATAGTCCCTACCATCAATGGGGATTCTAGAAAACAAGCAAACCTCTCAACACCAGCACCGTGAGCAGCAACCTTGAGTGACGGATTCACTTTTCTTCATCTACAACACGACCACAAGTTTCAGCAACAGCAAATCCACGCTACAGCTTCACAGCCCCGCCGAAGTCAACCAGAAGATCCATCCTTTTAGCAAATCCACACTTTTCTTGCACTCTCAACACCACATCAACACCCATCTTCCCCGATCTCTTCATCTCCTTTAGCACTGAAGAGAAACCGAACGGTGGAGCAGAGAACACAGACAGCAGAGGAGGTCAGCATCACCATCAATTTCCTTTCTCCAGAAGCAGGGGTCTACCGCCACATCAACACCCATCTTCCCCGATCTTTTCATCTCCTTTAGCTCTGAAGCTTCGGCCAGCAGTGGCCAACACACGGCAGCCCCTACGGAGACCTCTTTTACTTCTGGTGCTCGACCCAGTTCTGACAAAACCATGGGATTGCACTCGCCCCATCTCCTCCTTGAAACGCTTTTCATGATCCAATAATGCTACAACGACTTCAGATGGATCCACATCATAGAATACTGGCAAGTCTCTCTCTTTCTGTACTGCCACTTCAAGATTGAATTGCTTTGCTCGTTGCTAGACGATGCTGTTTGGTTTTCTTTGAGAGTTTGGTTTTCTCTGCTTCTAAGTTACAGCAGCTAGATCTCCTAATCATTGATGTTTATGCGTGTCACTCGCTATATGAGAATCCAGTATGTTTTGCTGAGTGTTATGTTCGGGAACAAATATTGGGCCATTAACCTTTTCAAGCACTGATGGAGTAGGAGTGCAGTTAAGAACACGCCCTAACTGTTTGACAGAATGCCGATGAAAATGATAGTCATTTAGTGCTGCTGCTTGTAACAACCCAGGAGGTGGTGCTAACCAGAGAAAGCTAAACAATAATGCTGTAAGCATAGAAACAAACAATCAAAAATCCCTAAAAAACTCAGAATGCTCCCCTCCAAAAAACCTCCCCTTCTGTCTATCCTCCCCTCCCTTGCTACCCAGGTCTTAGCAACCTGCTTCAAACCTCCCCCTTACAATCCAACCACACAAACACCTGCAAATGCCCCTATTAAACATACACAACAACGCTCGCTTCATCCCGCCACCCTGAACTTTTTGCAACCTATGTGTTACACAAACAACAGCCAAAACAACAAACACTTACCTAAAACAGCTCTCACTCCCTCTGTCTCTACTAAGATTTATTTTGAATGTTTCCCATCTTGGCTTGATTACCAAGATCTCAAAATGGCTTTCTCAAAGACTAGTCTTCTCACCAACCTCTTTGTTTCCAGGAAAAAAACAAAACGAGGGAGACGGTTTGGTTTTGTATCTTTCTTCTCCCATTTAGAAGATACAGACCTTTGTGATAGATTGAACCTTGTATGGTTCGACTCTTTCAAAATTCGTGCAAACCTAGCAAGATTTCAAACACCTACAGACTCCAAGTAAAAGACAGTCCCCTCTACAAAGCTAGAAATCAAAATCCCACCCAAACTAGCCCTTAGAGACAACAGGACCTTTGTTGAAGCTCTTTTGGTCCAACAACCATCAAAGAAGACTGTGATGTATGAGTCTACTCAGGATGACAAGGAATGGCTGTTGAGAAGTCTAGTCGGTTCTATAGCCACAGAAGTGGACTATGCAAAACTGGAGCATATGGTTTTGAAAACTGTCAAGAAGGCAATTGGATTTCGCTTCCTAGGAGCAAGCCAAACAGTTATCACCTTTACAGATAGAGAGACTATGGAGAAAGAGTTAACAAACAGTAACTCTGCCTTGGCAAACTACTTCTCTAGTATCAAACCATGGAAGAGGGAAGTAAAAGCAGTGGATAGATTTGTTTGGGTGTCTATTATGGGACTTCCTTTAATTGGCTGGAACCGAAGATGTATTGAATCAATGGTTGAAGATGTAGGCAAGATGATTGGTTACGATATTACAAGTGTGAGTCAAGGTTCACTTATGGGAGTCAAGGTTCTTTTGTGCACAACCTCTTTCACGACTTTAAACAAATAGCTTTCACTGATTCTAGACGGAGAGGAATTTGATATATCAGTCATGGAAATGAAGCCAGGTTTTAGCCCCTTACTTACCACAATTAAATACTCAATGGATACATCAGGCATTGAAGAATCAGATGAAGAGTCATGCAGTAAAATCACACCTCCAGAAGAGTTTCCGCCAGCCAATATAAATGAACCAGAAGCTGACCGAACCTCAACAGAGCAACAGGACAAGGACATGCAAAATGACCCCTCTCTTATTCTCTGCACAAGATACACTGAATCACTCAACAACCTAGACCAAACTGACACAACATACAAAACCTTTTGCCTCTTTCCTGAAACTAAGGAAACACACAAGCTACAAACAAAAAACCAGCAACTGCACATCGCCTCTCACCAATTGTCCTCTATAGAGCCATACTACGACACCATTAAGGAAAAAATTCAAGTGGCAGAAACCAGCTACAGCAACTCAGATGACTTAGCATCAATATCCTTTTCGAGAGTGGGCCTCGATAAAAAACAAACACAAACTAAAGCCTCCTCTGTCCAAGTTACAAGGCCTACCCCAAAACTAACCAGACCCATGGTACTAGCCCAAAGCAGGAGCCACAATACACATCATCAATCTTTCTCTTCCTTCATACGTGACCTAGCAGAACCACAAAAAGTAGTGGAAATGGAGTTGGAAGGAAAGATGAAAGATAAGAAGCTTAGAAGAGCTAGAAGGGTTGCACCTAAATCTTCTTTCAACAAAAAGAAGAATGTGTTGAAAGTTAAATCATTTGCAGCTCATATACCTAATGGAGCACCCAACCTTTTTGCAATGAAGGTAACCAGCACCCAAAACAACACACCTCTACAAGACACCACACCATCCCCTGTTATTAAGTCATCCGGCATTGGAAAGAACCATAACTATGCCTCCACGGATGATGAAACCAGTGTCATGCATCTCCATTTACCACCCCTGCTGAACCCTCAAAGCAACCCACAAACATTTTCAGATGCAACTAATGAAAACACAAACGAGAAAAGCAGCAAAACAAGAAAACTGAAGTTGTTGCAAGCCAGTGGTAGTGTTGCTAACACTATGGAGGATTGTGATTCTTCCGACTCCTTAAACTCGGGAATCCAACAAGGAAATATTCGGTTTCAGATCACTTGTACGAAGCATCAAGACAATGGGTTTGACAGTGAAAAGGAGACTCAAGAAATGATACAAGATGTTGTGGCTCTAGGTTTGGGAAACCCGCAAGAACTAAAAGGGTTCAAAGAAGGAATAATGAGTAATATTGATAGAGAAGTTGATGAGTGGACATCAGTTAACCAGTTGTAAGTTCTCTATCCTGATAAGTCTAGCCTGCCTTGGTTTTTTGCTCTTTTTATGAATATCTTTGCTTGGAACAGCTGTGGTTTAGGCATGTCACACAAGCAAAATTCAATCTGGAATAGGCTTATAAAAAATAATATTGGCATCTATTTTCTTTTAGAAACAAAGAAAAATAACTGTTGTGACTCCTTCATTAGAAATCTATGGAATATTGCAACTGTCAAATGGGCTTTTCTAGAATCTATAGGGAAATCAGGAGGGATTATAGCAATGTGGGATAGCTCTGTCTTTGAAGTTAGCTCGGTAGAATTTGGGGGGCAGTGGATCAGCCTATGCGGCATGTGTATTCCCTCTTCCTTTACTTGTATGATAGTTGGTGTATATGCTGCATCTTCAGTGAAGGATCGTGCTGACATGTAGGAAGAAATCACCACTCTTAAGTTTGCTTTCGAACTACCATTGGTGGTGCTAGGCGACTTCAACGAAACTCTACACGCTCATGAGAGAAGTAGTGGTCACCTTAATTCATCAGGTTCAACTTCATTTCGCAAATTCATATCAGACTGTGAACTGGTTGAATTCAATTTGCAAGGGCATCGATTCACTTGGTTTAGGGGTGGTTCTATGAGCCGCATTGACAGAGCTTTCGCTTCCCCGGATTTTCAGCTACAGTTCTCGTCTCTATCTCTCTGCCGCTACCCTAGAGGGATGTCCGATCACTGTCAGCTGCTTCTCCAAAGCCCGGAGGTAGACTGGGGGTGGAAGCCGTTTCGTTTCATAAATTGCTGGCTGTCACACCCTTCTTTCTTAACAGATTTTAAGGCCCTCTAGTCTGAAAGCTGCAAGGAATTTTCAGGTGAGTTTAGTTTGATTAAGAAGCTGGGGAACATGGGAAAAAAGCTGAGACAATGGAATAAATCCACTTTCGGGGATCAAAATCTAAAACTTGCAGACATCCAGAACTCCATCACAACACTTGAAAACTTAAGCGAAGTGCGTCCCTTGTCTGAGATCGAAAAAACAAAGCTCCAGGGGTTGAATTCTGAGCAATGGGAGGTTAACAAAAGGGTGGAAGATATGTGGAGGCAAAAATCTCGTCAAAACTGGTGTAAAATGGGGGATAAGAACACTCGTTTTTTTCACATATCAGCAAGCCTAAGGAGGGGCCGCAACTACATTAGTAAGATTGAACATAATGGCAGTCATCTAGTCTCCTCAAATGATATAAAAGAAGACGCTGTCAACTTCTTCTGATCCTTGTTTCACAAACCAACATGTAAAAGAATTGAAATGGGAGGCTCGAGGTTCTCTAAAATTTCAGAAGCCAAATCAATTTGGCTAGAAAGACCACCTTCAATGGAAGAAGTGAAGCAAGCTGTGTGGGACTGTGATGGTTCCAAAGCCCCTGGCCACGATGGTTTCACCTTTTGTTTCTATAAAAAGGTATGGAATATCATTAGCTCAGAGGTTTTTATGCTGGTTAAAAGTTTTTTCAGAACTGGTAAACTTCCAAAGGGTATCAACTCTTCTTTTGTAACTCTGATTCCGAAATCAAAGGAGCCGAGCAGATTCTCCCATTTTCGTCCGATAAGCCTGATTCATGGGCTATACAAAATAGTGGCAAAGCTACTGTCCACTAGGCTTCGACATGTCAGGACAGATGTGATCAGTGTTAACCAGTCTGCATTTATTGCTGGGCGTCAGATTCTAGACGGGTTCATGATAGCAAATGAGGTTGTCCATGGTGTGCGCAGCAAGAAGAAGCATGGCCTCTTATTGAAGGTAGATTTCCATAAAGCCTTTGACTCAATTTTATGGGAACTTATTGACACAAGTATGGGATACATGGGTTTTGGCTCACACTGGAGGAAGCTGATATTCGAATGCTTATCCACTTCAAAATTAGCCATCTTGATAAACGGTTCTCCTAGTAGAGAATTTAGTTTGGAGAGGGGTCTCAGGCAAGGGGACCCACTCTCTCCATTCCTATTTGACATCGCAGTTCGGGGATTGACAGTTTTATTCAATAGGGCATCAGCTTCAGGTTACTTTAAAGGCTTACAGACTACCCCAGGACATTACTTAACTCATTTGCAATATGCCGATGACTCTCTGATTTTCTTGCCAAATGATTTTCCCTCTCTTTTACATGCCAAGAGGATTCTACGTTGGTTTGAGATCATTTTCGGACTGAAAGTTAACTTCTATAAAAGTTCACTAATAGGTATCAACTTGGACAACGACTACACCTCTAGCCTGGCAAACTCAGTTTTCTGTCGTAGTGATACTTTCCCGGTTAGGTACCTTGGACTACCTCTTGGAGCCAATCCCAGCAGACTCTCTACTTGGAAACCAGTGTTGTCCACTATCAGAGCAAAGCTACTCACATGGAAAAGGGAATTTTTTGAGCATGGCGGGAAGGTTATGTCTAATTAAATCAGTCTTGAGCTCTCTTCCTCTGTTTTACATGTCAGTTTTTGCTATGCCAAAGGGTGTTACTAAAGCCATCTCTTCTCTAACCCGGTCTTTCCTTTGGAAAGGAAGCTCAACTTCTCATGGCCTTTTTAAGGTGGCTTGGCACAAGGTAATAAAGGATAAATCTTCTGGTGGTCTCAGGTTGGGATCCATCCACAACAAAAATCTAGCTTTGCTCTTTAAATGGCTATGGAATCTAGACAATGGAGTGGCAGGAGGCTGGCAAGAACACATTCTTCTAAAATACCGACCTCACATTATAAATGGTATCCCTGAGTTTGCAGGTTCTTTATCTCCAACTTGGCATGGCATTGTTTCGGCAATCTTCTCAACACAAAACATAGCCAATCTTTTACATGCAAATGTCGGGTTCAAGGTGGGTGATGGGAGGAACATCCGGTTTTGGACTGATTCTTGGCTCGGCTCTGCAACCACTCTCCAACTCTTATTCCCCAGACTTTATAACCTCTCCTTGCAGCAAAACACCAGCCTTGCAGATATATACAATTTGACAGATGCATCTTTAAACCTATCCTGGAGAAGAACCCTTCGGCCTCGTGAGATCTGCCAGAGGGAGAGCTTGATCGCAGAGGTGCAGCGTGGTCTCCTTTTCTCAGATGGTGCAGACTGCAAGTTATGGAAATTCCACAGCTCTGGCATGTACTCAGCTAAATCAGGTCGCCTCTTTTTTGATAGTCTATCAGCCACTGAAAATAATCACTCCCCTACTCTGCTATGGAATGGTTATGCCCCCCTAAAAGTGGATTGTTCATTTGGCTTCTTCTTCATGGAGGTTTGAGTACAAGAAGTTTTTTAGTTGAGAGGAGAATCATTAATTATGAGGAATCTCACTGCCCATTCTGCTGCAAGGAAACCGAGACAATTAATCATCTTTTCCATTGGTGTCCTATAACATGGTCTCTTTGGGGTCGTTTCTTGAAATGGTTCGGGTGCTCAGGTTGTCTGCACAAAGACCCAAATCAAAATCTACAGGAATGGTCCGGATTGATTAATGGAAATTTTCAGCGACGTGCTATTACCCTCCTCTGTAAAGGTCTGTATTAGTCAATTTGGATAGCGCGCAACCGCCTAATCTTCGAATCCAAGGCTCCTGATTGTGATATGATTTTTGATCTCACTTTTCATCGTTTGGCTTTCTGGTTGAAGTCCTCAGTTACAAATTTCAGCTATACAGGCTCAGATCTTTTTAGAAATCCTAAATGTATTATGAACTGGACTAACTAATTAAGTCCCTCTTCACTTTGGTCTTTTCTTTCTTCATATTCCCATTGTATTCTATCTTTCGTTCAGCCCCACTTACTTGATGGAGCTGCTAAATTAATATATAATTATCTCGTTTACTATCACAAAAAAGTTTAATGCCTTTTATCTGCAAATTTGTGAAACTAGGAACTGAAAGGGAAAAAGAAGAAGAATGAACAAGTCCAAAAGTCCAACGTTGTATTGATATCATTTGTTACATAACATTATTCTGTGATTGATATGATTGTGCTCCTAGTTGTAGATAATCAGACGCATTATTACAATTTAATTTGAGCTACCTCCACGTTCCTCAAAAGAATGACATAATGTGACTTAGCCACCAAAAGGAGAGTATCATAAACTTTGATTATAAAAATGATGTCATCACCGGCCTCCTCGTGTTGCAGTTGGGAGAGGTTGAAGGGTTCACTTGTTATGAGAATGCAAGCTGCCACAGGTCTGCTATAGCCTTCTCTGCAGCTGAATAGATAGATAGAAAGGGAAATTGTTATAACCACTCGAGCGTTCCCAAACTTCAAAGTGAATGACCGGAACCACCAAAAACATGGATCCACATGCAAAATTGCTTGTTTTGTACTAACCTCCTCAATAGGTAGGAAATTGTTTTCTAAGTCTTTTGGAGATCCCATCCCTCAATAACATTTATATCTTTTGACGGAGAATAATGAGCTTCATGGTTATTTTCTTGCAAAACTGAGGAGAGCTGTCATGAATTGAATGTTTTGAGAGGATATATAGAGTGTAATCGCCTCAAAAGCACCTGGAAAAAGGCATGGCAGTACGTATAAAGATAGAACAGGATGATAATCTTCCTATGAATAGGTCAGTCAAAATTCCATGACTGCTTAATTTGTGCCAAGGACATCCATCAGAATACAATTAATTAAAGCGATTCTAATTAAAAAGTGGCTGAGACCCAAGATTTTAAATCTTACCTGTCGTTTTTCCTCAGGCAATGCAGCTTTCTCAACCCAAGGGATCCAAATCTTTCAGAGTTGTGCGCCAAGAAGTGTTAAAGCATAGACTCCAACAACCTCCATATACTTGTCAACTTCCAAAAGATACCTCCCATCACATAACAAATATACTGTTAATTTTTTTTAATTAACTGTTTCAATTTTATAAATATAGTAAAAAATATTTTCAAAAACGACTTTTACCACTCATCTAAATCATAATATATTTTTAAAAATAATAAATATGTCTCCGCTATTTCATTTAGGTAATAATTTTTACATTCTAATTATGTTTTTAAAAAATCTTGAATTTTTTATTTTAAATTAATTTTTTTTATATTTTCATATTTTTGAATTATTTTGATATTCTAATGTTAAAAAAATAATATATATATATATATATATATATTATTTTAATACGTTTTCAAATTAAAAAAATTAAAAAAACAAATTTCAAACAGTGCTCTTTTAGCCAAAATCATTATTTTCCAGCTTTAGATTTTCTTTTATTTTTTTCTGTTATTGTTTATGATTTGGGTATTTGATTTTTCCTTGTCTTTTGTTCTTCTTTGCAGTGTTGAAAGAAAGGCAGCTTTTTAGAGGAAGTATAAGAAAAATGGGTTGTTCATCAGCTGAAGATATTCCAGCAATGTAGGTAAATCAAATCACCTTTAAAATTGTGGGTTTAGCTTAAAATCTCTGTTTCTTATTAATTAGAGCCTGTAATTGCTTTTTTGGATGTACAAGTATGTTTTTTCTTGATGGGGTTACGTTATGGTGTTGTGGTTGTTTTGATGGTAGGAAATTGTGCTGGAGTTTCGTGCTGGTAAAATGGTTTTCTATGGAAAAAAGGTTCTTCCTGATTCTCGAAAAGGACTTGTTCGCATTGGTAGGGTAAACTGGTGTCTTTTGGTTTTTTTTGTGTTATATAGAGTTCATGCCTGTGTAAAGATTTTTTTTTTTTTTTTTAATCTTGCATCTGCATTTATCTCCTCCCATCTCCACATTTTCATAAAGAAAACCTCTATTTCACAGAAAGATCATATTAGACTAATTGGATTTCCTGCTTTCTACTTCCTGTTTATTTATTTTAGTTACACACTCCCTATGTGTGAACTGGTCTTCCTAAAATTTTACTAACCAGTTTTACACCTTCAAACTAATGACCTGGCATATCACTTCAGCACTCATTCAAGAGTGAAGGTTTTCCATCAGCTACGTCGCTGCTTTTATCTTGTTGTCTGGCAGAGTTCCTTGATGAAGAAGAGCCTGATGCCTCTACTCCTTTCCAAGTTTTTGAAGACATGCTTGAAGATAATATCTCATCAAGGTATATTTATTATAACAAAGAAGCATACTCAAAGATGATACTTCAACTCTAAGAGTTGATATAGCAAGTAAGAGTAAGGATATAGAGATAAGTAATTTTCTGTTCTTTGAGACTAAGAGTCAGTGGAATAGAATGAGCCTCCCTTCTCTCCTTCTGGTCAATCATCTTGGAGAACCTATGTTCTTGCCTTGATAAAGACTCCTACCTTAGTTATTCGAGAAATATCAAGAAATTTTCCAAAATCATTTCTTGACAAAAACATCTCACCTACCTTAGCCCTTGTCAAATCCTTCATCCCCTTCTGCCCTTGCACAGACTTCCGCGGGGTAAATTCTAAAAATTGGGGCATCTTTTATATGGAAATTTAGAATCATAACTTGGTGTTTGTCTATGTATATATACATGTTTAATTTTTGTGATTCATTGTAAAATAACTTCAAAAAGGTTAAGGAGCACTTTTATTACCAAAAAGAAATGGTCTTGTATATATCACGTGGCCATTTTCTTTTATTCTGATGAGATATTTGCTCATCACTCAGGAATGGAAACTTAATTGTCCCAGACCTTGGTGCAGAAGTAATGAGAGATGTAACCTCTTCATCAGGACCAATGAAATTGGAAGACTTGCAAAGAATCCTGAGTAATATTGGTGCAATTGACCATATCCTTGTTTGCTGTACTTAGGATGGCCCTCGTGATGTGATGATACATGTTGCAGGTAGTTCGGGTGATCCAGATGAAGGTAATTATTAATGCTTATTGTATACGTACTGTAAGACGGTCTTATGTTTGGGATTTCCTGTGTGTTTTACGTCGGTGCATTCTGAGGTAATTTTGAGGTTGCAGGGTCACTGAACTCCAGAGGATATTTCAGACTTGTTGCAGAGTCGTCCTTTCCGTTAGCAAGTGGATTCTTTTACTTATGTAAGAAATGCGAGGTTGATCCTTCTTGTTTTGTTTCTGGTCCTTTTAATGATAGCCAATTTTACAAGGTTTAACTCTTCTTTTTGTTTGAAGGTTCTCCGAACTGGACAAATAGATTTGTCTCAATTTGAGATCAACCCTAATAAATATGAGTGTTTTGTGGCTCCAGAACCTGTAGCTTAGCAATGGTTCTTAAATACATGGTATTCTTCGTAGCAAATCATTTACTGATATTCATCAGCGTTAACTAAAGTCTTTAGTTAATTCTTTCTTGGGAAATTCTGATTATAGAACCCTGTTCGGACTAACCTGAAGGTCCTGAACAGCCTCTTCCTCAGCAATCCTGGCTTATCTTGATCTGCCCAATACTGGCATACATCTATGTATATTTTTTGGAGTTTCAAGAAGCCACGCTCTATTTAGGCATGCAGAGAATTTCCCACACCAAATTATAATTAAAATCGATCCCCTTTAGTAATCTATTTTATTTAAACATACAGTCTGCCAAACCCAATCCAGAATACCAAGACATCCTCTTATTAATTCACGTAGAAACAAGGAAAACTCATGATGATATAAATAATGTACATAAACAAAAACAAAACATGGAGAATATAGTTCATTATTATATTATTAGAGCAATCAGTGAAGACACTTCATTATTACATGTCACACAGAAGCTAAAAACAAAAACAAAACAGAAATAAAAATCAATATAACATTGCATTTAAACTTGTTTAAATCTTAAAACTAGAATACACATCGAAGCACCAAGGCTATGAAAATCCAAACTTGGATAAAATGGGAAGATTGTCCACTAGAAAATAATAGCAATTGTTGATGCTCACCTCAATAAAACAAAACCAAGTTCATCACCAATATAGATTTATGTATAGAACTGCACCTATCACCAACAACACCATGATGTATACAACCCCAAAGGTCACATAGAAAACCTCCATATCCATGAAGCCACCATTATCTTCATTGTTCGTTAAAGTTGGCGTTGGTGATGGTGGCATAGGCGCACCAAATATTTTGGGTAGCGGCTGTCCACAAAGAAAAAGGTTGTTCTTGTAGCAGCTCTCCTCAAACGTGGCAAACTGTGCAACTCTCGCTGGAGTCTTGCCGGACAGATTATTGTGCGCCACACTAAAAAATTCTAGAAAAAATAGCTTAGAAAATCGAGGTGGGATTTCTCCATCCAGTTTGTTGTAGGAAAGATCCAAGCTCTCTATTTCCTTTAAGTTTGAAAATGTTGGTGGAATTGGTCCAGTCAAACTATTGTGCGAAAGGTTCAATACCTTGATCATACTAAGGTTTTCAATTTCAGTAGGAATCTCTCCAGTAAAATTGTTGCATGAGAAATCAATTCCTGTGAAGTACCGGATAATATTGCCTCTATAAACAAAGGATACATTCTTCGTTGTAAACTCAAAAGAACTGAGATAATTGTATTGAATAAATAAAGGATGAGTAGATATCATCCAAGAAAGGATGTTACCAAAAAGATAATTGTGAGATAGATCAATCAAGGTTAATTAATCCAACTTGCATAATTGAATTGGGATTTCACCTTCAAGATTGTTATAACTCAAGAGTAGAAACCTTAAGTTAGATAACTCGCCAATCCATTCTGGAATTCTACCAGTTAAATTATTATGAGAAAGATCTAATTGAATTCTCTCAGAGGAGTCATCAAATGTCATTGTGATTGGTCCTTGCAACTTATTTCTAGACAAACAAACATATCTCAATTTTGAAGAAGTGCCGAATCTATATGGTAAAGAACCAGATAAATTATTCCCTGATAAATCCAAGACTTCAAGAGAAGACATATTACCTATCCATCCAAGGATATGCCCTTGCAAATTATTGTTGGAAATGTCTAACACGTGTAGTAAGCTAATGTTACCCAACGAGGAAGGAATGCTTCCATTCAAACCATTATCAGACATCAATAGAATTTCTAACCCAGGCAAATGATCTCCAATATTTGAAGGGATTTGACCTTCAAAGTAATTCATGGATATATGTAGTAATGACAAATCCATATGAGAATTATTTGGCAACAAGAATGGACCCGAAAGAGAACAATTTTCTAAATGAAGTTCTTGTAGGTATGTGTTGTTCTCAATCAACCAATTTGGAAACTCTCCCTTCAGTTGGATGTTTGTAAGATCCATATATTTTAGGTTCACCTGATGGTAAAGGAGCTTGAAAAATGCTCCTGCACCCTGTCCACGACCTCCTAAATTAAGGAACTCTAACTGGAACTTTGGGCCTAGATTATGATCATCTTCTTCTGCGTATATTTCATTACCTGAACCATCAAAATACTTGAGTTTTGAAAGGTTGTATAATGGGCTCAATGACATAGGGATCTTCAAGTGATTAAAATAGAGATGTAGTCGTTGAAGGGAAGTCAAATTTGTCAGACACGGAGGCAAGAAACCACTGAGATTATTGTCATTTATAAATAGCTCTTGGATATGTTTTAAGTCACAGAGGCCTGATCACATTATAATTTAGAAAACATTAAAACTTTGAGTGTCTAATGAAAAATATATAACCTAGAGAGAGTAATCAACCTTACCCATAGTTTGGAAGATGCGATTGTCGAGAGTATTGTACTCAAATCCAAGAGTTCCAAGCTCTTGAGATTAAAGAAGCCTGCCACAATCAAGAAATTATATTAACATAGAAACAATTAATTATAAAGGAAATGAAAGAGTAAGAGTTATTAACCTTACCTTGGGTTGTAGGTATTCGGCCATCTAGTTTGCAACTTTGCAAAATCAAAGTTTTAAGAGAGGTCATCATTTTAATGGTTTGTAAGATGCTATTATCAAGAGTGTTGGAACTCAAATCCAAATATTCCAAGTTCTTGAGATGAAGTAAGCCTGTCAAGAAATTATATTAATATGGAAGGAATTAAAATTATAAAGGAAATGAAAAAGTTAGCAAGAAGCAATTATTGAATGAATAATATGGATCTCAATTGAGTTGATTTTTAAATTTGGAATTTAGGTCTCTCTTATTGGTCAATTTGTTGTTGTAAATAAATTGCTAATAAGTTGCTAGTTCCGGTGGTGGACAACACGTGGTTTTGGTCAATTATTGGTTGGGTAATGTACTTTTTATGCTTTTTTACTTTTATTTTTTGAGGTTTTTTTTTAATTTAATTGACTCATAATTAGTTCCTATTTTTTTTTTAATTTTTCAGATTACTATTAAACAAAGTCTCCCATGATTCCTTTGTTTAACTCTCCTAAGAGGTTATTAAATACAATAATTCATTACTTATTAATTATGGCTAAAAAAATTAAAAAAAAATGGGAAGGGAAGTGTAGAAATTGTAGAGTTCAATTAAAAGAAAGAATTTTGATACACCTAACAAAAAAAAAACACCAATGTTAATTTATTATCCTCCTAAAAGTAGCATTCTCTATGTATGAAGTTAGAAATTATTGTTTTTTATATTATCATTCTATTTACATTAAACCAAATCGTGTTGAGAGAGGGTCAAATTTGAATTGGAATATTATTCATTTTAAATGAACGGTAGACTTTTAGAATAATATAGATTTCAATTGAGTTAATTTCTAAATTTGAGATTTAATTTATATTATGAATTTAAATTCTAGTGGATTTGGGAATTCTCCAAGACTTGTATAAAAGAGAAATTCTATGCAAACACATCTAATCATAGCTGGTATAAAGAGAAGTAGAATAGTCAATGATAAGTAATTGTGGAGATGAAATTTGTTTATTTACCTCCACAAGGTACAATACCATTGAGTTGTTTCAAAGATAGATTTTTTAGAGAAGGCAATGCTCCAAGGCTTTAAAGGGAGTTTTCATCTAAAGAACATCCGTTCAGATACAACTCTTCCAAAGAGCTTAAATTTTGGAACTTTGTTCAAAAGTAGCAAATTGTATTTTTTAATTAAACCTAAATATATAAATACTATATATAATAAATAACTTACCTAATATTCTTCCTCTAAAATCATTGTAGCTCAGATAGAGTGTTGTGAGGTTTGGAAATGCTATTAATGAGTGCAATAACTGGAAGCTACTTCGATAGCTTGTGATATTTTCTAGGTATAGAGCACTCAAGTTTCTTAGACCTACAAGTTAGGGAAGAAACATATAGAAAGGCTTTCCAAAAGCAAAAATAATTAATTAATATTGTATTAATGGGCTCAGATATTATCTTTGTGCTACCAATTTGTAATATGAATGTGTTTCTAATTACCTCTTGAGGCTACCAATTTGTTAATATTATTGCTGCTCAAATCCAGGGTCTCCAAGCTGCTCAAAGATTCTTCATATTTATAAAAAATATTAATTAATTAATTCAGTACAAAACAAAAATTGTGTTCTTTTAAAATTAAATTTAATAGAGAAAAAATAAGTATATAAAAAACTAACCTCTTAAATTTTATTAACCCTTTTAGGCTATTATAATCTAAATATAGTGATTTAAGAGATGAAAATCCCTCCACAAATGATAAAATACTGTTGTCGAAACGATTAACTCCCAAGTCAATGTACTTTAAATAGCTCACTTTCGGTAACTCATAACCACCTATATATAAAAAAAAAAAAAATTAAGACTTCATGTAAAAAAATAAAAAAAAGATATTATTGGAGTAATTTAATTATGATTGATCAAGAGACATGTAAAGAGGTTGAGATGCTGAAAGCGTAAGAGGAGTAATTGTAACAGTGTTGATGTCATGATTATAATAATATTGGTAATGTTGCAGTGATGATGGGATAATTATATTAATAATGTAAGGAATTAAACAACACCTTATTACTAAATATGCTTTCTATTTTCGATGGAGAATCAAAATGATACTGATTAAACAACACCTTATTTGATTAATTTTAAAAAACAAACTAATATAAATATTATGTAATACTTAAGAGAGCAAACCTTTCTTATCAACCCAACCAGCTATACGATTGCGTGACAAGTCGAGCCAATAAAGTTCTTGGAAGGGAAGAAAGAAGGAGGCATAAATTTGAATTCTTCCTAATTAATCAGCTATGAAAAAAAAACCACACAAATATATGAAATTTGTAAATGCGTTTCAAGTTAAAATGATTTTTTTTTTTTGTTCAACTATCACTTCATATGTGTGCACAGAATGGAGCTTCCAATGAAGCAACTGTACTATATTCAATGGAATGAGAGTGGCAGGTCCTAATCCAAATAAAGTCACAATGATTGAAGTATTCTCTACATGTTCCACAATAGGGGCCCTTGATTTGGGGAAATGGATTGAGACACATGCATCAGAAAGAGGTTTATAGCACGATGTCTATGTTGCGAGTGAATTAATTGATATGTATGCAAAATGTGGGAGCTTGGATGATGCACTCAGGGTTTTTGAGAGTATGCCTCATAAAAATGAGGTCTCATGGAATGCCATGATTTCTGCTCTTGCATTCCATGGGCAGGCCCTGGAAGCATTATCATTATTCAGACGCATGTCAAAGGATAATGGCACTGTTCAGCCTAATGACATCAATTTCATAGGAGTACTTGCTGCATGTGTGCATGCCGGATTAGTTGATGAGGGCCGCCAATTGTTTGAATCAATGAAATTGTCATTTGGATTGGTCCCAAAAGTCGAGCACTATTCTTGCATGGTTGATCTTTGTGCGCGTGCGGGACTTCTGAACGAAGCTTGGGACTTAATCAAGAAGATGCCTGGAAAACGAGATGAAATTGTGTTGGGGTCATTGCTTGGTGCCTGTCAGAGGCGTAGAAATGCAGATGTTGGTGAAAGGGTCATTCAATTGTTTCCAGAGATGCAATTATCTCATCTAAGATATATGCAAATATGAGAAGGTGGGATGATTCTGCAAAGATGCGGCAGCGTGGTGTCTCTAAAACCCCTGGCTGTAGCTGGATTGATGTTGGAGCTCGTGCTCATGAATTTCATGCTGGTGGCAGCTTACATCATCATTCGAAGAACATATACCAATTGCTGAATGAGGAGATGAAGAGAGAAGGTTACATTCCAAATATCGGTTGCATATCGAGGTGGAAAACTTGAAAACTTGGTGGCCTCTTTTAGTCATTGACAGTGCATTCGAAGAGATTATATCTTCTGGTTGATGACTACAACCAAAATGTTGAATGGTAAGTTGTGTTCTTAAGAGCTTGAGCAAGGATCTCTATCTTGCTGATAGAAATGTATAGTTTACCCTCGCATGAGTATGTTTCTGTAGAATGAAAATGGTTGTTGGATTGTTACATGCATTTGATGTAAAGTAATGCAAGTTCATTGTGGAAAGACCATAGTCTAGGCACCGAGTAATTTATGGTATTTTTGAGCTACGGTTTGCAACTGTACAAATATAGTATTCTATGGTGATTCATCCTTTAGGATGTAGGGTTTATTCTTTGTTAAAGAAGAGGAAAGTGTTTTCCGGTGTTAAAAAAAGGAAAACACTTTCCTTTTGGAATAAAGGTTGTGTTTTCCATGTTTGAAACCACTTTCTTGGAAAGTGGTTTCTAAAGTGGTTTCTTGTTCTTTATCAAATATAGAAAAGTTGTTTCTAGAAAAGTGGTTTTCATTAAACAAATAAGGTCAGTTTAGTTTTTTAATGCTCCCTTCTTTTCTTTCTAAACTTTCTAAACAAATAAGGCAACTGCAGCTGGAAATATGATAAAGCTTAAGATCATGCTAGGAAGAGAAGAAATGCATTTTGATTTGTCAATGTTTAAAGCAAGTGGAAGTGGAGGTAATTAAAGATTCAAACAAGAGACTTAACTTTATTTTCATATATTCTTTCACCGGATATTTGTCATTTGTCAGTCTAATTGGATCTATTATTCTTGTAATTCTCATTTTCTAGTTTTTTTTTAAGTTTATTTTTTTTCTTTTTACCTCCAGGTGAAAACTAATCATATCAAATACAAGGTTTTCTAGTTTTCTGTACATCACTTTTGGAACATATTTTTTGAATAAATTTGAATTGATATTTGTGTTATAATGTATTCCCTTTAATATTAAATATTTTTGGATATTTGTGTTGTAAATTTGAATTGATCATCCGTAAAAATCAAGTAATAATATAATATACAAGGTAGGTAAAAACTCATGGAATTGAAAAGCCCTCGCTGTATAAAAACCCTCAAAACCGAATGGAACTATATAAATTAATACAACATCGCTTAAGCATGCATTTAAACTTGTTTAAATCTTAAAACTAGAATACACAATGATGCACCAAGTCTTGGTATCATCAAGGCTATGAAAACCCAAACTTGGATAAAATGGGAAGATTGTCCACTAGAAAATAATAGCAATTGTTGATGGTCACCTCAATAAAGTGAAACCATGCTCGTCGCCAATATGGATTTATGTATAGAACTGCACCTATCACCAGCAGCACCATGATGTATGCAACCCAAAAGGTCACATTGAAAACCTCCATATCCATAAAGCCACCATTATCTTCATTGTTCGTTGAAGTTGGCATTGGTGATGGTGGCATACCCGCACCACATATTTTGGGTAGCGGTTCTCCACAAAGAAAAGGATTGTCCTTGTAGCAACTCTCATCAAACGTGGCAAACTGTGCAACTCTCGCAGGAGTCTTCCCAGACAGATTATTGTGAGCCACAATAAAAACTTCTAAAGAAAATAGTTCAGTAAGTCGAGGTGGGATTTCTCCATCTAGTTTGTTGTAGGAAAGATCCAAGCTCTCTATTTCCTTTAAGTTCCAAAATGTTGGGGGAATTGGTCCCGTCAAATTGTTGTGCGAAAGGTTCAATACCTTGATCATACTGAGGTTTCCAATTTCAGGAGGAATCTCTCCTGTGAAATTGTTGCATGAGAAATCAATTCCTTTGAAGTACTGGATAATGCTGCCCCTATAAGAAAGGGATACATTCTTCATTGTAAACTCGAAGGATTGTTGTGATGAGGACATAGAATCATGAGAATTGTATGGTTGTGGGAAAGGATGAGTAGATATCATCCAATAGAGGATGTTACCAGAAAGGTGATTGTGAGAAAGATCAATCAAGGTCAATCGATCCAACCTGGATAATTGAATTGGGATTTCACCTTTAAGATTGTTATAACTCAAGAGTAGAAATCTCAAGTTAGATAGCCTGTCAATCCATTCTGGAATTGTACCAGTTAAATTATTATGGGAAAGATCCAATGCCAATATCTCAGTGAGGTCATAAAATGCCATTGTGATCGGTCCTTGGAACTTATTTCTAGATAAATGAACATATCTCAAATTTGAAGAAGTGTTGAATCTAGGTGGTAAAAGACCGGAGAAATTGTTCCCTGATAAGTCCAAGAATTCAAGAGAAGACATATTCCATATACATCCAGGAATTTGCCCTTGCAAACTGTTGTTCGAAAGTATTCTTCCAGTTAAAACATTATTGGATAGGTCTAACTCAAACAGCGAGCTCATGTTACCCAACGAGGAAGGAATGCTTCCATTGAAACCATTATCAGACATCTTTAAAACTTCTAACCCTGGAAAACGATCTCCAATTTCTGAAGGGATTTGACCTTGGAAGTGATTCATGGATATACTTAGGAATGACAAATTCACATGAGAATTCTTTGGCAACAAAAATGGACCCGAAAGAGAACAGTTTTCTAAATAAAGTAGATGTAGGTATGTGTTGTTCTCAATCAACCAATTTGGAAACTCTCCCTTTATTTGGATGTTTTCAAGATCCAAAGATTGCAGGCTGAACTGATGGTAAAAGAACTTGGGTAATGCTCCTGCATCTTGTCCACGACCTCTTAAATAGAGGGATTCTAACTGGAACTTTGGGCTCAGATTATGATCATCTTTTTCTGCAAATATTTCATTACCTGAACCATAAAAATACTTGAGTTTTGAAAGGTTGTATAATGGGCTCAATGACATAGGAATCTTCAAGTTGTTGGAAGAGAGATCTAGTCGTTGAAGGGAAGTCAAATTTGCCAGACAAGGAGACAAAAAACCACTGAGATCATTGTTATACATATACAGCTCTTGGAGATGATTTAAGTCACATAGGCCTGATCACATTATAATTTAGAGAAAATTAAAACTTTGAGTGTCTAATGGAAAATACATAACCTAGAGAGAGAATAAGAGTCATCAACCTTACCTTGAGCTGTAGGTATTTGGCCATCTAGTTTGCAGTTCCCCAAAATCAAAGTTTTGAGAGAGGTCATTGTTCCGATGGATTGTAAGATGTTGTTATCGAGAGTATTGGAACTCAAATCTAAGTATTCCAAGTTCTTGAGATTAAGGAAGCCTGCCATAATCAATTAAACAAGAAATTATAATCGCGTAGAAGGAATTAATTGTAAAGGAAATGAAAGAGCAAGAGCGATCAACCTTACCTTGGGTTCTAGGTATTTGGCCATTTAGACTGCAATCCTCCAAAATCAAAGTTTTGAGAGAGGTCATTGTTCCGATGGATTGTAAGATGTTGTTATCGAGAGTATTGAAACTCAAATCTAAGTATTCCAAGTTCTTGAGATTAAGGAAGCCTGCCACAATCAATTAAACAAGAAATTATAATAGCGTAGAAGGAATTAATTATAAAGGAAATGAAAGAGCAAGAGCGATCAACCTTACCTTGGGTTCTAGGTATTTGGCCATTTAGACTGCAATTCTCCAATTTTAATGTTTTAAGAGAGGTCATCGTTTCGATGGCTTGGAAGATGCTATTATTGAGAGTATTGTAACTCAAATCCAAGTATTCCAAGTTCTTAAGATCAAGGAAGCCTGTCACGATGAATTAAACAAGAAATTATATTAGCATAGAAGGAATTAAAATTAGAAATAACTCATTACTTATCAATCATGGATAAAAAAACGAAAAACATCAGGTAAGTGTAGAAATTGTATTGTACAATTAATAGAAGGTTTTTTTTATACGTCTGACCCAAAAAATAAAAATACACCATTGTTAATTTATTCTCCTTCTAAAAATAGCACTCTCTATCTATGAAGTTATATTGTTCTTTTATGTTATCATTTTAATTACATTACACTGAAATGGTGTTGAGAGAGGGGCAAAATTAAAGTAAAATATTATTCATATAAAATGGATGGTAGAATTTTAAAATAATAAAGATTTCAATTAAGTTAATTTCTAAATTCGAGATTTAATTGTCTCTCCAAGACTTGTTTAGTAGTTGCGAAAACATAAAAGAGAAATTATATACATATATAGCTCTTCAAGATGATTTAAGTTACATAAGCTTAATCACATTATAATTTAGAAAAAAAAAAAACTTTGAGGGTCTAATAGAAAATATATAACCTAGAGAGAGAGAGAGAGAGAGAGAGTAAGAGTCATCAACCTAACATTACCTTGGGTTGTAGGTAATTGGCCATTTAAATTACAACTCTGCAACATTAAAGTTTTAAGAGAGGTCATCGTTCCAATAGTTAAGAAGATGTTATTATTTAGTGTATTGTAACTCAAATCCAAGTATTCCAAGTTCTTGAGATCAAGAAAGCCTGCCACGATCAATTAAACAAGAAATTATATTAGCGTAGAAGGAATTAAAATTATAAATAATTCATTACTTATTAATCATGGCTAAAAAAACTAAAAACATAAGTTAAGTGCAGAAATTGTACTATCCATTTAAGAAAAGTATTTTTTATACATCTGACCCAAAAAATAAAAAAACATCATTGTTAATTTATTCTCCTCCTAAAAATAGCACTCTTTATGTATGAAGTTACCTTTTCATTAAAGAAATTATTGTTATTTATGCTATCATTTTAATTACATTACACTGAAATTGTGTTGAGAGAGGGGCAAAATTAAAGTGAAATATTATTCATATTAAATGGATGGTAGAATTTTAAAATAATAAAGATTTCAATTGAGTTAATTTTTAAATTTGAGATTTAATTGTCTCTCCAAGACTTGTTTAGTAGGTTGCTAAAACATAAAAGAGGAAATCTATACAGACATCTAATTGTAGCAGGTATAGAAAGAAATAAAATGATCAATGATAAGTAATAGTGGAGTTGAAATTTGTTAATTTACCTATAAAAGGTACAGTGCCATTAAGTTCTTGCAATGACAGATTTTTTAGAGAAGGTAGTGCTCCAAAGCTTTGAAGGGAGTGTTCATCTAGAGAACAAAAATCCAGATACAACTCTTCCAAGAAGCTCAAATTTTGCAACTCTGTTTGTTAAAAAGTAGCAAATTGAATTTTTTAATTAAACCCAAATATATAAATATCACTATATATAATATAATATATGACTTACTGTTACCTAATATTCTCCCTCTAAAATCGTTGTAGCTCAGATAAAGTGTCGTGAGGTTTGGGAATGCTCCTAATGATTGCAGTAACTGGAAGCTACTTCCATAGGTTGTGATATTAGATAGGGATAGAGTACTCAAGTTGCTTGGACCTGCAAGTTAGTTAGGGAAGAAACATACAAAAGCAAAGATAATAATATTGTTGGATGGGCTCATCATCATGACGCTAACAAGTAATGTGAATGTGTTATTAATTACCTTTTGAGGCTATCAATTTGTTAATATTGTTGCTGCCCAAATACAAGGTCTCCAAGCTGCTCAGCGATTCTTGATATTTATATATAAAAAAAATATATAGTTAATTAATTCACTACAACACAAAAATTATGTTTTTTAAAATTAAATTTAATAGATATTTGTGTTAATTAAATTGAATATTTATAAAAATAATAGTATATAAAAAAAAACTAACCTTCCAAATTTATTAACCCCTCAAGCCTATTATAATCTAAATATAATAATTTAAGAGACGAAAATCCCTTCACAGATGATAAAATTCTGTTATTGAAGCTATTATATCCCAAGTCAAGGATCTCCAAATTGCTCAATCTTGATAGTTCATAACCACCTATATAAAATAAAAAATAAAATTAAGACTTCATGTAAAGAATAAAAAATATATTATTGGAGTAATTTAATTATGATTGATCAAGAGGCAAGTAATTGTTATAGTGATTTCATGTAAAGAGGGGTGAAAGAGAAAGGAATAATTGTTACAAAGATGATGTCATGATTATAATAATGTAAGGAATTAAACAACTGTGGAGAACCAAAATTAATGATACTAATTAAACAACACCTTATTTGATTAATTCTAAGAAAATAAAAGTAATATAAATATTTTGTAATACTTAAGAGAGCAAACCTTTCTTCTCAACCAGACCAGTTATGCGATTATTCCACAAGTAGAGAGCGTTGAGTTGTTGGAAAGGAAGGAACAAGGAGGCGTTTAGGTACCAATCTCCCAGCTCCCAGTTCCTTACGCTGTCAAGATTGAGCTCGGTGACTCGACCTGTACTGCTGTTGCAGGTAATACGTTCCCACTCACAGCAGTGGACGTCAGCTTCTCTCCATGAGGGAAGGGAGGTGGCATTGGGATAGTTAAGAGAATGTTTGAGGTGCAAGAGAGCGATCCTCTCTTCCTCCAAGCAACCAAGAGGATGCCATGCTTGCAGGGAAAGCATGAGAATGAGTAACAGTACCGTCAACATCTTAATATCAGAATATAAACCAAGAGGAGGGAAGGTTGGATCAATATTTGTTATAGCGAGGAGGTTAAGGCTTCAATTTATAGAGGACTTCACGGGCCCACCTCTTGGAAACGATTATCTGGCAAGTAGTAGAGAGCGTTGGAAAAAACTGCATGATGGCAACGGTCTCCCATCCCCTCTCGTGTAGACCCATCTCGTAAAATATATATAATTCATAACTTTCTTAAGCTACTTTTAGTACATAATTCACAATATGAATCCATTTTAATTTTAACAAGGTTCAATATGAATCTTTCCTACTAAACACAAACTTTTTAATATAATTTTCCCACTACTTTTTTTTCTAGTTTTAACAAATTTGAAAATAAAAATAAATTTGAAACCGTGTTTTTTTGTAATTTTTTAACAAACTTTTTTTTCTAGTTTTAACAAATTTGAAATTGAGAATAACCGTGCTTTTTTTAAAATAATTTTTAATTTTAAAAAAATGCATGATGGCACCATCCAACGGGTCCATCTCGTGGAAAAACAAGAAGTAAGGATGGCACAGGACGGCAATGTCCTCTTCATTCCATTATTTTTTGTTGTCTTGAAATGGAGGGGCCTCAAAAACACTGATATTTATTCATATAATTATGTGGTACTGTTATTTATATAAATGGATAAAGCATGAAAATTATAGAAGGCTATTATTACAGAAAATCTTGAGAAATCTATAAAAATAGATGGAATCACATCAACATCACTAGTAGTATATAACTCTTTCAATTAAAAAGCTTAGAAACCAGGCAGGCATCCTCGATTGATAAAAGCCCAACAATTAATTATAGTGAAAATGAAATACTTAACAACGACAAGCTGAATTCAATGTATGATTTGAAAATTCTATTTAAATGGTAGGCGAGCCAAATCAAAAAGGGAGTGTTGCCTCATCTTAATGGTATTTAAAGTTAGCTAGCATTATTTTTTAAATTTTTTTTATTTAAAATTATATTTTTTATCTTAAAAATATTTTAAAATCAACATATCAAAAAATTTAAATATATATATATATATAAAAATTTAAATAAAAAAATCAAGAGTATATCTGAGAAAAGTCTATCATGAAATGGAGATATTTGAAGAATGACATAAAATAAATCAAATCAAACCAAAGCCAAGGAATTAGAAACCAAAAGATGGAACAAATTTGTTTCTACAAGGAGGAGCCATTTTAGTGGTGGGGCCGAAACTTGATGGAGAGATAATTATTTATTCATCAAAACAATTATTTATTTTGGAGGAAAACCCAAACTCAATTTCATTTTATCAAAGTCACTCCATCAAAGAAAACAAGAAAAATGTATTTAATTTATATAATAATAAAAAATCTACTAAAATGGTTGGCACTTGAATAATTCTGAATGTTCACATGCCTTATCCTTTAGACAAGAAGAGAAAATAAAAACAGGTAATATTTTTTTCTCTAACTGTAAATGGATGGGGACATCAATACCAAAATAAATATGAATTAGTTAGAATAATTATAACTAACTAATATAGTAGGTTTTAATATTTACTTTTAATATATATAAAATGAAAGATATTAAGAGTTATTGATTAATGTTGAAATTAAAGCATATTACCCCTTCTCAAGCTTATGGGGTAATGGTCTCATGGACCCGTCTCGTAGAAAAAACAAAAAACACTTGATAGCAATGGTTTCATGGACCATCCCGCTAGCCTATATCGTGAAAAAAAGTGCAAATGGCAATAATCTTACAAACTCATCTTACACTGCAAATTCTTATCCATTTTACGTGTTGACTATGTTACAAAAAATAGACTGATAAGAACTATAGAAAGAAAAAAAGAAGAGACTTATTGTCATGACAATGACAAGATGTAATTTAGAAATATTATTATTTATTGTTCATTTCCATAAAGAAAGTAGCAAGTCTTATGTATCCATCATTGTCATGCAAAGTGAGCTTCCTAGTGTTAACCTTATTCATATTTTTTCATAAAAAAAAAAAAATTGACATTGGGTTACTTTATAAAAAGAATACAAGTTTTCAGTTAATTGCTTTTATGTAATTCAATTTTTTTTTCTATGATGTTGTTTGTTTTAATCAACATTATTAAATTAAATTCAAGATTGATAAGTTAATCTCTAAATAAATCAATCCACAACCTAGTCAACCCAGTCAAAATCTAATGTTGAAATTAAAGCATATTACCCCTTCTCAAGTTTATGGGGTAATGGTCTCATGGACCCGTCTCGTAGAAAAAACAAAAAACACTTGATAGCAATGGTTTCATGGACCATCCCGCTAGCCTATATCGTGAAAAAAAAATGCAAATGGAAATAGTCTTACAAACCCATCTCACACTGCAAATTCATATCCATCTTACGTGTTGACTATGTTACAAAAAATAGACTGATAAGAATTATAGAAAAAAAAAAAAGAGAGAGAGACTTACTGTCATGACAATGACAAGACGTGATTTAGAAATATTATCATTTATTATTCATTTCCATAAAGAAAGTAACAAGTCTTATGTATCCATCATTATCATGCAAAGTAAGCTTCCTAGTGTTAACCTTATTCATATTTTTTCATTAAAAAAAAATGACATTGGGATACTTTATAAGAAGAATACAAGTTTCCAGTTAATTGTTTTTATGTAATTTAATTTTTTTTCTGCAATGTTGTTTGTTTTAATCAACATTATTAAATCAAATTCAAGATTGATAAGTTAATCTCTAAATAAATCAATCCACAACCTAGTCAACCCAGTCAAAATCTAATTTATTAAACCACTTAACATATTTAAATATGTGCAATACTTATTTTCACAAAATCTTATCAATAAAATATCTTCATTAGTTCTATTATTAAAATGATGATGTCACAATTAACTCTTTTTTAGATGAGTTTAGATTGATTTTATTTTATTTTTAATTTCTGAGAAATAAAGATATATAAAAATATTTATACTTTATATCTTCTTTTATTCAAGTACTCTATCTATTTAAGTACTTGATAAACTAGTGTCTGTACATAAATTTGTTTACTTTGATTTATCTAATAAATGTAAGGTTTACATAAAGTAACTATGGAATAATAAAAGTATTAACAATAATAAATCATAGATTTAATTTCTCTGAATTTTAAATTTAGTGTGAATAAATTCAAGGGATTTCCAAGATAAATAGTACAGTATTAGCCTTTCAAAAAATTGAGAATCTCGCACTCTTCACTTTGTCTATAGTTTTACCTATATTATTGTTATAAATTAAGGATAGTTAAAACTACTGATATTTCTCGCACGCTCTTAAAACTATAGTTTTTTTTAATTTGTTCCTCATTTTATTTTTGATAATTTAGTTCTAATTAAAGATCAATTAATTTTGATATATTATGAAAAGATAGGATAGAATGAAGAGGAACCAAAATAAAAAAGACACAAAACATGAGTCTCGTGCTATAAGTTTCACAAATGATGCACTTTGGTTCTTAAATTTTGAAAATCACGCAAATCATACAATTTCAGTATCTCAATATTTTTAAGATCACCAAAATAAATGATATTTGTGTTAAATGACTTTATATGATAATGAAAGCTCATATTAAATATTTTATTTACCTTTAAAGTTTGTGGAAAAAAAATCTGATTTTTAGTTGATTTTTACTTAAAAATAAACATGATAAGTATTTGTTTTTCTTAACACCACTGATAACCTCTTGGAATATATGTTATTGTTAATGTATGAGAATTTACGTGGACAGAATTTTAGGATTTCTAGAAAAATTAATTATCTCAAATTTTGTTATATTTTGGGTTTTTATTTTAATTAATTTGGATTTTCTTTCTTACTTTTTAATATTTTTAGATGAGACTGAAATATTTTATATAAACTTTAAAAACAACACTGAAATTTATTCATATATGTATTCTGTGTTACAATTACTTGTATAAATGGATGATTCATGCAAATTATAGAAGACGATTGTCACAAACTAAAATTTGAAGATGAAATTGAGGAATCTCAAGGAGCAAACTAAAAATTTAATAAAATCTGACGAAGTCGTTTCAGAAGCCAAAAAATTAAGAACATAAAAATAATGGAATCACATCAACATCACTAGTAGTATAATGTTCCCTTTCAGTTAGAATAGATAATTGAGGGTGTTCGGGAGGGCGAACAAAAAAAAATTGCACTTCTCGCTTTATATCTTCTAGATTTATAAAGTAAATTTGTATCGGTTGTTTTTTTCTAGGTGGTCTAACCTGTTTTTTATTAAAATTTAAAATTTTTATTTAAAATTATATTTTTATATTTTTAAATATATTTTAAAAAAGAACAACTAATATACTATCTTTTCTCTAAAAAATTTACAGCAAGGAGTTTTAGGCTTTTAGATCCACAAGTGTACGAACCCATCTCGTGGAAAATTTGTTGCAGTGTCCTTTCCATCAAAATCCTTTCTGTTTTGATATAAAAACTTTATTTCGTGCACCCTTGAAATAGAAAGATTAAAATAAAGTTGAAAGGATTGGTTTTTTTTGTTTTTTTTTTCAATGATCATTTAATTTTTTTATATTAATTTTCAAGTTTTGAGATTAAGTTCATAGCTCTTTTCTCTTTAAAGACAAGAAATATACCACAAGATTTATTTCAAGTTTTGAATTTAATATTAATAATTATAGCTTCCTAAAATAAGTATATTTAGTTAATAAAAATCGCTCTCACTTTTGTTCTCTCATCTCTCTCTCACTTTAGTATGAGTTTTAGGCTTTTAGAGCCCCCAAGCTACGGCCCCATCTTGTGTGAAAAAAAAGCATGATGGCAATGGTCTCATTAACGTAGAAAAACGCAAATAGTTATAGAATTAAGTTTTTAATATGAGATAGTTTATATAATTTTTAGATTTTATTAATCAAATAGTCATGAGTTAAAATTTTATTAATTTATTTTATAAAAAATAAATATAAAATAATATAAACTTATATAAGTTTCAAATCAAAAAGCCTTTCATTTAAAAAGATGATGTATATTAAAAAATTATATAAATTTTTATTTTGAAACCTTGTATAATATATTAAGCGTTTAGAATAAAATAATTTTTTGGAAAGTTTTCAAGTTTTGAGATTAAATTCATAGCTCTTTTCTCTTTAAATACAAGAAATAATCAAATCAATATTAAAATAACTTATTAATATTCTCTTTCAAGTTTATTAAAATAATAAGGAACAAATCTTACAAATTAAAAAGTTAAAAGAGAACGAAATTGAAAAAAATATATATAATTTCATAAATTATCTCAAATAAAATAAATAATCAAAATAACTTGTAAGCTCAAAAGTCATAAAAAAATACAAATTCAAAGGAACTTTGAGAAATTCAAATGAACTTGATGATAATAATGAAAGGAGAGTAAGAAAATATCTAGATATTTATATACAATGTATGATTTTATAATAATTTCATGTGATAATAACATGAAGGATTTTTTTTTTTTCAATTTGAATATTTATATTCACAAAATCTGATCAATAAAATATCTTCATTAAATACATAGCAATTTACGTTAGGAATATTGATAAAAAAAATAAATATAACTAGAAAACAAACACAATTTTTTTTTGATAATATTTGAGAAAAAGAGTATCTAATTCTAGTAAAGCATTTAAATTTTCATTGAAAGATGCATCATATATTAATCTAAGGTCCATTTTTCATTAACTAATCAGAACGCTTGAGATTTATTTTTTATGCTTAAGCATTTAATTCTTTTTTATACACTAAATTGAAATTAAAGCATATGACCCCTTCTCAAGCTTATGAGGTTACGGTCTCATGGACCCATCTCGTAGAAAAAACAAAAAAAGCTTGATAGCAATGGTCTCATGGACCATTCCACTGGTCTATATCATGGACAAAAATACAAATGATAATGATCTTACGGACCATCCCACTAACCCATATCGTGGAAAACCCATATCGTGGAAAAAATACAGATAGCAATGGTCTTATAGACTAATCTAACACTGCATTCATTTTTTACTTGTTGACTGTGTTACAAAAAATACTGATAAGTACTTTAGAAATAGATAAAAGAACACTTGTTTGAAAATTCTATTTTGCAATGTATGATTTGAAAATTCTATTTGGCAAGCTGAATTCTTTTGAAAATTATATTTGAACAGTAGGCGAGCCGAATAAAAAAAGAGAGTGTTCCCTCATCTTAATGGTATTTAAAGTTGGCTAGCATTATTTTTGAAAGTTTTTTTATTTAAAATTTTATTAAAATAATATTTTTTATCTTAAAAATATTTTAAAATCAGCATATCAAAAAATTTAAACATATATATTATTATCACAAATTAGGAATAGTTAAAACTAGTGATATTTCTCGCTTGCCATTAAAACTATAGTTTTTTTTTAATTTGTTTCTCAATTATTGAAACAATAATATTTTTAATATTATCATTCCCATACTTGTTTACAAAAATCATTTCTATTAAACCACATTAATATGTTTAAATTAAAGTATATTATCCCTTCTTAATTAAGGAACAAAAATTAAACAAGTTTACGAATTACCCATCTCGTGGAAAAAACGCATGATGGTTGGAAATGGTCTCACGAACTCATAAATGCATGATGGTAATTGTCTGGAGGATCCATCCTGAGGGAAAAAATGCACGACGACTAAGTACTTATAAAATACTTATTTCGTGTACTCTTGAGATTGGAGGATTGCCACCATATATTTTTGCGGTTGAAGAAATACAGTAGTTTAGGGAATTTTATTAAATATATTAAATTAATATAAGAGGTGCATCCTTAAAGTTATTTGGATAAAAAACTGAATTAGTTTTTCAATTTATATACGGTAGATTTAGATAATTTTATCCAATTTTTATTTGGCATATCCAGGAAAAATCTATCAAGAAATGAAGATATTCTGAAAAATGATAAAAAATAAATCAAACCAAAAGATGGACCAAGTTTGTCACGGTAGTGAGCCATCAAAGTGATGGGGCAAAAACTTGATGTAGAGATAATTATTTATTTGTCAAAACAATTAATTATTCTAGAGGAAAAACCGTACTCAATTTCATTTGATCAAAGTCACACCATCAAAGAAAACAAGAAAAAAAGGTATTTAATTGATAGAATAATAATAATAATAAGTTGGTATGTTAATATATAAAAATATAAAAATCTACTAAAATAGGTGGACTCGAATAGCTCTTAATATTCACGTATCTTATCTTGCAGGCAAGAAGAAATAATAAAAGCAAGTGATGTTCTTTTCTCTGATTGTAAATGAATGGAGGCATCAATACCAGAAACATGGACATTTTTTTTTTTTTAATTCGAATACTTATATTCATGAAATATGATGAATAAAATATCTTCATTAGTTTAATTATTAGGATGATAATGTCACAATTAATTTTTTTAGATGAGTTTGGATTGATTTTAATTTATGAACAGTATATATATATAAAATCCTTATATTTTATATCTTCTTTTATTCAAGTTCTCTAATTGATTTTTTTTATTTAAATACTTGATAAACTAGTGTCTGAGCATAAATTTGTTCACATTGATTTCTCTAATAAATGTAAGGTTTATACAAAGTAACTATGGAGTAATAAGAATATTAACAATAAAATTTATTTATAAATAAATCATAGATTTAATTTCTCTAAATTTTAAATTTAGGGTGCATAAATTCAAGGGATTTCCAAGATAAATAGTACAATATTAGCCTTTCAAAAATTAAGAATCTCCCACTCTTCCTCCTCAAGGAATTAATTAGTGGGTAGTTAAAACTATAGTTTGTTCTATTTTCTCCACTTCGTCTATAGTTGTACCTATATTATTATCACAAATTAAAAATAGTTAAAACTAGTGAATTTCTCGAACGTTGTTATAAGAAAATTTTGGAAATTTTTATTCAGTTACAAGATAATAAAAATAAAAATCAACAAAAAGAAATAATAAATAAAATTATAAAAGTAAAATATGTTTTTTTTAATTATGTAAATTTTTTGTTCTCAAAACAAAAGGAGTTTTTATTAGCATTATAGTTTATTGAATATAAAGTAACAATAATAGCCCCATCTTAATAATTTAAACTAAAAAAAATGTATATTTTCAAGCAACCAAGAGGCAGCCATCCTTCCAAGAAAACCATCGTTACTAACGCCATCAACATCTGAAGTAATAGCCCCATCTTAATATAAATGCTGATCAATTATTATTATTATCAAAAATACTAAATGATGTTATTGTGTATGTATTTATAAATTATTATTCATTGTAATTGTATAATTATGAATTTGTTCTCGCAACAAAAACTAAAAAAATTAAGCTTTAAACGAATATATTCATATAGTACTATTCATTATAATTGTATAATTATAAATTTGTACTTAAAAAAAAACAACGAATTCAGCTTTGAGAGTAAGATTAATTTTTTATAATAAATACAAAATTGTATAATTTTTTTAGGTTTGATTATATTGAGTTAATTCTTTATATATTTTTTTAATTTCATTTTTTATTATTTTTTAATCTATAACTAATCTATCAAATTACAAATGTTTTTTTTTTAATTTCAACTCCCTATAATTTTTTAATCTTTTAAATTTTATTCTTATTATTTTAATTACTATTATTTTATATGAAATAATTTTTAAAATTATTTGAGAATTTTCCTAGTATTTAATCTAATTTTTAATATATTTTCCCACTATTTGTTTTAATAAATCAACCAAGAGGCATCTTTCCTACTAAACACAAACTTTTTAATATAATTTTCCCACTATTGTTTTTTTAGTTTTAACAAACTAAAAGATTATTTGAGAATGAGAATAAATTTAAACCCGTGTTTTTTTAAAAAAATATTTTTTTATTTTAAAAAAATGCATGATGGCACCATCCAACGGGCCCATCTTGTGGAAAAACAAGAAGAAGCAGGAAGGCATAGGACGGCAATGTCCTCTTCATCCCATTTTTTTTATTTTGATATTACCGTGATTGTTGTTATTTTTAAAAAATTAAATTGTATTTTTTTTTAACTTTAAATTAATATATTTTTTTAATATTTTCAGATCATTTTCATGTGTTGATATAAAAAATAATTTTAAAAAAATAAAAAATATATTATTTTAATGCATTTCCAAACAAAAAAAACATTTTGAAAATAAATGATAACCACACTCTCAAACACCTCTAAGTATTGCTCTCGTTGATTTATTTTCCTTGTCAAGACTTTACTGTTCATCCTTTTATATATTATTGTAGATGAACTATTTAAAATTTTATTTTTTTTAATTTCTTTTTTACAATTTATTTCTAATTAAACTTCAGTTGATTTTGATTTCTTATGAAAATATAGAATTGAAAGAAGAGAGACTGGAAAAAAAAAACATCAAATATGAGTGTCATGTCATAAGTTTCGCAAAGAATGCACTTTGTTTCTTAAACTTTAAAAATCATGTAAATCATACAATTCCAATACCTCAATATTTTTTTCAATTTGATATTGATACAAAAATTTATTTTTATTATTTTTTAATCTCTAATTAAGAGAGGAGAGAGAAGTTGTTAGATTATGGCGATAGAAAAAGAAAAGTGTTTCGACATCGATTTAGACCATCAAAACAAACGATATTTGTGTCAAATGATTTTATTTGACCAGGAAAGCTCATATTAAGTTCTTTTTTTTTTATCTTTAAAGTTCTTGAAAAAATAAATATAATCTTTGATTGATTTTCTACCTTGAAAGAAACATGATAAGTTTTTTTTTAATCTTAACACTACTGATCACTTCTTTAAATATAAGTTATTGTTGATGAATGAGAATTGAAGTGGATAAAATTTTAGGATTTCTAGAAGAATTAATTCTCTCAAATTTTGTCATATTTTCTGTTTTTATTTTTATTAACTTGGGTTTTCTTTCATACTTTTTAATATTTTTGGATGAGAATGAAATATTTTATATAAACTTTAAAAACAACTCTGAGATTTATTCATATATATTTTGTGTTACTCTTTACTTATATAAACGGATGAAGCATGGAAATTATAGTACTTTCTTATTATAATACTTTTAATCTGAATATCTTTGAGGAAAAAATGCATGATGGAAATGTTCTCTCGGACCCACCTCATGGGGAAAAAAATGCATGATGGAAATGTTCTCTCGGACCCACCTCATGGGGAAAAAAATGCATGATGGCACCATCCAACGGCAGTGTACTCTTCATCACAATCCCTTTTGTTTTCGTTTTGATATTATAAGTATTGCTTGCATGGATTTTTTTACTCCGCAAGGCTTCACTGTTTTCTCGATTAATATTGAGGATGGATTTTATAAAATTTTATATTTTTTCAATTTAGTTTTTAAATTTGATTTTTAATGATTTAGTTCTAATTAAAAATCAATTGATTTTTATTTTTTATATAAAAACATTAAAAAATATTAAACATTGATGCCATGTTATAATTTTACAAAAGAAGCCCTTTTATCCTTGAATCTTAAAAGCAACACTGATATTTATTCATATAATTCCGTGGTACTATTATTTATATAAATAGATAAAGCATGAAAATTATAGAAGGCTATTATTACAGATTAAATCTTGAAGAGATAATAAAAGCTATGAATGAATGGATGGCACTTGAATAGCTCTGAATGCTCACATACCTTATTTTCTAGGTAAGAAAAGATAATAAAAGCACGTGATGTTTTTTTCTCCAGTTGTAAATGGATGGAGATATCAATATCAAAATAAATATGAACTAGTTAGAATAATTATAAGTAACTAATATAATAGGTTTTAATATTAACTTTTAATATATATAAAATGAAAGATATCAGGAGTTGATTAATGTTGAAATTAAAGTATATTACCCCTTCTCAAGCTCATGGGGCAATGATCTCATGAACCTGTCTCTCGTAGAAAAAACAAAAAATACTTGATGGCAATGGTTTCATGGACCAT
This sequence comes from Populus davidiana, assembly GCA_030145905.1. Taxonomy (NCBI): domain Eukaryota; kingdom Viridiplantae; phylum Streptophyta; class Magnoliopsida; order Malpighiales; family Salicaceae; genus Populus; species Populus davidiana. The sequence continues at coordinate 4,978,040 of CM057806.1, forward strand.
AGTCTATATCATGAAAAAAATGCAAATGACGATGATTTTACAAACCATCCAACTAGCCTATATTGTGGGGAAAATGCAAATAGTAATGGTCTCACAGGCCCATCCGACACTGCAAATTCATAAGCATCTTAGTTGTTGATTATGTTATAAAAAATAAATCGATAAGTACTTTAGAAATAAAAAGAAGACTTATTTTCATGATAATGACAAGAAGTATTTTAGAAATATTTATTATTTGTGGTTCATTTTATCAACGATACTGTTTGATTTTGCCATCGCCATCAAAATTAAGGCATGATTTTCCACACGTTATTCCCATAATGAAATTAGCAAGTCTTATGTATCTATCATTGTCATGCAAAGTCAGCTTCCTAGCATCAACATTTTATTCGTATTTTTTCATAAAACATTCAGTAACTTTATAAGAAGAATACAAGTTTTCGATTAATTACTTTTATGCAATTCATTTTTTTTTCTAAGATGTTGTTTTAATCATCATCATTAAATTAGATTCAAGGTTGATAAGTTAATATGAAACCTAAATTGATTATTATTTTAAAAAACTCAAGTGAGAGTTGACTCAATCAAACCTTATCAATCAAACAAATCAATCCACAATCTAATCAACTCAGTCAAAATTCAATTTATTAAATCATATAACATATTTAAATATGTGCAATATATATTTTAATACCAAAATAAATATGAATTAGTTAGAATAATTATAACTAACTAATATAATAGGTAACCAAAATTCAATTTATTAAATAACGTAACATATTTAAATATGTGCAATATATATTTTAATACCAAAATAAATATGGATTAGTTAGAATAATTATAACTAACTAATATAATAGGTTTTAATATTTATTTTTAATATATATAAATGAAAGATATTATGATCTTTTGATTGATGATGTTAAGCCACGTATGTTTATAAAAATAATTTCTATCAACCAAATGATGTGTTTAAGAGTTTGCAAGATGTATTTTGAATTTAATATTAATAATTATAGCTTCCTAAAATAAGTTTATTTAGTTAATAAAAATTGGTCTATTTTTGTTGTCTCGTCTCTCTCTCTCACTTTTGTTCTTTCTTCTTCTTCTTCTTCTTCTTCTTCTGAGCTGCTTTGTCTCTCTTTCTGTCCCCCCATGATCTCTCAATCCATCAAAATACTAAATACATTGCATTTAGCATTAATAAGAATTATACCCATTGAATTATACATATTAATCACTTGATGAAAAAATAAATATGACTAAATACAAAAAAATTAAAAAAATAAATACAAATACAAAAAAATTTATTAATTAGTCGGTGGTTGCATTCTAACACACTAAATTGAGATTTATTTTTTTATACAAGATGAAATTGAAATTAAAACATATTATCCCTTCTCAAGCTTACGGGGCAATATGGTCTTACAAACTTATCTCATCTCCTAGAAAAAACTCTTGATAGTAATGGCCTCACAGACCCATCTCACACTGCACATTTCTACTCATCTTACTTCTTTAATTGTGGATTCAATCAATGTTATTAAAATAAATTTCAACATAAAATTATTTTTAATATCACTATATCAAAAAAAATTTTAAAAAAAATTATATAAAAAAAAATCAATTTTTTATTCTATTTTTATTTGGAACACAGTACCAACTAATTATTAAAATCTAGTTTAGCTTGAGAGGATGTGATTAAATTAATTATTTTGATAAATGTGGTTGATTACATTCCTATCCACCACGTTGATTATTCTTCATTTTCTTTGCTCTTTTTATGTTTCACTACTTGATGATTCAAAAGTTATTTATTAAAAAAAATTAATTATGGAATGATATGGTAGTTGGATCTATTTGTTTTTTTTTTTGTGGTTAAATTCATTATTTTGATAAATATTTGGGGGGGAATAAAATTAATTATTGCTAGAGAGGCATTGGAGTGTTTGATATTTTGCAAAGACATGGAATTCGATGCCAAGGGAACGTAAGATTGTTGTTGACTGCTAGCGTCAACGTGATAAAGCAATTAATTATAGTGAAAATAAAATAGTTAACAACGACAAGCTGAATTCAAGTTAGATTTAAAGTTGGATAATAATTATTTGTTGAAGTATTTTTATTTTAAAATAATATATTTTTTATTTTTTTATAAAATACTTTTAATATTAGTATATTAAAAATTCAATAAATATATATATAAAATAATTTTAAATAAAAAAATAAAATTTTATCTGATTTTTATTTGAAACACAATACCAACTGGGGCATATCCAGAAAAAATCTATTAAGTAACGAAGATATTCGAAAAATGACTGAAAATAAATCAACCAAAGCCGTGGAATTAATTAGAAACCAAAAGATAGACCAAATTTGTCTCTACAATGAGCCATCAAAGTGGTGGGGCAAAAACTTGATGGAGAGATAATTATTTATTCATCAAAACAATTATTTATTGAGGAGGAAAACCCAAACTCAATTTCATTTGATCAAAGTCACACCATCAAAGAAAACAAGAGAAAAAATTTAATTGATATAATAATAATAATAAAAACAAATCTACTAAAATGGGTGGCACTTGAATAGCTTTGAATGTTCACATGCCTTATCTTCTAGACAATAAGAGATAATAAAGGCAGATGATGTTCTTTTCTCTAGTTATAAATGGATGGAGACATCAATACCAAAATAAATATGAACTAGTTAGAATAATTATAACTAACTAATATAATAGGTTTTAATATTTATTTTTAATATATATAAAATGAAAGATATCAGGAATTGATTAATGTTGAAATTAAAGCATATTACCCCTTCTCAAGCTTACGGGGCAATGATCTTATGAACCTGTCTCGTAGAAAAAACAAAAAATGCTTGATAGCAATGGTTTCATGGACCATTTCACTGGCCTATATCATGAAAAAAATACAAATGATAATAGTCTCACAAACCTATCTTATACTGCAAATTCCTATCCATCTTACGTGTTGACTGTGTTACAAATAATAGACTGATAAGAACTAAGAATTATAGAAAGATAAAAAAAAAAAAAAAAAGACTTATTGTCATGACAATAACAAGAAGTATTTTAGAAATATTATCCTTAATTGCATAAAGAAAAAAAATATTATCCTTTGTTGTTCATTTCCATAAAAAAAAATAGCAAGACTTATGTATCCATAATTGTCATGCAAAGTAAGCTTTCTATCATTACCCTTTTATTCATGTTTTTCCATTAAAAAAAAACTGACATGTGGTAACTTTATAAAAAGAATACAAGTTTTCGGTTAATTGTTTTTATGCAATTCAATTATTTTTTTTCTACAATGTTGTTTGTTTTAATCAGCATTATTAAATTAGATTAAAGATTGATAAGTTAATTTGGAATCTAACTTGATTCAGGTTTTAAAAAACTCAAGTGAGAATTGACTCAATCAAACCTAATTAACCAAATAAATCAATCCACAACCTAGTTAAAATCTAATATATTAAACACTTAACATATTTAAATATGTGCAATATGTATTTATTTTGATTTTAATATTAATAATTATAACTTTTTAACATAAGTTTATTTAGTTAATAAAAACCGTACACATATGGGTTTTAGTCATAATAGTTCTTTAATCAAAATGCTGCAGAACTTAGAATAGATACCTACTTTCAAATCTAGTTTCACTTGGATTTTTTTTTTTGATAACCCGGGGTGTCCGGGCCAGCTTGCGCGCACCACAACTAATCCCCGGACCCACTGAACATCCTGCAAGCCCAGTAAGCAGGTAAGACACCGCGAGGGTGACAAGGTACACAAAGAGGGTTCGAACACATGACGTTCGTAAAGGCAAGCCTTGCAGTTGACCAATAAGCTAGACCATCAAGTGTGTTTCACTTGGATTTTAACTAAACCATATGTTGACCTAATAGATTAATATAGTTTAATCAGTGTAACTCCTATCTAGTTTAATAAAACCTAGTTTGAAAGTAAAGTTCTAAATTCTTGGATTTAATAACACCTCTCCTGGCTCTCAATCCATTGAACACAAATGAAAAAAAGCCTTACGTACAGATGTTTGGGTTTGTTTAGGGATTCGTTATAGCAAAAAGGCTCAAAAGGTTGGATATGTTCGTACAGGAGTGTTTGTTTATATTTCTGTCATATTATTAATGTTAATCAAGTAATTTCGTATTGATATCCTTCCGTAACATGTCTATTAGCAAGATCCTTGATCTATGGAGGAAAATAATATTGCTAAAAAAGCAATATATCAAAATGTGGAAGGCAACTCTTATAAATAATCATAAAATTTCTTGATATCCTTATGTAGCATGCCACCTTATTTATTTCTTGTTGTTGCTGATATTTTGTATAGTCCTCCTTTTATATCTCAAAATTCAAGACATGCCATGCATGTCTATTGTTTAATAAAACAAATGAATTTGCATTGAAAATTTCAGTTTTAAAAAGAAAAGCATGATCTTCTAAACATAAAAATGGAACCCACAACCACAAGGTTAAGAACTAGACAGATTGATAGAATTGCAGCTTTGTATTTTTTAATTTATATTAAGAAGAGATTGTTTTTTAAGGTATTTTTTGCTTAGAAATAAATTAAAATAATATTTTTAAAATTATTTTTAACATCAGCACATTAAAATGATTTAAAAACATCAAAAAAATAATTTAAAATAAATAAATAAAATTTAATTTTAAAAAAAACTTTTAAAGATGTAAATCTTAATACATATAGAATCAACACTATTGGCTACAGAACTCAATGTCGGCCAGACAAAGAGGGCCATTGATTGGCCTAGAACAAGTAACACACAGAGCCTTCAAAATCCCAACACTTTCGAGCTGGTGGCCTCTGATTGGCGTGATCAACCACCACCATCTCCCCTCCTCCATAATGGATTTCCCTGCTATGCTTAGACTGAGACTAAAATCATTGCCCTCAGATCTTGAGTTTGTTTAACTTGGACTACCAAAAAGAATTATTGGCCCAACGACCCAAATCCATGGCCCACTCTGATATTCATGGGCTCTAGATCTGGCCTTCTGATACATGTGTGAAAAAATATCATAAACTTTCTTTAAAAAAAGAACAAAATAGTTAATAAAAGAAAAGGAGTCTTGTTAAACCTCCTCTGATCTGAAAAGTTTATCAATCAATTTAAAACTTTAATTATGTTTTATTTTAAATTAGTTTAAAAATTGATTTGATTAAATCTAGGGGAAGTAAGATGAAGGATTTAAAAAAAATACAAAATTTTATTTAAAATAATTAAAAAGATATATTTTGACATTCACCTCGCAAACTCATAATCTTAACAGTTACACGAATCTTTTTGTTACAATATCAATATATTTATATATTATAAACGTAAAAACGAGCAAGTACCAATAAGCTGGAATAGCTCAGTTGGTTAGAGCGTGTGGCTGTTAACCACAAGGTCGGAGGTTCAAGCCCTCCTTCTAGCGAGTTGGCCTTTTTCTTTTATTCCGGCTAATGCATGATGTTATCATTTTTTTTTTTTTAAGGAAAACTTTTTGAATCCAAAAACCAAGAGCAGAATATTTTTTCGAAGGACAGCTTCGCTATAAAAGAACAAAGAATGAAAGCCACCATGCTTGGCTTTACTATTCATGTTGATAAAATAAATTCTGTACCCGAATCCGATTCTTTCTAATAACACTACTTGGATCCCTGAAGTCAACTAATTAGACTTTCAAGACCAAGTTCCTGAGAGATATATAACTTGAGATTAATCCAAGAAAGCCAGCCACGAGTAGGGAGATTTAAGGTTATGTTTGACATCTTTTTGCTTTCAAAAATATGTCAGGAGTTGTTCTTTCTCCTTCTCTTTTCAAAAAAAATAAAACTGCCAACAAATTTTGAAAGAATACTTGAATGCTTGATCTGAACTACTTATAAGGCTAATAAAACATGAATCAAAACCACAAGTAACTCGTTGTGAAGGCCAGATTGTAGTGTCTTGAAAGAGCTCCTCATTTATGGGAAAGGAGGAGTTTAGACTTGGCAGAATTAAGGCTCTAATAAGCTCTTATGTAGGCTAAGAAATGAAAAATACAAGGCGGTGAGGGATCATTTGTGTCCCATTTGATTAAAATGTAAGCCCATGCGAGAAACTGTGCGTAACTTTGCTCAGATGTTAGGTAGTGTAGTGATAGTTGTTTTTTTAAATATTTTTTATTGAAATGATATAAAAATATTAAAAAAATAATAATTTATAATAAAAGAAAAATTAAAAATTATGTTTTTTCAAAAACAAACCTACTTTAGAAAACTTGACTAAACTAACTTAATTGAGAAGCAAATAGCCTTAACCCATATAAATTCTCAAGGTTACTATATTTTAGGATATATAAGCGTCAAAGGAGTGCTTATATATTCTCTACGAGAATAGATGGTTAGCGGTTTCTCTTGCATGTTGCAGAGAGAAAAGAATAAGATTTTCTTATTCTCTCTTGTATCAAGTTAGTACGATAGATCGAGAGAAAGTGATATTGTATTATTAGACACTTTGGAATAACTGAATAATTTTATGTGATTTCTTATAATCTTTAATTATTTTATACTAGATTTCCTCTATCATTCGCTTATCGAGTAGATCTAAATTATTAAACAATATAATTTTTTTTAAAATGAAAGAGAGTTTATTACCATCAAACTTATCAATAAAAAATCATCTGTTCGAAAATTTGTACGTAACAGGTTCCCAGGTTCTTTTTTCAACCCTGAATAAGTTTTAATATTATATTTATTTGCCACAAATTAACATTTTTCCTTGAAAATCAGTTGATAAAATTTCATGGTTGAAAAATAGTTATCAAAAATCTTGTTAATATTAATTTATCAATAGAAAAATAATTTTTCAGACGAAAGAACTTGTTGCTACATAAAAATCTTCCGCAAAAACTATTACCAATAGCTTACCAACGACCACCAGCCATGGATGATTATTACCAACAGCTTACCGATTGCCAACAGTTGTTGTCTTTGACAAAAATAAAATCTATGTTAGATCGTGTTCGTTGTTTTTGTTGTATGTTTCGATACTAAGATCCTTTCTGATGAGCATCGCAGCTTCTGTGTAATTGACTTTCACATGCTAACGAAGAATAAAACTAACTTTTAGCTGAAGAAATTTCGAGCCGCCTAAAATAATGCAGGTCCGTGAACGAGTACCCTAAATGACACTCCCTTACTTTCAGACTTTATTTGATTTTGAAGTATTTTGACAACCAATTATCTCTTTTTTACGTTGAAAAATACAGATAATTAAAAAAGTGAATGATATTATACTGAACAAAATATCTATCCCCCAGCACTAGCTCGCAATCATATCAATTCACAAGATTTGAGGATTTAGGGGAGAAAATCTACTTGAAAAGCTTCTGAATTACAAAAGTAAGAGAAATACTCTCACGAAAGGATATGAAACTAATCTAAGTACTGGCCATGCAGATGCCTTGCATATGAGAGGGAACCTTATCATACCACTCTATCTGAAGTCCAAGAATCAATTCCCGTTGACATATTATATTGCCACTTCTTATGATATCGATCTGCCTCATGCTAATTTGGATGACAAGAGAATAAATTGACCTAGTTGCATTGATACCCTTAGCTAGGTGGCGTGATGGTTTGGATAGAGATTTGCAATCCCATTCCTTGAATATTTTGGGCTATAAATACGTAGACAATGCTGCACAAGATTGATATTGAGATCTAGTAGAGAAAGAAGAGAGTACTGGAGATGTTCCATTAGGAGATGTAATTAATTAGGGACAATGTTGAAGCTTCTTGATGCTTATCTTGAGTGTCTTCCATGAAAAGACAAAAGAGTAGAGACCGAGCCAAGAACGATTTGCCGGCAGGCTAGCAATATGTATGCTAGAATAAGTATTCCGCCAAGTCGTTCTTGGCTCAACTTTGCTCTTCGTTTTCTCATGCGAGCCTCTCAAGAGCTAATTGCGTGTCGATGGCACCTTGAGCCCAGACCTCGGAACCATGTTCTCAATCTTCGCTGAAGGTTTATTTTAATTTCATGCATTATTTTGTGTGTTGCTAAACGTATTTTATATATAAACCACATCATCAGGGATGGTGATTTTTTACTTTTGAATGTTACCTTCGTTAGTTTATATGTCAATTGAAAATAAATCTATTTTCTATATGATTTTAAAAACGAACTCTCTACACTGTTCAATGAACAGTGTCGAGAGCCTGTATGAACAATGTTTTCCCAAACAGAATTAGTGGAATAGTCTCTGTTTACCCAATCAAAAAGCTTCCTTAATTTTCTTACGATGCCGACACAGTCAATAATCTTTTTTCATAGTGTAAGAACAATCCCCAGGTGCATGCAGGATAGAATTACTGGTCCATATCATATCATATATATATATATATATATATATATATAGACAGAGAGGGAGAGGGAGAATCCAGGGGAAAAACCAGATCATGTCCACCAATTTGGACTACAATCCTTTTCAGTTGCCGGGAGAAAGCATATATATCTCGTAGTTATACTTTGGGCCCTGAGCATGTTATCAAGTAGTTGATGGAGGAGAGAGACTTCAGATTAAAGAGCGATAAATGAAATGAGTGCGATTGCCTCCAATAGAAATTAACCAACATTTCCAATAATTCTTTCTTATGAATGGATTTTTTGGTGTTGACAATAGGGCTAAAATACTTCATACTAAAAAGGTTAGGATATAAATGACCTAAATGAATATAGAAGGAGGTTTCTTTTTTCTTACCTCTTTTTTTTCCTTTACTTTCTTTTTTAAATTTTATCACTAACATTATGTTTGTATTCAATTTTTTTATTGCTTTATTTCAATATATCCTCTAGTGTTTGGTTAATATTAAATTAGTCTTTATAATTTATTTTGGTTTATTTTATATAAGGTTATTTCAATTTCAAATAAAAATTTTGATATTTGGTTTATATTCAATTTTATGAACGTTTATTTTTGTTATCATATAATCAAGTGAAAAGTAATTTTAAAAAACAAAGTTATGAACCCATTGGAGTTCATAACTTGAGTAGCAGGTTTGATAGGTTAAGCTATAAAAGCTCGAGTATGATTATCCATAGTTTCTTTAGATATAATGTTAGTTGACTTTAGAGTTTCTAAATTTTATTGTAAATGAATTTACAATGTAATTTTATCTCTTGTTAATGATGTAGCTAAGATGTCAATTAAATTAAACACAATTAGATCTTATAATTAACCAATAATTTGATCAAATTAGCCTCTACAACCCTCAAACTTTCAATTGAGTCACATGTGGTCCCTTTGTGCAACAAAAGTTCATTTTTTATCTCTCACATGTACACACCTAGATGGATGACAAAACTGTAATTAACAATACATCGGAAAATGTAAGGTTTGACCTATCAAAGTTAAATAAAATGATTGGTTTGATATTTTTAAACAACTTGAATGACTAAATGAAGCAAGTTTACCTATTATTAAAGATATGTTTGATATTGTAATACATAAAACTTTTCAAAGTATTTTTTTATTAAAAAATGCTTTTAAATAATTTTTTTTATTTTTAAAATTAACATATTAAAATAATTAAAAAGCACTAAAAAAATATCAATCTGATATTTTTAAATGAAATATATTTTTTAAATACATCTAAAAATAAAAAATTAATCCGAAAAGGTGTTTTATTTTGGTGCAAAGTACTATAAAAATCAATGGCAAACAAAAGTAGTTAGGAGTGGAATAAAAGAAAAGGAATAGGAAGGGAGACATGTGAGCTTACATGGAGACATTTGTTGAATCTAGGGCTAATAAATCCTCAAATACTCTCCTAAATCCCTACATTCAATATTAAAAACCTTTTCTTTTACAACAATATTAAAAAAGTTTAATCTCAAATAATTAAATTATAAATATTTAACAAACCTGTTAAGAATGTGGAGGCCGTAAAGTTGGATGATGGGCTTTAGGGCACACTAGGCAATTATTGTGGCACTAAGCAAATGGGGTTACGTGGATAGATCTGTAAGGAGTTTAAGAATATAATTAAGAGGTGTGATTAGCTTATGGTTGTCCCAAGAGACTAAACATGACAGCTAATTAGGTTCCTTGTGGAAAAAAGCTAAGATGGATCATACCTTTTCAATAATTTTAATATAGTTTTCTTTGGAGCTGTTGACCTTACATTTATTTTTTTTAATTCAACTTGTCCAAGATATTAAAGCTGTAAAAGAATCTACGTAGAAGTAATAAAATATATTTTTTTAGTAAATCAATGAAAACATTACAAGGTTGTTTTTTTTTTTTTTTAATTTAAAATTCTTCTGATTGAACATGTTGGAGACAATCACTCTATTATAAATAGAAGTGAGTAAAAAAAACAAAAAATTAATTAAACCGAGAAAACTAGAAAAAAATAACTAAAAAAACCGAACCATGAAAAAATTGATTAAACAGATTAAAATTTTGAAAAAACCAACCGGTTCGGTTCGGTTTCTGTTTTATAAACCTAAAGTGAAAAAACCAAACCAAACCAAACAAAAAAAAATTGAAAAAACAGAGTCAAATCGGAGAAAAACCGAGTCAAACTGAAAAATCAAGCCAAACGTTTTGAACCGGTTTTGTCCTAAAAAACAAACTGAACGGAACAGAACTGAAAGTGGTCGGTTTGAACCGATTTCGGTTTGGTTTTGGTTTTTTTTTAATTTTGGTTTGGTTATTGCAAACCATTAAACTAATGAGGAGTTTTTTTTTATTCAAACCCAAAAGAAAATCAGATGGGTTAGATCTAACATTCCATATTATAAACTTAATGACTTTTTCATTCTTCTTCTTTTTTTAAATAGTTTAGGGCACTCATGAATTACTTTTAAGATTTTCTTATCGCCTAATAAGTAAGTCATTTGTATGTAAGTATTTGATTATTGTTTTTAAGATAGAAAAAACAAAAATAATAAATTTATAAATATATTTGGTTAAAAATATAAAAATATAAAATAAATATGTAATAGTTTTGAAATAATTTTTTGTACTTGGAAAATAAAAAATGCATAAAGATATGTCCATTATATTTTTATTATTTTTATTTTTTCCGTTTTAAAATAGTAATCAAACATTACATAAATAAATGTTATATAAATGAATGAATATAAAAAAAAATTCATTTTTATGTCACTGTATTAAATTATTAGCATTACTATTTGAAAGAAAATCATTTCTCACTTGATTCTAGCACCATTCAACGATATATATATATACATGCTAGCCTTGGTACCCGCGCTATGCCGCGGGTCTTTTTTTTTGTATAAAAATATAAAAAAAAAACAAAAATTTAAAAATCTTGGGTTTGGCTGCAACGCCTGATCTAAAAGTAATATTTATAATATTAATAATAAAATTAAACTTGCATGACCCAAGTTTAAGTGAGCCTAATTGCAACACCGGACTCAAGAATTTTGGATGTGGGTCTGGCTATAAGGTCGTGTTATAAAAATGTAATAATTAAATAAACTAATTAAAAAAAACAAAGAAAAAAAATCAACAGAAAGGAAAAAACTAATGAAGAAAAAGAAAAAAAAATTAAATTAATTGGGTTAACCCTTTAAACCAGGTTATCCCGTAAAACCTGAGCTTTGCGTAATGAAAGTATGATAACTAAATAGAAAAAAAATGACGGGTTTACCCAGAATTAATTGGGTTAACCCATCAAACCAAGTTAATCTGTCAAGCTCAGGATACGTATCATGAAAGTATGGAAGTCTGATAACTAAATAGAAAGAAAATTAACTTTAACAAACTAAACTAAATGAAAAAAAAAACTCGTCAAATCAGGTCAACCCATCAAACTCGAGATCCGTATCATGAAAATCTGATAACTAAATAAAAAAATTTAACATTAACAAACTAAATCAAACAAAAAAATTCATTAAAAAAAATTAAATTCTATTTAGTTATCAAACTTTCATGACGTAAATCCCAGATTTTACGGAATAACTTGGTTTAAAGGGTTAACCCAATTAATTTTATTTCTTTTTCTTTTTCTTCATTAGTTTTTCTCTTTCAATTGATTTTTTTTCTTTTTTTTTTAATTAATCTATTTAATTATCACACTTTTATGACACGACCTTATAGCCAGACCCACATCTAATATTCCTGGGTCCGGTGTTACAGTGAGGCTCACTTAAACTTTGGTCATGCAAGTTTAATTTTATTATTAATATTATAAATATTACTCTTAGGTCAGGCGTTGCAGCAAAACCCAAGATTCTTGAGTTTGGCTGCAACACCTGACCTAAAAATAATATTTATAATATTAATAATAACATTAAACTTGCATGACCCAAGTTTAAGTGGGGGTGGCTGCAATATCAGATCCAATAGTCTTGGATGTAGGTCTGGCTGCAAGGTCGTGTCATATAAGTGTGATAATTAAATAGATTGATTAAAAAGAAAAAAAACAAAAAAAAAAACTAACAGAAAAAAAAACTAATGAATAAAAAGAAAAAAAATTAATTAACTGGATTAACCCGTCAAATCTGGAGTTTGATAACTAAATAAATGAAAAAATTAATGGGTTTACCTAAAGTTAACTAGGTCAACCCATCAAACCAAGTTAACCCGTCAAGCCAGGATACATGTTATGAAAATCTGATAATTAAATAGAAAAAATTTAATACCAACAAACTAAATCAAATAAAAAAAATTCATCAAAAAAACAAAAAAAATTAAAAACGAAAAAAAATAAGACAGTTAAATAATATAATATAATATAATAATAATATATTAATAATGAGTAAAGTGAGGCGTGAAAAAAAAAACACTTTCATTCACTGATGCCTAGGAATAATATAATATAATAATAATAATACAAATAAATAACACAAAATACAAACACACCCATTCACTATTTTCATTTCTTTTCTTTTCTTTTTCTTTTACATCCACAGTACAAATACAAATACAAATTCAAAATAAATAAATAAAAATACACCAACACACACATCCCCTTTTTTATTATTATTTTCTTTTCTTTTCTTTTCTTTTTCTTTTACATTAACATATTACAAATTTAAAATAAATAAACAAAAATTACATTAAAACTTTAAAATTTACAAAATGGTCCCTCAAAACTCCCGAATTTGCACGGAAGGACTTCTGGGTATGCATGAACAGTTTCATCGCATGGAACAACGCACCACCGCCACTGGCGGCGCGTGGGTTCACGCGCCGTCGTGAAGAAACTTGAGAACAGCAGATCCCGAAGGGCTTCTTCTTCTCTGTCTTCGCCGGCATGACCTGCAACAATCAAAGACGCACATAACACTTGATTTTACTTTGTTTTTTTCTTTTAGATCAGTTTCGTTTTTCTTTTTTAGATCTGCAATCAAATCCTTCTATTCCTGGTGGCTAGTCCTTCCTTCTTCAGATGGCGGCTCTGTCGGAGGCGGGAGTGTTGGAAGTCGGAGCCACGAGTGGCGGTGGCTGCCGATCTGTGGATGGTGCTACTGTGGCTGGTCTGTCGGTACTGTTGAAGCTGGGTCGGCCGAGAGAGGGGAGGACGCTGGAGGTGGCTGAGAAAGCAGAGGACGAAGGAGCGGCGCTGCTGTGGTGGACGGCGCTGCTTCGCCGTTGCTGTTGAGGGAGGAGAAGGCTGGTCTCCGTCCGGTTCGCCTTTTGCTCCTGCAACTGAGAAGGTAAAGGGGTTGTTGTGGTCCAAAGGCTAAAGGAAAATGGGGGAAAGAGGAGTGAAATTAAGGGCTGTGTCGATGGCTCTATGTTGATGAATGGTGGCGGCTTCTTCGTGGGCTGAGTTTGGCTGGCGAGAAGAAGGAGAGCCGTGGGGAGCTCCAGTGAAGAAGAAGAAGAGAAAAGCTGAAGAGGGCGGTCCGGTGAGGAGAAACAATTCAAACCCCGGGGAGGCGGCTGTGTTTGGTTTTTTTCAAAGAGAGGAGGGGGCTGCAGCTCCACAAGAAAATCCTTAGGTTTAGGTTTTCTTCCTTTTTTTTGTGATATTTCACTAATGAGTATAATGAGGCGTGAAAAAAAAAAAATTTCATTCACTGATGCACAGGAGGCGTGGGGAAAACTACAGTGCTTTCCCCACGCGTTTTAGAGTTCTTTAATATATATATAAAGCATGAACAACTCCAAACTCTACATACCCAGAAAGTGGGGAAAACAAGATAGAAAAAAGCGTCATTATAGGGAGAAGTGCTAATTGGACAATGTCATCTTCTGATAAATTGAAAAACAACTGTTCGCCATTGACTGTGTCTTTGTATTTGGTATATTACATTACCTTAGAAGCAAATGCAAAATCCTTTAAAAGGTTTTTCTCTCGTCTCACGTTTACTTTTCAACGCCCAAAAATCAACTCTTAAACACCAAATTTGATCTTGCATGTCAACAGAGCACTAACTCTATATATATATAATATAAAAGCATGGAGATCAACCGTTCTACTTCTAGAAATTAAGAATACTTTTTTAAGAAATTGAGTAACAATACTTTTTTTTATTATTATTATTATAAATCTTTGGGTCAGCTCCTGAAATTTATAAGACTCGAATTAATAATTTTTAAGGAACAAATTTAGGACCTGACCAGTTAATTTATAACTTTAAAATTTACTATATATTATTTTTACAAGAAAGGAAGAAGAATTGATGAGTCTTTATGCCAAATAATTCCTCAATAATACAGTATCATTTCCCATGAGTTAGAACAAAATTCCAAACAGAGAGAAAGAACTTGAAGCAAATGACTATTTTATAAACAAACAATAGTAAAAATTAAAATATTTGTTTTATTTATTGATTTACTTACTCTGAGATCCTTCGAATCATGCATGGATGAGGGGGGAAAACAGGTTCATGAATACAAGCTTAGCATTTGAAAATTTGTTCATCGATCATAAGATAACATGACAATTTTTTTTTTTTTTCATAGGGTAATTAAGTTTTAAAAAATGATTGAATATTTAATTTATAGTGTGACCACATAATTGTGGCTCACGAGCCATGTTACAAAGTTTCAAGAGAAAAATAAACAATGAATCCTATTTTATTTTGCATGATTTGTTGGAGCCTATAGTTAAGTTTGTTTAGGTCAACAGCAGACCCTCTCCACGTGAAGAAATGTGTCATCTGTGTGTGAGCCCTTATCAAATGTCACATGAGCCAATAATAATTGCCAAAAAAAGAATTATATTGTTATTAATTAGTAAACATCTAAAATTAATTGCTTCACTTTATTTTGTAGATTATTAGTAAATTGATGAAGGTTTGAATCTTAAAATGATATAAAAAATTAATTTTTTATATATTAATTAGATATGGGAAAGTTATGTTTAAAACCGTTAAATTAATTTATTTTTTCTAAGACTCTAATTATGGATTAAATGACCATTCCATGCCCATTATTAAATTATCTTGTTCGCGGCAGAGTATTTCTTAGAAACAGTCAGATCGATCAAATCAATGTGAGACCTTTCCTTTTCCATTCCTACATAGTTGAAAATTAAATAATTTGAACAAAACTATGCATATCAATTAAATAGAGCTTGGTTTGACCCATTTGGCAGATGCAACCTAGCCTGCAAAAAAATTACATGTAAAATTGGGAATTAAATTATTACTCCATTTTTTCTATTTTTTAATTCATTTATATAGGGGAGAAAGGTATAGGAATAGATGTAATATTTGCTGTAGGGCAATAAAAACATGGCAAACAATTAATAAGGATTTTATTTTCTATTTTTTGAAAAAATATTAATTTTTTTATATGTATTTTGATCATAGCAAGCAAGATCCTTCCATTTAAGGTACATGTTTGATTCAATGGTAACAGTTCTGAAACCATCAATACAAGGAATTAGGTAAGAAAAGTCAACATCTCTAAATCACATTATAATTACAAAAATAATTAAAAAAACAAGACCAATTCCCAAATGGTGGACAAGGACTCATAAAAATAAAAAATAAAAAATAAAAAAAGAGAAAATAAAATAATAGAAGGATTTTTGTGTTTTAAAAGTGTTTTTTAAAAAATTTAAATTTAAATTTTATTTTTTTAACTTTAAATTAATATATTTTTTAATATTTTCAAATTATTTGATGCGCTGATATCAAAAATAATTTTTTTAAAATAAAAAATATATTATTTTGATATATTTCTAAACGAAAAGTACTTAAAAAAAAACAACTGTAATTATATTAAATAAAAAATAAAAAATTGTGTAATGAATTGAAATTTTTACTAATAAATTATAAGTTATAGTTTATTATTGTGTGTGTATATATTTTTTGAAACTTTGAATTGTTCCAACTATGTTTCCATAGACCTAAATATCTATGAAAATTTGAACAAATCAATAAGAAATTGCAAAGTCAATATCTTATACTAAAGCAAAGAAAAAAAAAAACATTGACCCCATAATTATTATTTTTATTTTATAATGAATGATATCTTAAAATTAGTTTTAATGTATACAAATTAACGTACCTCTTCACACCTAATTTTCCAACTCAATTCAAAACACCGGCCATCCAGAGGCCACTCCCTAACATGCAACAAGACACATTTCCTTTTTTTTCTTTTCTTTTTTCTTTTCCTAATTTATCCATCCAATAATCAAAGCAAGCATGATCATACTATTAAGAAAACCGTAATGAATCATTAATCAATTTAATTACTACTAAATTAACAAAAATAATCCGCCGGCTTGAATTTCCTACCTGTTTTTCTGTTTGGAACAGAGCCAGCCCTTCCCTAAATAACGACCGGATGATACCACATAGGAAGACTTCTCCATTTGCTTACCATTTTTGGATGTAAGAGAGACAAAAATATATATTAAGACAGAGAGAGAGAGAGAGAGCCAGCAAAAGAACAGAGAGAAGAAGAAACTCACAACAAAACGCAACACACATAAACGGATCATACGAAGACACAGAGACAGACACAAACACTCTCTTACCTCTCGCTATATATGTAAATATAAAGTGTTTTCCTTTCTGGGTTTTTGTGTTTTTGTTTTTTATTTTATTTTTGTGGTTCTTGGGTGGCCCCAGATCTTGAACAGCCAATAAGGGGAGAAATATTTGATCTTTTTGAATCAAGCTTTTGAATTGATTGAGAGAATTTGAGATCTGGTTTCTTCTCTGTTCAGCTTTATCAGGTGTTGTTATTGTTTTTGGCTCATTCATTGGTTTTTTTAGTTGATGGGGGCGGGGGGGTTTTGATTCATGTTTGTTGTTTGGGTTTTGAGGGAAAGAGTTGAGGAAAAGGAAGTGAAAGGAGAGGAAAGAATGAATCTTTTTTTTTTTTTTTTATGTTTGTTGTGTTTTTGTGGGTTGTGGTGGTATTAAGAATTGTTGTATGGTTGCATGGATCTAAGTGAGTGTTTTAGGCTGGTCAAGTGAAAGGCTAATTCAGTGTACTTTTGAATTTTATTGCAAGAAAAGATTGCTTTTATTTTTTTGGGAACCAAACAGGGGGTGGGAATTGAAGTGTGAAAATTTTGATATTTAGGAAGGGGAGGGGTTGACTTCATTGCAATTGAGTGTGCATTTTGGTTTTGGATTTTGTATGAGTCGTGGGTTTTGTGTTTTGCTTTGGAACTGTTAGAGGGAATTGAAGTGTGAAGATTTTGATATTTAAGAATTGTTGTGGATTGGTTTGACTTTTTTCCAGGGGTTTGTTTTTTATATGAATTTATTGGTGAAGCAGGGGATACGGGTTTGGTTTTAGTAGTTGGGCAATTCGAGGACTTTGAATTGTTTGTATCTATCTAGGCTTTTTTATTTTCCTTTTAAGTTTCTTGATCTTGTTTTTTATTTGATCTTTCGTCATGGTTTGGTTTTAATCTTCAATTGTTCAATAAGCATTCACCTTTTTTGGCTCAGTTTGTTTGCTTAGAAAAGGTAGGATAAAGATTTTGAGTTTTAGAATTTAGATTTTGTGCTATCAGCAAAGTACATTCTTAAGTGCCATCTGATTGGTGCTTGATTTGACCATAAAGGTGCCTTCTGACATTATACCCCTTTTCCTTTTAGTTTTTTCCTTCCTACTCCTAGATCCTCACCTACATTATTTCTTATGTTTGAGAGTTTGTTGTGCGATTTCTTGGCTTGGTTAATGGTTGTGTTATTATTTCTCTGGCGATTAGTTTGGGTTAATGATGGCATGATTGTGCTGTTTTTCCTTGTTTTGTTTTCCGAGGACGTGTTTGCAAATAAAATGGTTTTCTCTTTGTTATTGCAAAGCATTGAAGAGTCTCTGCCCCATTTGTTAAGAAGCAAACCTATTCCTCTTCTTTTATTTGTTCCCGGGGTTTATACTTGATTATCAGTTATGCAATCCAAATAGGTGTATTTTAACATGTCGAATATTAATTGATGGATTATGTTACACCAACTAATTATTTCTACTTTCTGACTTCAGATTTTTTGCACTCTATTGGAGATTTTTTTCAATCGATTGGAGAATCCCTTCTTGCTTTCAAATCCTAATTTCTTGTTTGAGAGAGAGTGGTGAAATGTGGCTGTGAGTAAAGTGATGCATCACTGGGAGTTTCTTCTCTGATGTGCTTGTAGTGGATGAAGACATCTCAAGTGTGGCGTCTAGGCATGGGTGATATGCAGATTTTGCCTGTAGCTCGCCACCGCCCTCCTTCGAAGAGGCCAACATGGATTATTGTTTTGGTTTCAATGGTCAGCCTGTTTCTAGTTTGTGCTTATATCTATCCACCGCAAAGCAGGAATGCTTGTTATGTATTTTCTTCAAGAGGATGCCAGGTTCTAACAGATTGGCTTCCGCCTGCTCCTACAAGGGAACTTACAGATGAAGAAATTGCTTCTCGTGTTGTGATTAGGGAAATTTTGAGTGCATCTCTTACTCCAACAAAGAACGCTAAAATTGCTTTTATGTTTTTGACTCCTGGCCCATTACCTTTCGAGAAACTCTGGGACAAATTTTTCTCTGTAAGCTTTGATCTCACCTTATGTTAAATATTCATATCTTTTCTATACATTCTGTGGAATTATTATCAATTATTGCCTTTAAAGTTATTGGATCAAAGAAATCATTTTCTAGTTGTGGCTTATCATCATTTTTACAAGAATAGATGGAGCTTATGCATGTTCATGTTTCAGACAATCTTCGATAAGTAAACATATTTAAACTGTCTACCAATCTTGAATTTATAGATAAGGCTTTAACTCTATATTGATTGATGATCGTTAGTTTCCCATCTATATCTTGGATTGGACAAGCTAGAAATTGGCACATTGCATTAGCTAGAAGACTCTTCCCAGTATTCTAATACAGATAAGATGGTTTTGATGAATGTTTAAATGATTTGATAGGAAGGGATGAATGCAACACGTTGTTTAAGATAGTTTCATGGGAAAGATTCTTCTTGCATGTCATAGGATAAAAAAACGTAAAAGAATCTTTGGAGGAGAAAAGGTATACATATAGTCATCATTTTCTCTGTATTAGATCTGATAATATGTTTGAAGACGTGAAGCTAGGACTCTGAAATGTAGTACAAACAATCTTGTCTGGAAGCTTATTTTACAAAGATTCATTTCCAGAACTCCTAGCTGGAAATATGATTTTTATCCCCAAAGAAATTGTAATATCACAAAATTCATGGCATTATTGACTGTTATAACATGCTCCAGTGAAGTTGCAATTGAAAAACATTGTCAATATTGTCAAGCTGCATGTCGTTCTGAACTGTAACGGTTGATGTTCCTAAACTAGTAAAGCTTTTTTAGTGATTTATGTGGTCCATAATGCATATACAATAAATACTACAGGTTTTAGGTGCTGTTTGCACAATTGATTTAGCCAACTCAGATTTCTGTGTGGTTCTGCTATGTACACGATGTCATTGTGCAGTTTAGGTGTTAGGTTATGGGATGTTAATATGCTGTAATCAATGTCAAAACTGCTGATGTTTGCTGACAGATTTCCTTTTTGTTGTATGTTCTGGTAGACTCTAATCTTGTTATAAAAGTACCTGCAGCTGAAACAAATTTATCTTGTCTGCCAGGGTCACGAGGATAGATTCTCTGTTTATGTGCATGCATCCAAGGAAAAACCAGTTCATGTGAGCCGTTACTTTGTTAATCAAGATATACACAGTGACCAGGTTTGTAAATTTAATGTCAATGTGATGTGCCTTTTCGGATTTTCATATATTTAATCTATTATTGTTTTACTTTGATTTTTCACACTTTTGGATGTATGTTTAAAAGAATATCTTATTGCCTTTCTACTTTTCCCCTATTTGCTGCATTTGTTTCAGGGCTTTGCAGGCCTCTAAGTTTCTTCATTATTTTTTGGTTACACATAGTCTCTTGGTTTCTGGTGCTTGCTCTGCTTTCAAATTAACAGGGTGATTAGTTATTTTCTAGGTTTGGGTTTCCCATTGTTAAGAATAGATGGCTGGCCAATGATTTCTCAAACAAACTTGCCTTGTCAATCACATATGTTGTATCTGGAGCTTGTAAGAAAGGACATGCTAGATGAGTTAATAGGATTTGGCTTCTTTTAATCCACCCATTCGGGATATTCTTTTGGGATGATGCCTTGGTGCTCTTGGAGTCCTGTTTCTTCTATAAGCTGTCCACTTTCCTTTTCCTGATTGACCATTTCCCCTGCTCTGCTGATAATGTCAAATGTCAGCCATTGAAAGATGAATCAGTGGTGACCTGATGCCTTCTTCAATTGTCCCTCTGTTCTGGAGTCAGCACTCTTTAATGATAATGAACCAAAACATCTGCATAAATCTTGTAAAAACTATCTTGTTTGCTATATCTGAAGATGTGGAACAAATTTTGACCAATCAATAGTTGTTCTGAGAGTGGGAAAATTTAAACTTTCTGACAGACTATTGGTAAAGGATGGATGTTATCTGCATCAAAATCATCACGGTACTGCAGATATTGATTTCCCAAATCCATGCTTAATCTCCAAAGAGTTGGTAAAACTAGTTAATTTAACCATATATGATGTAGAGATCATGTTA
Organism: Populus davidiana; assembly: GCA_030145905.1. Lineage (NCBI taxonomy): Eukaryota > Viridiplantae > Streptophyta > Magnoliopsida > Malpighiales > Salicaceae > Populus > Populus davidiana. The sequence continues at coordinate 4,999,111 of CM057806.1, forward strand.
ATGCTACCCTTGTAATGAGTAATGGGACACCTGTAGCATGCACTATAAACTATGTGATGAATGGTAGAATTATCTCATGTTATTAGACATACTGAAAGCTATATTTTTAGTGTATGTTCATTGACCGAAAAACAGATCACATATCACTCCAATTACTAAATGAGTTTGTATCTGGTGAACAGCTAATAAATTCTGGCTCGGGGAATTTTTTTGCAGGTGATATGGGGAAAAATTTCGATGATTGATGCAGAGAGACGCCTATTGGCAAATGCTCTTAGAGACCCTGATAACCAACACTTTGTGTTACTTTCTGATAGGTATCACATTATATCTTCCTGTAGCTTTTACCCATTCAATCTTGAAAATAACCTGAATTTGATGTAATTTTGACTGCCCTGACTGAATGATCAAATCTTATCTGACATTGCAGTTGTGTGCCATTGTACAAGTTTGACTACATCTACAACTATCTTATGTTTACAAATATAAGCTATGTTGATCGGTAAGCACTGTTCTCATACATGGCGGTGACCTTATGGTACTTGTGTAAGGTTCTCCAGTTGGCTACTATGATTATAGAAATGATGTTTGTTTGGACTGTCATAGATCAATCACTACTGAAATGGAGTAAACTTTAAGACCTTTATATTTCAAATTGATCCTTTTTTCCCCTTCCTGATGGATGTGCCCTTTTGTTTTCAGCTTTTACGATCCTGGCCCACATGGGAATGGCAGGTATTCAGAGCACATGTTACCTGAAGTTGAGATGAAAGACTTTAGTAAGGGTGCACAGGTATGCTTCCTCCAAGCCAATTTGACCATATGGCTATATTTTTTATGGCAACCCTTTTTGTTCTCCCAGGAGCAACTAAAGAAAATAATGCAGTCAATTATTTCATATTTTTCATTATTGGCTGCATGAACATGCAATACCATTAGAAGGCCAGAAGTAAATGTCTATTGTAATTCCTACTAGTTATGATCATGCTAAGCTTTTGGCTATTTACCCTTGAACATGGGTTCTTGATGTAATATCTTACCGTCAGGCATAGAAGCATATTAGTGTGACTTCTAGATATGTTGTCATGTTTACAATGGAGCTTTTGGTGTAGATAGATACGTCAACATAGAGAGCACATCGATTCAAATTCTGTCAGTTTATTTTCACAGTTTTTAATGAATGAACTTTTATGCAGTGGTTCTCAATGAAGCGACAACATGCTGTGATGGTTTTGGCTGACAGCCTTTACTATTCAAAATTCCGTGATTATTGCAAGGTATTTTCTCCTGAATTCTGACTTAAGTTATGGTTTTGTAATAGGTGTTTAATCTGTTCTCTATGGGTTTTGGATTATTCCAACAGCCACAGAGTTGCATATATGTATATGATTGTTTTATTTTCTTCATGGTACACGTTGTCTCTTCTGAGTGTAGTGCAAGAATTTGGTTTGCTGAATACACACTTAGCTCTTGATTCTCACATTGGAACAAAACAGTATTTGAGATTTTAGGGAATTTTTCCTTAAAGATCTTAGAGATCTTCCTAAATTTTGTTTGATTCGTCTGACCTCCATCCAGAGAACATTTTTTTTTATATCATTCACACTTGGTCATACAACTCTAATATTAGGAATAATAATCAGAATAAAGGATTCCTTATTTGTTCATGATCGCTGCATGCTCTGTTTTTTTTATTTGAAGATTCATTTGTTCTTTCTTTATAATTTCTTAATTATTTGTCCTTTTCTTTCTTTGTTTTATTCCTTCTTTTTTTTTTTGTTCTTTTCTTGTTTTTTACTTGGATTGAAATTTGAAAACCTATTACAACCAGACTGTCTGCATCTCTTTCACCAACAAAATATTTTGTACGCTTTGCATCCAACTTGTGTTTTCCTCCTGGAACCATATCAGATTCCCACAGCAGGGAACAATATGATGTCATTACTGGATGGCGGGATGATCTAAATTAAAAAATTGCTCGATATTCAATCTCATTCAGCTTAACTTTGGACCCTTCTTCCATGTTTTAAGTTCAACAAATGCCACAACAAATTGTCTTTTATCTTGCATTTGTTAACTGTGTGACCATTTTTAAATGTTTCATGACAACATGCTTGCTTGTGGGACTTTGTACATTATGGAGTTTCTAAATTTTGTTCTGATTATGATCTTGACATGGATTTTTTACATAATTTCAGCCTGGCTTGGAAGGGAAAAATTGCATTGCTGATGAACATTATTTGCCAACCTTCTTCCATGTGAGAATCTTCCTCGATATTCCATTAACTTTACCTTCCATATCCTGGTTCCTCATTATGACATTCTTTTTTATATATGAATTCAGATAGTTGATCCAGGTGGAATAGCAAACTGGTCAGTAACACATGTTGACTGGTCTGAGAGAAAGTGGCATCCAAAATTGTATAGGTCTCAGGATGTAACTTATGACCTTCTGAGGAATATCACGGTAGGTCTTTCTTCATATTTAAGAGTATCTTTTCGAATAGGTACTGCCATTGGTGTTTTCAGTGAGAGTTTGGTTTATCACTGGCATAGTAGTTTAAAGTTCTTTGTAGATACAGCTGAATGGAAGTGATTGGAGTTTACTAGCATCCATCAAATACCCAATCCTTCATCCCAGATAGCCAATCATTTTAGTAACTATTCCCTTGCTTCCCCTTTGTATGACAATGTAACACGGTATGATTGGTCATCACAACTTGGATTGGATCATTTACTGGCCTTTATGTAGGTTGGCATGCCAACATGTTTAAAGGTGGACTGGTTGTGCCTGTTATATTTGTAGTTAATGTCTTATGGATGTTTTTTGTTGAACCGTGTTGTGTTATTCATACGGGACTTGATCGTAACCATATGAATGTTTTTATCTTTACACAGTCAATCGATTTGAGTATTCATGTGACAAGTGATGAAAAGGTACAATTTTTTCAAGGCTATTTAGGTACTGGATTCTTTCATGAGCTGTTGGCTGACGTCTTTGTTTCTCCCTTCCCTTGTGCTTTTTGTAGAAGGAAGTGCAGGTGCAGCCTTGCCTTTGGAATGGTATCACACGACCATGTTACTTGTTTGCGAGGAAATTCCACAAAGAAACTATTGATGATTTGTTGCAGCTTTTCTCGAGCTACACAGCACTTTGAGTGAGATAGTTTTAACACTTCAAATTCTTTGGTCGAACCGACTGTTGCTTTCGACCACCCACCATCTTGGTTTCTCATCGAACCTTCCAAGTTACAAATTTGTAAATGTTGTGTCATCAAGGTGTGAATGTTCCGTTCCTCTAGCACAATTCTTGTGTGCAAGGGCAACTTGGAGAGCAGTTAGGATGACTTTAGATGGGATGGAGGCCAACAGTTAGCTAGTGTTGCCGCCTTCCACAGGAGTGGGTGATTTGTTATCCATTTTTTCCCTTCATTTTGGGCCATTAGTGTTCTCCTTTGGTATAGTGAATTTTGAGGGATTTCTTTTAGTGCATTTAATGGTTGGATGTTTTGTAAAAATAAAAAAAATAAAATAAAATTGCGAACTTTCAAAGACAAAACTTTGTACAACTCATTTGAAAATTTGTCAGAAGCTTAGAAACAAAATTCCTTTAAATTTGTTTTTTTTTTAAAGACAGGAAATTATATCAGCTTAAAATTCCCAATTTTCCTGCTTTCCATTTGAATTGAAAGAGTGTTTCTTTTCTTCAAAGTTTCCAAATTCTAGGACCTCTCACCTTGGCTTGTTGAATTTGGATGCCTGTCTTTGTAAATGCTTCTATATGGCATTACATTTGAATAATGCTGTGGTAAAAACCTGAGAGACAACACCTGTCTGCATTTGAATTGATCTTGACGAGGAAGGAGCTGAGTTGCACAGTGAAGAGGAAATCCCTCGGCTTTTGAGGGGTCTGATTTGTCCATAGGCTCAATGGGGAGTTGATACCATTTCCTCACCTGGACTCCTTTCTCATATTATCAAGAAAAACAAAGCAATCTGGAATGTCTATTTGTACCCTTCTAATTGGTGACTTTATTGGAAAAAAATCTTTGCACTTACCATAATCATAATTATATGCCCTGACCTAAAAATCAGTATGATCTAAGGTTTGGAATAAGAATTGTGCCAGTTAATACAAGTTAATTCAAGTTTTTTTTTTAAAAAAAAAGAAATGCTTGAAATAGTAGAGAAAAACCCTAAGATAATATGATTTAAAAAAATCCTCTGGTTTTTTCAGTGATCTTGTGCAAGCAAGACCCTACTACTAGGCCTTTTTCGGTATTATAACTAGGGAACTATCCATTATATTTTTTCATGCGCACTCTTTATATAATATATCATACACACCAGGTCCAATTGAGTTTTATAAAATTTTATAATGAGTAAGGAAAGTTATTTCTTTCATCTAGTATTATGAATAGCAAACATCATTTCCACACAACAATTGTAGAATAACACGTAACTATCATGACATAACATATTAATTTTTTCATTAATAATACATTTTTTTTCTTCACAAGAAAATCTCATGGACTAGGTGTATAAATACATCTAGTCACCATGTAAATTCTAGATTAATCATTAATCAAATAGAGCTCCACTTAGATATTTTAGGCCATAAAAGCCAATCATGTCATAAAAGCCAACCATATCATAGAAATAAATCATTTAATTATAGGTTATAAAAGTCAATTATGTCATTAAACATGTCATAAAAACCGACCTTATTATTATGACATAGTTGGTTATTATAACCTAAAATGACTTGCTTTTATGATCTAGAATGGCATGATTAACTTTCATTACATAACAATTTAGCCACATCTTTAGTTACAACAGAAATAAACTATAATTATGGTTAGCCTGTTTTTGATTTTTTATATTTAAATCTTTAGGTAACATAGCGATTCAATATAGGGATGCTTAAAATCATTCGAGTAGTGGTTATTCAAATAAGATAAGCAAAAACTTATCATGATATAAAAGGTAATTATAAAACAAATAAATAAAAATAATATTTTGATTATTTCATGGTTAGAAGAAAATTCCTTATTTACACCTGTTTTTTGCAACTCAGTTCAATATTGGTTAAACCAATTTAGTTCAATGATGGTTAAATCATAGTTTAATCACTTTCAGACTTCTAATAGAAAACTGAACAATTTTTTTTTGGGTTTTCTAATATATTAATTTGGTTTTTTCAGTTAGATTTTTTTTTTTGTTTTCTTGATTTTTCAGGTTTTTTTCCCTACATTTGTTTTTACAAATATAGCTCTCTCATACATAATAAATAATTCATCAAATTAATTAGTGCATACTTTATGCAATACAATTTTTTGGGTAAATTATTTATTTTGTCAGTTATTTTGTTTCTATTTATTTTAGAAAAAAAATCAAGCTCCTTTTTTATTTTCCTATTTAGTTTAAAAAAATCAAATTTTATACTTTATACTTTTTTTTTTCTATTTATTTCAGAATCCCTATAATGACTACAATATATTGATTAGGGTTTATAATTTACATTATCTGATATTGAATGCCGAACTATGATCACAAAAACTATAATTTAAATTATCTGATTTGGCCAGGTTTCGGAACTATGATCACAAGAATATATTTCTGATATTGAATGCAGAAGATTACATTCCTGGAAAACCAACACAGAAACATTGCCAGAAGACGCCATGCAGAAAGGCACCACCTTGTTGTGCTAGCAGCCAACTCAGACGCCTAAATATCCAAACTTTGTTGCTAGACACCCTGCTGTGTGGATCGGAATAACATCTCATGATCCCCTCATGCAATGCATCTTTTTATACGACTCATCCTTGCTTCGCAGAAGAAACATTGGAGTGTCCCTGCCAATTTTCACAAACCATCACGAGTGTAAGAGCAGAACCCTCTCCGTTTCTATCTAGCAATTTTGGACGCTAGAGGCAACGCCACCAAGAAAAACCATAAAAAAGGAGGTTACATTACAGCGATAGAAGAATGCAAGTTATAGAGAGAACCTAAACCCTGCTGATTTTCATCATAAGATGCGAAATGATAAAATTCAAAACCCCAAGCATGTTGGATTGACAGGCACTATGGTCTCCATGGCAATTAGGACAGATAGGGCCAATGAAATAGGAAAGATCCCTGCTACGCCTGTATAAAATCCATCTTCAGCTCATGCAAGCACTGTTGAACCATTCCAGATCATGAAGTCCAGGCTCCCAGAATCACCTCAACGAAAAGCAATCCCATCAAGACATCCTAAAATAACAAAAAAAGAAAACTCTAAATTAACAATTCAAGACCAAAATTAAGGAAAGACAAAACAGAGGAGAATATAAAAACATCAAGAATTTTAAAATTTACCTTAAACAATATGAGATTGCTGAAGAGAGTGATGCTGCTTCATTCATTCAATTTCCTAGCCTCCCCATTCCCTGTATCAATGTAAATGGTTCTAGTCATTAACAGATTATGAGGATAAATTTGATGCACCAGCTAAACAAGATAAGGGAACCAAATCATATCCCAATGATAAAAGTGAATATTTTACTTGTGGATGATGCTGTTCAGGTGAAGGTCTTATTATGAAGCTGAATGAATAACCATATGAAAAAGATGAAACGGAAATTACATAAAAAAGAAAAGGAGGAGGAGGAGGAGGAGGGAGATGTTTAAAATGAGATCATTTTCATCATTGTCAAATTTATTTCTGTTTGGATACGCAAGGGAAAGCATGTGAAGAAAAAGAAGCGGAAGGAGGTGCTACGATCCATCTGGATCTTGAAATGGATGAAAGAATGCTTACATGCTTAGGGAATTTGGCGGAAAAGTATTTACAAACCTACATCCTTGGAAGCAACTTTTAAAAGCACCCAGTATTCGTTTCTTCCTTCAAAAATATAAAGTAAATGCTTGTCCATTATGCTTACTAAACCCCTGAAACCACAGTTTCACGGCCAGAAAAATGAGGCATTTTATTAGACCATAAGACCATTCACAGCCTGTCATTTGTCTGCTCTGAAGTATTCTCATTTAATATTTCATATACATTGTTTCAGTTTAACTCCTAAATTGTTCCCAAAAGCAGAACAACTTAAATGAGTTCTAATACCTTGTATTATTAATTTGATTTCACACCAGAAAGCTTATCTTTAAAGAGCATAAATGAAAAAAGAAACAGGAAAGTTTTGAAACAATTGTAACAAAAAGAGAACGACAATCTTCACAATATTATGACTTAAGGTGACAGAGAGTCGAAGGGAGGGGATGGTGGAAAGCCAAACCCAGCCAAGTGCAGCTATGAAAGGATTGCAAGAGGTAGTTATATATATATATATAAGCAACTCAAGATAGAAGTTGGCTCCTTCAAATGCCTCAAGCCAAAGAAATGGGTTCCTCATGTTATGTATGGTGGACTATAACACAAGGACGTAGCTGAAAATATCAAAAGCTTACAAATGGGACATGCAAAACCCAAAATTTAAAACATTTGGTTTCCAATAAAAAATATGTGCTAGTAGGCTGATCTCGTTGAATTTCACAAGATGAATTAGACTTCAACCTTGTATAATCTTCCGAGCAACCCAGATGCATCAAGTTCAAAAACACTTTAATGTTGACTTTATTGGAATGCCTTTTATAACAGAAGATAAGACTTACTGATACGATGGGAGGAGAGAAGAAACATAAATATTCAAATCCACACCCGCGGAAAAAAGAAGAAGAAGCAAACCATAAATGGATAGAAGGGAGCCAAACTCAACCTAAACAGCCATAAAAGATAATTCATTAAAAATATAAAATAACATGATGTGACATCTACACTACAAGACTCCTTATATAGCCTTAGTCTTTGGTGCTTGCAAGATTTCTATTTCCTTGACCTCTTGAAACCAATAATCTCATACGCATAGTTTAACTTTCCTAAGATACTATTTCAAAGTTTTGACTCATTTATTCTGAAAACACATATGACCAAGTCAATCCATTAATTAAAGACACCATCTTATCCACTACATCACATATTTAAATTCTAGCATCATTATTGTGTTAAACTGCTCTTTGCAGGATTATTTAGCATAGACCACAATACTGAATAACATTATCTCAGTTTAAAGACCATAAACAAGCAAAAATGAGTTTGATGCACCTGAAATTTGTAATAGGGAGGTTACATGTTCTGCATGGGAGGAAGAAACTGTGAACGTGGTAGAACCAAACAATGTGTAACCCATTAACAATCTCCATCCAAACTAGCAAGCATCTCCTTTGCTAATATATTAGCCTCCCGTAGTTCCCCTTTCAAGCAGAGTGGTGCGATAAGAGAGTAATAAGAGTCAAATAAATTACATTGAGAAATCCTCTTCAAATCACCAGGGTTCTCCACCATGTTATCTACTTTATTCACAGATGCCAAATCCAAATCATTTCTTTCACAAGAAGATACAGTGCTGGAAGAAACACTACTAAAACCATTCAACTCTGAAAGTGGCAGCAGTTCTTGAGATTCATGAAAAGGGCCAAACCACTTTTCAACAGGAAACAACACAGAGCCAACTTCATTAAGTACAGTAACTGCTTCCTTGATACTTCCCTGCTCACATAAAAAGACAAGAATACTTTCTATTGATTCTGTTTCCACCTCTGTGTTGACTCTGTTTATCAGCTCCTTAACAGATTGTGACTGAAGCATTTCTCTTAAAATGCTCCTGGCCTCTTCCATCCTCCCCTTTGCACAAAGGCCTCTTATCAAACGCAGAAAACCCAAGAAATCAGGGGATATACCTTTCCCCTTGTGTTCAAAATAAAATCCTAGAGCCCCTTCCATGTCACCCTTTTGACAAAAACCATATATCACAGAACTGACAGTAAATTCATCAGGAACAAGGTATTTGATCTCCATATGATCCAGAATCATCAAGGCTTCCTCTAGTTGTCCAAACTTGCAGTAACCGTGAATGAATGAGTTATAGATGCGTGTGTTTTCTTTATAGCCCTTGAGGAGCATCCTCTTAAGTAATTTCTTGGCATCCACCAAATATCCTTCTTTACATAAGTTGTCAATGAGTGTCGCATATGTTATTTCTGAGGGAATCAAGTTTATTTTCTCTAATGAATCGAATAGCCGAAATGCTTCAACAAGACAACCTTGTCGGCACAGTCCGTTTATGACTGAATTATAAGTTATTATGTTAAAAATTACACCCATATTTTCAACAAAAGAACAGAGATCTAAAGCCTTGACAGGATACCCTCCTTTGCAAAGGCCATCAACAATGATAGAGTAATCAACCACATCCATAACTGGTAGATTATGTTTAGCTCCCATGACAAGTTCATAGGCAGCCAAAAATCTACCAGTTTTCATTAGTACTTTTAAAGCAAAAACAGGAAAAGTGACAGATGAATCATTCTCCTTCATCTTACTCAGAAAACAAAGTGCACTGTTAATGTCTTTCAGACTGAGGTAATGCAGCAGTATCTTACTTAATTTAGGTTCTGCAATGCCATAGTCTTTCATAAAACTTCCTATTAAGAGCTTACTCAGCCATATTTTTCCATCATCAATAAGCCCTTTCAAAATTGAATAGTAAGACTTACATGTAACAATCAACTGATTCTTCCTGAGCACCATGCACACTTCAGTTGCGGCCAGGGGACATTTCTGCTTGCACAGAAAACTGATTGTGTCATTGCATATAGTGTCATACATGTCCAATCCCAGATTCTCAATTCTATAAATTAGATTCAAAACTCCCTCCATGCTTTCTGCTTTAGCTATTGCCTTGATTAAAGTCATATAGATGCCCACATCAAAAGTCAAACCTTTCTCACTGAGTTCAATGAATACCTCTGTGGCCACATCCACCATACCATTCTTGCACAGTCCATTAATCATACAATTGTAGCATGCAACTGAAGAAGCTAACGTCTTCCTAAACTCATCAAATATCTCAAGTGCTTCATCAACTCTACTGAATTTACAATATCCATCGATCAATGTACAATAAGTAACTGAATCTGCAACCAAATCCATTTCTTTCATTCCTTTGTACAGTGCATACACATCTTCAAATGCACCAACCATAAAAAGTGCTTTGATAAGTATGTTACACATTACAATATCCATGCAAACTCCAGCTTCTTCCCACCTCCTTTTAATTTCCAAAATCCCTGCACTGTTCTCTTCCTCTGTGTACCCATGTAACAATGTACTGTATGTAACTACATCTCCTTGTATCCTTTTTGAGACTTCATCTGCTTCTAGTGTCCTCCCACTCTTGCACAACCCATTGATCAAAGTATTATAAGTAACAATGCTTGGACTAATCCTCTTAAGCTCCATGTCCTGAAGCAACTGATAAACACGATCAAAGTCTCCTTCCCTACAAAACCCTTCAATCAAAACAGCATAAACGAACTCATCCACTTCCATTCCCATATCTTCAACCATCTTAAATGCTGCAAACGCCTCATCCATTTTTCCTTTCTGGCAAAACCCCATCACAATTGAAGTATAGGTAACCAAATTGGGTCTTGACCCATTTTCAATCATCTTGTCTAGAAAACCAACCGCCTTCTCCACATTCCCTCCCTTGGAAAAACCATCAATGAGTACTGTATAGCTTACCATATCCAGATTTATTCCTTTTTCCACCATTTCCCCATGCTTTCGTAACGCTTCCATTAACATCCCTTCCCTAAAATACCCACAAATCCAATTGCTATAAAAGACAACATCAAATGCCAGTCCTTCCTTCTCCATCCTACAAACCAAATCACAGACCTCACTAACTCTACCTAACATACAAAGTGCACTCACAAGTGTAGTATATGTCACAACATTGGGCCTTAAAGCTCCAACCTTTACAGCATTTTCAAAAAACCCAATAGCAAGTTCTGGCTTTCCTATCTTACAAAACCCATAAATGATTGAACTACAAACAAAATTATTAAAAGGGTATCTAACTTTCTCATCCTTCATTAACTCTAACACCTCAATTGCTCCACTCATATTTCTTTTATAACTAAAACTATGAATCATTGAACAAAAAGTAAAAGAAGAAGGCAAAATACCATAATTCCTCAAGCAATCTTTTAGTATCGACAAACCCTTCTCCGGGTCCTTTTTATTGACACTAAAACCTCGAATTAAAGAATCCCAAACGCCAAATCCTGAGACTTTTAAAGATTTCTCCATCTGGGTCTTCATAAAATGCTCTGCTTCTTCAAATTTGTCGAGTTTGAGGAGAGCAAAGGTGAAAACTGAAAGAGTTTGGCGGTTGCATTTGATCTTGTTTCGATTAATTTGACAGAAAAAGTGAGTGATCAATTCGTATTTGTGGGATTTTGAGAGAAAGTGGAGAAATTGGTTGATGGATTTGAGAGTTGGAGAGAACCCACTTTTGAGTAGAGTTTGAACAGAAGAGGAGGAGAAGGAGGAGGAGGAAGGAGAGAAAGACATGAGTTCTCTTTGCTACTTTGAATTTGGAAAACGCTGTTCTGTGTCATTAAGGATTTTGGGCTCTGAGTAACTCATACAGTCCCCAGGGAATCCTCGAAAGGATTTGGTGTCCCAATCAGAAATATGGAATATTTTTCAAAATAAACTATCGAGATTATGGTAAAATAAAACCTGAACTACAAGCTTGATCTGTTATATCCTTAAATTTTTTTTTTATATAAAAATCAAGATTTATTAAGTTTAAAAATTATATTAAAATTATTTTTTTATTTTTAACATTAACTTATGAAAGTTATCTAAAACAATTTTAAAAATATTAATTTAATATTTTTTAAATAAAATATAATTTAAAAATCATTTAAAAACAGAAATTACAACCCTGCTAATTACTCAACTAAATACTCACTTCATAAAATTTGATAATGTCAAATAAATTACTGTTATCTATGTACTTACAATCATTACCGGATAATTTTTATTTAAAGTTTTATTTAAATAATATTTTTTTATTTTAAAATTTTTAATTTTAATAATAATGATCTAAAAACATATTAAATTTTTTTTTAATAAATTAATTAAAACATGTGGCTAATCTTATTTTCAAATAAGTTTCAAGAGTGTATTTCAAGCTACCTTTAAAAAGTATGTTTTTCTTGCAAAAAATCAAATTAATATTTTTTTATAATTTTTTAAAATAATTTTAATATATTAATATTCAAAATAAAAAAAATATTTTAATAAATCTCCAAATAAAAAAAAACTTTAAAAAATTACACTGCATAAAGAATAACACCAAATGCACAGCATCTGCATTTTCTTCTCCTCGGTTTTTCTTGAATATGCAATGTTGATGTGATGCCAAATTATTGATGTGCCATTTCCACCTGTAACGCGTAATGAATTTGCTTTGATGGAACTGAAAAAGACTGGTAAGGTTTCTCTGAATCAAAATCTTGAGTGTAAAACTAGAGGCTTTCTGCCATAGGCATGTGTGCTTCACCAGGCAAATGGGAAGTCCGGGTATCAAAAAATCCTTTGAGCTCTGCTTCCAATTAACAACTTGGCTTCATTAATTAGTAGATAATTTGGCAGTACAAGCTAGTATTATCCAGCGTAATCTAGTCTTAGGAATAGATTAATCTCTGTGATTAAGCAAGAGCTAAGGTGGAAATGCTGTGCCTAAGCTCATATTCTGGTAAGCTTAATGACAATCATTTATTAGTCTCAGGATTTGAACAGTACAATGCAAGAATTCATTCTCTGCAGCCAAACACAAAAGGCTAAAGAACAAAAGACAGAGAAAACATAAGCAGATTTCGATCTTTGTTTGCCCCAGATTCCGATCTTTGATGTTTCTGAAAGAAATAAATTCAGCATCAAGACGTAATTTGGAAAGAGGCTGAAGTTGTTGCTTGATTGTGAAATCCTCCCATTGTAGTTCTTCATCCCACCATTTTCTTTGACCTGTAATGATCATTATTCTTGGTGCATTGACAAGGCTCCTAGGAAGAGATTTTACGCTTATACAATGGATAGTATAAACTTCCTCTATTGAGGATAAAGCCAATTCCACAATCGTATCGATGCTGACAATTTTACGTAGGCATTTCAAGGGAAAGAACTTCAAACTGGGAAGTTCATAATTGACCAATCTCGGTCGCAGTCGCATTCTCTTCGAAGAAATCATCAAGGTTCTTGCAATTACTGATACAGAGTCTCCAGTTTAGGGAGTTGCTCGATCATGCTCCATGAGAAGATATATCTCAGATTATCACGTTTTTCTAGAGACAAGAACTTTAGATTTGCAAAGCTTCTAGGTGACACATGCCCTTCCACTATATTACTCAACCTTGGCAGATCATAAAGTCTCAAATCCTCCAAGTTGGGAAAGATGTCTTCTTCTAATTCCTTCCCCTCTGCAAGAATCTTTATCGCGTTACATCCGGAGACAACACATTTTTTATAGGCCCTCCATATTTTGCATGCCAAAATCATATAGATTGTTAATGTCACCATGAGGATCATTTACTAGAAACTCCTGGGAACGACTGAGTACGCTGATGATTTCACCGAGGGCCGTGGGAGAACCACTAGCTCTATATTCCAGTTGTGTGAATTCTGGTTACTGTCTATGTATTTTCTTTCCAGGAACGACTCAAGCAAAGAAAACGCTCAAGTTGTTCAACCTTTGGGACTTTGAGCTGTAGTAGTGTTTGTGAGAGTGTGGAACGCAGTTTGCCTCTTTCAATTTAGCATCTCTATTAGCAACCACCATTCATTATTCATGGGCTCTACAATGGCCGAATGCTCCAATGAGGAGACTCTTGATATCAATCCAAGAGGAATTTTCAAAAAATGGTTACCAGATGATGATACTAACAAACAAATTAGATGAGCCGGGTTATCAATCTCAGGAGGTAAAAAATTGATCCGAGTTTCTTCAATCCGAAGGACTTCAAGTTTCTTCAAAGAACCTACATCAGATGGAAGCATTGCAAGCTCGTAACATTGATTTAGATAGAGCCCTCGAAGATTAATCAAATTTCCAATGGAAGATGGTAGTACTGAGATGCCATTGTTTGACAGGTTTAGAACTCCAAGTCCTGTCATGTACTGGAAGAACATATCAGAAATCATCTCCAAATCCCCATTGCTTTGAAGCAGAAATGCTGACAACACAGCGCAATCTGGAGCTTCGGGTAGACTATTCAATTTGTTACGTTTCAATAATATGCATTTCTTTTCCTTCCATTTATCCTCAATTGGTGGCAATCGATCATCCAAACCGCTCTTACTAAGAACTTAGTGACACCATCTCCCATGGGCGAAGCAATTCTTAGTGCTAGGTCGCGAAGCACATCATGCATCGCATAAAAACCACTCGCACCCATCTCCAACAAAGAGGACTGAACAAGTGTATTCAATATAGCAGGTCATTTATCATAGGCTGCCACAATAGCCCTAGCTTCCCCGGTGACTCCTGCTGCTCTCCAGCATTCTATCAATTCAACATCCCGCATCGCAGTCTTCCAGATACAGTGAACAATATAAGAAGCAATGCTTGCTGTTGGTGTCCCTTAATTGATCATAACTACACTTGAGGGGCTTAAAAACATGATCTTCCATGTCTCCTATAGTAGAGAATACAAGGGATTGGAGTTCTCTCAACGCATTGCGCCACACATATACATTGCCAGTGTTTCTCAAGACGACTCGTAATACATTTATGGCAAGAGGGAGGCCATCACACTCCTTAACTACATCTCTAGCATACGGACTGATACACTTGGAATTTGCAACATCACCAACCTTGCGAGAAAACAAATCCCATGCTTCTTCATCTGAAAACATCCACTTTTACACTTTGATCAGTTTCCATCTTGTTGCAAGCTATTTGATACCTAGTTGCCAACACCACCTTGCTAACTTTTCCTTGCTTCTTAGGATTAGGGATCCCTACATGGTCCAAATCTATGTCGTCCCAAACATCATCAAGAAGTAGTAAAGACTTCTTGGAATGTAAATATTGAAATATTGTTCTTGAAGTTCTCTCCTCTGACTCTCCGCTGCCTAGGACCACTTTCAAGCGGCCTGCCTTGAGCACTGCAAACACTTCCATGCTTTGAAACTGTAACCATTATAACCAATTCGAAGGTTGTCGATATCTCCGGTGAGTTATTCAAAGCTTTCAATAATGTTGTCTTCCCAAAACCACCCATTCCCTAAATGCCTAACTTACGAACGCCTCCATCTCCTATGTATCCCAATAACTTCTGCAAATTACATTCAATCGAAGCCATTTCCATTATATTTGGTAGCTCAAGTGAATCAACAACAGAAGGTGGCGCATCAAGAATGAGACTTTCCTCAAACTTACAGTTCTCCATGAGCTCACGAACACGGACATTTGCCTGAACTACACGCTTGCCCAACCTTCTATATGATACAAAATCAGGACATAAACCAATGAAGCATTTCGTACCTTGTTTGTACTTGTCTTCAATCACACTGATCTCATTTTCAATCCCCTCCACCTTATGAAGCCAACTCTCACATGCTTTGAGGCCATCTTTCCAACATTATCCCTTAGTTCCTATGTTAAACCACTCTTCCTGTTGGACAGATCCTCAGCATCTGCTTTCAGTTTTTTTAAATTTTTTTCTCAGTTTCCGAACATCATTTATCCGACGGCAGAAACGAATCCACAAGAGATTTATCATGTCCACTACTCCCCCAACAACATCCATCTTTACTGCAGCAATCAAACAACAAATGTAGCTATTGAAAATAAAATGATGATGATGATGATGAAATAAGTGCCAGTTTGGGAACGCAGTCATGGCTGCGGTTGCACCGCGTCTCAAACGGGCTTTTTTTCTAAGTGCCCTGGTTCAGATTCCCTCACCCCAAGAATCCTTCTTCCAAATTAACAGCAGATCAGTTGAACTCAGTTCTTCTGTTCATGATATGTTAGAAATATTCTTAGTTCTCTAAGGTATTTATTGCTATGAGAAAACCAAACTAATCTCCCCTTTGTTAGCAGTTAAAATATGCAGATGATCATTAGCATTGGGCCTTCACACGCACCATAGAGTCATCTAAAACAACGTTAAAGCACTAGTTTTCCAAAGATAATATTACTAAGATTTCATGCCTGTATAAATTCAAGATGTAATTATGTGTTGAATTCCAATGAATCAGTTGCAAATTTCATTCAAAATTTATCATAAGGTATTGAAAGAAGATCACTTAAACAACAGAACATAGAAGCAAAGAAACATCTCTTAAGCAAAGCAAGTTAAATAAGCTTCAGTCAATCTCTCTTCTTTCCTTAGTTGAGGAAATGAATCCGTACACACACACACAAAAAAAAAAAAAAAAAAAACTTAACAGCAACAACATTGCAAGAATCCATGAAGTCAGATATAAACAATGATTACATCAAGCAAGCTGCAGTGAAAATTTTGCTTTCTTTGTAGGCCCTAAATTCATGGAGTCAACTTCTTTAATCTTCAGGCTTTTTCCAGCCAAAAATGGTAGCCTGAACCATAATTATTAAACTACGAGTTTAGGCTAAAAATACTCGACTCATTAAGGTTTTAATTTAAATCAATTTTAATATTTATCAAGCTAATCTGTATGACTTAGTAGATTAATTCACAACAATAAATAATAAAAAATTATTAGATCCAGGTTAACTCATAACCTAAAAACTCAGATTTTTTTCGTCAGATCCCGAACCAGGCATGAAAACCATGATTTGTAGCTCCTGACCACCAACTTTTATTTTTTAAAATTGTTAGAGGCCTGGAATTTGGGTTTGAGCTGAGCCCAAATTAGCCTTTGTGGGTTTCCATGGTCAGCTGTATTTATTGAATAAAAGCTATAGAAAAGCCCGCTTCTTAAGCCCAAAAGAAAAGGAGTATTTCAGTAAATTATAAGTTAGTCCTTGTACTTTTAAGAAATAGAAACGGTTAGTTCCTCTGGTTTGGAAAAAAAACAAAAACTTAAGAAATCTGAGAACAACTTGATGGTTAAATCTGGGAAAAACATTGATTTTGAATTTCTGAAACTAAAAGGACTAATTTAATATTTTCACAAAAATATAATTTGTAATTGCATGGACTTAGATGGCCAAGCTGTCAAGTGGGTGTGGGTCTGTGGGAGATACCAAGAAACACGTTGAGAGCATCATTTCCAAAATCCTTATATCTTGCTAGGAGAGCAATTATTTTAATTATTTAATTTTTCAAGTTTAAATAGTTTATAATTTTAATAATGCAAGGGGATTAGAGACCCAATTTTATTTTATTACCTAAATACATTAATTCTATGAAAATATAATATAATTATATCTGGTTGAAGATTATATTTATTGAAATTCTTTTTTTTTGTTCAACTTTCTTCCCCAATTGGGACTCTAAATTATATA
This sequence comes from Populus davidiana, assembly GCA_030145905.1. Classification (NCBI taxonomy): domain Eukaryota; kingdom Viridiplantae; phylum Streptophyta; class Magnoliopsida; order Malpighiales; family Salicaceae; genus Populus; species Populus davidiana. The sequence continues at coordinate 5,016,507 of CM057806.1, forward strand.
TTCTCTTAAGTAATTCAATTATTTAGGTGAAATAAATTGCAGCTTAAACACAAATTTTGGTACCATTTACTTAGTAAAATATATATTACAGCTATAATAATGCATATGGACTTGGCTCTCATGGGATGGATAGATTTGTAGAATTGGTAGAACCAAGCCCGGATGCTTGGTCTCGTCAAGCTACTATCTCTCTTTTATTTATTTATTTTTTATTTCAGTTGAATTGACTGGTTTTTAATCATAGAGATTAAAAGTTTTCTTTTTCCAAGAAAATAGGATACAAAAAAATAAACTATATTGTGGCTTAGAGCAGAAAACATGCATTAGAGGCCAAAAAAAAAAAACAAACAAAAAAGTGCTTTTAATGAAAAAAATATTCTCAATGTTTCAAGGCAACCTCTATTAAATTGAATATTGAATTGGTCATTTATAACATATTTATAAGAATTTATTTTCTTGAAGTCTCCTCTAATTAGGATTAGAGTGGATCACTAATATTCAATAATAATATATAAAATAATCAATTTACTTGTTATAAAACTATCTCAATCTAATAATTTAAGCTATAAGGTGAGATCTCAGGATATGATTTATATTATTCTCTAATACACCCCCTCAAGTGAAAGTTTTTTGGGCTTGAAACTTGCATAGATTTATTTTATCTTGTACTTAATTTTTATCAAATAAATAAAAATGATGAGATTCGAACTCGTGACCGCTTGGTTATCAAGGCTATGATGTCACGTCAAAGAATTATTTCAACCTAATAGCTTAAACTATTAAAATATAATTTATATTATTCTTTAACATTATTAATCTTTGTAAAACTCTTAGAAATAAAATTAAATTATGTCATCGTTGGAAATTATCTAAGACCATTTACCCTAATTAAAATCTACGATTTACAAATTCATTAGTTATGTAAAATCACAATAAATACTTTACTTATATGATTTTAGAGGTTACAAAACACTTATCTTTATAATGATTGATGCACAAAAAAGAGGGAATAAATGAAAAAAAAAATTAAATTTATCAATATCTTGAATTTCTCCAAGAAATCCCTTTCTTTATATCCATAAATCTCTTAATTAATTCATACAGTAGTAATATGGAAATTCAATATAATTTCCAGCAACGGATGTGTTTATATATATGAAAATTTTATTTGAACAAATACGAAGGAAAGACCAAAGAAAAGATCATCCATAGTCAATGATGAAGTCACCAGCAATTCTATTCAGGTCAAGAAGACTGTCCCCCTTGTGTTCCTATCACTGTTTATACATAGACTTAAAAAAAAAATTCTGCTGGTTGTTGTGACTGCAATTTTGGTTTTTTTTGTTTTGTTTTTGTGATATGTGATAGTCTATGAGGTCTCCCTTGGTGCATTTCTTTCTTCTTCTTTTTTGAAAAAAAAACAGAGAAAAGATTGAAATATCTCAGTTATTTTTTGAAAAATATATGCTAATTTGCTTGATATTTTTGTTTTTTGAGTTGAAGAAAACTAAATAAGAGGTCAGTGTTGGCTTAATTATTAATTACCTTAGTAATATTATATCATTTTAAAAAAAAAAGACGACGAGGTCTTAATTTATTTTGTCTGTCCATTGTACAACAACATAAGAGGTCAATTGACCTTTAATATAAATGATTTAAGTCATTACTTATCGTATGGGCAAGCCTTTTCTTTTCTTAATTTTAGTTGAATTGACTATCGTAGAAAAATACAAGTTCTTCGGAGGAATGATGGAGAAAGACCCTTTAATACGTTTGAATTCCAGCTTCCTATAGTTTTTTTTTTTTGCTGAATATAAATAAATTTTAGCTGAATTATATATGTTCGGACGGCGCTCCCATTGAAGGCTAAAAAGATAGCGAACAAAACAGGTGATAAGTAATTATATTAATAGCTGACAAAGGGACCAGATCGCAACTATTTTATCCAGAAGTGCCAATTTTTTTATAGCTTGGCTTGCTTGCATTTCTAGTTAAAAAAAATCCTTTTTTTTATTATTATTATTGATGTTGTTGTTTTAGTAGTATATGCACTATAGCCCCTCGTTGGTAGCTGAACAGATAATATACTTTTTCCTAATGTTTTGACGTGGTTGAAATAAAATATCACTTTAATTTCTTATGTTTGTTAAGTACAGTAAATTTAATACTTATGTAGTTGCATGATTATCTTGAGAAAATTAATTAATTCAAGATAATAATCAATATATAATAGTAAAGTAATAATTAAGTGCAAAATGTTGGTAATTTTCTCTAAATTGACAAATGAACTGCTGGCATAAATTTGCCAGATTATGTCATGACAAATCGTGTTAATGTATGATAAGTAATTCCGTGTAGATTTTTTAATTTATCAATTTCTTAATTAAGAGGTTCATAATCAATTATAAAATATTGTGCCTCTCTTTTATTGCAAATCATAATTTATAGAGTTTTTTCTCTACATTGCATCATCTATAAATTGCAATAAACCAAAAATACTTAAGGGAAAATACTTAAGGATTACTCTGGCCCATCAACTTGAAGGAATTCAGCTGTAAACCAATGGGTATATATTTTCATTAATATTTATTTTTTCATGCTTTTTTATGAAAATATTATCCAATTCATACATCAAACTTTCTCAATCATTGTGCTTAATCCTAACCCCACGGCAACATTTTTCTTCCTAATGAAGTCAAGCAATCCAAGTCATCCAGTCGACGTCCACCAAGCTGTGGGAGGATTGGACTGACCGTTTCAAACACTCAATTTTTGTCCTTGTAGTAAAAATGAGCAATAATTTGTACATTATGCTTTGAAATTGTTTATAAAAAAAATTATAAATCAACAAAAAATTTAGTTCCATGGAACTCTCAATTAACTTCAAATTAAAAAAATAAAATATTATTTTAATACATTTCTGATAAAAAATACTTTTAAAAAATATCATGTAATGTTACTAAAAATCTTAATTTTTTTCTAACAATTACAATAATAAAAAAAATTGAAGAATCTTAAACCATTCTTCCCCTTGATTTTGGTTTAGCAAGGACCTTTCAAACTTTCTTTCTAGTAATAGTAGTGAAAGTGATTATACCACTAAAGTAATCTTGAAATTTCCTGATGACTTTGTATTACCCTAATTCCACAGATTGGTAGCAGACAAAGTAATATATATATATATATAGTCTCACATGGGAATAAAATATAGCAAAGTAGTTAGCAGAAAAAGTATTTCCATATAGCAAGTCACACAATATTCAATCATAAACACATTCTGATCCAATCTTTACAAACACTATAATCCATTGAGAAAGAGAGAAGACAAGGAGAGATGGGTGGTTGTTTTTCATGCAAATCATCTACAAAATTCAACAATATTCGAGTAGTTCACTTCAATGGTTATGTACAAGAATTTGAAAATCCCGTGTCCGTTAGCCAAGTGACTACAGGCCAGTTACCCTCAAGGAATCTTCTCTTCACCGCCGCTCAGCTTCTTTCTGCGGAGTCGAAACCATTGAAGCCTGATGTTCAGCTAGAGACAGGCCAGCTCTACTTCTTGCTTCCATTCTCAATACTGCAGCCTGATGTTTCTCCTGTGGACTTTCTTACTTTAGTAAAGAAGCTCAGTTCAATAGCAAAGTCTAGCAGGTGCGGTCAGGCTAAGTCTTCAGGAACTAGTTCCTCGTCGGGCCAGAGTAATCCGATTTGCAGAGCACAGGCTAGATCGTCGTGGAAGCCGGTTTTGGATACCATCAGAGAGAAGTCCTTCAACCGGAGGAGTGAATCAGAGCTACAGGACATGGATTTCGAGACCTCGAAGAGGAGCTTGAGGTATGATGTATTCTTGTAACTAACCAAAAGAGGACAGCAGTTCTGAAAAATGCAGCAAATGATAATTTGTAAGCTTAAGTTTGAGGTGTGATGTATTCTTGTAACTATCCAAAAGAGGATAGCAGTTCTGAAAAAAGCAGCAAATGATGATTTGTAAGCTTAGGTTTGAGGTGTGATGTATTCTAGCAGTTGTAGCTTGCTATTAGATTTGAGAGATACGATGTGAATATACAGACAGGCACACAAATGGTGCCTAGCCGCTTTTAATCTTTTTTATTTATATTGCATTCTAACCTCATCATTTCAATTTCCTGATTGTATTGCTATTCCAAATTCTGAAAGTGTTGGGAAGATCATCAACATCGGAGACTCAATCGGACGTATATGCATGAGAGTTTACAGATGCGAATAAACAAATACCTGCCACCATTAGTTTAGCTCCGATACCACTTGTTAGGGAGGGAGATATATGTTGGGGAATCACTCGAGACTGCACGCATAAAGGTTTACATACATAACATCTAACCCAACAATCGACTGTGAATCTATATACCACCCACCGTCTTGTTCCTTTTCAGTTTAAGATTTTTATCATCTGTAGCTTCTGGGGTTAGTGTAATAAGATAATGTTACAATCATGTATACAAAAGTTCTAAGCAGACTTTTTATGCTTCTTTGATCAAGAACAGCAGCTTAATTTTCAGGGTCTATATTGCTCGGACTCGAGATCTATATCTGATATGGGGGCGTAACCGACATGCATACCTATGTTTTCGAATCTTTCCATTTAGTTGGAGTCTCCGTGTGTGTATAGATCTATATCTGATACGACTTTTTCAGGAAAATGCTTAAAAGAAAACAGCTTCTCGTTGCAAAATACCTGGCAATCACATAATTTATTTGCTGTTTTGGTTAAGGATGATTAAGTGTAGTCAATTAAGCTCAAACCTTGTTTACAGGAAGGTTCTCCAGCTACTAACGGAAGTATAGAACCTTCCTTTCTTCGCTGATAATAGAATAATCGCATGAACAAACCAAGAGAAGGGACTTGAAACCTGATAAACCACATAAATGTTGTTCATTGTAAACTGCTAGATTACCACAAATCAAAGAATATTAAAGAGGGACAACAATGGGGGCTGGTGGAACTCTTTCTTGAATAGGTGAGCAGTCCCAACCATCTTCTTTGCTATCAGATACAGTGAAATGATTAGGAGCCCAAGTTTCTCCCTTTGATTCCCTCTCTTTAGCAAGTTTTCTCTGGTTATCCTCAACTGTGCTCTTCGCTTCTCTTGCCTTCGTCCAGTTTTTGCTCAGTATGCCTTTGCTCACCTCACTCCACACTGCAGTTGACTCAGTTGGCCAAATTCCCTTACAAAACAAGAAACCAGCGGGATGCAAGCATCATAAACCAAGTCATGTATCCTTGCATGCACATTACAGATACAAATCAGAATATATTGAGACTCTCAACACAGCAGAATAGCCTTTTTGCAGCAAGACAATGTATTGATTGCTACAGAGAGAAATCTATCTGCCACGGTGAAACAAAGAACTCAACCTTCTGAGTCTAAATCAGGATTTTGGTGGTCATATAGAAGAGTCATTTCTGAAAGTCTCTTAATAGGAAGCACAAGAAAAAAATATCAAGCGACCGATGAGTATAAACTATGAAGCTACCTGCAAATCCTTGACTATAGGAGTCTTGAGCTCAGAAAACACTTCCTTTGCATCATATATAATTGTCTCCTTGCCACTATTAATGTCCTTGGCTTTGACAATACTGGATTCAGTAAGTGATTTCAGTAAGAATCTTTCAGTGAGATTAACACTAATCTTAAACTATTTACATGCATAATGATTCTAGAAGTTTGTTTCTGTGTGCATGAGTGAATATACAGCTACCTGTTCCAGTATCCTTCAACCTCATAAAGGGTCTTCATAGATGAAGACTGGCAGATCTTTCCTTTAACGCGATGCTCTCCTCTACGTCCTAGTAAAGAGCTGGTAATGTAGCATAACTCAGCTTCAAGACCAGTCTCCTGGCAAGAAATTTTTACCTTGCCAATCCAATCAACCCGAGGTGGAAGAAATCTGATCATGAGCTTTGGTGAATTCATCATATAAGTTTCTCCATGATTCAGGAGTTTAAGTTGCCTTTTCCCAAGCACTTCAGCTTCTACTCTTGTGCCTTCACAATCAATGAAAAATAAAACCAAGTTGCTAAATCATCAAGAAAACCAAAATCCATGTTACCTAAAAGCAAGCTAAAGCAGTTTGGAAAAGTAGTCCTACCATAGAATTTTGGAACAGGTTGTTGGCACCAAATCAGCTCAATATTTTCTTTCTCGTCCGTCGCGTGAAGGGCTGAAACTGGTGGATGATGGGACACCTGAAACCATGAATTACAAGAATCCAGTCATATGACATAACACTCCCTCTGTTGTATAGTCCAAGCCCGTCGGATCTCACGAGAATTTAAGTACCTGTTCAAGTAGAACATTGAGGCTTCCTCTGGAAACATGGTGAGTCTCTCCAAGAATGGGGTTGTAAGGGGCAACACCAAAAGAGGGAGGACGCGTAGTAGATATGCTCCATGCTACAACAGAGGTGAATCTGTCCAGTGAGTTCTCAGCATTGTTGCACTGCTGCAACAGATTTTTGCTGAAGCAGTAGGCTGACTCACCAAAACATTGGATCTGGGACTTTGGAATGTTGAATAGAGGTGGAAGCTGAACTTGGCAAAATGAACACAATTATCAGTACTTTGGTCCAAAAGAATGTGTTAACATTAAATTAATACTCCTGTAATTAATCACCATTGGAAAAAAAAAAAAAAATTCAAGATGAGGTATGAGACAACAATGGGTAAACTTCAATTTTGCCGCTACAGATTCATCAATGTTCCACTTCTAATAACCTCTAAGTTTAAAATTTCACAATATTACCTTTCTAATTTTCAAAAAGCTCTGATGTTACATCTAACCGGTAAGGTAATATTTGACATTATAATGACGGTTGCTTCTCAAAATACTTTTCACTTATAAATATATCAAAATAATTTTTTTATTTTTTTAAATTTATTTTTGAGATCAATACATCAAAACAATCTAAAAATAAAAAAAAATTAATTAAAAAAATTAATTATTTTAAAAAGTACGATCATGTTGCAATACCAAATGAAACCTAAATAGCCTCCTTTTAAAAACATGAAGAAAATACATGTCTCACCCTAAATTTGCAACAATTTTTATTTTGTTCAAAAACATATTTTGTTTATTTTTCAATCTATGAGTTAAAGAGAAGAGAGATGAAGTTGCATAAAAATTTGTAAAAAATAAACAAAATGGTTAGTTGTCACGATACCAACAATAAAAAAAATCAAACTTGGTGTCAATAGATTCCGTGCGATGAGAAAAGTTTGATGGTGGTGGCTTTTGTTAACCTATGGATCACATATTAATATTTATAATATCTTGTATTTTAATGATAACAATTAAATGAAAAATAAACTAATGGTATGCTTGACTGAGATTAATGGCGTGTTTAAGAACGCCGTGCAAACCGTGTTCTCAAAAATTTTGAAATTGTTTTTTTGCTTAAAATAATTTTTTTTATGTTTTCAGATTATTTTGATGTGCTGATATCAAAAATAATTTAAAAAAAAAACTTTATTTTGATGCATTTCTAAGCAAAAAGTACTTTGAACTACCACCGTTACCACAATCCCAAACAAGCCCTAAATTTAAACAGGTTTTATATAAAGATTACATCAACAAACATATGAAATTGAATGAAAAAATTCATTAGCAATTTTCAAGATGCAAAATAAGTGAAGACTTAACTATTAATGATTCATTTTAGAGCTTATTGTTAAATTTTTATATCTTACTCAATAGCAAACTAAAATGAACTCACACACTTGACATTGCATGCATAAATAGGATTGATAACAGTTAATCGGTTCAAGTTTCACCAAGTTTGAAACTGTCAAAACTGGTTTTTAAGCTGAATCGATCGATCGCTTGGGCATGCCAAATGAACCGGTCCACCAATGTTCATCCGTGATGACACCTAGAAATTTTGCAAGAACCGGTCGATCGAATGATATGTTCTTTTGAACCGGTTGAACGCTTTAGACGTTAGAGGCATTTTGACAGCTATTTTTTTGGATATATATAGCTCTTTTTAATGCAAAATTAAGAATAGATTATGAATATACATGATATAAAAACTATTCCAAAAAAAAAAACCAGCTAGAAATCATCAATCATAACATGCTCTAAGTTGTGCTAAATTAAACATTTATATTCTAGCACAAGAGTACAAAATCTTACAATCATTACACTTATACACCTCGATTAAGACAATTCCCACATGATTTAAATGAAAACCCAGACTTAACAAGAACTTGAGAAAGAAGTTTCAAGTTTGATTCATTGAATTTAATTTAATAACAATATTAAAAAAAATTATTTAACTTGGATTTTATTTTTTGTTTGAAAAGATTTTAGTCCAGTCTGCAGCATAGTCCGCAACATAAAAGGGGAAGTAAATTAGTAACCTATTGTTTTCTCAAACAAATTAAGTGATTTTTTCAATAATTTCATTTTAATCCCTAAATAATGATTTTTTTCTCAAATACAGCCTAGGAAAGTTTCTAGTTTTTACTCTATTGTCAGCAATGATTAAAAGTTTTGCTACATCATCAATATTTGCATCGCATGCACGTTAATAATTGTTTGGTTCTCTGGGCCATCAAGCCCATTCCCAACTCATTTGGGCTGAGCGTGCATAGCCCAGACTAAAAAAATAATCGATATTTATCAAAAGAAGTTGTTTTATTCTAATTTTTATTCCGAGTTAATAAAAAAATAAATAAAGGTATTTTGTAATCATAGTTTCACCTATAGTACTAGGGCGCGTGGTGTTGCAATGATCTACAAGTAACAATTAAGAACCAAAATATAGAACATAAAAAATTAAAATATTTTCTAGCAAACCAAACACGAAAGGAACATGAATTAAAATAATGGGAAAAAAAAACCGCGAAAGAAAATTGTGGAAGATCTCTTTTTATAATAGCAGGAAATGAGAGAAAATCTGACTTGCCTTGAAGTGGGTGAGATCCGATCCTGGCCGTATATTTCTAATCAGGCTTAACATTCGTTGGCCAAGATTAGGAGCCTTGTAATCAGCCGCCACATCTCCATCCACTGATAAAGGCTTAGTAAGGACAACCTGGATATTATCATTGCCTTCAGAGACCTGTAAGGCTGTAAATGTTATCCCCCCCACTAATCACTCAAATAATAAAGATTATGCCAATAAAATTTATTAAAAAATTCATATTTATTAAACTCCACTTACCCACTAACTTTATCTAGGTGTGTTTAACAATACGTTAAAAATTGTATTTTTGTAAAAAAAAATATTATTTTTAAATTTTTTTATATGTTAATGTCAAAAAAAAAATTAAAAAAAAAATATTATTTTAATACATTTCTGATAAAAAAATAATTTAAACTATAACTGCTATCATATTCTCATGAAATCCTACCATCTCAATACACGATATGAGTTATATTTTAAAATATTAATTTAAAACTAATTAAATTTAATCCCATTAATTTATAATCTAATTCTTGAAATGAGTCGGGTTTTAAACTAACCGGAGTTAATAACTTAAAAAGAAAAAGAAATTCGAGAATAATGGTTAATTAAGTAAACTAAACAAGTTATATTTTTAATTACTTATAGAATATAATAGTTGTTTTATTGATTATCATTTCTTTGATATGGTCCAATTCATACTCATTCGATACAAGAAACAGAAAGTCAATATATTTTCCCTTGTATTCTCTAAGCAAGAAAAGGGAATAATGAGTGTTTGACTGGCTGTGATGCTTATCCTAATTCATTTTAAGTTTCTTTTTTTTCCCATTCACTATTCTTACAATATTGTGTGTGTGTGTTATGACAATGTGAAGCTTAATGATATTTCATAATGTTTTTACATTTGATTTATAATTTTTTATTTATTTATTAAGCATGAGAGTTCATGACAACTCGATCAGTAATCTTATCGTTGAATAATTAAGATTAAGAAATTAAAAAAAAAAATTGGTTTCTATATATCAAGGAAAATTGCTTCCATGCTTAACACTTAACACAAGCAAGAGAAAGAAAAGACTCCATTCATGCACCAAATTAACTTCGGGCAGAAGCAAGGAAAAGGTATTAAAAAAAAAAAGGGATTTGCTTTCTGAAAATGATCTTATGGCACCGAAATCTTCAACGGCAGATCCTTAATTTGTGCACGAAAGGGAAAGAAAACGTTTGTTTGATGATTTCATTGCTAACATTTTGAAAATCTCGACCATCTTTCTTAATTAAATCCCATTCTTCCATTCTTAGCCACCCAATTAAGAATTTAAAATTAGAAATATTCTATAATTAAACAAAAGTTACGGTGAAGCCAACATGAGTTTTCTAAGTTGGCTGCAAAAGGCAATTAAATAAAGTAACATGAAAGACTAATTGATCAAACCAACAATATTATATATATATATATATATATATATATAGTCAAGGGGAAAAAATACTAAAAATAAGACAATAAGGTTATTTATTCTAAGCAACAAAATACTAAGGTGAAACCTCAATAATTTAATCTTTAGCCTGTATATTCATTTTCAATTAAGTTTAAATCGAAATATTTTATTGATTACACTCTGTATTTTTATTGATATTATACATTGAATTTTGCAGCAAGATTATGCTATAAAATGATAGGATAAGTTAGCTACCACCTCGATTATTTTTAAAATCAAGGCTAAGTCTTCAGTAGAATAGATTATGGGTTGTCACTGGACAAACCGGGTTTAATAATTATTTTCTCTAAATATGCCGTTGGGAGAGAGGAAGATATAAAATCAAAGAAAATTTTATAATATGTCAAAGATTGATTAACCTTGTTAATTAATCATACATGATGCATAATAAAATACCAATTTATTTCATATAAGTGTAGTAATAAAATATTTGCTATTCTTGGGTAGTAGCGACCTTCGAGGCGTATTTCTCTACATTTGTATCGAAGAACTATAAAAAAAGTAGAAAGATGCCAAAATACATACCACTAAAATAGTCTAAGTATGACAACTTGTAAAGCTTTCACAGGAATCAATACCATCTTGCACACGGAAATATAGAGCCACCGGAAAACTACTTTTGCCTATTGAAAAACAGCTTTTACTCACCGGAAAACAGCTCTTTTTTTCCTTGACAAGACATGGGAATAGCCCACAAGAAAGCTTCTTGAAATAGCTAGGGGAGGCAATACAAATAAGCGGGTTTGCTATACCTTGACCCACCATGCATGATCATATGAGAAGTAAATTTGCACAGAGAAGATTTGATGCGTACGTACCATTTGATAGGAGAGGAGACTGGAGAGGCTTGGTTCTACAGAGAAACGACGACGGTGGGCACGTCCTTCTGCTCCGAGAGAGGGAGGGAGGGAGGGAGATTGCCGTGCAAAGAGCTATGACGGAGTGCTTTCTTGCAAAGTAAAATGGTGTTTTTATAGGGTTCGGGTACCAACACAGAAAGATTAGGAGAGGGTGTTGGTGTGTTTATTGTCAAGATCACTTGATTAATTAGAGTATGATTTAATTAATGACATATTTAAATAGGAAAGGACGGATGGTATTTAAAAATGATTTATAACTTTTTGGAATTTGTATGTTGAAGTTCAAGTTCAACTTGTAAAATATTTCAAAAATATGGAGGAATTTTATCTTGCTGTCTAGCCCAAAGATGTTAAGGAAGTGTTTGGAGATAATTATTTCGGAAAAAAGAAAATAATTGACAATCCAATCCTTCCCTATCCTCTCTAATGGCCTTGTGGCCCTTAGCAAAAAGAGGCCAGAAAATTAAAGCAAAAGGAGGAAAGAGTAAGGGGACCATGAATGTTTCACCTGTACCACTAATCTTTTAATTAATTTCGTAGTTGAGAATTTTTAAAATTACTAACTTAGTGGGTTAGTCCTTCAATTAAAAAGGAATTATTGTAACCCTTCGGTCCAACTAATTCTACTAATTTATGTGATAACACTGGCTGGATTCATGATTAGGAAAAACTGTTTTTTTTTATATATATATAATAAACACGTTATAATTTATAAGTTTTATCACTACGATTCACAAACCCCAATAAGTTGGTTTAAAATATTAATTTCTTTTTTGACTTTATAAGTTTAAATTTCAGAATTATTAATCCAGAAAATTTATTTATCTATGAGTTTTTTTAAATCATTTTAAAATAATTAGTCTTAACCACATCAAGTACGAAATGGAGAAAGTGGTTTTGAGAGTCTATGGTTTCGCATCCATGGCTATGTCACTCATCGATAAAAAAAAATATATATGAAAGAAAAATATATTAAATAAGAAGATTTGAGAGATGTTTGTTTTAAATTTTTATTTTTAGATTTTTTTAAAAGTGTGTTTATCTTGAAAAAAAATAAATTAATATTTTTTAGTGTTTTTTAATCATTTTAATTAATTAATTTTAAAAATAAAAAAATATTTTTAATTAAAAAATACTTTTAAAAAATAACATACATTACAATATCATTACTGGCTTTTTGTTGGATTAGAAGTATGGTTTCCTTAGGGATGCCAAATTTTATGTTAGACTGTAGATTAATAATTTATATGAGGTTCGAGAGTAGTTAATACTTGGAGTAAAAGTTCTTAGTAAAGTTATAAAACAGTTTAAATATATGGTAATCTAATATTAAATTTCAAAAAATATTTTAAATATATCGATAATCTAATACTATTTCCTAAATTTATGAGTTTGAATTTTAGAACCATTAACTAAGAAAAAAAATTCATCTGAATATACTACATCAACGTAAAACTTAAACAAAAATTAATCTTAATTGGCTTATAATCTAACTTGAAGTTAACTCTTACTTCAACAAGTACAAAAAGAAAACATGGTTATAAGATTCTATGGTCTCACATCAATGGCTGTCACCCATCAATCAATTATAGAAAGAAAAATGAAAAGTTTGTTTGGCGCCGTGCTTTTACCGAAATTGAAAAGAAGAAATTTACTTTTTGCATTTATTTTGATGTTTTAATATTAAAAATTAATTTTAAAAAATAAAAAATATATATTATTTTAATATATTTCAAAATAAAAAATATTTTAAAAAATTATTATTATCACAATACTAAATATTACTAAAATAAAATAAAAAGATTATGTTATTTTTCTATTAAAAATTCAAAAATTACACTTGTTTAGAGTTTATTTAGCATTATAGTTTAATCGTTATTTTATTATTTTTAAAAATATTTATTTTATTATTTTAAATTACTTTTGATGTGTTGATATAAAAAAATAAGTTTATTTTTTTTAATATTATTTTAAAATATTTTTAAATAAAAAAAATTTAAAATATAATTTTTATCGCATTTTCAAAGAAACTTCGAATAAAATATTAAATAACATTGCTTGGATTTTTGTTGGATTAGTAGCATGCAGTTTAGTAGTATGCTTTCCTTAGGGATGGCATTTTTATGTTAGACTATAGACTAATGTTTTATAAGATTTTTTAAGAATGATTAATACTTTATTAAAAGTTATTAGTGCAATAAAAAAGGTAAATTAGTTTTATTTGAATTCAAGAATTGCAAACTAGGAAAAAACATTAATCTATAGTCTAACATAGAATAAAGATGAGTTAATTAGAACTTAGTTCTTGTAATCTAGCATTTAGAAATTATTATTTAATACATAGTATTTATACTCATTTGTAACTTAAATCATTTTCGTCTGTAATATGACATAGACTACTCTTGATTTGAATAGCTGTCTTACCTTTGCATTGACTCTTACTTTTTTTCTTTCTTTCTTTTTTTTCTATAATTATAAAATCATGTTTGATGTTACAGTGATTTTAAAAAAAATTAAATTTTTTTAACTTCAAATTAATTTTTTATATATAATTTTTTAGAATTGATATCAAAAATAATTTTTTTAAAAAAAACATTATATTAATACACTTTTAAACAAATAACACTTTAAAACCAATCTCTACCACAATTCTTCTAAGCAGTCACTAAATGACAATTGAATCTATAAAAGTATTAGTTTATACATTCTTAGTATTCTAGGACTAATTTTGGAAAATTTGACTAGAAAAGAAAGCATTTTTTGAAACAAAATACGATACATGTTTCAAACTTCATTCACAGTAAATGAGTTCGAGTGGACATGAACTTTAGAGCATGATAAAATTCACTTGAACCATATACAAGGCACTAATCTTGAACTACTAATGCTTATCGGCCATATTATTATTTTTTAACAAGAGGTGGTTCTTAATTAAACCATACATTACATACCAAGTACTTTTCTGACAGTCTTTTTACTTTGGATCTGGTGACGATCGTATGCCATGGCGCTTGAAAAATTCTCTGAATCCATATGCACTCTGGTCATAGTTGAACTGGACAAGTAAAGATACAAGAATAAGTTAGATATTGCCATCAATGGCACACAAGGAAAAGACATTGTTTCAAGAGAACTTCATTGAATCCTGACTTCTGATTTAGAGCCTGTTTTTCTTTGTGGCCAACCGCACAGGTGGCTGCAAAAACAAATGAAGCCTTAGTCTAGCTGCTTGTTTGTCTTTGTGGCCAACTGCGAAGTTGGCTGCAAAAAACAAATGAAGCCTTAGTCTAGCTGCTTGCCACAATGACATTGGGATCATCGTAGCATACATTACTTTACCTTGCTAATGGTAAAATGAAGATTCAGTTACCACTCTCAGTTAAAAAATGGGGTACAGGAATTGTATATCCATGAGCAGCCTTTTTATGAAACGATTTGAAGTTATCTTCAAAAAAAGAAATGATTTACTAGCATTTTGCAATAGTAATATACAACTCCATAATTTCTTAATCTGTTTTGTCATAGTTTATTTAAAATTTCTTGACAAAATCATGACCATAAAACAATAAAACTATCATGCAGATGCAATCAACTAAGCAAAACACCACAGTTTCATCTACCTATGACTGTCAAGATACCCCTGTTTCATAGCAAATCGTTTCCAACAAACAGATCATACAAATTTGTGAACATTCTGTGACTGTTATTCTGGAAGAGCATGAAAAAGCGGAAAGAGAATCTACGATAAGTACTAGTCAAATTATCAACCCTGTGAAAGATAAGCAAGATCCAGTACTCACAGGTAGAACCTTCACAGAGTATTTTGTGATATTTGGATCAGCAACCCTTCCCTGGTTAGCTGCCTGCACTAGGAGAACCATTATAATTGTTAAGCAGCTCTGAATAGCAATGCCAATAGAGCATGCTGATAGTACCAATTTCCCAAGTGACACCTGAAACATGCAGGGCAATCTGATCCATTCTTTATTTGTTGTTTGTGGCACGAAAGGATCGGCTCAAATAAAAAAATAGTACAGAATTATTCCGTATCCAAAAAGCTCATTTCACCATACCAAGAAAACAGCATTTTCCCTTCGCTTGCCATTTGCTTTATTTTTTATTTTTATCTTGTCTAAGCAAGGCTGCCAAGCAACCACCAGCCCCAAGTAACCAAAAAAGCCTTTCATTAGAAAACCTATATACCAACGCTAGAAAACACCAACATTATTTCTGTATCTGATCTTGCAGTAAAATTTGTAAGCTAAATGGAAGAAAGATTCTACCGAGTTCTAAACTTAAGCACTAATAGACAATCACCCACCCCTCTTAATAACATGAGAAACAACCTTCGTCTTCTAAAACTGGTTAATGGTACGTGACATAGTTATGGCATAGTGACATGAAGACCTTGAACAAAGAAATTGGTAGAGAAGAATATATTACTTGTTCTGGGCTATGAAATATTTCAATGAATGGATATTCCTTCCTCTGCCGTGTTATACAAAAACCAGGATATTTTGGACACTCAACCTGGAAACACCGACATCAAAAATCATGATCAAAATATTAAGGATGCTAAATATGCTGTAGATGGTAACAATGAAACTTGTAAAATTATAAAAGTTATGCCCTGACCCTGTACACATGGCTCTAAACATGCAGAAGCAGTACCGAAAAAAATTTATAGCATCTGATGCACACAAAAAATGGGCTTCCTATCATCAGAAGTCTAAATTTTACTCTGGCATTTGGTGGCTTTCTTCACAAGCTTCCAAATGAAACCCATTTTGGGTGCTCACTTAGGAAAGCTCATCCAAAAAGGATCCAATTCCTTGGGTTTCTCTGTCAAATTTGTTTTTCAAATACAACCTTAATTTAAGACCGTAATCCACCACTCATTTATTAAAAAAACAAAAGATAAAGATAAAACCATATCAGGTTTTGATAATTCCAATGATGTGAGAAATAAGAATTCGTTTAATACATTACAAGATGAACTCATTCAACAGAAACAACTTACACGCAAAACTTTTACATGTGGATAAAACTCAGCAGCAGCTTCCTCAAGAACACGGTCTAGGTGTTTGGTGTAATTGCCTCTGCATTATCAAAGATGCATAGTCAGAGAAATGACATCCTATTATGAAGATTAAGGAAGCAACATAGTAGGTGTCCATTCACTTCCTGGTCACCTGATGGTAAAAGCAACAACCACCGGGTAGCCTTGGTGAAGAAGTTGGACAAACTCACGCTCTGACGTAAAGTGAATAACCCGTGATGGCCCAAGATCTTTAGGATACCCAGTATAGTACCTTGAATTTCAAATAAAAAAAGACAGAGAAAAGATAAGATGCCCCTTTGCTAAAGTTTTTAAAGAAACAAGCCAGCTTCTTAAATGAATCTATAAACAATTGAAAGAGAAATTTATAATCAGGGGGTTTTAAATTGAATCACAGTAAAAGAAATTGAGCACACAGAAATGAAAAAAAGGCAATACAACAAAACTCTATCACTAGAAGCAAGAAAGTTATACAAACTGTACTGCATTAAAACATTTTACAAGGAAAGGATTTATATTGACAATAATAATTCTTACTTGCATGTTTCTCGTAGATGACCAAGCATTCTATCCAAAAATGATTTCTCCTCCATTTGATGGATTGAAAAGAACACACCTTTCAATTGTACTGCACAAGGCAAACATATATTTCTTGTTATTCAATGTAACAGGGTCTCTCTTCAACATACCAATGTAGAGAAGATACAAAGGCAGCCCAATATATATTCAAGATTTGCATTCAAGCAAAGAACCTTTAAAAAACAATGCGAAAAGAGTTTCCCTTGTAGAGAATTAGAAATCAAATTAAACAAGAATTTGTTTTTGACATTTTAACAAACAGGAATCAGACAAGACACGACAGGGAAAAAAAAGAAAAAAATATATTCTTTGAGACATTTTATCGAACAGGTAACGTGCATTTTATTAACAATCTCTGCGCACATCGAACTCTATTAAAGAATTCAATGGACAAACAAGTTTTATATTATTTTGTTCGAAAAATGCTTCAAAAAAATATTTTGAAAGGAAAGAGAGGAACCCATCGAGAGAGAGGCTGTTTTATCTGACCGTTAAAATAAGAGGGGCGGCGCTGCCAGTGAAGGAGCGCGCACGCGGGTGATTGTTAGAGAGTTTAACTTGTGTGTTCAGTTTACTTATTAAGTAATATACTAAAAGGCGTGGGGAAACTACTGTAGCTTCCCCACGCCTTTTACTTATTTAAGCTCTTTTTTTTTTTCTATGTAGCAGTTTTTCTTCTCTTTTTTTTGTTTTTTTTTTTTACATGTTTTTTTTAACGCGTGGGTTTTTCACTGTAGCAATTTTGTTTTGTTTTTTCTCACTTTTGTTTCTTCTATTTTTTATATATAATATATCACTATGCACACAGTGAAACACTTGACTTTTTTTTTTTCATTTTGCCCATTGGTTTTTTTTTTTCTTTGTGTTTTTTTTTCTTTTAATGAATTTTTTTTGTTTAATTTAGTTTGTTAATATGAGAAAAAAAAATTTAATTTAGTTATCATACTTTGTTTTTTTTTTCTCACTTTTGTTTCTTCTGTTTTTTATATATAATATATCACTGTGCACACAGTGAATCACTTGACTTTTTTTTTCATTTTGCCCATTGGTTTTTTTTTTTTCTTTGTGTTTTTTTTTCTTTTAATGAATTTTTTTTGTTTAATTTAGTTTGTTAATGTGAGAAAAAAATTTTAATTTAGTTATCATACTTTCATTACAAGGATCTCGGTTTTTTTAATATATTAAGCTGGTTAAGAACTTAGCTTTGTAGCTTTTTTAAAAAAGAAAAAAAATACTATGGATTACTACAATGTTTCCCTTGCATGATTTTTGTTTGGCTGTAGTGTTTCCCCCACATGTTTATTTTTAAAATTATCTTTGTTAAATTTATTTTTTTAATATTGAGTTGGTTGATAATTTAGCTTTAGCTTTAGTTTTCCCTGCGTTTTTTCATTATAATTATTATTATATTGTATTATATTATATGAATGTTTTTTTCTTTTTTTTTTCTTTTTAATTTTTTTTAATGATTTTTTTTGTTTGATTTAGTTTGTTAATGTTAAAATTTTTTTAATTTAGTTATCATATTTTTATGATATGAATCTCGGGTTTGATGGGTTAACCTAATTTGACGAGTTATTTTTTTCATTTAGTTTAGTTTGTTAAATTTAATTTTCTTTCTATTTAATTATCAGACTTTCATGACACGTATCATGGGCTTGACGGGTTAACTTGGTTTGATGGGTTAACCCGGTTAATTCTAGGTAAACCCATCAATTTTTTTTTTCTATTTAGTTATCAAACTTTCATGACGCAAATCCCAGGTTTTACGGGATAACCTGGTTTAAAGGGTTAACCCAATTAATTCAATTTCTTTTTCTTTTTTTTTTTCTTCATTAGTTTTTTCCTTTCTGTTGATTTTTTTCTTTGTTTTTTTTAATTAATCTATTTAATTATCACACTTTTATGACACGACCTTATAGCCAGACCCACATCCAATATTCTTGGATCCGGTGTTACAGTCAGACTCACTTAAACTTGGGTCATGCAAGTTTAATTTTATTATAAATATTACTCTTAAGTCAGGCGTTGCAGCCAAACCCAAGATTTTTGGGTATAACTTTGTAGAAAAATCTAAGATTTTTAAATTTTTATTTTTTTTAATATTTTTTATACAAAAAAAAATGACCCATGGCATCACGCGGATATCAAAGCTAGTAGTCTGAGAAAACTCATTTTTAGTTCTTATTGTATTATTTTATTCTCAATTTCATCCTATTAAAATTGATTTTATCTTCAATTTATATCCCATTTCTCAATCGGGTCTTTTTGTCTAAAATTATCCAAAAAAATATGCTTTATTAACTTATCACTAAAAACCATAATTATTAAACCTAATATTTTTAAGTGGGTTGATTTGAAACCTGACTCAAACTTGATATTTAATTTAATCAAATAAAATATTGACTTAATAAACTTGGTTATTCCGGTTATATTTTTAATAAATTAATTAACATGACAAAACACAATTCAAATTAAATCAAGTCAATTTAAGAGAAAAAAAAAAAGAAGAAACAAAGCACTAATGCTTTAATAAAAACAATTAACTTGGTTACACAATAATTAGGTTTTTTCTGATGGATTATTTCTTGTGGGATTATTTCTTTTTCTTTTTTTTTTGTGAGGAGTGAGGAATAATATGAGATAGGGGAATGTTGTAGCTACCTTTTATCAAAGAGTCATTCGTACTGAAATTAGAAGAAATTATGAGGTTTTTATTTATTTTGACTTAATATATAGTCCAGTTAACTGCATATAATTACAGCCAAACACAACTGCTACACTCGTGTAAAAATAATTTTCTATCTCATTTTCAGAGATAATTTCAATGTGTTGTTGACCAGTTTCACAACGCAAAAAGATTATTACATGAGCGACCTAAGGAAATTAACCTGACATGAAAAGCCATGTTCATTTTATTGCTTATATATATTTATATTTATAAATAGTAAGTTATGATAATATTTCCAAACAGGTTCACATAATGTCTTTGGCATTAAAATAGATTTTCCGGTTGCTGTTTAAAAAGAAATTAATAAATATTTTTAGTTATGGTTTTAAAAATATATTTAATTAAAACCATTATAAAATAAATTTTTAAATACAAAATAAATAATTATTTTAACTTCCAACAAAATCAAGTTTTGAGCAAGCATTACGATTAGATTAAAAAATAAAAACAACCTCATTACTAAATAATATATGCGATACATAATAAGGTGAATAACAGAAAAAATTGCCCAAATACAGAAATCATAATACATGAAAAAGAAAATATATATATCTTAATACATAAATCATAAGCATTTTATTAAATTACTAAACAAATTAGCAAAACTTATGATGGGAAGAAACTAGGAGTATCTTCCATGCACTGGTTATCTTTACAGCTATTCCACGTATATATTTCGAACAAATATACCTTGCCTTGTATCTTATTACCACATGTTACAAAGAATATTATAACCATTAACCTTAATTTAGATGACAAACCAACCCTGTTCTATCGCCAATATCCCATTGCTACTACTGGGATCCTTACTTTGT
Source organism: Populus davidiana (assembly GCA_030145905.1). Taxonomy (NCBI): domain Eukaryota; kingdom Viridiplantae; phylum Streptophyta; class Magnoliopsida; order Malpighiales; family Salicaceae; genus Populus; species Populus davidiana. The sequence goes on from CM057806.1 coordinate 5,036,999, forward strand.
GACCCCTGCTGCCTTTCATCAAAATTTCTCCGAAACTGTATGTTCCAGTTACCGATCGAACAGTGAGACTCACCGTGAACTTCCGTGATGCACCGGGTCTCAGAGTCATGGCTGGAGGATTAGCTTCAATGGAAACGGCTGGTTGCATTCTGGCTGTGATCACATAGGTTTCTTCCTCCGCAACATTTGTGACACTGCGAGTCACTGTTTGCGTTTTCACTAGATGGGAAACAGTGATTGATGGCGTGTTGAGATTCGATGGATGACCCATACTGTAGTTGCATGGTGTGTTTGTGTAGTTACGTATCTCATGGACATCGATGCCAGGAGTTGTGCACAAGAAACCCAAGTAATCCTCATAACCTGCAATAACACAAGTTAAAAAAATGAAGTCAGGAAGACATTTCAGGTTTTGGTTAACTATATATGCACAAACTGACAAATGCTTATAACTTCGGGCTGGAAACCACGGTGTGTCTGCCCTCATTTTACTACACTTATAAGGCATGGGGAAAAAACGATTCAGGTAGAGTCTGCTAGGGTTCGCTAATATGGCAGGTTGCAAAGAACATTCAAGTTCTTTGCTCATTGGATCATTAACATAGTCTCCTCCAAGATCTTTTGTTATGTTTCCTTCTAGTTTCTGTTTTGACATCATAACCCTTTATAGCCTCCAAAATTAGGAGCTATATATCGATACCGCCTTACTTGAGTTAAGATTCCTGATGGTTTTATGGCATTATTGCTTAACACGCATATGAAGCCATATACAACAGAGAAAACCATGGCTTTTATCTTTGGCCAAATGACCCAAATTTTACAGTACGGATCCGCAAAAAATTCAGCTGCAAAATTATGGCTTTAGTTTCTTTGCTACTTACTAGGTTTTTTTGCACCAAATCTACTTGGACATGTAGCCAAGAACATTCAAAGTCAATCCACTAGGTCACTTTGAAGGACTCCACATTGTGAAACTAAATTAGCGATAACTTGGATGCAATCAACCACTCCAAGCACATCACGAGTACACATCAAGCACGAGTATCATACCTGCATCAAATATGAGTCCGGGGTCCAGAGCAGCCCTTGGGTTAACATGACCACTCCCGTAATCAAAGGGTGTCGCCATGACCAGCTTCATGGCTTCAGTTTCAGAATATTGCTGTGCTTGAAGAGGCCTTCCTGCTCTGTCCAGATTTGTTGATGTTGTCATTAAGGCTGATTTGATGGCAGCAGGACTCCAATGAGGGTGGTTCTGCTTTACAAGAGCAGCTATCCCTGCTATATGTGGCGCTGCCATGCTAGTTCCGGACATCATGGCAAATCCTTCTCCTGCTCAAAGTTAATAGATGCTTAGGATGCAAATATATCAATTCCGAGTACAACAGTATCTCCTTTTTCTCCTCCATGAAGCTCCATATTCTCTTTCAAATTTTTATGATAAAAATAAATATGTTTTTTCAACTGCATAGAACATCTACTTCCTTAAACACAACTGAGAAACAAAATATTGCAAGAGTTTAAAACCCTCCTTTTAAATGACCCAAATCCCAGATAAAATTTAAGTCAAGGGACTCTAAACGCCCCAATTGCCTCCTCACTCCCAAGAAGTTATACAAAGTTCCTTGAATTGGTTGCCCTTCTAGACCAAGAAGATGTGATATGAAACCAAAGATTATTGCCTTAATGAGATACTGAATTTGAACTATTTGTGTTCAGGGAAAATAAAAATAAAAAAAAGGAGCTACTATCTCACTTACCAACATAATTTGGCTCATCTGTTCCATTAGGAGACCAAGCAGCCCATATGAGAGATCCAGGAGCCAAGATATCTGGTTTGAGAAGATCAGCATCTTGGAATCTGAAATCTTTTATGTTGGGCCCTCGAGCAGAGAATAATGCTACTTGTGGTGCTGATTTATGGAGAATAGGCTCCAAGCCATTCCCAATACTTCCTGTACCTTTGAAACTCTTTACTCGTCCAGTCCAATCTCTTGGTGTAGAGGTGTTGTAATAGTCTATAAGATCCTGTAGTGACATGATGCTCAAGCACCAACTCAAATTACTATAAGAATCCAACACAACTGCCAAAAATTTCTGTGTGATTTAGGGGGGTGGGGGGAGACAAGACCATGAAGATATACAAGAATATAACAGGACAAAGGCAATATGAAAATAAAAAATTTAAGATAAATGCGTGAGAAGTTACCATCGATTTTGTCACATCTGTGATTAGAATCCCAGGAATACCAACAGGGACAGGATCAAACTTCGTTCCAGGAGAAACATTTTCCACAGCAAGAACAAATCCAATTGCACCAAGACTCTTGGCTGTTTCTGAGACTTTCTTGATAGAGGCGGTACCAACGACAAAATTAAAGGAATAACCACAAAGAAGAATGTTCCCCTCCACCAAGTTCTTGTTCAATACTTCTGGTCTTTGGCAGTCTGAAGGACTGTACTTCATCACTGAAGAATCAAGCAGTACATCATTTGCAGCAACCAAGGTATATGTTTGATTTGGATGTGTACAAGCTGCAGAAAACCATTACACCCATTTCACAGTAAGAATCAAGATACTGGTGGATAATCAAAGTTGCTATGCAATTACAAGCATGAACTTTCTTAAAGAAATAACTATGAATTAAGGAACCGGACTGAGATTTCTTACAAACAAATTACAAAATTCATGAATTTTATGATGGAAAATTGTTGGCCTAAATAAGGGCATGTGTTCAACAAATACGCTCTTCTGAATTTGAGTAGGCAAAAACTGCTCAAATGTGGGCAAACATATCAGGATTTGGGAATATTTAAAATATTTTAGTTCATCAACAGCATGTCTCTAAAGTTGGTCATGAAATCCACTCACTCCTAGAGGCTAGAATATGACAAAACAGAAACTTCAGAACATTTCCAGTTTGCTTCTAGACTGCTAAAGCTAAATTTTAGCTTGTAGAACAATAGATAAAGACATGAACCATTTTTTACTCACTAGGTAGATCCAAAGATTATAAGCAATTAGAATGACTAAAAGAAGTCATATTTATGGTGCACTGTCTTCGGTCATTCACAATAAACAATAAACCATCCCAGAGATTCATTTTCACACTTGATTCCACTAGAAAAGGGGGTACCATTTGGTTCTTACATGGAGCTATAGAAAAATTCAACCATAGTCTGCAGAATATCAGTATGCCAAGGTAAAGCCAAAAACAAAAGGAAAATGAAGCCACTAGAAACAGCAAGAAAAACAAGGCGGGGGGTGAAAACATGAAATTACTGCTTAATCCACTTTAACAAAGGACAAACGTGCTATTCTAATCAATCTTCCTAACAAATACAATATGAATAGAATAGGTTGAGAAACTTTAAAGTTGCCATATTTAGTTTTTGCATCAACATTCTTTCTAACCTGCTGTTGAACAGTACCCCGCATTATGCAGTATCTCTTCCCAAAGGCTATCAAATTAGAAGAACCAAAAGCTCATGTAGGTAAAACTTACGTGACAAACCGATTCCAGGTAAAATTTTTCCATTTCCCAGGAACAGATGGTTCTTGTATCTCCGGTCATCAATTGCAGCAGCCACAGATGTTATCCAAGGGCTATATGAAACCAGAGTTTTTGGAAAAGGACCACCATTTCCAGCTGCCTGTACAACAAATACACCTGCTTTCACAGCTCCAAGAAGTGTAGCATCAAAAGGGTTCAAATATGTTGTCATCGTGGTTGCTGGAGGACTATTTGGACCCACTGAGAGGCTGAGTATATCCACTCCATCATGAACAGCCTATTCACAAAAGTTTTCACAGGTTGAATTTGTTCAATAAAGAGACAGCCGTCGAAAATAAATTTCGTTTTATTTCAATAGCGAATAATAAATCCAGGGCAGGTGTGTCACATGTTTTGTACTCAGTTTAGCAAGGAGATACAATAAGAAGATTTTTCTAGCATAAAAAAAAAAGAGAAGAGGGAAGCCTTTTCTTTGTAAATAGCCTCAGATCACTCATAGTATATAGCCATAAAAGGGCCCATTAGATCTCAATACTCTGAGGGGGTGTTTGAGAGTGTGGTAACAGTTGCTTTTTGCTTATAAATGCATCAAAATAATGGTTTTTTTTCACTTTTTGAACTCATTTTTTATATCAGCATATCAAAATGATCCAAAAACATAAAAAAATAATAATACTAATTTTAAGCCAAAAAAAAAACTGAATTTTGGCCAACCTATGTTTGGGCCGCAATCCCAAACAGGGGTTGAAGGTGTTGATTATGTTGTAACAACAAGACTTAAGCATATAAGAAGATGACAAGAAGAATGACAAGTTGTGCAACACCATCCTCAAATCTGTTACGGTTGTTAGCAACCATATGAGCACACACCTGATCAATAGCAGCTACCACATCCGCAATGAAGCCTCCAAAAAGCCTATAGAGTGCCTTGTAAACAGCAATCCTGGTCAAAAAACAAGATTGAATGTTACGTCAAAGAAAGGACATGATATTAAGATTTCAAAGGGAATATGATCAATAAGTTGTTCTTATGCTCACCTAGCACGGGGAGCCATCCCACTTGCTTTCCCAAATTCATGGCCGTGAATTCTCACCGGAATACCATTATTTCCAGCTGCAATAGCTGCTGTGTGACTGGAACGCAGTTACAGCAAAAACAAAGTAAGTAGTATTAGATTGAATTTGTTTAATACAATTCTTTTTCTCTTGGTGCCAATGAAAATAGTTGTTTTTTTCTTTCTCATGCACTCCTCAAATTTTATTTTGTGAAACCATTAAATTGACCTTGTCATGCAAGCAATAGTAACAGATTAAAATTCCAGTCTGATAAAAAAAAATTAAGGATTAAATGGTACCACAGTTTTTGGATAGAAATTGCATATATAGATGGCATAGGTTCTAACCTTCCGTGCCCATCTCCATCCATGGGAGAAGCAAAATCAATGGAAGGATTGAATGCCCCAGCGGCAATTGCAGCTTCAGCAAAATGCTGGGCCCCGATGATCTTTCCGTTACAGAATTCTCTCTTGGTATCAGGATCAACTTCACATTTTCCTCTGTATTTTGGAAGAGGCCCGTATGGGTCTGCATTGTGAGATCCAAAGCTTGGATGGCGTGGAAAAATTCCTGAGTCTACGAATCCTATTATAATGTCTTCTCCAGCCCTATCAAAGCCACCCCCTGTTGGCCAAACCCCAGTTGGAAGCCCCAGAAACTGTGGGGTGTGCGTTGTAAGTCTCCTCACCTTCCAATCTCTCTCCACAGATTTCACATCAGGTGTACGCCTCAGGGTTTCTGCCTACTAATATATTGGAACAACGTGAGGATATAAAAATAGAAAGAAAAATAATAAATCATTATTTCAGAATATCATTAGAGACAGAGGTACAGAAAGAGTAGTAATTCATGGTTTCACCTGCTCAGGGGAAATATGAACTGCAAAGCCATTTATAAGATGTTTATAGCTGTAGAGTTTCTTGTATGTCCCACGGTCAAACAGTGAATCAAGAAGCATATCATGTTTCTGTTCAAGGTGCTGGGCATAGGACGTGACCAATTGACTGAAAAATGGTACAAAGAGAGTGAATGAGTGGGGCGAAACAGTTTGAACCAATTCTATCTATTCCATCATCAATCATGGTATCAGTCTTTAATCTAAAAAAATCATGAAGCAAGGTTATACAACGAAGGAGGGCAAAACAACAAAGAACCTAAATCAGATTTGAGGGAATAAGGTGCATGAAACACCAATTGAAGAATGAGAAACACTTGAATAAGATTTCATGACAGAGTGCAAGGTTGCTGTTAGAATAACCTCAAATAATCTGTTCAAAAGAGTCCAGGGTCAAATGCTTGACTGGATAACTAGATATGCATGCATGCCTAACAATCACAACCAGTGGTTGATTAATGCTACCGAGCAGTAATTCAAATGGGTCATACAGCCCTGTAAGATTTACACTAAAATCCCAAAGCAGTTATTGCAAAGAGAACATAAACATGGAACTGAAGGCACACAGCACACAACCTATACAATGCAAGAGATTATTAGGTGAACCTAGTTCACCTAATAATTTTCTCTTACAATGCCCTTTATTTCTACTCTGTCTTTCCTCCTAGGTTCTAGTAAATAATAGCTTACTGCCGGTGAGTGGATTGATTTATCAACCTTTATGATCCATATCAAACTTTGAGCATGAAGTGAATGGACCTTTACAGTGCCCTTTTATTTATATTCTCACCTTCCTCCAAGGTGCTCATCACTAATAGCCTACTACCGGTAAAGAGGGATGACTTGTCAACCCTTATGGTCCATATCAAATTGCGAGCATGAAGAAGTACATGATCACAGCTCACTAACATATTATGGTCTTTTGAAAAACAACCATTAAATTAAAGTTCCAAATAGTCATTTGAATAGGATGTTTCAACCAGAAAACACATTTGCCAGGATCAAGGATTAGTACAACAAAGCTACAAGCAATCAAAAGCAGAGAAACTTGCAAGTTGCAAGTACCTACCTGGTGGAGTCAAGCGTCTCGTCAGATTCCACGGCAGTGGCTTCAAAACCAGGTATGCCTCCTGTATAACTTATGACAGGCTCTCCCACCATAGTCACAATATAAACCTCTGCTTTTCCATTTATCAACAAAGCAAATAAGACAAGAATTGTACACCAAAACTCCACCACCCTCATTTTCACTAACCAAGTGCCAACTTCTGTTATCTCCCACAATACCTGCACCATTCATCACAGTCAAAACAGTCAGCTCCATATTGTAACACATTAAACTTAATATCTTTATAAAAAAAAAAAAAAACCATGACAGACCAGTTTCTCTTTTTCTTTTTTTGACCAAAGAAAATAAAATAATAATTACAAGTATAATAATTTTTCCTCATCAAAACACTTAATTAATTAGTTAGTTAGTTGGTTGGTTAGTTAAAAACAACCCAAATCTCAACCACTTCAAGAACTTTAAACTCAAAAAAATAGTGCTAAAAAATCACAGAAAAAACCCCCCATTAAAAAAAACAAAGAAAAGTAAAACACTTTCTATACGAGATCAGATTATCTGCACAAACCACCTCTAAAATAAGACAGACTAGAGTTTCAAAGAATGAAATCATCAGTTCTTCATTGCCCCAGGTAGTAAGTTACAAGCTTGAACACTAACGAATCAACCACCAAACTAAACATTAACTAATATCACTTGCCAAATACAGGGGAAGAAGCTGATCTGCTCAAAGTACAGTAACAACCACCTGTCTCTCTCTCTCTCTACTTACATTAACCACAAAACAACACAACAAACCAAACCAAACCAGATAAAGCAAGCTTCAGCAACTAAATCTGCAGAAAGAAAATCAAATCTATCAAGAACTTAAACAAGCAAAGAATATACATTTCCTGGGGCACTAAAGAAAGATCCCATCAAATAAAATAACCCAAAAAGTTGATATCTTTACTCACAAAGAAGAAAAAAAGCAAATAACTTCACATTCAGATAGCAAAAGCAAGTACAGCTTTAGTCGCTGCTGGTCATTGCCATTTGCATTTGCATTCTTTAGCAAATGAAAAAAGAAACAGAGAGTCTGTGTAAGGCTTAAGCAAAGATGAAGAGAGAGAGAGTGTGAGAGTAAAGACTAAGAGTGAGGTTGTCAGGTTTTTTATATATTATTTATTAATTAATTAATAATCATAAAGAGAGATCAGTGATTTACAGACAAAGGACCGAAGATGATGGGCTGGCGTATACACTTATTATTAAATTAAGTAATACTATATCAAAAGAATTTCTTCTAGTAAAAAACAAATTGCTTATCCCAAATCCTAATGATAAAATGATGCAAGAATTTATTTTTTTAATAGTTAAGTTATTCTCGGATCAATTTTTATACCTTTAATTAAAAAAACTATATATTTCTAAAATAAAAAAATTATGATTATTTTATATGTCACAAGGTATAAGAACTTTAAGTTAAGATTTTTAGACATATAAATGGTTCTTTAAATATAGATGAAAAAAAATTAACTTCAGGGGATTTTATTTTCTCTCTTGATGTTTAAAGCTTAAGAAATTATATAACTCGATTTTTAGAGTTTAAAACCCGGTCATTAAAGATAGTAATAGTATAGATTAATTTCTTGATTTTAAAAAAATATTGGGAATCAATTCATGGTAAAAGTATCTTATTCTCAACTTAAATATCAAGCTATGTGGTGAAAAAAGAAATTCTTGCATTTCCAAAAAGTGGCTTTAGTTTTACAGCATATTCTAAAACTAATAGAAGAAAAAAAAGAAGCAATATCTACCTGCAAATTTGGGAAATAAATTCATTTTCTTAAATTTTAAGATTTGTTTAGTTTTATAGTTTAACTTGTTTTTTAAAGTATTTTTTACATATTGTTTATTTAAAAATATTATATTTATGTTTTTCAGTATTTTTTAATGTTTTGATCATAGTTTTAAGACCCGGTCCGGTGGTCGGCCCGGTCCAAGGCCCGGGTTCCGGGTTTTGACCGGGTCACCTGGTCTGGCCGGGTCAAATCCCAAGCGGGTTTTGGCCTTCACCCGGACCGGTCCCATGCCCGGGTCGGTCGGGTCCCGGGTCGACCCGCGCGGGCCGGTCCGGGTTTTAAAACTATGGTTTTGATTTATTAATGTAAAAAATTAAAGAAAATATTTATTTCATTTAAAAAACCATACACTAGAATGAATGATTGTTTAATATATTTGAAAACAATAATTCATCATTTATCACACGACATATCAACTTGTACAAGAATTGAAGTTAGGACAATAGTTTCGAGGAAACAAATGAGATCATAGTATGTTTCTTGCACAAATAATAAATGTAATTATCCATATTACTATTTTCTTACAGTTTATGTTTATAGATATTTTTATTGGATTTTGAGTCAAGTATTATAATATTATATTTCATTATGAATCAATAAATGCTATTTTTTATAATAGTATTTTTCTTTATCTATTTTTTTGAGACGGGGAAGGAGGAGAGGAGGAGGAGAGAGAAGATTGGCGCGCACCCTGTCACGGGAGATTCATGTGCAATGACAAGAATATCCTTCAGTCTTTATGATTTATATTATTCAACAATCTCCAAGCACCTCGTGCCAGAATTTACGTGCAACAATTTAATTCTCACCTGCCACAAAACATGAAACTATTTATTGTATGAAGTGAGAAAAAGTTTTTTTTTTTGAATTTTACACCATATAGTATAAAACTTTCTTATATCATGTAATAATCAAATAAATTAGTCATCGAAACCCCAATCCACTTCATCATAAGAAAATTATTGTCTAAGTTTTAACGGTCAGTAAATTTTCAAATCAACTTTTACGTTTAATGATAAATAAAATTTCGAATCAACTTTTACATATAAGATTAAAAATATCTCTCCTGTTAAATTTTAAATAAACTATTGTGTTTGGGCAATATTCTAGAAATAGAATAATAAAATAAATGAAGTAATTAAAAACATGTTTGGATAATAAAACAGAAACCGAAACCAAAAATAAATATGTTTTTGAATCTTTTTAAATGAAGCTTTGTACTTTAAAAATATAAAATATTTGTTATCACATCTTGAAATTTTTTTTTTTATCAGAGAGTAATAACTGAACACAAAATATAATTTATTAGTAAGTTTATGTTTGGATTCAGGTTTGTTTAGGAGTGTGATTGCGATTGTTTTTATAATATTTTTCATGTTGGAATGTATTTATTTTTTAAATTTTAATTTCAAAATTACCAAATTAAAACAATTCAAAATATAAAGAATAATATTTTTTTTAAAATTACAAGTTCACTTACATTAAGACACCGTTTGGCATTGCATTCCAAACGGTGTTTTGCCCAAATTTAATTTTTTTTTTTATTATTAAAATTAAGTTTGGTTTGTATTTTTTGGATCGTTTTGATGTGCTGATGTCAAAAATGATTTTTAAAAAATGAAAAAACATCATTGACATGTATTTCAGCACAAAAAACTATTTAAAAAGCAACCACTATCACACTGTCAAACACGTTCTAAGCCTCGGAGCAATAATATGGACAGAAAATAAATTGATCAGTTGTACTTGTGTCTCAGAGGGTATCAACGAGGTGTAGCTTTGGGTGCCAGAAGACTTCATGATCTAATGTAATATGAAACTGATCAAGGATAATTATTCTTTAAAGATCAAACGAGAGTTTATGAATCTCTAAGAATTCATGGGATTTTGAGTTCACAGTTCGATTTTTTTTTTTTTTTATGAGATGAGCTTGATAGTCTTCTCCTAAAAGTGTGATAGTTTTGTTTGAACGACGTCATTTTCTTCTTTATTTTTTGGTTTAGTTGAAAGACAGGACTCGAGAAAGACCACGCCTTGAAGAAGACAACTGGCGTCTCCGAACCAGGTAAGACCGACTCCTAACAACAAATATGATTACATAAATGATTCGTGTGTCCATTAGTGGTTCTATTTAAAGAGTTTGTACTCTACAAAATTACTTTTCTTTTGGAATTTAACCAAATGAGCGGCACATGTTACGCTGCATGCCAGCTCAATTGTTTTTCAATGTAAAAAATTTTCCTTGGATGAGGTGAGCGTTTCTTAAAAAAAGAAGAGAGAATTGGGTTATTAATTCCATAATATAAATAAAAAAATACTGATAAAAAAACTAATAATTAACTTAAAAAATAAATATTTTTCAATATCAGGAAGACATCCTCCAACTATTATTAAAAGGCTTTCATAATCTTATTTGATAGTGAAAAAAAAACTAAATGCAAACATAATAATCTATTAAAAAGAAAAATAAAAAAAAAGTTTTAAACTTAATTTCTAGAAAATAAAATATTGAATTATAAAATAAAAAATAATTAAAATTTTTTTTAAAAAAAAACTCGAGTAAACCCTACTTGGGTTGGCATGCCAAATATATGATCTAATCATGATGCATAGGATAACCTTGTTGAAAGTAAATTGAATAAAATTACGAAGCTTAATTATCAAATAACTCAATGTTGAATGGAAAAAAAAAAGTTATTTATAAAAAAAACAATGAAAATGATTTGAGTCAACCTAGGTTAAGTTACCATCTTCGTGATCATGGATATAGGATTAGGATAATCCACTGTAAATAAAAGTAAGAAGAAAATGGATTAATTGAGCTAAAAAAAGGACTTGAAGAAAAAATATTTGGTTAATGAAGACCAATTCTTAATCAATCAAACGATAAAAGCATGAAATTGAAAAAATATTAATTTTAAAAAATGATCTAAAAATAAACTAAAGTCAACTCGTATTAACTTTCAAAATCTATAACCTTGATCAGGAGCCCGAGACTAACCCAGTAGAAGAAAAATCACGAGGCAAAACTCTTAATTAACCAAATATTGAGGGATAAAATTAAAAAAATACAATAAAAAAGGTTGCCAGACAAAACAAATAAAAAATATATAGAGATCAAATTTGATATGAAAATAAATTGAAAAAAGATGTTGAATGATAATTTTTTTTAAAATAGTTCAATTACAAATAGCAGTTAAAAAAATGATGATCAAATATGATATAAAAATAAAATGAAATTAAATGATGATAGATGAAATTAAATAAAAATATCAAAAAAAATTAAAAAAGTATCAATAAAAAAAATCAAGGCCATATTGAATAAAAAAAAACAACATTAACACCTTTATTGAATGACCAGCATGAAACTCAAGGAGAAAAGAGGAAGGAGAATAAAAAGTTTATTAAAACCTAATTGTTGCATCGCTAAGCACACAGGTCTGATCATCAAGAAGAGCATGACAGAGTGCTTTTAACATAGTCATGAATGATGGCAATTCGTTGTAATAGATGCCTCACGTGCCGTATGAAGAAAATGAAGGCTCTCCACACATTGGCATGTGTGTTGCATACACCGGCCGCTTTTAATTTTGTAATTATATTTTATATTCATTAAAATACTAAATTGATGCCAGTTTAATTTTTTTTCAAAAGGTAGTTTATTAATTTTATTGTATTTTAAAAATGTTAAAAGATCTACTTATCCACGATCAATTTGATAATGACTAGAAGGTCTTGTGAAAAAACTGTATTATCCTTAATAGCTAGTCTATTTTATAGTAATTTACAATGCCATGCATTTGTATGTATAGTGAAACTCTAATCCCTTTTAATTTTTATTTATTCAACTTTAATTTGAATAAGATCATTGGTAGCTATGAATACAATTCTTATAATCTCTCTAATTTTTTTTTTTTTTTAGTTTAACGTGGATGTTCGGGCCAGCTTGCGTGCACCTCGACTAATTTCACAGGCCCTGAAGTTAACGACCATGTAAGCCTCCAGTGGCCATCATATAAGCAACCTAGGGCTCGAACTTGAGAGCACAGAGAGAGCAAATATTTTGGTCCCAAGCTTTTACCACTGGGCCACCACCTAGATGGTTATAATCTCTCTAATCTTACGTGGGTATGTAGTTGTTTTTAATTAAATGAAGAACAAGCAAATAATGCTAAACTTTAATAAAATGTGTATCGTTAGATAATGAATTTTACTAACAAGTTTTTTTTTTAATTACGATTCAATGATTTATATGTATGTTTAAAAAGATATTATGTTTTTTTAAATATTTGATATTAATCAAAATATGTTAAATTTACTAGAGTTGATGGAAAAATACTACTACTTCTTGACTACGAGAATAAAATAATAATAATAAAAATAAAATAAAAAACAAATACTTGATGGGTTTCCTTGATTGGCGCAGGCAACCGAAAGCTAAAAACTTTTAGATTCGAAGTAGAGTAATGATTTTGTATTGAATTAATTCGAGTATCTTTTCTTGGGTGTCCGGGCATGGACCGACCTTTACCTATATGGTGGGACTTCACTAATTAATGCAGTCTTTTTCAAGCTTCCAAGCATGCAAATCTTCATTGCATCAGTAGAGGGAGGAAAAGTGCTCCCTAATGTTCCAAGTATCATGCTCATGATCAGTTTTACGAGCTAATTTTCTATTTAATATTGTGTTTTTTAAAGTGTTTTTAAATAGTTTTTTTAAATAGTATTAAATTAATGTTTTTTAAATATATTTATATTTTTTTTTTCCATATATTTAAGTAAAATGGGGGTTTGTCATAGTTAAAAACCCATAAAACAATTAACAAACAATAACTTATTTTTTGCAATTTAACATTTGTTGCAAGTGAATTGTGCATACACAAGCTAGTATGACCAATGATCTTGTATTTGATAATTTTTTTAGTAAAGTAGGTTTGAATCTCAGTAATTTTAATTTATTTGACTATTGTTATATATTGGAAAGAGCTATTATAATTGTATAATCTAAAGTCCAACGAAACTCTCAACAAAAAAAATTTGTTAGTTTTTGAGACATAATGTGTTGACTGGAACACAGTCATCATGTCTGAAGTTGTGGACAAGAAGTAAAGTCACTTAAACTTGCTAATTCCTGATTAAATATATTTTTATATTGTAATGTAATGTATTATAATTTTTTATTTAAAAATATATTAAATAATTTTTTTTTAGAAACACATCAAAATTATTAAAAAATACTAAAAAAATATCAATTTTTCAAAATTAAATATAATTTTAAAACAAACTCAAAATCACAAGTTATAATACTTCCTCAACTTCTTAATATGTGTTTAATGTGATAGAATATAAATAATTTTTACCTTGTTTGACTTACCTGAATATAAAAAATATATATATTTTACTTTGGAACTTTTTTTTAAAAAAAAAATGGACATCGATGAGATCGAGCTATCAGATTCGAGGACAATTTAGAATTGCATATGAAGTTTCGTAGAAAAATTGCTTTAGGATTATTTGAGATTTTGCTCAAATTGGAAGATTTTAGGCCGAGACTTGAAACTTGTTTGTTTTTTAGGTGAATCGTGTAAAAAAAACAGAGTATTAATGCAGAAGAAAAATGTAATTATCATCTTGAATTACATTTTCTAATAGTAAGTTATTATCTAGTTTTCTAAAAAATTAAAATGTGTATTTTTTTCAACAAACAAGCTCTTATTGAAACATTTTTATTCTTAAAAATTAGAAGAAAAAAAACTACAAATGATATTCAAATCTTCTCAAATCAGACACATCTATTTTAATTCTAAAATTTACCATATGTTCTTATGACTGTCGCACGTGTGCGGCGGCGCGGCGATCGTCCAACCTCAAGGGAAAAAATCGGAATAATTTATTCCTGGAAAAATAGAGAGAGACAAGGAAATTCTTGTCTCTACAAGTGAAAATATGGACTGGGAGTCGCCACCTAGTATTCTGGTTACTAGGAACCTTAACTGGTCTTTAGAGATCGGGTACGGAGACTGGTTGCGTAAAGGGAAGGTATTAGCACCCCAACTACGCCCTACCTAAGGTAGACTGCATTGCTTTAATGTCTGATAAAATCTAAGGTTGTGTTGTGGTTTATTATTATTCGGAATACGCATTACATGTAATGTCATACCCCAGGTTCTATTGTCCGAAAAAAGAATTAAATATCCAAGATATGCATTACGTGTAATGTCATACCCCGGATACTAAGAGACAAACAAAATAAAATTTTTGTTGTTTTTGAAATTTTGGCCAATGTTCTCTTGACTTTAATAAACTGGTTATTAAAGCCAAAATGCATGCTAAAATATTGTTTTTTGACATATGAAAAATACGATATGATTTTTTAGATTTGAGACACTTGGCCGTATGCACAAAAACATTTTTTTTAATCTTTTTTTTTTCAATTTTTTTATTTATTTTTGGAAGTTTTTGCCGAAAAACGGGTATTTTAATACCGGATTTATATTTTTTACGATGTAAAAATACTGCCCGATATTAATCAAAATGACATAAACAACTACGCGGGAAAATTATAAAATGCTGAAACAAATATTTTTGTTTTTTTTTTTATGCTGTGTGAACAGTACCGTATGAATAGTGACGTGTGAACAGTACCGCGGGACGAAAACCGGGTATTTTAATACCGAATTTATATTTTTACGATGTAAAATACAGACCGATATTAAACAAAATTGATATATAAAAAAAACATGCTGGACAAATTATAAAAAAAACTTCTGGAAAAAAATTGAAATGGGCCGGACCCGGCCCATATAAGTGGGCTGGGCCAACCCGGCCCATTACCAAATGGGCTGGTTACTGTGCCTAAGCACAGTAACCAGCCTCCTTCAGCTGCAGAACGTGAATTAATTCACGTTCTGCATGCAACCGAAAACAGGAGGCGGGCAAACGGAGAAGGAGACGAGGCGGCGAGAGATTTACCTGCGGTGGCGTCGAGGCGGTGCTGCTGGTGGCAGCGGAGGCGATGGTGGCGGAGGCACGGTGGTTCTGCGTTTCCCTTCTCTCTCTTTTCTGTTTTTCTTTTTTCTTCTCTGCTGCTTCTGCTTCTTCTTCTTCTTCTTTGCCCTCTCTCTCTCCCTCGGTCTCCTTTCTCTCGGTCTCCTCCTTTCTTCTCCCTTCTTCTCTTCTGTTTCTTTTTTTTTCTCCCTTCATCTTTTTTTTAGTGCCCCTCCCCTGTTTTTATAGGCAAAAACAGGGGGGGGGGGGACTGTTGGGGCGGCCACTGTTGGCCGCCCCTCCACTATCCAAGTGGCCGAAAAAGTATGCAAGTGGCTATTGTGGGCGTCTTTTTGAAGCCGTCGGTGAAAGAAGTTCGGCGAAAAGTGGAGAAGACAAAAAAATTCTTCTCCCCTGTTCTCTGCGTGTGCAGGGAAGAAGACAATGGTGCTGTTTCAAAACGGCACCGTTTTGGGTTCTTCTTTTTTTTTTTTTTGCAACAGTGAATGAAACGGCGCCGTTTTGGTCAAAACGCGCCGTTTCATTTAAAAGGAAAAGGCGCCAAAACTTTCCAGATTCAAATTTCGGCCCTCAATTTGCGCGCGTTTTGCATTTTGGTCCCTGGTCTCGGATTTCTTCAATTAAGTCCCTAATTGGCCATTAAACTTCAATATTTATGCAATTAAGCCCCTGATTTGACCAATTTAACTTCCAAAAATTATAATTTGACCCCAGAAAATTAATTTCTTCTAATTAAAGCCCAAATTAACTCCAAAATCAATTTTTTTTGCAATTAAAATCTTCATAAATGCAATTAAACCTTTAATACAATTTAATTGAGTCCATAAACTTCTGATTTTGCATTTTTCTTCCACAAATTGAATTTTCTTTATCATCGGGGCTCTCATCAGTCAATGATATACTGTCAAAAAATAATTTTTATATTTTTGAAAATCCTCAAACAATTTTTTTAGCATGTTTATGGCGCTCTGGCATTTTTCACTGTTATATTTTTTTTTTTTGTAATATATTTTTTTTGAATTTTTTTGTATTTTATTATTTTATATGTGGGGACCCAAAAATGGGTTACAACAATGACCATAAAATAATTACGAATTCCATGGTAAATTGGGATCAAATTCGTCAAAAATTCCGACTCTACAACATTCTTTACCTCTACATGACTCATAGAATATGGTCAAAGTGGTGAGAAAAGGCGGTAGAAAAAATCAAATAGAGTTCACACAAAGGCATCTAATATAACACATAATGAAGTATATGTGTGTGTATTGTATTATTAGATTAAAAAAACACAATTGTTCTATATATATATATATAAAAACTTATTTATTTAAATTGATATTCATCATGTTTTAATTAAATTGCCATCGAGCAAGTGTCACATGCTGAAATTAATTTTTTCTTTTTAAGTCTTAGATAAATCATCAGCAATAAATTGATATCCTATCCACCATAACTTTATTTGTGTGGATCTATATTTTTTTTGTTTGTTATTGTAGTTCCCGCCATGGAAGAGTTTTGGAGCTTTCCAACCGTTGAGCACATGTGAGGGTTGTCCCTACCAAAGTTGTCGTGATGCTTACACATCACATGTGATTTGAGTAAAGTCCATTTAGTGGCTGAAAATAATTCCAGATATTAAAAGAATATATATTATGAAATTTATGCATTCCACTGGCTACATCACATCCAAGAAATTTCATGACATGACAAGTATTTTGTCACATTTAAGTATGCGCGGTTCATAAAATTTTTTTTCAGATGATTTATAATTGTAAATATAAACTATTGTTTCAAGTTATGACTAAATTATGGCAATGATTTCTTCTTATTTAAATTGAAGAAAACTTTTATTATTCATGAGGACCATGATATGAGGATGATATGTGTGAAAAAAAAATAAATTTCATGGTGCTCAATTGTTAATATTTATAGTATAAAAAGGAGATAAATATAACGAGGAGCCAAGAGAGAGGGGGGTTTTAAAAAATAAATTTTAATGAGAGAAAAAATCTTGTTTTTTTTCTTATACTCTAAATACATTATTTTTCATTTATAATTTTTGAATAATAGTAATAAAAAAAAAAGAGTAGCAATATCTACTAGCAACGACAACAGTGATATCAATTATGATGGTAACATTATTGATCATAATTATGGTAATTATATTTATGATGGTAATAATAGGACACACCTTCCTTTATCCACTCATGATAGTTATTTCTTGATTCCAAATAAATTAAAGTGAATAAAAACTAAAATGAATATAGTAAATAATTTCCTGTAGCCACACATTTTCCTTTTTCTTTTTTTAATGTCATATTCCTGCTCATCGAGGCAAAACAATAGCAAGACGAGTTTTCATTCATTTCCCAAAGAAATCACCTTTTTCCTAGCTGTGGAAAAGATAGGTGCATGTGTGGTCATGGGGGAATAAACATTTACCAATAAAAAAGAAGGAAAAATAAACATTGATTACCATGGATGATAATCATGAGGTGGGGAAGAAGAGACCGACAAGAGTCAGCACATTATGGGTCAATTGGATCCAATGTATTCTCTTATATGACGAATTTTTATTACATTTTTTTTTTATCAAGATCAAAACTTAGAATACTTATAGTCAAATAACATAAGATTGCCTCTACCCTTCCTCTTCCCTAATTATTAAGCTTGAATACCTAATCGACTCAATTTAAAGTATGAATTAATTCAAATTTTTAAAAAATAAAATGAAAAATATTATAGTTGACTTGAGTTAAACTTGGTTACCTTCTAATTTAGATTTTACCTTCAATCAACCTGAATTTTTTTTAATAATCATGAGATTGCCTTTAGCCTTCCTCTTCCCTGGCTATTAAGCTCGAAAATCCAATTGAATCGATTTAAAACATAAATCAATTAAGGTTTCATAAAAATATAAGAAATGTCCCAATTGATCCGAGTTAAACCCGATTAATGTTTAATTTGGATTTTATCTCAAATCAACTTGAGTTTGGTTTAATAATCATGATTATAACTTGAACCAAAACATTGAACAACAATTTCGAAACTTTTTATAGTGCCATGGCATGGATAAGAACATTTGATGGGCTCTAGCCAGCATGTGTGTGTGAATAGGACAAGCAAATGGGTAAGACTTGGATGCATCGATGAGAATGGCCTATCACACGGTTTTCTGTTAAAATGGGGAACAAGAGTTGTTGTCAAGGGGACAAAAGTTTTTAGACTTTTCTTTTCATTTTTTTCGGCTAATTGATTACCAACCAAATCATCATCCTCAATAATCCCATATTTTATTTGCTTTTTTCTCTTTTTGGATTCGATGAATCATGAGCATAACTACAACATTGAATTTGCTGCATGATTGTCTGCTCCATCTATTCAATCTAACTTTAGTTTTGTGAGTAAAGCAGAAACATATTTCTACCCATAGTTTAAATTATTTTTAAATTTGTTAAATTAATTATATCATATTAACATAATTTTTATATAAATTAATTTGAGTTCATGCTAAATAAAGACTCGGGATAAAGAATTTCAAGTTTGACCTATTTAATTAGAATTAATAACAAAACTAACCCTGAAGGATGTAATTCAATTGGTCAGATTTCAAGTTTGTTATTCAGATATCACCAGTTCGAGTCTCATAAATCTCAGAGTCATTAGAGGTTTATATGGTCGTTAATTTTAGAGCTTGTGGAATTAGTTGAGGTACGCGCGGGCTAACTCAGACACCCACGTTAAAAAAATAAAATTAAATAACAAAATTAAAATTAAACTCAAATTTTTTCTGTGTTTTTTTAACTTGGTAGCCTATGATTTGATGCAAAATTGAAACTAAATCTCGAGTCCATAATAGAAAGCAGACTCGAGGATTTAATTGTTGCTACTTGCTAGTGAGGGTCATCAGTGTAGAAGAATCATTATAAATATGACTGTAGTTTTCTCTTTCTTTCAATTCTTGAGAGCAAATGTGTTGTGATTTTACTGAAATGGTTAAAAGTACAAATAAGCAACAACTCATGGAGGCTGAAAATTTAGTCCATCTCCTTCAAGCATGCCGGACAAGTTTATTCTATTATTACTTTCCCTTTTTGTTAAATATTTAAATCGTTAAATTATTACTACTTTGTTACAAATAATATATTTAAATATTGTTAAAAAAACCCTCAATCTTATCATAAACACCATAATCACTAAACTTAAAAATAAACTCAACACAACTCGAATGATATGGTTTAACTGGTCAAGTTTTAGGTTTACTTTTTAAAAATCACTAGTTTAAGTATTGAAAATTTCAGAACCACTGGAGACTTACTTACTTAGTCATTAAATTCAGAACCTTGAGGTATTAGTCGATATGTGTATAAACTAGTTTGAATACACACAATTACAAAAATAATTGACTCAACATGAAATTTAAATTGAATAATAAATAGATTAACCTAATTAATCTTAATTTTTCTTTTAAAAATACTTTAAAAGAATATTTTTTAAGAAAATACAAAAAATATTTATAATTTTTCATTAACATGATTTAATAAGTTAACTTGTCTCAACAATAAACATGTAGCAATAGTGATAAACACTACAAACTTTTGATGCCAAACCGAATTTATCTAAATTCTAGTTCCGAATAGGCACCATCGCCTCTCCTTCATGAATTCTTTCTACCTCCATATCCATCTTTATATACTTCAAAAGAAACTTTCAATCTTCTATATTTGTCTCCGATGAAATCGAACCTCCATTGTTTCAATCTACCAGCATTTTCTTATAACTCATTTTAATTAAACAAAGTACATGACCTATTCAAAAAATAAAATGTTTCATATGTTATAAAAAAACGTAACTTTAAATAATATTAGAAAAAAAAACTACAAGAATATTTTAGACATGATAACTTATATACACACGAATCGAGGATACCCTCCTCCATGCTTGAATCCATGGAGATTTTTTCTCGCCCTTTTCCACATCTACCTTTACATATATGAAGATTGACGGCGCCTCTCGACGAGGCTGGAAAAACATCTTTAGGGGAAGGATTGACATGTCCATGGAAAATTGTGTAAAAAATGTAAAAAGTTAGTTTATTTATATTTTTCAAAAGCTCCTTGCATAGATAACAAAACATCAATGCAAGCATAAAACTATAATATAATAGCTTGTACAAACCATTATAAATACTTTATAAATATTTAAGTTATAAGAAATTTATATAGGTATGTACAAGCTATCATAAAAAATAGTTTGTTTGCAAGACTTAAGAGCTATAATTATATATTAAAAAACTATATAAATATTTTGAAAAATATAAACACCTTTGTAAATATCTTATAACTTAAATATTTTCAAATTGCTTTTTATTAAGAAAAAATATGTTAATAATATTTTTTTTTTTTTAAAATTATTTTCAAAATTAGCACGTTAAAATGATTTAAAATATAAAAAACATATTAATTAATTTTTTTTTTTAATTTTTTTAAAAATGCTTTTCAACCACACTGCCAAACACTTTATTTACACCAAGATAACAAAATATTCAATACAACTTACAGAATATCTAATTCTAGATAATATTTCTTTTCCCATCACATGTATAAACACTTCATTGACTTTAAGTTTAGAGTGTTTTTCTTGAAGATATTGCTGGCCCATTAAATTCTCCAATTCTAGTTCTCTTAGCCCATGAAAAATACCCTAATCTTTCTGTTGAGAATATTTTACAGCCTCATCAAAGATCCTTCCATATCACCCCTTCATTCGGATGATTGAAGATGGATTTCCGCAGGATAAATTGCCATCCTTGGCTGCCACCCTACAGCTTCAGTCTCAAGTCTCAACCTCTCTACGATTAAGAGCAATTTCAGTGGGTCTCTCTGTTTGAAACCACAAACCCTACCGGGCCAACAAAAAAAATATAACAAGGTTAATGAAATAAAAGCTATAAACTTATTGAAGACCCAAAACTAAAACCAAACCAGCCCGTGAAATTCAATAGTTTCTTGTTCTCCTAGTCTCATCAGCTCAAGCTGCTCCCTGGTGATGAAACAATAGCCCGGAACTTCTTGGATCCTTATCGGTGGCGGAGCCACAATGGGGCAAGAGGGGGCAATTGCCCCCTCCCCCTCCCAATTAACATTCACTGTAACTCACGTTTTCACTTCAAGTATTCCATGATATAAAGCTGTATTACATTTTTAAGTGATTTATATAAATTAATAGTAAATAAATCAATATCTAAATTAAATAAATTATAAAGATTTAACAGCTAAATCAAACATAATATAATAAAAAAAGAGTTGATCAAAACTAATATAAAGTTGTGTTACTTTTCTATTTGTTTCATTATATAATTTTAATTTTATTTCTTTATAGTTAGTTATTAAAAATGTTAGGGTTTATAATAATTTATGAGTTTGTTGAATTAATATGTGTATGGGTAATATTATATGCTAATAGGTATAAATTAAAATGAGTTTTGATGAATTGATAAGTATTTTGTTATGAATTTTATATGAAAAATGATGATAATGAATTTAATAATAATTAAAAATGAAGTACAGGACAACTAAAAAAATTAAAAACATAATAAATAAATTAAAAAAAACATTTAATTTTTATGCTTAATCTTCTTGTACAAAACAACAAGTCAGGAAGAACAACATCAATTTTAAACAATCTTTTTAAGCTATGATTTTAAATGTTATGTACCATATGTCAGCATAGAATTGTTGTCAAGAACTTTTCTAATCCTTGAAAAATTTAGAAATAGATAAATGAAAATTTGTTGTATATATTGAGAAAGATATTTTTGATGAGATTAAAAATAAAATCATTATAAAACAATTTTAAAATATAAAATCTCGAAAATAATAATTATAATGTAAGTTTTTTCAGTTTAAAAATATTTTTAAATTAATTTCACTTAACTTTAGCTGATATATATCAAATTAATTTCTATACACAACACATGTATATATAATATATAATATTAAATATTTATTAGTAATTTGCCTCCTCATTTAAAAAATCTTGGCTCCGACACTGATCCTTATTACACCGATGTTCTAAAACCAAGGCAACAAGACAAGGTCTCTGATGAGGATCAAGGTAGACCTGAAATCAGCAGCAAAGGCAGAAGAAGAGATCTCGGCGAAAGAAAGAGTTGCAGCAGCAAAGTCAGCAGAACAGTCCTAGTAGGAAGGGGATTTCTGGCACCTTTAAGTTGGCTATAGGGGGCTGAATCCTTGCGGAAACTGGAGAGAAAGAAAGAGGAAGTATCCTACACGTAAAAGGAGAAGTAAAGTCTAAATAAGAGGACTTGTATACGGCAAAAGCCTTGAAGGCAGCAACTCAACCCGGGCAAAACTTGTTTCTGACTTGAGTTTTGAGTTCTGATTTGTTACCATAGTTTAGATTTACTCTTATTAGTTATTTTTTCAATAATTAAAACTCTTATTAAGCTTTATTGAAAGGTTATAAATAGTCAAGATGTACTGAAGTTTCTTCAAGCAATAAGAAATAAAGTATCAAACACCTTTCAAAACTTTTATAAACCTATTTTTCTCTTGAGTTTCCATCAGTCTCACACTGCAGGCCACAGCAGCAAAGTATGAATCTGGTTTCATGGTCAGCTATTATTTCTGGTTATGAACGGAGTGGAGGACCCGTTTTCGCAGTCGAGTTGTTTTCAAAACTGAAACCTGTGCCTAATGAGTGCGCGCGCGCGCATAGTGTGGTCAGGGTAGTGATGCTTCGTTGGTATCTAACGAAGCATTTGAGCTTAATGTTGTTGCTTGTAAATTAAGCTTTGATTACAGGGTTTGTTGAGAATCAGTAACCTGAGAAGGGATTTGAAATGTTCATAATGATGCATCAAGAGGGTTTTTTGCCTGATAGATTTACTTCTCTGTGTCTGTTGGGGACTTGTAATGGTAGTGATGATCTGAGAAGAGGGAAGTTTTGCATTGCCAAACAATAAACCTGAGAAGGGATTTTTTTTTCCACCTCTAATTTTTCTAAAGAAAATTGGATTATTACTGTTTCTCTTGAATGGATGTAGCGTGAGGACAATGACTTTACTTATGCTAGTGCTCTTGCTGCCTGTTCTAGGCTCGTGTCGATACGCAATAGAAAGCAGGTTTGGTCATTTGATTAGGACAAGGTTGTATCAAGATGTTGGTGTGTAAACATGTATGCTAAATGTGGTTGCATTGCAAAGGCTCATGGTATATTCAACAAGATGGAGCATCGAAATCTTGTTTCGTGGAATACCATGATTTTATTTGGAAATCATGGGTTTCGAAGGAAGGCAATGGAGCTTTTGGTGAAGATGAAGACAACGGGAGTAAAGCCAGATTTCGTAACGTTTGTTGGCCTTTTAACAGCTTGCAATCATGCAGCGCTAGTGGATGAGGGGCGAGTCTATTTTCAGTTCTATGGAAGAAACTTATGTGATTTCTCCTCAAATAGAGGTTTTTTCTAGTCTCATTGATCTGCTGGGAGAAGAGTACATGAAGAAATTTCCTTTTGGCCATGATCCTTTTGTTTCAGGTAGCTTTCTGTCTTCATGTCGGCTGCATGGAGACATTGATGCTGGGAAATGTTGAGCTAGACAACTTCTGAAACTTCAGCCAGTGATACCATCACCCTGTGTTCTGTTATCAAACTTGTATGGTTCAGATGAAATGCGGGATGGTGTTGCAGAGGCATGGAAGCTGTTGAAGGGCAGCGGATTGAAGAAGGAGCCTGGCCTTAGTCTGATTGAAGTGAAGGGAACAATTGAAAAGTTTGCTATGGTGGATTTTTCATATATACTCAAGGATTGAAGAGATTATGGACATGCTCCAAACTTTAAGTTGGACAGCAGTTGAAGTTCAGTCTCAATCATTTAACTCAGTCCTTTGAAAAGGTATAGTTAAAAGTAGGTATCTATTCTAAGTTCTGCAGCATTTTGATTCAAGCTCAAATTATAAGTGCATTGACTGAGCTGCTAATGACCCAATGTGGATTGTAAAAATTGTAGCATTAGAGAGGATACTGAGCAAATTTAAATCTTCTTCCATGATAAACTTGTGCATATGATTTGTTTGTTGATTTTTAGCGTTTTTTCACTGTCTTGGAATAAAACAGATAGAGACAGTGAAGATAAAAAAAACGTCTCCTTATACTTTGTATTTTATGAGTACATGAATTCATTTCAACAATTTCTCAACGATATACTCTGTCTCTTTAACTAAATACGTTGAGTTGTTCATATTTCAACTCAACTAGTTGGTTATAAGGACTTGAATTTCTCCACGATGGTTTCTCTAATCTCTGCGTTGAATAAAGTTTTCTGCAGATGTATGATTTGGGACCTTCTTATAGATTTGAATAGAGTGATTGTTGGCAACGCAGTACACCTTGCGTTTCGCCAACAAAAACACCAAAAACAATAATTTTTTGCTGCGGTATAACCTGCGATCGATGCACCAAATTGCCAAATAGTGCCTAGGACCACAATAACACCAAGGAGGCCATCATACACTAGGGTTTTGAAAATGGGCCAATGCATTACGGCTCTCTTTCTTGTCTGTCTCTCCTCATCAGGTTACTGGATCATTTCAAGTGAATAAAGACCGGAGCTGATGAATGGTGGTCCATATAATTCATGGTGATCCCTTAACCTTGAAAAATCTAGCTATGGTCTTGAATCAAGAGCTACTATTTCATTTGAGTTCACTGTCAAATTAGAAAACATGACAAAAGAAACATCAGGAAGTTTCCAGCTCCTAAATACATGGACGGATCCAGCATGTGAGCAATTGCCCAAACTAGCCAAAATAATAATAATCAAATGTAGTAACAAGTTTTGACAGATAAAAGAATTATAAAAAAAATTAAAATAGATTTGTTTTGAGAATGAAAAAATAATTTTAAAGAATTAATAATAGAAATAAATAATAAAAGTTAAGAAAGAATTGCCTAAAAAAATTGTTGGTTTAAATCTCGATAATATTATCGTGAAACTGTATTGAGTTTTTAAATAAAATAAATGATGAAATAAAAAAATAAATATAGTTTGGAATAAAAAATAGTTACGAGTAATTAATAAAATAACTAGTATGATTTTAGCAAAGTTTAATAAGAAAATTTAGATTTTAATGTAAAATTATCTATTGATAAGTTTTACGTTATTAAACATAACTTTTAATCTGATTGTTGGTTTGAGTTGAAATTTTATAAGGAATCTCTTGACACATTACTCTATATTGAATTAAAATTTTATTGTAATCTAAGTTCGGAAATTCCATGTAAAAATATCTACAACCAAACAAAAAATAACATTTAGATTTATTAATAATATTTTTATAAATAAGCTGTAGGAATTCAGCCTTTGAACTGTCGGCCTGCTGAGATTAGATCTTGAACCGTCCCTGCCTAAATACCTACCGTTCTCAAAGATCAGCGAAGCTAGGTGGTCATCTCCTAATGGCATGGCGGTGGGATTCAACCAAGATCCATATCTTCGATGATTTTTCCAAAATATTATTTCACGATTCGCATGCTTGAATGATTGTTGAATGACAGCTATAACTGAGAAGTCAAGAGTTACAGGATAGTTGAGCACTACTGGTTTGTGGTGGGCCCTCGTCGGCCTCAAAATTCTTGGTCTGAAATCAATGGCCGGTAGTGTGCATACAGCACTGCCTTCTAGCTATTGCAAGTGCACATCGAAAATGAAACCCTAATAGTGACATGTTAAATTGAAAATTTGAGACCAAGGCACAGCAGCCGATGAGCAAAGCCCCAAGCCAGTCAATTCATCCCCTCAAAATATAAATTAAAAATAGGGGTAATAATCAAATCTTAGCAGCTTGAGGATTGCAATATTGCAAACTTACAGGACAATGAATCTTTGTGCTTCAATTTATGACAATAAAAACCTCGGTTTTTTTTAACAAAAAGAGAATTTTTTATGGAGTTTCCCCCCCCCCCCTTCAAGATAGCATGTGTTGATAAAAAAACCCTCTTTTTTATGGTTCTCAATTAAAAAAAAAAAGGAGAATAGTTCACAGCAATTAATATTGACAAATTAATTGCGTTGCCATTGCAAATGTCCAAGAAAGCTGAAAATAACTTGGCATAGCAGCTAAAATAATTGAAATCACATGAATGAGCATAAGTTCCTTTCAAGTATAATGACATCATTTTTTGTTGTCGTGGGAAGCACCATATATAGGTGCATAATTGATGCAGGGAGACCATGCTTGTTTCTTGATGGACTAGCCTAAACAGTGCTAATTCATGCATCCAATTATAAGGGAAATCGAGTCATTAATTTGTGCATTTCGCAAAGCAAGACAAGGTGAATCATACATGTTCGTTGCAGGCAATGGGCTAGTTATGATTATCCAACATATTTATGATTTATTAAACCAAGCATGATCACTCTTTATAATCCGGTTTAATACCCAAGTTACATATTGAACATATTAATTTAAAATAATATATTTTTAGAATTTTAAAAAAATAAAACAGTGCTATTTTTATTTCTTAAAATCAAATTAGGTTTTGATTTTATTGAGAATTAATTTACTAAATTTACTGAGTTAAATCAAATTATATTTAATTTAATTTAATTTAAAATTCAACTCAAACCGGTGAAGGTTTAATAACACACCATTCATTGCTTGTGCTGCCATATATCATTGTTAAACATATAACGTGTTTCAAAATGGTTGAAGACATGTGCGAGAGGAATGAGAAAATGGCCTCTACTTTTTTGGAAAAGTTGATAGGATTTCATGTTTATCATGCAAATCCTTTGCTTGTTTGATTTTTTATATTATAATATACTTTTGACAAGGAGAATGTTGGACCACTTTTTTTATGAATATATATTTTGTGCTTTATCTGCTTATATTAATGATTGAAGATATAAAATAGACACTGTGATTAAGGCATGCGCTAGCAAGATCAAACCCACTAATGAGCCATAAAAAAAATAATGTAAGAAACACAAAACATATATTAGTATGATAAAGTAGTTGGCAGAGAAATTGAGTTAACAAAACTTAAGAGAATATTAATTAAATAATTCGCGACTTGCCAAATGATTAAATAATTATCATCATCATAATAATTAAAGAACTCTAAAACGCGTGGGAAAGCACTGTAGCTTCCCCACGCCTCCTATGCATCATTTTTTTTTTCAAGCCTCACTATACTTATTATTAATATATTATTATTATATTATATTATATTATATTATTTCTAAGCATGAGAGTGTTTTTTTATCCACGCCTCACTTTACTCATTATTAATATATTATTATTATATTATATTATATTATTTTACTGTCTTATTTTTTTTCGTTTTAATTTTTTTTGTTTTTTTAATGAATTTTTTTTGTTTGATTTAGTTTGTTGGTATTAATTTTTTTCTATTTAATTATCAGATTTTCATAACATGTATTTGACGGTTTAACTTGGTTTGATGGGTTGACCCAGTTAACTTTAGGTAAATCCGTTAATTTTTTTATTTATTTAGTTATCAAACTTTCATGATGCGAATTCCAGATTTGACGGGTTAATCCAGTTAATTCATTTTTTTTCTTTTTCTTCATTAGTTTTTTTTTTTCTGTTAGTTTTTTTTTTAATCAATCTATTTAATTATCACACTTTTATGACACGACCTTGCAGTCAGACCCACATCCAAGACTATTGGATCTGGTATTGCAACCACCCCACTTAAACTTGGGTCATGCAAGTTTAATTTTATTATTAATATTATTAATATTATAAATCTGATAACTAAAAAAAAAATATAACATCAACAAACTAAATCAAACAAAAAAATTCATTAAAAAAAATTAAATTCTATTTAGTTATCAAACTTTCATGAAAGGGTTAACCCAATTAATTTAATTTCTTTTTCTTTTTTTTCATTAGTTTTTCTCTTTCTGTTGATTTTTTTTCTTTGTTTTTTTTTAATTAGTTTATTTAATTATCACACTTTTATAACACGACCTTATAGCCAGACCCACATCCAAAATTCTTGAGTCCGGTGTTGCAATTAGGCTCACTTAAACTTGGGTCATGCAAGTTTAATTTTATTATTAATATTATAAATATTATTTTTAGGTCAGGCGTTACAGTCAAACCCAAGATTCTTGGGATGACCTTGCAAAAAAACCCAAGATTTTAAAATTTTTGTTTTTTTTTAATATTTTTATATAAAAAAAAAGACCCGCGGCATAGCGCGGGTACCAAGGCTAGTAAGATATAATCCTCGTAGAACATGCAAGGAAAAAGTCTTTTCCTTTGCAATTTGTCGTTGTCTTTTCTAACTTGTGGTTACAAAATGAAGTCGGTTCTATGTAATGAGATTTGAAGAAAAGAAACATGAAAGAATCCTTGTTTGACCAGCCTAGCTAGCTTCTAATTTTTGGTCTTATTACAAATTAATTAAAATTAAAGCTTAGGTTGCTTAGTCCATTGAATGTTTGGTGAGGTTGATGGATAGGATGATTAGTTGATCATAACTATTAATTTTCAAAGTATTGATTATTTTTAACTAGTTTCTAATTAGAAATTTTAATTTATTTATTGTTATAAAGATCATTTTTAATTGGTTTAGTATAACAGGTCATTCATTGCTGACATAGAAGGCATCACAAACATATTTATAGACCACATAAATAAGATCAAGCTTGAAAAAAATCAACAAAGAAGCTTAGATGCATAAGATATGAAGCATGACGAAAACAATAATAACAAAAGATATCAAACTCAAATTTAAGTAAATGATTTTTCATGTTGATTTTCTCTAGGAACTCACTTTGTCGGTCATCGAATTGCTAGATCTTTTAAGATTAGGCTTAGAAGTTATTGTTTTTTTTTTTTTTTTTATTTTAGTTAATTTTCTAGTTAGTTTTGAGTTTTAATTATTTTTTCTACTTAGCTTTGAATTCTTTAATTAGATTAGTTTTTAGGGCTTCTATATAAATAGCTGGAGTGTTGTTTTTTTTTTAATTATTCAAATTATTATATTTTCTATAAAATATTGGTCTCTATTCCTCTATAGTGTTTAGAGTTATAATCCTAAAATTTAAGAACACTTATTTTTATTCATCATAAGATTGCGATAATATCCAATCTAATACATGAAATTATTTATTCCCTGATCTTTTATTACATTCTAACATAAAATAATAACATGAAAAATAAACTCATTTGCTATCCAATCTAATATTTTTAAGGGCCGTTATTTGATGAGATATTACTAACGATTTTATAATACATACTAGCTAGCTCTTTTAATTAAATAATAGATTTTTAAATATATTCACAAATATTTTATATTTAATTTTTAAAAATAAAATTATAAAATTGAAATTCATAATTATTCAATTATTAAAATCCCGATACAATAAAAACTATATCTCAACTGTTTTATAAATAATTTTATGTTATTCTCTTAAACTTATAATTACGTGCACCACATGAGTTGCTACAAACATTTGGTGATGACAGAACACACATAATGGAGCACGCTTCATATTTGTTTCTTCTTCTTTTCTCTGGCTGGGGTCCATTGTGACTCGTTTGGTAGCTCGCATCAACATCTACATGAGACAGGCTCTTGGTCATGCATGTGGAAAATTATTCCCCAAATCTAAATATATATACCGTACAATCTAGCACTATCCTCCAATGAAATTTTGCAAGAGAAGATGACTAGGGTACTACCAAATCATATCAACCTTCCAGAGAATATGATATAAATGTGACAACAAAAACTCTTATATAAAAATCTTTCCACCCAAATCACCATCAAATTTAAAGCAACAATAATTAATTAGAGAGTAGAAATATTGCATACAACGAACACCTCCTTGGACTTCTCATTAGTTGACCATCGGATGCATTAGGTGGAAATGGGTTGATGTGTCCATAGCAGAACATATCTTTGATTTATGATTTTTTTGGTTGATACTATAGTTTTTAAAACCGACAAATAATTTATATGGAGTAAGTTCTACGTCATGGATTAGATGAATAAACTCAGGTTGATTTAGAATAATTTATTTTTATTTTATTTTATAAAAAGGTAAAAATAACATTGTCTTGAAAAAACATATTAGAAAAAAAAAATAATGTTTTCTTGGCTAAAAGGATTATGGGTCAATCCAAATTTTTTACCACTAAAGAGAATCCACCCGCTCCCCCCCCCCCCCCCAAAAAAAAAAAAAAAAAAAAAAAGAAAAGAAAAGAAGAAGAAGATAATAGAAGAGTAAATTAAATAAGTATAAGGGCATTTTTTAAACAATAATAATAATAATAAAAAGAATAAAAAGAAGCATCAACTCAGAAACCCAACTAAAAGGCAACAAGAACATGAGAATAGAAACCTAAACTACCTTAGGGATCCACCGGTCTCTCCATCTTTGGCTGGTAGCAACTCCATGAGAGCCAAATGCATTTGGTAGATATATCAGTCGGTGGATATATATATATGAATGCATGGATTATTTATCGGTGTGAAATTTTGTCTTGCTTTGTTTGCGTTAGGTAGGGTAATATACCTTTTATTATACTTCTTTTTAATTATTTCCTAGAAAATGTTTGAAATTTTTTTATTTTAGTATAGTTAAAATGAACAACAAGATCAGTTTACTAATAAGAGATTTCTAATTTACTGTTCTTTACTCATCTGTAAAAAATTTAAGCGTCTTTCTAACCTGTTTATCTACACAACTAGCTGCATATCACGGTTTAAAACACGATTGACCCTCCTATCCTTGTGATTAATTACTTGTTAAAATGTTGTTAATAATGTAATTATCTTCTTAGCTCCCCCTTAATTTGGCCATCTCCCTAGCTAGTTTAAAAGCATATTCACTGCTCTGCTTTGTTTATTAGGGTTCATAAATGTATTTGGAGTTGGAAATACAAAACCGATACGATAGTGATAGCTACTGACTGATATAATTTATAATAAATTCATGTAGAATCTTGAGAAAACAATAATTTTTTTTTTAGAATTTATTAAACCCAGTCTAAAAACAAACAAGGCAATTCAAGTTAATTTAAAACATCATTGTTTTGGATTTTTTAAAATATTAAACTAGGTTTTACATTCAATTTACTTACTTAAAAAATGAAATCCTAGATTAATCGGCCACCGAATTTACTTAATAATAGTAGAAATGAACAAAGACACAAAGATTTAGACAGCATGAGGAGATAAGAACCACACAACAATTAGTTTATTTATTTATTTTAATTAGGAAGAAACAAAACAGAATCAAAGAGAAGGGAACAAAGTTACATGGTGCATCGAAGGTAGAAACAAAAAATTATAATAAAAAAAGGGGAACAAAAAAAAAAAAAAACACAGGAGATTGAGGAATAATGGCTAGAAGGAGCAAAGTGGTGGGTGGATGATGCTATTTGGACGTGAATATATATAATAAATAATAGCAAGCTAACATACAAAAAGATGGAGAAGAGGAGGAAGAGGCTTGTCTCCAGCTTGTACACGCAAGGCCTTTCTAAGGTAGCTATCATCAACATGCATCCACAGCATACAAATGCTGATTAATTATATAAGTTAATTCGACCTTTTTCTAAAGGAGAGGCTTTGAAATTAATTTTTGTTCTTCTTTCTCAACCTTGCCGATTGCTGCCAAATTAGGAGTCTAAATTCATGTTCTATCTTTGATTCTTAAAGTGGGTGTTTGATAAAGGTGATTGTTAATTATTTATATCTTAAGAGAATCCTGAATTAATGATGTCTTTTTTTTTTTTAAGTTTTTTTGATAAATTAATTTTTAATTTGATCTTTAATTCTATAAATATCATCGCTTCCTAAATTATTTTTAATGTTATCTTTAATTCTATAAATATCATAGATTTATATCTCAAGAAAAATTTTAAATTAATGATGTATTTTTTTTTTAATGTTTTTCCGATGATTTTGATAAATTAATCTTTAATTCTACAAGTATTATTGAAAAATACTCCAAAAATTGTTGGTTTAAGATTCAATACCAAAGGTTTTAACTAGAAAAGTTTGAAGAGTTGAAGCCTAACTGTAACGGTGTAAGTTAACCCTTTTTTTTTTTCAAAAAATTGAATAATTTATGGGATATATTATTCAAACAATTGCAATCTTTCACTGGAGACATTCTTATTTTGTATTTAATATTTTTTAAAGTAATATTGGGTAAATATTTTTTATTTTTTTTTATTAACATAAATATTTGTCCAGCTTATGTGCACATTAACTAATTCAATGAGCTATAAAATTAATGATAATATAAATCTTTAATAATCATCATATTAATAATTAAAAAAATTAAATTTAAAATCACAGAAAAATAACAATTTCAGGTTTTTATCACTAAGATTTTATTATAGTGACGGAGAGTGATCGTAAGATATTATAACAATTGAGAGTGGGAAAGAGAAAGGACTTATGGACCAAAAGAAGCTAGAAAACCAATTAAAATCTAACACTGGTAGAGCACTAATCTTGGTGCTGAATTGTTCCACAAGAATTCTTCACACGCACACACAAGGATGAAATAATTGGAACAACAACATGTAAATTGCTTTGAAAATTTGTACAATTCATTTGATCAAAAGTCTTCAAGTCAAGTCATTTTCTTAATCGAAGAAAGAAATAATTTTCATCGTATTAATTTGTTATATTAAAAATCTTATTTTATATTATTAAATGTGTAGACTTTTTTTCCCAAAAAAAAAAAAATGCTGCGTGTAGCTCAAGTTTTAACTTTCAATTATATCAGGATAAACTTCATAAAAGTTTCTAATCTATTTTCACTTTTAATTATGTGAAGCTTAGATTATTTATTTTCATGAAAAACCACTGAATATTCTAATATATTCACTGTGAATAACATGAAGCTCACTAGATATACCAAACTATATAAATAAAACACAAAACTCTTACTTTTTTTTTCCTATGGTATTTTAATCACATGACGTGGAAGATTTTATTAAATTCATGAGTTTTTAATGAGATAAAAATAAAATTATATGATTTCCACATGACTACTTATCCACTATGTTAACTTGAATTGATAGAAGGATTTGATTGAGAACCTATTGATATATTAAGGACCTAATCAGGATGAAAATTGATAGAGGACCTATTTGAGATCGCACCTACAAATCAGGGACTATTTTGAGGCTTGCTCTTTGGATATTAAACTTGATTAAAAAAAGAAAAGAAGAAGAAGTCATGTTTGGTGCACGAAAATGGATCCAAGAATATTAAGGAAAAAAAAATCCAGCTGTGCGTGACGTGTCGTGTGGAGATATACATATGAGTCAGCATTTACTTCACTTTCAGCCCCCATTAACTTGTTCTTGGCAAAACAAACACGCTTTTTGTTGCCACGTCAGGTAAGGATATGCCTTTAGAATATCTTTTGCTAATTTCCCTCTCCGGACCCTTAACTCTCTTTTATTTACATACAGCATCATATTGTTTTTATTATATTATGCCCTAAAATCAAAATCAAAAGAAATAAAAATCGTTTTTTTTCGTCCACATTTTCTCAATTTACCATGAAAAAAAACTTTAACTTTTATTACTACATGTTTTGGTTATGGGTTAAGTTTTGCTTATACATATGATATGAGCTTGGTCCAAATATTTTAAAAAATTAATTAAAAAAAATAATAGCTTTTTCTATTTATATATGAAGAGATATAATTCATATAAAAAGTAAGTTTTTTTATTTTTTCCATGTAAGTAAAAGAATGAAGTTTACATTTTCTTCGTTGATTTACTATATTATTTTGATAGATCTATAAAGATATTTGTATTGTGAAATATCACTTTAATTCTAATAATTAAAATAGTGTTGAAGCAATTGATTTAAAAATAATAAAATGAATTTTCACAAGTAAGTTTCTTTTCAATTCAACATGCATTCAATTTTCCTTTCAATTTCACATGTATTCGGTTTGAAGCAATCATAGATTGAGCAGATTAAGTCATGTATTTTAAGAAATTCTAAAATAATATTGTTTTAATTAATGATAAGACTAAGAAGTGAATATTTTACCCTATGTTAAGCAATCACTAAAGTTAATTTCTAGTTCCTTAAATTTGAAGACCTCACTTGTTAGCAAAAACTTGATCTTAAATTGCTTCAAACATTTGGCCTTATTATTAATATTACCGTTTTTTATTTGATTAAGAATAACCGATTTCAACTTAATCGTTAATGACGAACATTCTATTGGGACATGGTGTTAAAAAGTCCTCGTGTTTTGATGGCTTGAAAAGATGAAAAAGTCGTCGTGCTAAATCTCCAAGAAGTTTCCATCAAAAGACATAGCAAAGCTGCAATGGCCACAGGGAGCCCACCACTGAAGAAATTGCTTCGAGCACCGACTATTTTGGTCATATTATTCTCCTCAGAGCCGCCATTAATTGCACTGTTAAGAACATGAACTCCCTTCGTCTTGATGCTCATTTCGAGGGGGTTTAACACTGTTTTGAAAAATATTTAAAAAAAAAATTAATT
This sequence comes from Populus davidiana, assembly GCA_030145905.1. Taxonomy (NCBI): domain Eukaryota; kingdom Viridiplantae; phylum Streptophyta; class Magnoliopsida; order Malpighiales; family Salicaceae; genus Populus; species Populus davidiana. Next base: position 5,071,944 of record CM057806.1, read on the forward strand.
TTTTTTAAATTAATATATTTTTAATATTTTCAAATCATTTTGATATAATAATTTTAAAAATAAAAAAAATATTATTAATATATTTTTTTAAATAAAAAACATTTTAAAAATTAATAATAACCACACTTTAAAATACTTTTTAGCTCAAGTGGTTGTTATTTTATTTTATTGAGATCTTAAATGTGAATTTAGAAATAGATGAAATGTGTAATAAAGATAAACCTTTTTAATTATTATTTTGTTTTTATGAAAAAAAAATTATTATACACAAACACAAACGTGAGGTTTTGTTCTTAGAATATTATTATTTTTTTATTTGAATACTGTGAATGTAAGTTAATAATAATAATAATAATAATAATAATACATCCGGACCTCCGGTCATCATCGAGTTTTGACTTTTGAGTGTTAAAATTATTTTAAAAATAAATAAAATTATTTAGGTTAATCATTATTAATTAATTTATCCACCCCTTAAAACAAACAATAAATATCATTATTGGAAAAGGACTACTCAACTCCTCTTCTAAATTCTAATTCATTCCCACAAATCCCCCACCAACAGGTCAATTGCCTCTCAACAAACAAACTACAATTTGAGAGAGTAAAGTCTAAAATTATTCTTGACATTTAATCTACTTTAGTTTAACATAAAATAATTTGAAGGGGTTATATATTTATATTAATCATAATATTACTCAAAAAAAAATAATGATAACAACAAATACTCTTTTTTCTTTTTTGAGTTATTGAATCTCTATTCATCAATTTTTTAATATGAAATTCACTGGTGGATTCATAACTTTCAACAATCTAATGACTCACGTGTACACTTGATTTAAAATACAAATTAGGAGCATTTTTAAGCATTCCCATTTATATATTATTAAAAAAAAACCAACATGACTTAAGTTTTTGAAGAACTGGGATAATAACATCATTAATATATCAAATTTCTTTCTTAATCAACTATATGAGTTTTATTTTTTTATATTTTAATATGGCTATATATATATTATTCCAATAAAGTATCTCAACTATATGAGTTCTTAATCAACTATATGAGTTTTAATATAACTAAAATATCTATTATCTTATTTAAATAAGTGAATATCATGTGTTTACAATATCACGACAAAAAGACCACATTAAAAAATGCAAAACAACCAAGTCCATTCGAAAACATGTTCCACTGAAACAATAAAAAATAATGGTATATCAAAATAAAAAAGGTTTAAAGCTCATATATTTTATTGACGTAAAATAAAATTTAAAGTACCAAAAACAATATTTTTAAAAAATATACCCCATCATATAATGAAACAAATTGACAGAAGATGAATAAAAATACTTGTTTGGGATTTTTGCAAAACTTAATATACTCAAATGAAAAAAATAAAATTTATGTATTTTATTAAAAATAAATATAAAATGGGTGTACTAATAATACAATTATTCCAAAAAATATAAAGTAACTATTATATTTTCCACATCCACCTTTTCCCTTAAAACTTAAAATAATAATAATAATAATAAATAAATAAATAACTACTAGTAATAAACTTGTTTTATTTAACTATTAACATTTCTCTCTTTATCTGCATCAAGTCTCTCCCATCATCCTCTTCATTTTTGGAATGAAATTCCGTCCACTGCCACCCCACAAAACTCTCTCCCTTTCAATTCTCAATTCCTCTCTCTTTCTATTTATGCTTAAAGTTTTCATCTTTCTGTAAATATAAATCATCCTCTTTTCTGGGTCTCTTTTAGAATTGCATAAACCACACAAAATTTATGACTTTATTGGTTTTCAAGGAAAATAATTATTGGGTTTTGCTTGATTTTGTGTTTTGAGTTGATTTGAGGAACTGGGTCTTTTTAAAATCTGGTAAAAAAATCACGGGCTTAGCTTCAATTGAGCAGGAAATGCCAGCAGGAGAGGGGATTCAGAGTCGTTTTGAGAATTTAAGAGGGGTTCAATGGAGGATAGATCTTGGAATTTTGCCTTCTCCTTCCTCTTCTAGTGTTGATGATCTTCGTAGAGTTACTGCTGAATCTAGAAGAAGGTAAAGTTTTGGCCTTTTTTTTTTCCTGAAAAAGAGAATAATTGTATTTTTTTTTTCGTTTTTGGGATTCTTAGATTTTTAAATTCTTGGTTAGTGAAAGCAAATTTTATTGGTTTTTAGTTTTTTTTTTTTTTAATTATGTTTTAGTTGACATAGAATTTAAAGATGGTTCCTTTTTTTTATTATGTTTCCATTTTGATGATGGCTAGTTGATTATCTTTGAAAATCATTATATTTTTTTTTTCAGGGTTTGATCCATGGAATCAAATAGTAGGGGTTTTGGTTGTGATCAGTTGTTTTTTTGGTTGTTAAAAGTCAATCGAATTAGGAGGGAGTCTTCAGTTGGATTTCAAGGTTTAAGTCTACTTTGTATGCTGGCTTGTTGTTAACACAAATCAAAATGGTTGTCTTTGTCAGGTATGCTGGTTTAAGAAGGCGGCTCTTAGTTGATCCACATTTGTCAAAGGATGGAAGGAGTTCACCTGATCCTGTAATTGACAATCCACTGTCACAAAACCCAGGTAACTATTTTGTTTGCGCCATGTAAGTTTATGGATGGAAGTAGCTTGTTGCTTGAGCTAGGGTATATTTATGCCAATTGCTGATTTTATCTGCATTGTCAATGACATGTCATTCAAATAATTTTTTGCGACTCTGATATGTGGTATGTCGTGTGAAAATGTTGTAATTACTTGGTATCAATGATGATATACCAATGCTGCCTGCAGATAGCACCTGGGGTCGCTTCTTTCGGAATGCTGAACTGGAAAAAACACTTGACCAGGATTTGTCACGTTTATATCCAGAACATGGTAGCTATTTCCAGACACCTGGCTGCCAAGGAATGTTAAGACGAATCTTGTTATTGTGGTGCCTTAGACATCCAGAGTATGGTTATCGACAAGGTAAATTAAATAAAAAGAAAGTCATGTTGCCATCAACCCTTTTGGCATTCCTCTTGTGTTGTACCAATATTTAATCATTAGTTCGACCCTGTAATCTCAAGCTGTTCATCATATATTGTTAATTTGACCCAGACAATCATTTTAATCATTAATCTCTTCTTTTTTCCTATATTCATTCACGCCAATGTGCTACAGTATCCGTTTACAGGGAAATTAATGTTGCCCTTCTGGTTGTTTTGGCTTTCCTTGACAGGAATGCATGAACTCTTGGCTCCTTTTCTATATGTTCTTCACATTGATGTGGAGCATCTGTCTGAAGTGCGCAAGCAGTATGAAGACCATTTCACAGACAAATTTGATGGTTTAGCATTTCAGGAAAATGATCTTACATACAACTTTGATTTTAAAAAAATTTTGGATTCCATGGAGGATGAAATTGGCTCCCATGGTAATGCTGTCAAAGTCAAGTCTCTCAATGAGCTGGATCCCGAGATACAGACAACTGTATTACTAACAGATGCTTACGGGGCTGAAGGTGAATTGGGTATTGTCATATCAGAGAAATTTATGGAACACGATGCTTACTGTATGTTTGATGCATTGATGAGTGGGTCTCATGGTTCAGTTGCTGTTGTGGACTTCTACTCTCACTCCCCTGCACATGGTTCTCATTCTGGCTTACCCCCTGTCATCGAAGCTTCTGCTGCTTTGTACCATTTGCTGTCTGTTGTTGATTCATCTTTACACAGCCACCTTGTTGAGCTGGGTGTTGAACCTCAGTATTTTGCACTTCGCTGGTTACGGGTTTTATTTGGACGAGAATTTTCACTTGAAAACCTCTTGTTAATATGGGATGAAATATTTGCAGCAGATAATAATGTCATGTTAGAAAAAGGTGCTGAAGATGATGCAGACTCTGGTTTTCGTATCTTTAGATCACCTCAGGGAGCATTAATCCCAGCTATGTCTGTTTCTATGATTCTTCATTTGAGGTCTTCCCTGCTTGCCACTGAGCACGCAACTACTTGTCTCCAGAGACTGTTGAATTTTCCTGAGGATATAGATCTGAGAAAACTGATAAATAAGGCAAAGTCTTTACAGTCCCTCGCATTGGATACTAATATGTCCTCCGTGTCTCCTCCGTTTGATGGGATTTATAACCACAGTAAATCAATGGTGGTGAGAGGTCATACTCATGCACTTTCATCTGGTTCTGTTTCCCCTAAAACTCCACTAAATGCGGTGCCCGATAGTTATTGGGAGGAGAAATGGAGAGATTTGCACAAGACAGAAGAACTCAAGCATGATCATTTAGGGAAATTGAAACCAAGCCAGAAAAAACGGTGGACAGAAAAAGTAAGATTGCCCCTATCTAGGACAGAATCTGCACCAGCTCCAGTAAAAGCAAGGAGTGGGAAGAAGGATCAGAAGTCATCTATTAGGCGTAGTTTGTTAGAAGATTTATCACATGAACTTGGGATGGATGAAGATATTGGAAAATCAGATTGCCATGAAGTTTCAGGCAAGAAGGACCATCAAACTGCAGAAGTTGAGGAAGGGGGACCAGACAGCGTTAACGATGACTTCACTTGCTCAACTGCGGAGAGATGTCTTAGTGGAAATGCTGGCAGTGAGGAAAATTCATCTGTATTTTCGGACCCATCTAGTTCTCTTAGTGGTGGTAATGAGCATGAAAATGACTCTGAGAAAAGTAGTGTTGCCTCAAATATGTCTGTTGATGAAAATGATGATCAACCTGAGGCTCTCCAGGAAGATCCAACCCTTCCTGTTTCCCATCCCCCTGAAGTTGTGTCTCTAAATTCTGGGACCAACAACGAGCCTGCTGGAAAACAGGTTGCAGGTCCCAAGGAGAGGAAACTTTCAGGTAAATTTCAATGGTTTTGGAAGTTTGGGCGGAATACTGCTGGTGAGGAGACTTCGGAAAAGGGAAGCGGCACATGTGAGGCTACAAAACCTGGCACCGAAGCCAGTAATCAGATTAATTCAATAGGATCTTCGTCTGTCAATGGATCTTGCAGCTCTTATGCCAGTAGCAAAGGAGAGAGCGCGGATCAGAATGTGATAGGTACTTTGAGGAACTTTGGACAGTCCATGCTTGAACATATTCAGGTAATTCTTTCCAAGATAATGCTTCTAAGACAGACAATCTGAAAGTTGTTAAAATATGAAACAAAAGTATGATATGTTGTGGAAAATTGGCTTGATATATGGATTGATTTACATCAATACATGTTTAGTCTGCCAGGGAGACGGGTCATAGTTTCTCTACCTGCTATGATTTTCTTTCTGCTTCACATGTAATTTATGTAGCTTTCAAATTTCTGGGGAATTCTAGGAAGTAGTTTGGCCTTTTGACTTGTCAGCGAAGCAAAACTACAGTGATATGGTATATGTTTTTTTGTTAGGCATTCAAGCTGAACTTTTCTTAATCTTTTGTGCTGCAGGTAATCGAGTCTGTTTTCCAGCAAGATAGGGGTCAGGTGGGTTCATTGGAGAATTTCTCCAAAACTGCTCTTGTTGGCAAAGGACAAGTCACAGCCATGACAGCTCTTAAAGAGCTTCGGAAAATCAGCAATCTCTTATCTGAGATGTGAGTTGAGTTTTAATTATATATACCTGTATATACATTTTGTAATTAATATTCTTTTAGTGGTAATAAAAGTGAGTTTTGGCTCCTTGCTGTTACCCCTCCCCACCCAAAAATAAAAAATTGAGCTTCAGCAAGTTTGCATTTCTCTACACACATTTTGATATGAGTTCTGTCATGACTGCTTATTATCAAACCCTTGCTTCTCAGAATCCTTTACAATAACCTGACAGTCAGGTTCAGGAATGCTCACTTGTAAAATTGCAAACAGGAGGAAGACTGATTTAACTTTGCTGGAAACCATTATTTCTGTTACTTGAGAGACATCATTACTTTATCCTAAAGCCAAGGTGAACTGACCGGATCTTTAAAGAATGGTCTGAATTATTTATTATTATTATTATTATTTTAATTTTGAGTATTCACATCCCATACACTTTATGCTTGACCAAGCCAAGAGTGTGTGTGAGAGAGCATAATTCAAAGCAGAATTTTAAATGCCACAAAGAGGACTTCTTCATATATGGATTGATGCACTGGCAGCCAAGCCAACTCACTAGAACTGGCACTTGCAGTTATAACCAAGCTGGTCTAAATTGGCTCACCTTTGGTACTTGTTCTATGAGAGAAACTGCCATGCTTGGTTCGCGTATAATTTTGGGTTAATACGAGTGAATACGTCTTGTATTACAGCTAACGCTAGCGATGTTCCCTGAATTTATTGACAGTAATATCTCAAATCACTATATTTAGTAAAAACAATGCCCTCCAATTTGGGGAAAGAGAGTTCAACTAGGATTCATGCAAGACTCTGAACGTGCACCATGATAAAAGAGTCCAATACCTTGACCATTTAGACCACTGGACAGATCACTCATCTTTAGTTTGACAAGTGACAACTCGAGAAGCAGAGAACCAAGTCCATTTGCTCTCGAGGGATTGGTTCATATCACATAGTCAGGCCGAGAGAGCTAAAATAACGGGCAAATGCATCAGCACCTTCCTATAACAAGGAAAAAGTGAAACTGACTTGAGTTGGAAAAGTTGCGCAGTAACTAGAAGTAACAGCAACCTGAAAATTTTTATTCTACTTCATCACAAACCAAGAATCAAATTTGGCATAGTAACTTGGCGTAGCGGGAATTTACATTAGATGTGAAATCCTAAATCCATAATCATCGAACTATTCTAGTGGAGCCATAATTGCATATACATACAATATGTATCAAAGTTGTCAATAAAGAGAAAGGGGGACGAACTCTTCAGATTATTTCAAAAGGGGAAAGAACGGGAGAAAACGACAGAAACAACTCTTCCCCGCCTCTATGCTGGTTTGGGAGGTTTTGTTACCAGCTAAAGTATGGTCTAATCTATGTGGTGAAAGCCTGGGAGAAGAGAGGTGATAAAACCGAAGACAATCATCTGAATCTCCTTCACAATTCCCCACCAGTTGTGGCCCCCATTGTCTCCGCCAGGTTCAGCAACATTTTCATTCTCAGCTGCTTGGTTACCATCCTCTGCAGGTCTATTCTCATTCTCAACTGCAGGTTGTCCCTCTGCAAAAAGTTGTCGAATGATTGTCAAAAAGTTACTAAAACAACAATCAGAAATATAATTTCCTCTCAACTTCAATCAGCTTTCTCTATCCAAATCATGTTTTCAGGCCACAGGGATTCAGGTAACAACAAAATGAAAGACAGTGAGAAGGATGTAATGCTGCCATTCACTACGATAGGTACAAAGGGGTTCTGTGTTACATATTCACATTGTTGTGACATTGTTTATAAAGACCATAGTGTGAATATTACCTGTACCTGTCTTCCTAACAAAACAAACAAATAGACTACACAACATTGGTGCAATAATCAATAAGACAAGATTGGAAGTATGATCAAATTGGAATATCAGCATGATATAGCAACAATAATCTGAGCTTATGAAAGCATTGCTTCTGTAACTTGCTTTAACGCCCCCCCATGAATATTAAATTTCTACAGATGAGAAAAATGCTTACAAGGCAGTTCAAAAGCACATATTTCACACAAACAATTAACAATTTGTATGTAAAACAATCTGTTGTTCTCTCCTGATATGAAATCACTCTTAAGAAACCTCCACTCAAAACCAGTCCAGCAGAACAATCCTTCCACAAGAAAAAAAAATGTTGTTTTTATGGGCACACAGGCACCCAATTGTACCCCATGTTTGACCAAGAGCACTGAAAACACTCTACTTATATCTCATAGATAAGCAAGATTCTTCACCACCAGGTCAAGAAAAGGTAAACATAACTTGAAAAAGAAAATCAATCAAACTTCATAATTACAGTTGATACAATGCAAAGACAAAGTTCAGTTAGTCAATTTTAGCTGATATGGGTCCAAGTTTCATGTATCCATTACTTGTGGAAAATAGCACAAATACGCTAGCATACCATACAATTGGAAATGAAATATCAACGTGAATCCCCATTCCCTAAAAAATAATTAAATTGAAACCCAGAAAACATCCAAAATCCTTAGTATGCATTTGGAAGAACAATACCTGCCAAAGCAACATCTTCATTCTGCCTTGTTGCAGCATTTTCCGCCCTGACAGCAGGCCTAGGTGGACGGGGAGGAGCAGCTGCCCTTTGCATACTTTGTGAGAGCCATTGTACTAACGGTGTCAGAGCTCCAGTTTGGTACCTACAACACTCATTGAAAAGGTTCAGCTTCCAGGTGCATGGCTTACCAAAAATAGCTTCACATGAACAATAAAAGGCTACAAATTGGAGGGGCACAACGAATTATTTAATGTGATGTTTGTGATTGGAAAGAGAACATTTAAAACAAGGGACAGGGTGTGTATGAGCTTGACTAGTTAGCTTGAACTTTTCTTCTCTCTGAAATTAAAACTAGTATGCAGTAATAAGAAAAAAAAGCTACGTGAACAATTTATCTCAAACAACAAATCATTTGAAAGTTTAGTACTTACAAATAGACAAGTGAAGCAAAAAACACAAGGACAAGAAGCCTTTGTCTCGATCCATCTTGGTTAAACAAAAAGATTACGGCTGCCAGCTTAAGTATGAGAAACAAATCCAACTGAAATGCAATTTGAAATCTCCTAACAACAATTTGCCTTTGAGCTGCAGGCTGCTGCAGTTGCTGTTGCTGTTGTCCCCCTTGTGCTTGATCACTGGTTGCCCCAGCCTCAGGAGTCGGTCTACTGTTGAGCAAAGAATATGAAGAAACAGCAATCTTTAATTAGCAGTTCATGTAATCCATTTAACAACAAAGATATATCACCTTGTTAACCACCATCAAGCATCATTACTCGGTAGCAGGGGTGATAGGTAGAATTGTTACAGTATCTATGTATGTGAGCAAGTACTCTCCTGTGAACAATGCTGCGAGCCTTGGATATTGACAGTTTACACAACACAGACATACTTACGTAGGTATGTTGAGCGTGAGAGGAATTAGGGTGTTTGAAGGAAGTCCAGCAATTGGTCCCATAAATTGAGGAACAGGCACTGCATAAATGCCAGGTCCATGATTCGCTTGTTCTTGATTTTGCATAGCATTTAACCCTGGAACTAGTGCAGGATACATAACAGGAAACATCTGAAAACCACCATCTGGATAAGCTGGAAAACCAGAGAATGCCGACGGCACCTGAGGTAACAAAACCACCAGAGAATGATCAATCGCAACATAACCACACCGAATTCATTCCAAATGCACAAATCAATAGCACAAGGAGAAAAAATCTTTGACTAACAACAGCTAAAACATAAATAAATAAACTTCAATTCATTTCATTTTTTTGTCAGCTAAAACAAAAACCAATTTATAAAAACTGGTCAAAAGCCAACAACATAAGAACCCATCAATCTCCTTTTGTGTTAAGGACTACTACCCATTAATGAAAAATAAGACTTGAAAACGAAAATTGAAGAAATTTAGAGAATGGAATTGGAAATTGAGAAATACCCATGGTTGCTTGAGCTTATCTTCGGGAGAATTTTGTGTGTTAGAAGATTGATTCACGCTCGACGACACCGTCTCTGGTTGTTCTGCCATTGTTAAGAGTTTGATCTCTGTGTTTCTTTCTTTTTAGTTTGATACCATAAATAAATATATATATAGGGGCTTTTTTCATAGTTGACGAATCAGTCTCTGCCACGTTTACATGATGATGTGTAAGATTTAAACCATGGGGATAAAATATTTGTTACTTTTAGGTTTTAACTACATTTTTTTTTTTTATAGGTAAACAGATTCTTGATTTTTTTTTTTGGTTAAACACAATTCAATTTTTGATATTTTAATATTTTTTATATTTGGATTCATTAGTTAGATGAAGTTTCATTTTGAACAACAAACACAGGAATGATAAAAACATATTTGATTATTAAAAATAATATATAAAAATATTTTTAAAATATTTTTTTAAAAAAATAAATAACAATATATCTTATCTGTTTTAACTATTTCCATGTCTTAAGAGTGATCAAAATAAAAAAGTTAAAAGCTCTTAGATATTAATTATAACAAAGTTAAAATACATTCTTAAAGTTAACTTTTATTTTATTTTATTTAGAGTTTAATCTACTCTTAAAAAAGAGCTTTAATTATTATTGTTTAATTTAATCAAGACATTTTATTTATTTTTGTGATGGGTTTAATCTATTCTTCTTTATTATTATTTAATTTAATTAAGACATTAACCGTGTTTAAAATACTATTTATTAAAAAATATATTAAAATAATTTTTTTTTTATTTTTAAATTTTTTTTTAACAATAACACATTAAAATAATTTGAAAATACTAAAAAAAAATTAATAATTTTTTTTTTAATTTTTGTCAAAAATATTTTTAAAACAAAAACTAAACACAACAAAAAAATTCAGTTTAAGTTTCACTTAAAAAATGTAATAAGAAATTTAAAACCAAAATTGAAAAAAATTATTGGATAAAATTCAATTCAATTCTATTTTAGTTTTACTAGAATAAATTGAATACTCCACAAAAAAAATCACTAAATTTCCAAATCAGATGAGAAAAAACCTAAAACACACACAAACAAGCCGTGTTCGCTCATGCTTCCTAGTCCAACCAGAGTTCTGTGGATTCAGACATGCCCCTCTTTCAGAAAGCATAATAAATCTAAAGATCGTTCAAGACTTCTTGTTTGTGTATTTAATTTTGTATGCATTTACTTGAAAGCTACAAGAAACTGTTCACAAAATGATCATGCAGCTTGATATTCTGTTCACTACATTTACTGATATCTGAACTGTTCCAGTCCTCAAACAACGGACAACCAGCATAACATTAGGGTTAGACTACAATGTAGTAGAACAGGAGAGTTAAGAATAACTACAAGAATTCTCCGGACAATAAACAACCAGGATTGCTTCTGCTTCTGTACAACATCGGTGTCATTTCTACTTCATCTTCTTTCTTTGACACCGAGATTCTTTTTAAGGAAATTGAACCTGGAAATTCAAAATAGAGAGACATCAAAATATGCACAATTCAGATGCAAATTTTACCTGAATTAACAATGCCATGTACTCTGCAGGTCATTAGCTTGAGAGCAAGGAGCCCTCGTATCAGTAAAAATTTTCTCAAATTATTCTGTTATGAACATTGAAATGTATTATGATGCAAAATGTTACATCATCACAGTTTAAACCAGAAGGGCCGCTCTCACTATCATAAAATCACGCTACAAATGACTGTTGATGTGTTGGAGACCAAAATAGCTAGGCCAAGCCAACAGCTGGAGGCAATATAATCTCAAGAAATGATAAATTGAGCCAATTTCACTAAATCTAATGCTAATTTCAATGTCAAATATGGGATGCGTCATTCAGAACTAGGAAGTGTGAGGGCAAAGACACAATGTTAACCTGAGAAACCAGCCTGTCATGTGATATGAATCTTATCCTTCCTCATCCTCCAAAGATGAACCTGCCAAAATCAGCACCTCCAATTTCCCTTCTACCTCATTCCCCTGCACTACCACTTCCCTTCCCACCTCACCCCCCTCCTTTTGGTCCACCTTAATATTTACATGTCCCTTCTCCTCCTTCACTGCCACATCAATATCAGTTGGGCCTGTTAAAACCTCCACTACCACTTTCCCTTCCATCTCCTCAGGAGGCACCACCTTCAAATCCACCCGCTCCTCCTCCTCCTCCTCATTCACCTTCACATTGATTCCAGCTGTATCAGCAGCCAAGAAAAATAGGTATCAATATAAAACTATTAAACTGCAATAATAAAAGACTCGTTCTTTTATTACCATAGGTTGTCCAATGTTTTCCGATAAAAGACTCAACCAAAACATAGTCACATGGAAGTAACAATAATAAAAACATTTTCCAAAAAAATTATGATAATAACCGATTGGGGAAATGTTACTACGCACACCAATTCAAGCGATTCCAGCTTCCTATTTCAAATGCATCACCTCTTCCTCATAAACAGTAGCAAAACTCCATGATATTAACAGCAACGTAGAATTCCTCCATTTTGACGTCCTAATTAATACATCACATTCTGACATTATGCATAATAACTCAACAATGATCCAGAATTGGTAAACTTTTCAATTTAATCCTTTACCTATCTTTCACAACTACATTGAGGGAGTACCATTAGTTTAGGCCAGTCTTACTTTTTCAACAGCTATAAGGATCAAGAACACAAACCGGCACAAAAGAATCAAGTCAAGATGGCAAAAGAAGCAATGGCTTTTCATAAATTACATTATCAAACAGCAGCATTCATAAATTAAACCCCAATCAATCATAAAAAAACAAATCTTGCATGCAAACATCACTCTCCAAAACTCAACAGAAACAACATGCACCCATTTCTTAGTAGCTCCAAAATTAGCCATAACGGAATCTTAAAAGCACACACAACAAAGAATTCATTTTAACCAACAAAATTAAACAAAACCTCATTTCTCCAAAGCTCCAAACTAGCATACAAAAAAAAAACAAAATAAACAAAGTAAATTAAATAAAAAATAAAATTTTCAATATTCCCAGGATTAAACAAAACCCCATTTCACAACACCTCCAAAAAACCCATACCTTTAATAAAATAAGAAGCGGAAGGCCATCCACGACAAGTTGTAAGCGAAAGCGTTTCTTCATCACTAAGATTACAACCAGCAAACTTATGAATCAAATCGTTGACACTCAATACGGGTGGAACCCAAAAAGAGGACCCTGGTCTAAAAGGCAACCAATCAGGTGTTGATTTTTGAAGCATTACACGGTGAAGAATTTCCTCAAGTTTCTTAATAAAAAACCCTTCTTCATCTTCACTCCCATTACCACCGTCTGATTGAAGTGATGGTGAGGAGAGATTGATTTCGATCAGTTGGGGTTTTGATGAACGGTGGCGGTGGTGGAGGTAGAGAGGGATTAACGGTGGTGATTTGAGGGGAGTATGGTTGGGAGTGCAGTGGTGGAATAGGGATTTAGAGAGGTTTTTAGCTGCCATTACTGCCTGATTTTTTTGGCAAGGATAGTTTCGTAGATATTTATAGCCAATGAGGACTGCACTTGATACCGCGTCGGTTAGACCTATTATTGATCGTTTTGGATTGGGTTTTATCCATCATAGTTACAAGAGTTGAGTTGGGGTCGATTCGGTTTAAAGCCTGATCATACGTAGGTTGAGTTAATTTAGGTTAAATCAAGCTTACTTTTTTTAAAAATAAAATAACATTATTTTTATAAAAACAGAAACAGTTTTTTCTACCGGTTCAGACCCTAGGTAAGTGGTTTATTCATTGGGTTTAGCTGCTAAGCTAGGTCGGATTTTGTAACACTGTCATCTTGTAACATTATCAAACTTGGTTCTGCTCGGCCTGCAAGTTAGCTGCCTGGTAATGGCCATATTTGCTTTAAAACTTGCTAGAAAGTTAGACATCAAACTCGAGTCCGCGAGACATGTGTACTGAAGAGAGTACAAGCTTCATCAGTTTTAGAGATATAGCAAGAGAGACCCCTGAACCTGAATCACCGTGATGAGCGAGTAACACCACCAGCACCTGCGTTGTCAGGATTTCCAACTCAGTGTTGCACCTCCACCATTCACCAGTCGTAGACAGGCATGGTCCCCAAAACTCCAATGTTTGTGCATTAGGTTCTGAACAATGTATGCCTGTATCAATATCCTTGTGAAGCTCTTGAGCCAACCACAATTCAGGTTCTTGATTGTGAGAACCTAGTTCCTTAACATTGTTACTACTCCTACCTGAGCACATAATCCAGTTAAGTAAAGTTAACATTAGAGAGTAATACAAAAATATTTTTGAAACTTTTTTTAATAATGATCAAATGGTTATAAATTCAAATAAGATGAATAACATTTTCATTCGATTCTCTCATGAACATCTTCTGTCGCGGTCAGTTACAGCTATGATTGAAAACAATGTCCAAACATGTGTCAGAGAAATTACATCCACTGATCCAAAATGAAGGATCTATTGTTCCTCAGTACAAAAATAAATGAAGTTATTTACTGGGTGAACAAATAATCAGCTTTCACCAGAAAAAAAAAAAAAAAAAAAAAACAGAGAAGGGATAGACTAATCAAACTTCGTAGGAAACAAAAAGGAATTCTCTGCTACTCAAAGAATCAAAGAATGAACTCAAATCGGGAAAGAAGGACCTCTAAATTAACATGTGGTTTCCTTGATGCGGTGCAGAACCTTGTGGGAAACTCGAAAATTCATCCGCAAATGGGTTGGCAGGACCCATCTGTCCCATCTGAGGAATTTGCTGTTGAGGATATTGTGGTTGATATTGATAAGGTACCATTGTCGTTGATTGATTTTGTTGGTAGTGCTGTTGCATCATCATTTGTTGCTGATGGTACTGCTGCTGTTGCTGAGCCATCATCTCCATCTGCACATTTGTTGGGGGTGCTATGCTGTTGGACATTGCAAATGGGTCCGGTTGTTCAAATGGATTGTTCATAGCTGTGGCACCATATCCATACCCTGCATTTTGCAATTGTATTTGCCTCCTTGCAGCATCGTCTTCATACAAACTATCAAGTAATAGCCGGTCAAAACCACCACCCTGACCCAAAAAAACCAGAACACGATCATGAGTAAATGAAAACAGTTACCACATTTTCATGGACCGCACTGGAAGAATGATTCAGCTGCAAATGGGATTCACCGACATTCATTGAGGCAATATGCTACTTTAAAGCTACTAAACTGGAGTCAAGTGAATCCTACTTGATTCAGTTGAAAATAGGATTCAATGACCTTCAATGAGGCAATATGCAACGCTCAAGTTACAAAACAGCAGCGAGTGAATCCTATTTGAGTCAACAGAAACTTTGGTTGAGCTTGCTCTAGGATCAAGCATACGAAAGCAAGAAATCAGCCAGGCTCAGTGTTTCAAATCAATTCAATCAATCAAAATGCCAACTCGAGCGATTTACAACCTGATCCTAGAACAACCTCCATCTACATTTCTAGTAACTCCATTACATTACAGAGAAGGTGAAACTAATGACTTCAGGTTGGGATTTTCAAGAAAGACATATCAGTGCACACTTATATGAACCAACTTCAATGATAACAAGCAAACTGTTCTAGGCTCTAGAAAAGAATAAGATATTACCAAGTGAAGGTTGTTTGCTCAGTCCTTCACTCAAATCTCAAATGCAACCAGTAGTCATTTGAATATATTTGTTATATTTATCACGGAAAAGGAAGAGCATAAAACTGACCATTTTGTTTTGTGCTGGTTGGCTAGTAGGGTTGCTTGGAGTGGTAACAAGTGCTAATTCCCAACCTGTTGCATTTGGCTTACCAAGTTCACTCAAAGCATTTGATGAAGACAGAGGATCGGCACCTGCATCAATGTTAACATTAAGTACTTTATTTCATACGAGACGTGCAATGTATGATAAATAGGATGGTCGAGACGCATCGTGCAGAGATTGGAAAAGAACTTTTATGTTCATAATTCTTTTTGTTTCAAAGAACAAAACAATCATTTTCAACCGTTAGACCACAAAGATTGTGTCACCAGATGTGAGGTGAAAGAGAATAGCTCGGGTTCTTGAGTGGTACTAATCACTGCCCATACTCTTAAAACTTTTTTCTGTCTCATCAGCACTTCAGAAGAGAAATAGCAATATAAACATTTAAAGAAGGTGAATTGATTTTCTATATCATGAATTGGTGGACCATTTAATCAATAGAAGATGGAAACGCTACTCCAAATGAACTTCATACTCTACCGCACAGACATGAACTCAAAGTTTCTTGATAAGAATAAATCAATCGCTATGTGCACTACCAGGTGGAACAATTGCAAGAGCCAATGCATTGCTTTCCTCTAGCTCTGCAGCTTTTGGATTTATTTCATTCAGACCCTGCGACAAAATATGAAAACAACGTGAATGAGAACTCAAGATATCAACTTCAAAGGAAATGCGGAAAAATTTTGATCTTACCAGCAAATCTCCAGTAGCATCAGTGGATACTAATGGAGGTTCTACCTCCTCTTCCTCAGGCTTGGCTTCTTCCTCCATATCTATCAATGTTTCTTCAACATCAGCCTTTTCTACTTGCTCTGCAGGTTCTGAAGGCTCCTCAGGTTTCTCGGGCTCTCTCTGTGTATACTCCTATTAGTGAAACAGTATGTGTATCACAAACCCAAAATATAGAGGTGTCACGTTCCATTTTCCCATACTTGAAAGGTCATTTCAACACATTTGAATAAAGACTGGGCCAATTGAGGATACAATTATCAGAGGAAAAAAATCTTCAACCATCTCAATTAAAAGCAAACTGCTACGGACAAAATTTCTCACCAGTTTCCTGGGGACAGAACCCGACTGAGGTGCTTCCTTAACGTATTCTTCCATTGTTGCAAGAAAAGTTGGAGGGGGCTGCTCAATACAGAAAAGTCGGTAAGAACCAGCTGTGGTCATTCACTAAATGTTTTCAGTTTGGTAGAAAAGAGAACCTGTCTCAGTGTTGGAAACTGAAAGTTCCTTGCAAGCTCCAAACCTTTGCAATAGTCATAAAATTCAGCAAGACATTCAGCCTGAACAACCAAAATTGAATTAGAAACTAGACAAATAAGCACAACTAAAACACATAATAAGGCATCCCCATTTGGCACTAAAAGCAGTCGACTGCAACCAGTGTCAGCATACAATAACAAAATCTATGAAGAGTAACATGGTTGTAAAACCTGCTGGCCAGCTCTTTTGTACGTATTAAGAGCTTTGACTGCATTGTGTTTTGACATTTCAAAAAACTGCATAAACATTTGGAATTTATGTTAATGGAGGAAAAAAACACTAGGAGGACAAATACAATTAATTAATCCAAGATGAAATTACAAACTTGAATAAAAGTTTTACCATGTCCACAAGATTGATAATTCCATCATTGATTGCACAATAGATTTTAAAGCTCTCCTTCAAGACCTGCATTTATTTTTTTGATTTAGAATTAAAAAACAAAAAAGAAGAAAAAAAAAAGTGTTTGTATAATGACCACTGCATAGAACATTAGATGTTTTATATGGTTATCAACAGCCCTATGGAAGAACTTGGATAAATATGAAGAAACCGTCATGAAATAACAAAGGCACCAATTGTTTGCATATGCATTCCAAGAATCATGCATTGCGACCAGGCTTCCAGATTTTCTTTTTCGGTCTCAGGTTAACAAGAAAAGGGAAAAGCAAACACTTGAAGTCACCTTTTGCACCATCCCTAGCAGGTTACAAGAACTAAAAAGACAGCACCGTAATGCTTCAAGAGAATGATTTAAACATAAGGGACAGCAGCTCACTACACAATCTTATCCCTATAATAAGGATGAAGAAAGTGCACTGTCACCGATCCATACAGTTATGAAATTCACAGCTCAACTGGTAGATGAAATAATTTAAATTTTAGTTATATATGAACTGGTTTTCACTGAAAGATTCCCCAGTCATGCACAATTTCACCCAAGTACTTGCGCAAAAAACACTTCTGAAAACACTGTTGCAAGAAATACACGTTTGTATCATGCATACCAGGGCCAAGGCATACTGTACGAGATAATTGGTATAAGCTCCACCTTCAGGCTGCAAAAATTAGAGGAAGTGAAAAGGAAAGGGCTATAAAATGGAAGATAATTCGATGGTTAGGAGATATCAAAGCCACATAAAGAAATCTCTTTATTTCAAGATCATAATTATACAAATTTGTTACTAAAATACACCCTTACCTGGCAACCAATTAGACGATAAAGAAGCTGCTGCAGTGCAGGTAGCTGCTCCAACAGATCCTCTCGATTCAAAAGCCGTGTTTTACTATGCACCTGTTATAACAAGTAGACACTTAATTCTGGACCATGATAGTAGCATATTCCGATGCCAGGTTAGAATATGATTCCAAATTAATGCACAGTACATAAGAAACCTTGGTTGCCCCTGGTGATGTTTTTGTCAGACGCTCAGCCTCAATGTCGAATTTCAAAGTCTTAAAACATTCCAATCTTTCCTCTAGAAAAAGAGCATAAGTACGAACCCACGCGGAGCAATCCCAGGCTGCATTTCAGATATAGCAATCTAAAAAGCTGTCGATATTCAAAATTCAAAGCTACTTCACATCAACTGACAAAAACAATATTGAGCATAGGCTACATACCCAGAGGACTAGAGTCATCTTTAAAATTGGATATTTGGAGAATATTTCCTCTGTATAAGTAGTTCAAGAGCTCCTCTCGGAATGTAGGATCGCCTTCTCTCAATGTCCTATGAATGACTATCAATGTCTTTATCGCAACCTGTGTAAGGACATCCGAATTTCCAAAATCAAGTTCCATCTATTTTATCTAGGAAATATTCGCATTGATGAAAACTCGCATTACAATTATGACACGACTATGCTTAGATCAAAACTCATTTATATATACAAGTTCAAATGTTCCTTTATAATCTAAGAAACAATCACTACATGTTAAACAAAACAACAATAATTAATCAAGATTAAAAGAAAGAGCAACATTACAATCCAATTTCTCGTCTTGGCTAATCTCCTAGCAAGTGCATGAATGCAGTATGCCACATCTGCTCGAGGTCTCATTGCTGATGTTGCCGAAAATATTTCTACATAAACAAAAGGAAACAAAAACAAACATAATCGAATATTCCCTAATAAAAATCCAAAACAATAAATCACAAGATAAACCCATCTCCACAATTCAATTACACATTCAAAAAACACAATCACAATCACAGATCAAAATCTTCAACACCCCATTTCAAAACTTAAACTTACTTCTAACATGGCGTTCCTTAGGAGGGCATTCAACATGATTGGTAGCCTTTACAATGGCTATATCCAATTCCTTCCATTCAAAAACCAAATAAAAATAAAAATAAATCCATAACAAAAATTTAAACATAAAAAGAAAAGAATCCATTAAACAAAAAGGGATAAAGAATCCAAAAAATAAAACAAAAATCTCACCTTGTATTCACTATTGACCTTTGCAAGGCCAACTTTTGTTGTATCCTTAAGAGCCCCATAAGCTTTTCTAAGACTTGTAAACGTTCCCATTTATCTCAAATTTTAGCTTCTTTGATTTTCGTTTTTTAAAAAGATTTCAAAGTGAAAGATGACAAGAAAAAACCCCTCCCCCCCAAAAAAAAAAAAGAAAGAAGAGGAAGACCTCCTGTTTCTCTCTCTCTCTCTCTTTCTCTCTTTCTGTTTTTTCTGTTAACCTCCAAAATGTTCGCAACCAAATTGGAGGGCTTGTTTAGTAATTTGGACAAACAGTCGATGATTAGATGGCTAATTAATCATAATTTAGGATTTTGATATTTTAATTTTTAAGGTTGGATGATTTAATCATAGGTATGACATTCAAGTCACCAGTTAACTTGTGGGTCAAGGAATCAAATTATTATTATTTTTTTTATCAAAATTATTGTCATTTCAACCTTTTTTTCAACGGGTTGAGTATTATAATCATGTATTTAATTTTGTTTTAAGCATAGAAAAGGGCGGGTGATGTTCTGTTTCTTAAGAAATTACGTAAATGTCCATTTTTGTTTGAATTTCGGGTGGTTTAAGGTATGGTCTGTATGGTCATTGAGTTGGCCCAACGTGGGAAACTATACATGAATAGGCTGGCAATGCCTGCCCAAGGTACCAGCAAGCTAGGTGTATAATTCCAATTTTGATTTAGTCTTTTTTTTTTTTTTTGAATTGAATAATCCAAATAGCTAGATGTTGGGTTTGACATTTTGTTTATAATTTCCTGATTTTTTTTATGTGTAATGAGTTGTGTTTAATGAGAACTTTACTAATTCTTTTCTATTTTTTTTAAAGAAAATCTTTTCTCATGAAATTTACGTTCAATATTTGCAAGTTTTAAATTACCATCTATCATGTTAATCTATGCTATTTTTTAGCTAAACACAACTCAATATATATACTAACTTAATTTTTTTAAAAATAATTAAAATAACATTATTTTTTTAAAAATAATTTTTTAAAAAATTATTAAATTTGACCAGATCAATCGCGTCATGATTTATCTAAATTTTTAACTTAGTTAACTTTCTATATGTTGGTAGCTTGTTTAAAATGTGTTTGCTTTATAATGGAAAATTAATGATATATTAACTTAAGAACACAAAAACCTGAATTACTTTTTTTTTTTTTTATGTGGGTGTCCGGGTCAGTTTGTGCGCACTACGATTATTTACACGGCTCACTGAACATCCTACAAACTCAGTGAACATGTAAGACACCGCAAGGATGACAGGCATGCACAATGAGATTTGAACCCCGATACAGAAAAAGGGAACAAACCCCTTCCGTCACTGGGTGAAGACCTCAAGTGCCAAAAACCTGAATTACTTTCTCTTTCTTGATGTTGAGTGGACACTGTTACATATATTAGACATATCTTCATGACGAGAAATTTCAACATTATACTATTTAATTTGATTCATTACTAATTTGGTGTTGTAAATGTTAGCCATTGCCATCACGTGACATGGTCATCATCAATACTATGGCACAAACACCCACACTTTATACTAAAAACAATTCCCAGCTCTGGTCAATGTATTTTTTTCGCGTTGCATGAAGTCAGAATATGTCACCACGCATCATTCATGCACATGAATTTTTTATATTTTTATTGATAGATTTTTTTCTACAAGCTCGCCCATATTTTCTTGCAAATGATAAACAATACAAATGAGAATCATTTTTTATGCAATTAGACACCTCCTTTTCTCGATGGATGGATTTTTCTAGCTAATATATCACTAACTTTCATCAAACACTTCACCAATAATGTACCAAACACTATTTATAATAGTAAACACTAATATTTTAATCAATCAATCAATTTTCATGTGACTTCCGAGATGAGTTGGTTTAATCAAGGTTTAGAAATGCATTGGGTCACCAGAAAAACAAAATATGTTCTAATAAGTCATATTTTCTCAAATCCAACACATTTTTTTCTCAATTCTTGCACACATTATTTTTCTAATACATATATCAATTTAAGCATAAAAAAATCTCTCGAGCCAATAATCAGACCAAGACATCAAGCACGCACGTTTTGTCCCAGGATCAAATTAAACTCATGAAATGCTTTATTTCCATGTGAGGTTTTTTCACAACCGAGAATACAATCATTCTAAGCTTCTTTTGTTTTCTAACCAAAAAAAAAAACTTAGAAGTGGGTAATCATAATACATGGTACTAAACTCAAGTAAAACTTGATATCAAAATTCCATTTTTCCTCCAATAATTGAGCATAGAAATAATAGTGCGATACAACATTTAAAGTATTTATTATGACTTATGGTACTTGGCATAAAAAAATGTCTAAGTTGCAACCATCTTTCTAAAACATTTGATTTATTTAGGGTCTATCATATTAAATTAGTCACATCTTGATAAGGACTTTGACACAGTCTAGCTGCTCCAGAAGTTGGAAAGCTTTATTTATATCTTCCAACATAACTTGATGAGTCAAAAGTTCATCGAGATTGAATTCCTGAACAAAATCATACACATAAAATGTTTTTATTAGCGTTCTAAGATTAAATAAAAATAAACAAATTTATTTCTTATTGAAATTGTATATTTTTAAAATAAAAATACAGGGATATATGTTCTCTCTGCCTCCATTTTTTGTTTTTCCAGTCTTAACAATAACCATACACTACTATATATGTTAGTGTAAATCTTAAGTATTTATTAACGAATTACATGTTATATATATATATATATATATATATATATATATATATATATTTAACTCACCTTATTTTTGCATTTGTCAAGCAAAATGGGGAGATGGGATTTAATTTTGAGACCTCCAAAAAGAGAACCCTTCAAAGTTCCACCACATAAAAGAGACAGGGAGTTGATGGACACAGTTAGATCAGTTCCGGCACCAACAACAAATGTTTCTCCTTTCCCCTAACATCATATAAAAATAGTTAACTCTTAATATAATATCCATACATCCTTAAACCAAGTTTTTAAACCCGAACTGACTCTATCAAGATCTAAGTAACCCAGCTCGTAGTTCAGACTAGATGTTAAAAAAAAAACCCCAGAATTAATTCAATCTAACCTGGTTGATATGAGAAGTTAACCTAATACAGCACAGTGCACTTAGGCTAAGAGAAGCAGAAACTTACTGGTTTTGTTGCCAGGAGGGCTTCGTTAATCAAGGGTCCGACACCGGTGCACTCAAAGCAGTAATCCACACCCAATCCACCTGTCATGTCTTTTATCAGTTCTGAAATAGGTCTGTTGAAGTATTCATCTGCGTTTATAAAATCAGTCATTCCAAAGGCTTGCCCTTTCTCTCTTTTCTTTTCATTCTTGTCTACTCCGATTATTTTTGTTGCCCCTTGCATTCTAGCTCCCTCTGTGGCCTGCAATTTGTACAAAGAATCTGGATTAATTATCAAATCTGATTCATTGACTAGTGCTTTGAAATAATTAAAGAAAATTAAGGACCAAAAGGGGAAAAAAAGTAGAAGAAAGAAGCAACACATTAATTTGCAATACCCCTAATCCAACAGCGCCTAGACCAATGACAGCAACACTTGATCCCTTCTCAACATTAGCTTCCCTCCAAGCTGACCCAAATCCAGCTGAGAAACCACATGAAAGGAAGCTTGCATGAGGAAGATCTATGCTTGGATCAATCTTGACAACGTAATTGGTATCAATCACCATGTATTCAGACCATGTTGAACATGTAATTAGGTGATACAATTTTTGTCCATTAATGGACATTCTTGAAGTGCCATCAGGCATTAACCCATCGAGGATTAACGGGTACTTCAAGCATAAATTGGTCTTCCCGGACGTGCAATTCTCACATTCTTGGCACTCTCCAAGGTAGGCTGGAATCACAAGGTCTCCTTCTTTAAGATCTCTTACTCCTTCACCTATGCTTTCCACCACTCTACAGTACACACATGTTAGATTTAGACGAATAGGGAATATATATATATAAACATACATAATCAAGGCTAACGTACCCAACTCCTTCATGGCCTAGGACTCGAGGGAAAAGAGGCTGAAAAGCAAGATAGGTGAAATCAACAAAGAAGTTAACAAAGTTAATATTTGATAACTTGTGAGGCAAGTTGTAATACTAACAATCAGGGATCCTTTGGCATATAAGGTATCGGTGTGGCATAAACTAGCACACAACACCTTCACACGAATCTCAGAAAACTTTGGTGGCTCCACCTGTATCTCTTCCACCTTCAATGGCTCCCCTACTCCCCAGCATACTGCCGCTGCCACAGCACATTCCGAGCAAAATAAAAGAAGGATTACAGTGAAAGAAATTGCCGACGCAAATTTGCAAGCATACGCATTTAGCAGATTCTGAACATACCTTTGCATGTTATCACCTGTGAGCTGCTGCTCTTTGACATTGTTGAGGAGTTATTGACCCTGCTTGTGCAGGCTCGGCGTTTATAAAAAATCTAGCTAGAATCTTGAAGATCTCACCTAAACTATACCCCACACGCACACCACAAATTCGTTTACGCATCCATGTTAAAGCTGGCACATTTATGCCTGTTCCATGCATGCATTTTCTGTTAAAAATTAAGTCCTCTCCATTACACAATCATTAAACCTCGTTGATCTAGCGGAGTTCCACGGGACATGACCTCTAATACAGGTTTTGTAACTAAACGTTTAGACAGATTGCTAATTTTCCCATTAATTTTATATAATTTCCGCAACCATATCGATATCGTGGTCAAACAATTCGTAATGACGTGTCCGTAAATACCGGCCTCAAGTTCTGACTATTAAAAGATG
Organism: Populus davidiana; assembly: GCA_030145905.1. Lineage (NCBI taxonomy): Eukaryota > Viridiplantae > Streptophyta > Magnoliopsida > Malpighiales > Salicaceae > Populus > Populus davidiana. The sequence goes on from CM057806.1 coordinate 5,095,907, forward strand.
GGGTCAAATATCTTATGAAGAGAAGACATTCTTTCAAAATAGCATTGATTCAAGCTTTTTTTAAAGTCAAAGTTTTGTTTAATTTATGATAACTTGCTTGATTTGTGATACAAAGCTTTGGCTGGGTCCACCCTGAATTAGGTGACGTTTAAATTTATTATCAATTGAGTCTAAATCTTTTTAATTTTTTTTTTAATTTTACTGTAAACGTAATTGATGTTCGGTTATAATATCAATCTTTCATCCATTCGTTAATAGGAATAGTTAAAATATTTTGATTAACTTTTATGTGATTTACACATGCTTTTCAAAAGCTTCCATACAAGCTACCATGCACTTTTGCTAAAAATGAAAATTCTAACACCAAATCAATAAGAAAATTCTACCACAATAAAGATTTTATTGATGTTGTTATCTAGTAATATAAAAGAATTAAAAATCTTAAATTAGATATTAGTCATAAAAATTCGGATACTAAATTAGTTATGATTGAAAAAAGGTAGGCATCACTCTTAAATCATCATTTCAAGTGAAATGTTACCCTTATTTTTGTTTTATTTATTTAAATACTACAATATTTTGAGCTTTCTTATAATTTATTTTTTAAAGGTTAATGTCAATCCTTAAAAATAGAAGTCACGTCAAAAAATGACACTAGTTTTTAAAAACAAGAAACTCGTTGAAAAATTGATGTTTAAACCTTAAAAAAAAGAGTTACGTCTAAGTTGCAAAAAAAAAAAAATTGGTATAATCTATATTTGTTTTTAAACTTTTAATATCGATTATTTAAAAAAAAATAAAGAGATATATTGACGAATAACATTCATTTCTAAAAAAAAAAAGATTATGTTGGAATTGCTAAAAAATAACCATAACCCATATTTGAGAATTGAGCTTTGGACCCGGGTTGTCATTCTTCTTTATATATATTTCAAGTATTTTACAAAATACAAGAAAAATAAAATACCCTTAGAAGACCTCAAAATCATCTAAGAATGTGTTTGGCATTGTGGTAGCTGTTGTGGTTGTGGTTTTAAAAAAGTTGTTTTATAAAAAGTACTTTTAGTTGAGGTTGGTTTGAAAAAATAGGTGTTTGATTAAAACTGTGGTTGAAATTGAAGTTGAAGAAAAAGCAGTTTAATGTGTTTGGTTAAAAGTGCTTTTAAAATTGAGGTTATAAAATAATTTTAAAATATATATTAATATTAATGGTTTTAAATTTAAATATTGTAGAATTAATTACTCCTATTATATCATGAAATAAAAAATAATTTTTATTATTCCATTAAACTATTTATAATTTCATTACATACAAAATTCATCCGATAAGAACTACAGTTTTTATAATTTTTTGAGCGTAGATAAAATATTATCAGGTATAAAATTGATTAATACAGTGCGATAAATTCACTTTATACTTTTTTTTTTTTTTAAAATGTTAAAAAAAGTAACACTGGAAAAAAAAAATTCACGTGAACAGTGCAATTCTTGTACTGTTTACATACTCCACTGTTCAGTGAACAGTGGAGGTGCATGATACACTGTTCAGTGAACAGTGTATCATGGTTGGATTTCCCGGAAGCAGCATTTTTATGCTTTTCATATTCCTGCGTTTCTCACGTGATTTGGATGTGGGACCATACACAATAAGCAGCTTTTTTGGTTAACCAAACATTTGTTTCCTGCGGTTTTGAAAAAACATAACTTGCGTAGCCAAACGGGTTCTAAGTGTCACTGTACAGGAAAAAAAAGATAAAAATACCCTTTGAAATTACAAAAATATTTTTGGTGGTGCGTGTTTCTCACACGTGGTGACTATTGGAGAAGGAGAGATTTTTTAATGAGATTTCAGGTCATAAAGGGCAGATTCTGTTATATATTGGTGGAAGGATTTTAATAGTGGTGGTGATCGTCGTAATTGTTGTTGATGGCTGATATGAGAGAATTGATAATTTGAAGCTTTGGGTAGCTGAAGACATCGCGCGCCTCAGCCAATGATAACAACCTAGGGTTTTCTCACGAGGAGGAGATGAGGCTTTATGTGGCTGTCCGACGGATTGAGGTGGCTAGAGTAGAGAAATTTGAGGAGAGTGAGAATTGCCAGCAATAGAAGAGAAAGTCTATGGGGTTTGCTAAGGTGAGGATGTGAGCATGGTGTAATCTAATGCATCTGAAGCTTGTGGATCATTGAATCACTTCTAAATTAATCTTTTGGCTACCGTTCACTTGATTTGACGATTCTGATTGATAGATATTTTTTCGGTGTAATAAGATGAAGCACGTTTCGTCAAAATTTAAATTTTTTTTTTTTTTGTTAAAATTAAGTTCGGTTTGTACTTTTTGGATCGTTTTGATGTAATGATGTCAAAAATGATTTTTAAAAAATAAAAAAATATCATTGACATGTATTTCGGCACGAAAAGCTATTTGAAAAGCAACCGCAACCACACTACCAAACACGCTCTTAGTAGGTGTTTGGTTTTGTGGTTGCGGTAAGGTTCAACCGCAACCACATACCACATATTTTAGTGTTTGGTAATAGGAAAAAAAGTGATTTTCACTGGTGGGACCCATCAATTTTAACGGCTGCGCCACAGGTTCGGAGAAGCAGTATTTTGCAGCTTCTCATGCTGAGAATAATGTCAACAGTGGAGCATGGCTCCATTGCGCACTGTTCACTAAGTGAACAGTTTTAGTTTTAGTTTTAGTTTTTTTTTTTTCTAAACCATGAAAATGAGTTTTTAATTTTGTTTTTTGTTTTTTTAAAAATTAGTTTAAAAATTATAATAACGTACCATTTATGAAATTTGATCGCAATTTCAATTATGTTATTGCCGGGTCCGGCCCAGTTAAAAAAAATTCAATTTTTATTTTTATTTTAATTGTGTTCTATTTAAAAAATTAAAAGGAGATCGTTTGATGACGTAACAAAAGATTCAGTTTTTGTTGTTGTGCGCTTAAGAAACCATGAAAAATATAGTCCTTGTTGGATAGATTTCGCATGTGATGACATTGCACATAGTGTAATGGAATAATAAAAAATATTTGATATCAATATTATTTATTTCATGATGTAATAACAGTAGTTAAATTTACAATATTTAAATTAAAAATTATTAATATAAAAAAAATATATTTTTTAATTATTTTATAACCTCAATTTGAAAAGTATTTTTATTAACCAAACACATTAAACTACTTTTTCTTCAACTTCAATTTCAATCACAGTTTTAACCAAACATCTATTTTTTCAAACCAACCTCAACTAAAAGTACTTTTTATAAAATAATTTTTTTAAAACCACAACCACAAAAACTACCGCAATACCAAACACACCCTTAATACACTAGATGACGTGACATGATATAATCAATTGAGAGATTTTTTAAGGATTGAGATGGATTTGAGTTTTAATTTAGTATGGTAAGCAATATTAGATTAGATTCAATTAAGAGTTCAAAACTAATATTATTAGATATAATGTATAAATAATAATTAGGATATTTTTTGAATTGTTTTTTTTTAAATCAATATCTTACCACGAAGAAAAACTTGAGTTATTAACATATTCATATTAACTTTTTTTTTTTTTTTCAAAGTTACAATGGTAAGGAGAGACGAACATTTATGTCCAGGAAACACAACAACAAGAGATATGCAGCATCTTGAAGAAAATTTTCACCGACATTAACTTCTCCATTCAAAAATTTACTTCTACTTTATTATTTTCTTTTATTATATATATATATATATATATATATATAAGTAAAACTAAAAGCTCACATTAATATTATAAAAAGCTTATTCAACAGTTAAAAATTAATTTCAAACATCAAAAATTATTTTTTAACTAATGTTAACCAAGTGGATTTAATTTTGATCTTAAATAACCTAAAACTCATTTTTTTATTTTTAGTTGACCTGATAAACTTAATTTTGAAAAATATTAAACCCAAAATAGTAGGAAAAACATTTTTTACCCCTGATCAATATGATTTGGCCTGTACTAACCCGATAGGATTGATTTTGATAAAAAATGATAATTTTGACTCGAGATAGCTTGAAATTTATTTTTTTTATCCTGATCAACACGGTTTAAACTGTATTAACCTGGTGAACTCGGTTTTGATGAAAAAAAAACAATTGACCCAAAAAAATATATATTTTTGAATATTAAACTTTTTCTTAATTTTTCTGAACAAAAGTAAAGTAACATAAGAGAAGTTTTTTCGGAGAATCTAAAATTGGAGTATTACATTAATTTTGCATAGAACTTGATATTGATCGTTAAAAGTTATTGAAAATATCTATATAAAAAAAAAAAAAACAAGAAACATGGTGTCCGTCGTAGCTCGAGGCTACTAATATTCTTGAGAATATTGCAATAAATTGAGAATCCCCAGCTCTTTTTTATTTTCTAACAAAAAGCAAGTAGAAGCGGGTTCTACAGGGCAATAACAAAACACTGTACTAAACCCAAAGAACCCAAAGAGATAAATTGATTAAATAACATTTTAAATAGTATAAATATAGTTTTTTTACTATGTATATTCTAATGAAAAAAAGCCATTTGAAAAGCCAATTCTATTAGAGTGGAATAAATAAGTGTTTTTTTAATGATTTTGATGTTATTTTTTTTTTCCACATGGCTAGATTTAATTGGCTTATTCTTTTGTTGTCCCCACTTGGTTAGTTTGGGCTCTTTTGAGAGATATGTAGGAATAACATTTGTGAGAAAGAAAAGACATTTTAACATTTTGTTTGGCTTTCCCCGTGGAGTATAAAAAATAAGCAAAAAAAAGTTAAAATATTATTTTTTTTATTTTTGGCTATCCATTTAGATTCTCCATTGAAGATGCTCTTATTGCCAAAAGTAAATGAGCCACCTGCCTTCTTTGGGTGATGAACAATATGGCCTGCTCCAAAATTATTGGTGATTTTTTTTTGTATCATTGGAATTGTTTTGTTGAAATTCTTTTTATAGTATTAGTAATATTGTAATTGGAGTTTTTGAGCTCGTTTGGTTACGCGGCTGCAGCGACGTTTTAATTAAAATGCAGTTTGCAGTCGTTTAGTTAAAGAAAAAAGAGATATAATGTTCCCTTAGTCTCATTTTTTTCTGCGTTGGAAACACAGTATTTGGAAAGTAAGAATTCCTTGGTTTTTTGCACTGTTCACGTTAATATGCACTGTTCATGTGAGCAGTGCAAGAGAATTGCATTGTTCATTTAAAAATAGTGAACAGTGCAATTCTCTTGCACTGTTCACTTGCACTGCGTGGACCTCCTCCTCCTCCTTTTTATTTTTTTATTTTTTTATATTTTTTATTTTAATGTGTTAGTTTTTTTAACATTTAAAAAAAAAACTAGTTTAAAGTGAATTTTATACATGATAAAAAAATTATGAAAACTGTAGTTCTTGTCGGATATATTTCGTACGTAATAGAATTATAGATAGTTTCATGGAATAATAAAAAATATTTTATATAAAGTATGATTTATTTTATGATATAATAGCAATAGTTAAATCCACAATATTTAAATTAAAATATATATTTTTAAAAATTATTTTATAACCTCAATTTTAAAAGCATTCTTAACTAAACACATTAAACTACTTTTTCTTCAACCTTAATTTCAACTACAGTTTTAACCAAATATCTATTTTTTCAAACCAACCTCAACTAAAAGTATTTTTTATAAAACAATTTTTTTCAAACCACAACTAGAACAATTACCGCAATACCAAACACATTTTTTGTATGCCTTCAAAACCTTTTTTTTTCTCTTCTCTTTTTCTCTCTTCTATATTTTTATTATAATTTATGCTAATTCATCTGAAATTCTTTGCATTTCCAAACATTGATAACTTTAAATCTCGTATAAACTATATTATTTCACAATTTATTTTTAAATTGTGTTATTTTTCCTATTAAAAAAAGTGTTAAATTAAAAAAAAAAATCAAAATTTCCTTGAGATGGATATCACCAATATTGACGGTCCATGAATTTACAAGCACATCCAATTAACCGTACCAGAATATTTCCTTCGCTCCCCACTTCCCACCCTCTCGCCTCTCTCTATAGTCTATAAATTTCTCCGCTCATCAACGAGAACCTGATCCCCAAGTTAAAAAAAAGAGAGGTTTAGGGTTTCATCGATCCCACTCGATCAAATGGCATTAAGGAAGCTCTACAGCGAAATTAAGGGCTTGAAAGTTAAGGAATTGCCTGACCACGTGAAGCCGATGCTGTCAATTGGTTATGTGAAGAAAGCAGTGCAAAGAGGAATGGATAATTACCATGCGAAGTATATAGAAACAAGCTCAATCGATCCACTTCTTCATGTTTGCTATGGTGGCATGATTTTGTCTTACCTTATTGCTCTTCCTGAGGAACGCCGTCATCTTGAGCACCAGCAACATGCTAAGGAGCATGGTGGGCACTAGGGAGTGACGGTTTTTATCGGTCTTTTTATTAAAGGTAGCGCTTTCGGTATTTATTGATGATTTTGCTTGTGGGTTTTGTGTATTTTGATGGGATTTGATTGATCGATCCGTTTTTTTGGACAGTTTCCTTCTAGTCTTTTTGTTATTTTTTTATTGTTGGGCTTTGTTGATGGATTTGGAAGCTCAAAAGGGTTGAGTAGATTTTTGGATGGTTTTATTGGTAGGTTTTGTTTGTTTTTTTATTACTTTCATGTGTTAAGGCACGTTTAGGTAGTTGATTTTGACATGTCTCTGAAATGTAGGCGGTTGGGTTTTTTTGTGGTGTGATCAGTGATTTTATTGGTGGTTTTTGTTTGGTTTTGATTGTATGTAATTATACATCAGTGGTTTTTGGGTTTGATTGTGGTTTGTCTAGGGGATTTCTTTGTTGGGTTTGATGTGAGAGAACGTTGAAGCGTATGTTTGGAATTTGTGTTTTGGGATTTTCATTTGGTGGGAGAACTGTAATGTGTGATTGGATTGTGTTGCTGGTTTTTTCCCCCCATTTCCCCCTGATTAATGAATCTGGGTTTCAGGGATTTTACTGGAGCTTTATTTTTCATTTTGTTCATTTCTATTGGTTGGCACATGAGCATGTCGAGTGGTTATCCTTAGTGATTACAGTTACATTCATGTTTTCGCTTTTAGTTCCCAGGTGGATTTATAGGGTAATTGGTTGTTGGTTAATGTGATTTAGTGCCTTGGTCTTGGGTTTCATTTTATTCATTTCAGGTGTAGTATGGTAAAATAAAAAGAAGTGATTTGACTGGGAAGAGTAGTTTGAGTGGATGCAGAATACCAGTTAACAAATGTTTGTTTATTTGGATGATTGAAGCGATGTGTTCAAGAAGGATGGGGTCGGGGAGGTGGGGTGGGGGTTTGGTGGAAAGGAGCGTGGTGGGAAATACTTGAATATACAATTTGGTTACAAGTTATGTGGTTGACTGTATTGTTTATTGGGTTTATCTACATTTTCTTTGCTATAACTTGACAGTTTTGAAGTTCATAATGCCCGGAGTATTGATAATTAAATTTTTTTATGAATGTGTTGTGGATTCCTCTTTACTCTTTTCCTCTTGCTCTGTTAGATACTTGCAGTATCCTATTGTTAGAGTATTGTCTATGTAGTTTCCTAAGAGAACCTTTGCGTTTTTTCCTTAATTTTCTTCTAAACCCACTTTATGCTCTGCTTATATTACTTGTTAGAATCAGAAGGTTGGAAGAACTGAAAAGGGATCAAGTATGAGGGGAATTAAAATTCTGTTTGTGTTATGCCTAAGTCTTCCTGGATCATCTTATGCTATCTGTCCTATTCACGGCTTAACTTGACAGTTTTGAAGTTCATAATGCCCGGAGTATTGATAATTAAATTTTTTTATGAATGTGTTGTGGATTCCTCTTTACTGTTTTCCTCTTGCTCTGTTAGATACTTGCAGTATCCTATTGTTAGAGTATTGTCTATGTAGTTTCCTAAGAGAACCTTTGCGTTTTTTCCTTAATTTTCTTCTAAACCCACTTTATGCTCTGCTTATATTACTTGTTAGAATCAGAAGGTTGGAAGAACTGAAAAGGGATCAAGTATGAGGGGAATTAAAATTCTGTTTGTGTTATGCCTAAGTCTTCCTGGATCATCTTATGCTATCTGTCCTATTCACGGCTTAATTTCATGGATGTATACCTTCATGAACCAATAGTTTAAAGGACAATGTTAGTGTACCCAATCTATTTTCCCTTTCATCACTGTTGATCCAATGTTCATTTGGACATCACATTGGCCTTCCTTTCTCTTTACCACCCCGCCCATAATAAAGTGCCCAACTTTGCAAATTGGTGTTTATCCCTGGATGTATACATTTGTTATGTGCATACACACCTTTGTACATTTGACAACCATACCACTGAAGCATTAACTAATATTATGTTCTTTGCTGTGCTACATGCTTAAGGTACGTGGTCATCTGATGCATGCATGGCACACAGTATTCTCTTTTTTTATTCCGGAGTTTATGAAATAAAGAATTTGTTTATGGTCTATTCATATAGATACCAAGTAGTTTTTTTTAATGCATAGGAAAAAGGGATTCACATGTGTATTTACAGGTTTTGATTTTGATGCTCTTTGCTAATAAGAATTGTGTATGAAGTTGTAGGGGTTCCCATAGGCATTGTCCCTTTGCCTAAACGCAAGCCTACCTTATGGTAGCAGTTTCTTTCTTGGAATGGAATCTTGAGTGCCTTGGCATCCTTTCTCTCCTTTAAATTGCTTGAAAATTTCTGAATGGGGTTAATGAAACTTAAACTGTGGGGATAGGAGTTTTCTTTCTATGTTTTTTTTCTTGGAATAGGATTATTTTGGTGTCTGTTCTTTCCTTGTTTATGTTTGATGGAAACACAATGCTCTGTAGTTTTTTTGATGGGTGATATAAGTTCAAAGAGAAAAAAGTGTATGCTAAAAACATATCGCAGACAACTTCACACTCAATTTGCCTTATCTGAGTTGCTCTCTCTCTCTCATGTCTACTAAATAAATCTTTACTCAGATCTATTACATTTCTTTTTGACAGCCCAATTAGTATGTGTGCTTTGTAATGAGTGTTGCCATACCTCTCTATTAGAAGAAAACTCATGTTTTATGAAATTCTTCATGCATGTGTGTATATCTATTGTGAGTTTTCAAATAATTTTGGAACCGAGTCTTGGCGTGCTCATCTGTGCTACATTTCCTGACAATTTTGGGTGGCTTGAGATCAGCAATGGTGTGTTGCTTACAACCTGAACCTTAACTCTTAACTAGATATAACTCAATATGGATTATTGCTGCACATGTATGTGCGGGTCCATGTCTCTGTTTGTGAAGGTAATCATATTTTATGGTTTTGACACGACTGTTTCTCTTTGCAGGACTCGGTGAACCTTCTTGAAGTTGCTTTGGTGAACATTTATTTGCTTGGTGTTTTTTTTGGTATTTCTGGATATTGTAGACTGGAAGATACTGCCTTTGCCAATGGTTTGCAGTCTGAAATGATGAAATAAAATACTTTTGACTGGTTGAACTTATTACTTTTGTGATCCACTGTTAAAATGAATGGTTACAAGAGAAACAACTGTGTTTTTGTTATTGATTACTACGTTCTTACCAAAGATCAATGATGGGTTCATTTTAATTTCCATTTTAGAATTTTGATTTTCTAATTGAAATCTGGCAGAGTGCTATGCCTTAATGTGTGGATTTCCCCTTTTTTCCTAGAGCTAATTCTGGCCCAAGCAATTTTATGGTGTCGAGGCAACACGTCCTTGTAGCTCAGCCATTGAACTGGCCCTTTCTTGTATGAGCCTCTATTTTTCTTTCTGGAACAAGAAAAATGGATTCTCGGCGATCCTGATCTCTTTCTTCTATGATCTCTTTTTACCTAAAATCCGCCAGTGTTTTAAGAAGATTGCCTGATCTAAATTCGTAGAGCTGTGGATGCATCATGCAAGGCTAGCTAACAACTCGGCCTCAGCAAAAACCCTAATGAAGGATGAACACCTTGCCAGAGCAACCTCTTAAAATGCAATTTCAATATCATTTCAATATTAATAACTTTGCCAATAACTGAAAAACAAGACCCAAATCCCTAGCCTGGTCAAATGGGATCATTGATGCATGGGCTAAGGGGGCTTGAAATGATCACACATTTTCTTGGATCCACCTAGCTAGCTAATCCTTGCAACTATACTTCTATAACTTCACCAATTAAACTAACTCATGTAAAATAAGCCTTTACAAGACTAGAAGAGTAGTTACAAACACTAATTAATCACAAAAAGGGTTTGAAAGTTTCATTTCCCTGTTTTTACACAAAGCAAAAGAGTCCAATGCTGCACACATTACAGCAACACACCCAAATTAAAGTAAAACGAGTAACAGCCAAATAAACATAATTCGAAGGTTTATATTGGCTTTGGATGATACTGAATTTGTTCCTTGCATTATCATCACAAATTCAAAACTAAAAAAATATTTATGATACTTAAACTACTTATTATAACTAGCTTAGTTGATGAATTGACTCGATAATTTGCTAATAAAAATAATAATTCAAGCCAAGTTTCCTTTCAAATCATTTAAGAAATTAATTCAATCAAATTCTGGTATTTTTGCGGTCTTACATGTGATCTTGTTAAAATAAATGGTAGCTTTTTTTTTTTTTTTTTGTTAATTTTAATTTCAAATAAGATCCTTTTAATTTTTTTTATTCCAGAATATCACTCAACAAACCCACTGCTCAAACTTTAAATCGGGTAAATAATTATATTTAAAAGTGTATTTAACATTCTGCTATGAAAATATTTTAAAAAATATATAAAATTAATATTTTTATATTATTTTAATGTGATGATATCAAAAATAACTTTTTTAAATAAAATAATATTATTTTAATATATTTTAAAATAAAAAATATTTTAAAAAATAATTAACTAAAAAAAACAGTCAAAATATTCATGTTACAAAATTGGTTCCAAAATATTCTAATATTTTTAAAAATAATTAGTATTGATTTTGGTACCTTTTGGCAAGTAATTTCAATTAGTCACTTTCCTTTACGAGACAGAAAGAAACAGGGCTTGGAAGGCGAAAACCGTTGAGTGGCGCTTTTCGAGAAACAGCCATCCCTTTGCCAAATCATTCATTCAATCATCAGATTAAATATCTTCCACTTCACTTCTATTTAGACACCAAATCCCAGATTTCAAATTTCCAATTTCAAAACTTTGGAGCCTTTTTTAGGCCACAAATCACTCAAGAAAACCTCTCTCTGTGTCCTTTAAATACATGCTCTTTGTATTTCATGGTATAGTGCAGTAGGTGGAGATGTCTCATTCTTGAGTTTCTGAGGTACCCTTTTCTTCGTTATTGATTTTGAGCTTGCTTTCTTGGGTTGTCATTCTTTTTCTGTTTAGTTTTAATGTGAATATTTTTTGAGGTCTTGGTTTTGATTTGTCATCTGGGTTCTTCTTAAATTGTTGTTTTGGTGATTATAGATTGGTTTCAATGCTAATGATGTTTGCCTTGGGGTGATTTCCTTGTGATATTTTTGTTGGTGATCATGGATGATTGTGGTTTATGAATCTAAGAATTTGTTTCTTGCAGCTTAAACGTGCTGGAATTAGAGTTGAGAATGTAATCCAATGATCACCTTGAAGGATATTATTGTTAATGAATGACCATGGGTTTGATAGTCTTGGATGTGAAATGCATGGAATATTTTTTGGCTTTAATTGTCAAAGTTGTTTAGGGTTCCATGTTGATTTCGTTTTCCGTGGATGTTTGAATCTTAAAGATGATTAAAGAAAATTGAGTGTTCTTTAATTTTACTCTCAACATTGGACGTTACATTTTCTTTGTCTATGAAGAAATATTTCCAAATTTAGATTTATAATGATGCACAAAAAGTCAACGCATGGTTAGTTGTATTCGATGAAACATGCTGAAAAAGCTGACTTTTATGGAATTCAATGGTGGTAAAATTTCATGTTAGTTCATGCTTGAAACTAGAATTGAAAAGTTGTGGAAACTACAGAATTATCTTTGCAATAGATCTTGAGCTTCTTCTTTATTTATGAGCAATAACTATACAGCTAAACGATTGCTGATACATCTGTAATGATATTTTCAGTTCTCACACATGAGAGGTCAATATGGGTGATTCTGGAAAGAAATCAAAGCAGCAAGACTTGCACGAATCTTCACCATCTGACACAGTGAATGGGTCGTTGCTGATTAAATCATTGAAGATAAAGAAGGGTGGCAAATTATCTCATAGAAAAAGCGAAAAAGCGAAAACTAAATCTCATCTGAAAACTATCATTAATTCCTCTGTATCAAAGAAAAAGGTTACTCCTAAGAAGGGCATCAGGAATGGCTCTACCAGTAGAAGATTGATTCACAGGAAAATTCTGCATAAAGCACTTGATAAGAAGGCCTCAAGAAATGGGGCTTCCTCAGAGCTCCAAGGCAAACAGTTGTCAACTATTGATTCTGAGGGGAATGAAAAAAATGCTGATGAAGGTGCAATTAAAAAAGTCAAGAAGAGGAAGCCTAAGAAAAGGCAAAAGGACAAGGTAAAGCTAGATGAACCATCACGCTTGCAGAGGAGAGCAAGGTACTTGATGATTAAAATGAAGCTGGAGCAGAATCTTATAGATGCTTACTCTGGAGAAGGTTGGAAAGGTAAAAGGTAAAGAGATTTTCTTACACATCATTCCTTTGAAAAATAAAGAGCATCTGCTAGTTAATTTCAGCTTTTGATTCCTTTGAAAAATAAAGAACATCTGATAGTTAATTTCAGCTTTTGATTACAAACCTATGGTTTAAGGAATCCTTTTAAAGTCTAACCACTTCTTAATCAGTGAGAAAATTTTATGTGAAAGATATAAAGGTGAAATATAATTGTTTTCAAATTGTTAGTGGAAGATGGTTCATTTTCTTGAAGCATGCCTTGTACAAACAAATTTATTCCAGGAAGAAGTTGGATGCTTGAATGAATATGCCCCCTTTCTTCTAATCCTGTTACATGAATTTTGACGAGTATCTATGTTTGAAAATTTTACCAGATTTGGAGCTATCTGATATTTCTAGGAAGTTCTGATCAAATTTTTATATGGGATTCAATATTTCCCTACTGAAGTTGAGAATTAGGATAGGCTCAAAGACATTTCATTGTAAAGTTCAGCCAAAAGAATCTGGTGGATGTGTTAACTGTGTTTAATTTTTCATCTGCATATGCTTCGAGATGAATTTTCTGTTCAATCATTTATTCTTCAAAATTTGGAATATTTTACTGAATCTGTTCTCAGACCAAAGGAATTTTCCCAGTTTACAACATGCATAAATACAAAATGAAACAAAAAGAACTCTTCTGACTGGAAGTTTGAAATTGATAGAACCTTCAAATGATGGTAGAACTCCATTTGCTCTTATCTTTTACTGAATTTCTGTCACAGTCGAGAGAAGATTCGGCCAGAAAAGGAACTACTGAGAGCCAGGAAACAGATTTTGAAATGTAAACTTGGATTACGTGAAATAATTCGGCAGGTGGATTCTCTAAGTACAGTAGGATGCATTGAAGACGCTGTTATGGCTCCAGATGGATCTGTTTCCCATGAACATGTAAGCATGCAGAACCAGCATCAGCTTTGTGAGAATGTTCAGGATTGTAAAACATTAAAGAAGAATCAACCTTTTTAATGAATTCTTGCTAATAGAGACTGGTACCTAGTATTTCCTAAATTCGTGCATGCAGTTCTCAATAAGCATACTCACTTCTTGCTTCTCACTATCAAGAAGCTGAAAAAGAACATGCTAATTTAGTAATTGGGCCATGGAATTGATTGAGGCAAAAAGAGACAAATACTGTCTAAGAAAAGTTGAAACATGCATTTTTTTTCCCAACATCAACTTTGGAGTCCTTTTCTTTAGTCAAATTTGGGCTTAGATACTGCATGAACTTGGGCTCCAAGCACAATTGCTTATATTTATATTTTCTTTTCCATATTTTCATATAGATATTCTGTGCGAAGTGCAAATTGAATGAAGTTTCCCAAGATAATGATATTGTACTCTGTGATGGGACATGCAACTGTGCCTTCCACCAAAAATGCCTTGATCCTCCTTTGGATACTGAAAATAGTCAGTTCTACTCACTTCTCTTGTAAAACTTTTCTACTGAGTCACGAAACAAATTGATTGTTTCTAAGATTTTCTATACATTTGGTAATATGCACTTCTGCAGTACCTCCAGGAGATCAGGGATGGTTTTGCAAGTTCTGTGACTGTAGGATGGAAATTATAGAAGCCATGAATGCTCATTTGGGGACCCACTTCTCAGAGGACAGCGGTTGGCAGGTTATTGTTGAAATATTCTAAAGCCTTTTTCCTTGCAAAAAAAAAAAACTAAACGGAAATAAAAGAATCTTGGTTTTGCTGCCCTGCTAACCAAACTGATGTTCACTCTTTCTTGAAGTAGGATATTTTCAAAGAAGAAGCAGCAGTACCAGATGGTGGAAATATGCTATTAAATCCAGAAGAAGAATGGCCTTCTGATGATTCTGAAGATGATGATTATGATCCAGAGAGGAGAGAGAACATCATGAGTGGAGCAGGTACTGATGATGATGCATCTGATGACACCAGCAATTCAACCCGCTTGAGTTGGTCTTCAGATGGTGAGGTTTTTTCAGGATCTAGGAGGTGGGAGGTGGACGGCTTGGACTTCAGAAACAATTCTATTTATAGCAGTTTAGATTCTGATGAAACCAGCGATGGGGAAATTATTTGTGGCCGTAGGCAGAGAAGAGCGGTTGATTATAAGAAGTTATACAATGTAAGTACTATAAATTCTTCTACCATAAAATAAATATAGCATCACTAATTTTGCATATAACCAGAAGTCATGGTTGGTGTGACAGTCTTGAATCAACTTCATAGTTTGGTTTCTAATTTATGGGAAGAGGTGCGCATCTTTGGTGATTTTGAGTGGCCATACACTGGGATAAAAGTTGTGTTTTAAATTTTAAACTATATCTTCGTGATCAAGTTTGTACCATATTCAATAAGAAATGTTGAAGTACTAATGTATTTTAAAACTTAGGGGTCAAATTTAGGAGAATGAAAAAAATCTTTGGTGATTTTGAGTGGCCATACAATGGGATAAAAGTTGTGTTTTAAATTCTAAACTACATCTTTGTGAACAAGTTTATACCATATTCAATATGAAATGTTGAAGTACTAATGTATTTTCAAACTTAGGGGTCAAATTTAGGAGAAGGAAAAAAAAAACAAGGACCAACAAAAAGAATCGTGAATGATTTGTTTCACTAGACTTTGCTTTTGTTCCTCCACCATGCAGGATTAGTTTTTTGGTGGTGGTCTTATTGAAGGTTAATAGGTTTCTATGGTATTTTTCTTTGAAGTAGCTTGCAGACATGTCAATGAACCATCTTAATCCAAAAGTTTAAACTGTCAGGTGAGGCTTCAAAAATTGTTTTATATTTATTTCTAACACATCCTTTCAGGTGAAAATCTTTTAAGTTCGAAACTTAGGTATGCCCTCTCAAGTGTGCTGCAATTTAATTTTAATTATAAGAAAGACTCATATACTACGACAAAGAAACATTTTATTCCAAAAGCTTCAGCAGCTAAATGAGGCTCCAATAATAGTTTTATGTTACTCTCTAACATGCAAACCGCTCCTAACATCATCATTGGAAGGGGAGTGAGTGGGCATTTCATAAATGCTTGTTTTAGACCATTGATTTTCCCAAATAAGCTAGTGATGGAAAGATCCAACACCAAAGACTCAACACCTTTTCTGTTTAGCTCTCAAATTTCTTCCATTGAAACAAATGATGTAGAGTTTTACATTTTATTTTTGAAGCTTTCTATTTCACGAGAGATAGCTCAGACTCCTTTATCTAATGCAATGTTATATTCTTTCCTATCAGGAGATGTTTGGAAAGGACGCTCCTGCACATGAGCAACCCAGCGAAGATGAAGATTGGGGTCCTAGCAAAAGAAAGCGACGAGAGAAGGAGTCAGATGCAGCCAGCACCCTAATGACTCTATATGAAAGTAAAAGAAGATGTAAAAATGATGCAACCATTGAAGGCATGATGAAGCTTCCACGAGACGCTCAAATTCGAAGGCCAATTTTCAGGCTCCCCCCTGATGCTGTTGAGGTAGTAGTTTTCTCCAAGTGTATTGTCAGATAATCTCTTATGTTCTCTCTTTTTATTTTTATTTATTAACTTAATTTGGTAAATTGCTTAAGCTATCTTTCCCTTTTCATGTGATTTCCCAGAAACTTCGCCAAGTATTTGCAGAGAATGAACTTCCATCTAGAACTGTCAAGGAGAATCTATCAAAAGAATTGGGCCTTGAACCTGGGAAGGTAACAACTTAAGCTACTCAATCAATGCATGCACTAGAATGATTTTTTGAAATAGAACTTACAGAATTACAATAGGATACATACACACCAAAAAGTAGAAAATGTGCCTTTTCTTTCTTCGTTTTACCTTTTGTGGCAGTACATTATACTGTCCTCTAGGACTACTCTTTAACATCACCTTAGCTCTTCTTTACTTCCATGATCCGGTTATTTACATTCAATTTGCAATTTCAGGTTAGCAAATGGTTCAAGAATTCCCGTTATTTAGCTCTGAAGTCTAGAAAGGTAAGCTGGTATTTCATGTACATTAAATGCAACAGTTACAATTCTGTTTCAGCTCAGTATTCAAAGTCACTTCTTCAGTTGTAGATTTTCTCGACTCCTTTTTCTATGTGGATCTTATAAATTGTTACTCAACAGTGATATTACAGCCAATATTTTTGACCTTAATGTTTCTCAAATATGAACAATGTCTTTAGAACTGACAGAAGAATAATCATTTCTCCTGCATGCTCATTAGGTGCCAAGTTAAAATTATAAATTCCATGTCATTGCTGTTATCTGATTCATGTGATTATTCGAAAGTTAAAACTTTCAAATCTTATCTCTTAAGGTCGTTATGTGTGTCGTTATGTGTGTCGTTATGTGTTTTAGTTTTGTGTCTAACAATTCACTTGCACAACAGGTAGAGAAGGGAGAACAAGTTCATTATTCTAGTTCCAAAGTCTCTGCTGAACCCACTTTAAATGTCATGAAGGACAAAACTGCTGATCTTTCACTGTTAAAGGATAGCCAGGCAGAAACTGGGGTGTGTACCCCAAAGAATTTGAAAAGGATCTTGCAGAGGAAGAAGCCGAGGTCATTAAGTAAAAGTTTAAAGAAAAATGAACAGAAAAGAGGTTCCTTCGAATCACCTGCTAAAAGCAATGAGGTATTTTTTATTGTTAGGATTTGATCGTTTTCTTTTCTTTTTTATTCTGGCTCAAAATCGTGTGCTAACTCTATCCATCCATCTTGCTTCTCCTCTTTGCATCTCTGATTGCACTTTGATTAAAAACAATGAAGTCTTGAGTAATCAGATCAGGAGCTGAAAATTGTGTATTGTCTCAGTCAGCTGTCTTGATGGTTTGTGTGTGCGTGAGTTGGGTGTTGGGGGCAATCTATTATTATGGGAAAAGGTGTCCTTAGAATCAAGATCTTTTAGAGTTTTTCTGTAGGATTGATGCTTCTTACTCTTGCCATTCCCTATATTTAGACATGGAATTATTATTTCATTGTGTCCTCACGCTTGTTAGCATTTATCACTGTCAGGTGAGTTTTGAGCACAATGATGATCTGAGCTTGAAGAAGTTGTTAAAAGCAAAACCAAAGGGAGTAAAGAAAAAGGGTAATCCTATTTCAGCAGCTGCTGAATCTGATATGGAGAAACTCTGTAGAGCAAAGACTAGAGTAGAGAATCTGAAGCAGAAACTGGTGAAACTACAAACTGGCAAAGCTTGGAAGTCATCCAAAATCCGTCCGCTAGACGAATCTGTTGTCTACGTTCCTATTGCTGAGCTAAGAGAAAAGAAATGACACTGAGAAACCTATATTATTATTTGCAATGCATTTTGTTGAACACTTTTTGCAGGCAGAGCTGGCACTGTACATCTCTTGTTTCTAATCAGTGTAATGCCAATCATCGGACACTCCTTACACAAGCAACTTGTTTTCTTAGAAAGAAAAAAATACAAAATTTCTCCTTTTTGCTCCAAAGCTATGATTCCTCTGGGTGCAATTTGGATGTGTTCCTTAGAGTTCAAGCTATAGGCTCAAAAGCTATCTCACAGATTGACCTAACCTTGCTCAAAAGCTATTCCCCTGAATACATTGACCTATCCTGTGACATTGCCATCATCTCTACTGACAAGCAACTTGAGAATATATGGTCAAGAAGATTCACTTGCTGGACTTTCGTCCAACATCAGTAATTTCTCTCTATTTACCTCTGAATTCACTTCATCCCACGAGCAATCCCATCATGTTTTTTCCTCCTGCTTTTAAAATACTTGAATAGAAAAAATGTGGGGTTACACGTGTGATTGAAGTTGCAATCAAAGTTCGAGGATACTATTCCAAGAACTTTCTTAATTACTTGAGTAAAAATAAATGCAAGATGCCCACCATGTTTCCCATTCTCCTCAGCTATCAAAATGGTAAACAGCAATGCCACTCTACCAGTCTTCTTAACCACAAGCATTAGGAATTGGAATTACTCTCTGCTGTTCATATGCTATCTCACAGAAACTTGAGACTTTCATTCCTTAATCAGTATGCACTGGTAAAGACAACCATTAGAAAGAAAGGGGAAAAAAAACACCTAATCCGGGTATTTGGAGGCAAGTAATTGCGTGCCACATTGTTGCATCTGTCTTCTGAGAAAGGAATATTTGTTGAATTGATCATTAAAACCAATCTAGTGAAATATGGAACTACATATATGGACCTGGATTAACCTTTTAGCTTGCTTTCATATTTACCTTCATCAAACATTGCCCCTGTGCACCTCATTAGCAGCAGCAGTACTCAAGAAAAACAAAGCACATTCAAGAAGGCTCAACCACAGGCTCACATATACCATTGATCATTTACTGTCTACAGTAACCTCTTTTTTTTTTACTATGATGCAATACCTAACTCCAAAATTCAGCTCTATGGATTTCTGTGAGAATGAATGTATAAAGCAGGCTGTATGGACAATACTTCATCGAAATCATTGAGCAGTTTCTGCTCATTTTTGAAATTCTGTATCCATCACTCCTTGCAATCATCCGTTGGATCACCATTGTTGGCATGTTTTAATTTCCGCCGTTTAGCAGCTATTTGGGGTCTCAGCTGCACAACAATTGACATGTTAACAAATAAAGAGAAGAAAATAAATGTTTTCATGTCATTGATTGATAAGCTTTACAAAATACAGTCAGTTTTATTCCACATTTATTAACCTAACCACCAAAACCATGCTCAATCATAAGATTCAAAGTTCTCTCTACCAACTCTAACCATGCTTCTACTCTGAAACTGAATAATTTCACAGCTGAGTAATTTGTTGTAGAAACAGCCCTTGACCACAGCCTAATCATGCATTCTTGGAAAAAGTAACTAGAGCAAGAAAGGTTAAATAACACAGACCATGATGTAGGTGCTAAAACTCTAAACCAAGAAATATATGTTCAAAACATACCATCTGAATATACTTTAGTTGCTTCATAACTTCATCAGTTTCCAGCTCCTGAGGCAGATGCATGGAACAAGATTTGATTAGGATAAAATATGAATTATATTTTAAGCATAGCTTGAGAATATTCAATAATCTCCACAAACTTGTACTTATAATGACAGTGAAGAAGATAATAGAAACCCGAAAGCATTTGTTTGCTACATAGAAAGTCCATTAATTCCGAAGACAACATAAAAAAGCCCAATTCACCTGAGGTGTAGCACAGTCAGCATGAATTGGATCCCAAAAGACACAGCAGAAGCATTCCCAATCATCAGTTTGGACTTCAAAAAGAGGAGCCCTGATACATCAACAACATTCTAGTACTTAATCTTCTCAAGCTTAACTAGAAAGAGATGTATATCAGATCAATTCTTAAGTGCAAACATGGAAGGACACAGGAATTCACATCCGCATAGGCATGCACAAAAATTGAAACAAAGACAAGCAGGGGAAAGAGAAGATGCCTCCGCCAGCTTAGAGCACCAAACATTACATTTCACAATTTAAGTTATCGCAAAATAGGAAAGGACCATAGCTAATACTTAAATCAAGGCAAACAACAACCATAATGCTCAGAGAAATGAGCAGCCTTCCATGACACGATACAAGTAAAAACACCATCAGGAATTCCACTTCTGGATCATGCATGATGAGACACGTAGTACGTAACTTTCCTTGTGAAGGCCAAATGCAATGTAGGGGGTAGACAAACCCTCAGAAGTCAGACCCATGGATCTAAGGGACTCTCAAGGTGCCAGACCCACCCATACACCTGTACTAATATAATGGCACAAAATATCACTGATAATATTAAAAGTAAAAACACCATCCATGCAAACAAAGTAGTGAAAAAAGAATAATGCCTTTGAATATTTATTTTCAGGACCAAAATATTTGAAAATTTATTCCAGGCTAAAATTTAAAGTGAATTGTAAGTGTTTCTTGTCCCAATGAAAATGTATACATCCCCATTCACTCGGAATCAAAACAAAAGGTTCAACTTTTTATAGACACATTGGCTGAGAAAAAAGAGATCCCTAGAAGCAGCAACCTTTCTGCAGTCTAATCCAGTAGGCATCAAATCACAAAAAACTGCTAGCCTTGTAGCATGATCTTAGAAAGAATCTCCCTTCGTCAATTATGACTTGGTGGGATTGCCAATGGGAAAGAGTTAGCAAACTAATTTATTTTGGGTCTCTTACAAAACTGCAGCCAATGCCATGATATATATATATATATAATTAATTAATTAATTGACTCCACTTTAATCTCCCACCAAGGGGAATGGCATTTTGAACCAACAGCACAAGAAAGGGCAGATGATTCAATCTGTTGACCAAGATGCATCAATGATAAGAAAGGACTTGCCAAGCTTCATGCTTGTCAATAGCAATTAAGATGAGAAAATTAAAATTAAACTGGCATTTCATTCCTGAAATTGCAAGACTAAGTTAGGCACGGTAATGCCAAAATAAAGCAAGTTCAGCATTGAAGGATTTAGTTGACAATATGAAATAAGGAGATTAAACATCCATGGTTGACTTAACAACCTGGTTTAAAATGAGTGGCACATTAATGCTTGCTCACATTCCATAATACGTCCACTTGGTGAATGTTGTTACACAAGACATGAACCGCTAAAAACTTACAATGTGAATTCAAGCTTGATGGTTAAATTCTCCATAACATTTGTTGTGTTTTCCAACACAATTATTACAGAAACTTCGAGGGAAAGATTTCCTAGTAAAGCATTGCTAGGCTAAAGACCTACCTCTACTCGAGATAGTTCATGGATGGGCCAAGTGTTGAGAGTTGTATAAAAACCCTAGTAGAGATTTTTACTGTGCATAGGACTCTCTAAACAATAACTAAAGCGTTTTGAGTTTGAGTCTGTCCAACTAAAAGCAGGTTACTTAACAATAACACGCAAGCAGAATCACCCAACAGACAAGATCATTATTTGGTTTACCTGCGCCATTTTCCACATATAGTTACATTGCCACCTTCTGCTGCATCATCTATGACCTTTCTACATTGAAGCCAATTACCTATAGAGCCAAATTTAGAAGGTTTGTTGTACTTCAATTCCTGCACAAGAGGATGTTTCAGTCCTCTCAAAACTCCAACAAATCTACTGCTAAACTGATGAAATTGAAACTAATAAACAATTTGAAGACCTACATGCAAACTGACAAAGTATGATGTATCCAATACCACAGGTTTGCCAATAGTGTCGACATCACTACATGAAAACCAAAATAACGGATGATGTTAGAACTGAGCTAGGACATACGGGTGATAATTAGAATCAGTCCTGTATCATTCTTAAATTTGTGAAAGAAAAGCCCTACTGCAAGGAAAAGAAAAAAAAAACAAATAAAATAGAGAGGACAAGGAATAGAACACTAAAAACATCTCTGTCTGAAAAATCCATCATACTGCGCCTCAGTACAGACAGGGGTATCAACGAAGCACAAAGCCTTTTCACAGAATGATTCCTGTTCTAGCCTATATACCTTTCATGGAACCAAACCTACAATTTCTGTTCCACAAACAATCAACTACTTTTTGTTCTTCCAATCGCATTAAAAATAGATGCTCCAAATATGGGGAATTTATAGTAGTACCCTGAAAAAAATGTCATTTTGTTTTAAAAGCCAAATAATTCTCAGTTTCCTCTGCATTTGGGTCCGATAACTATAAACAACACGAAATTCCTGAAGAGTAAACTCTCTCCCCTTCTAAACATGCATCCCTCAAAGAGTCCGTAATCAACTCAAATTGAATATCATGGGGCCACATTGTGTGCTTCAACATGTTGAAGAAAAGAAAGGAAACCTGTTCAATCTACAAACATGCCTACAAAATGGCCACAGTGTTTGATCCCTACCAAGCTACTAGAGTCTGTGCTACAGAGTCAAAAGTGGGCATATTTACACCATGGAATGTATCAAGCTATTAATTCAGATAAAATCTCGAAAATGAAGATTTATTGCAAAACCAAAGTCTATAGTAACGAACCATAGAAAGTAACATCTTTAATAAATTTGTAGCATGGCAATTCTTGGCCAATGTCATTGCAACCTCTTTCTAGCCTATTAAATCTTGTAAGGTTGCCAGCAAGACTCATGGACACTTGAGTCTCTAGGAGCAGAAGAAAAAAAAATGGACAGCACAAAAGAGCACAGGCATGAGCCCTCATTCTTGAAATGTTGGAACAACCCAAGATCATCATCATCAAGCTTATTTACTTTCAGAATGAAAGTACCGACTCTCTCTTTCAGAAAAAGACTCTACAAACAACTTGCACCATCTCTATTATGCAGAATCCATTAGGATTCCCCAATTACTTATCAAACCTAACAAAAAAAGCTTTGAAAGGAAAACAAACTCCTGATATGAAGATCCTTTACTTTTTATGGAACTTAGATGGAACATGCATTAAAAAAAGGAGGGAACCAGCTCTCTCATGTCAATCTCTAAAGCTCCCCGTAATGCAAATCAACCAGCTAAACGAGTTCACACTTGAGCATTACTCCAACAAAAAAATATGACTTGGATATGAATGCTAATAGGAGGGTCTATAAGATAAAATTGCATGCAATACTCAGACTACCTATTTCTTATGGATATCTGTTTCACAAATTCAAAATTAAGAGGATTGGCAAATCGACATACTTGATAATTGGACCTGACCAATCTGGAACTTCTACTTGAAAACCTTTACCAACTCGAACACCACCTGTATATGGCTCAGTATCTGTCAACATCAATGCTATAGGATCAGATTCACCTATAGATGAAGCATCTCTACATCTGCCCATGTCACCAATTATATTGAGAGGTTTTCTGGAAATTCTCTCGTTGGGAATTATTCGTTTCTTCTTCATACATGAACGACATAACCATTCATCAATTGGTATTCTTTTTACATGAGGATTGCAGCAAGATACATGAAATGAATCTTCACAGTTATCACAAATTAGCATCTTTGCTGGGGACTCTTTAAGGAAACATTTTTTGCATGACCGCGAACTGCTGCTACCACTACCATCACCAATTCTTTTGGCAGAAGCACGGGTTTTTCCAGGCCAAATTCCATCAAAAGCCCTCTGCTTTCCAAGTATAGATATACACCTGTCTTTTTCAGACTGATCTTCTCTTGCGAACTCTGCTGCCATTACAGTGGATGAAGAGCACTCACCATTATCATGTCCTTCAGTCTTTGTAGAAGCTGAAACAAGTTCCACATCTGACTTTGATGATGAGCAACTATCATTTATACCATCAACCTCAATGATTTTTGGCCTGCTCTTTTTTGAAGCTTCATCAGAAACCTGGTCTTCAACAAGCGAACATCCACTACTAGATTCTGATTTTGAAACATGTGGCTCTCCATTTTGAAGCGAACATCCACTTTCATGTTGATCTTGAGAAACTACACGTGCCTCCTCAACTGCAAGGGAAGGACCATCAGAACTGACAACTGAAAGGCAATCTTGTCTGCTTCTCTTTGTGATTCCAGGGACCTGTGCTGACAAAAAGGTAACAGAGTTTCCTCGCATCTTCCTTCTACTGTATACAAACTTACTTGCAGAAATTTCAGACATTGTACTGAAAGTTGGTAGCTGAGGACTTCTTTGTAAACTTAATTGGAAAGAAGAATAGTCTCTGTTGTATACTGTGGGAGGAAGCATAAGGGCAGCTCCATGCTCATATTGAGAAACTAGGCGTTCCTCCTTGTGTGCAAATGAAGGACCATTGGAACTGATCACTGAAAGACAATCCTCTCCACTTCTCTTTTCCATTGCAGGGACCTGAGTTGATGAAAAGGTAACAGAGTTTTGTTGTAGCTTCCTTCTCCCATAAACAAAATTAGGGGCAGCACCTTCGGACACTGGACTGACAGTTGTAAGCTGAGCACGTCTTCCAAAAGATAAGGGATGTGAATATTCAGCTCCATTGCATGTTATAGGAGACATGAGAGATTCTCTAACAGCTTCAGTCTCATGCTCATCTTCAGAAACTACATGGTGCTCCTTAACTGGAACTGAGGAACCATCAGAATTTATGACATAAGGACAATCCTCACCAGATCCCTCCGTGATTGCGGATAAAAAGTCAATAGTATTTCCTTGTAATTTCCTTCTACTATATACAAAATTAGGTGCAGAACTTTCAGACATTTTACTGGTGGTTGGTGGATGAGGACTTCTCGGAAAACTTAACAGGCATGAATAATTGTTACCCTCCTGTTCCCCGGTTGTTGAAGCAGCTTCTTTACAGCAATCATGGCAGTGTTCATGACATTTTGGGCCCATCTGCCAAATCTCAGTACCAGGCGTGACTTCACAAAATAAATTCTGTTTCCCATGATCAGATACATGAAATGGAGTAGATTCAATTGAATTAGGAAGGGAACTCGGTATCAACATTTTAACCTGAAAAACTCAGCTAACATCTGCCAGATGTGATTTTTGCTCTCTCAATCAAGCCACTGCTTAGCACCCTCCAATGATACAAACATGTGATTGATATAAACCATAAAACGCTCCCCTTTGTATACTGCAGAAATGATACTGATCATTTTCCAAATGGAAAACATCAAAGAGGCAAACATTGCACAGCACAATGCTGAAGAAGTTTACAATGCTACTCGTATAGGTATGAACAAAAAATTCAGTAACATTCTAACTCATAATAGCATCCATTATTTGCTACAAACACCAAAAATTTTGTCAGCATACTTTCATAACAAGACAACCATCATAATAATAAAAAAAGGACTTATCCTCTGATTCTTAGCACTGTTAGAACTTTAAACACATAAAACATCAAGATATGATGCCTTATAACCCACAACTGCACTAGAACTATAATGCTCATCCTATTGAGAACTACTTGACAAATATTGAGGGCTTTTTTCAAGGGGTGAGAGGAGAGAGATTTTCCAATTGTTCTTTTTTTTCTTTTCTTTTTGGTGTGTTAGATGAAAGAGATGCAAGAATTTTAAGAAATCAATCACATTCTAATCAATAACCATAGTTCGAGTGATTTTCTTCGCTTCCGAATTGTATCCTACAAATAGAGCTTGGTAATTTTTATCTTCATCTTAGAAGATACCTATCCTTTTTTGGTGTTCTCTATTCATTTTCTTCCTCAATAAAGTATTCCTTTTACCAAAAGACTGAAGGGTTTAACTGTTTTGCATATAAGGGCAAGCATATAGCCATATAACATAATGACAGCTTATCAGATTACTATAAGAAACCAAGAGCTCTCTAACCTCAACTTTCCAAACAAGAAACCAAACGGCACCATTAGTTGCCAAATTTTAGGGCTTATAACATTTGTGTTCAAGTAGGCATTCATGGGTGGACAAAGCAAAATTCAAACTTCACCACAAAAGCAAAACCCCAGTCTTCCCAAAGACAACAAGAATCATCCAAGCAACAAACAAAACTTATAGTAATAGACCATAAAAAGAAAACCCCAACCCCGAACATGTACTCTCTTACCCACGAGAGGAAAAAAAAAAACCTTAAAATCACAACAATCAAATCTAACCAAACAAAACCTAAACCCAACACCAACTAGAGCTTCAATAACCAATTGAGACATTATTAACTAAGTTTCAAGAACCTATTTTAACAATGCTAAGGGGGATTTTCTATAAAATCATTAAAGGGTTTGCTGGGTCCTTTTCCAAGGTACTCAAGAAAATGCCCTAACTTCTTTAAAACACCTACAATTCAATTCACAATTTCCTACTTTCTTCTCCTTGATTTCTTTCACACAAAGTTAAAGAACGAACCACCAAAACAACAAGTAAATATCAGTCAAGAGTTCCTGTAAATTCCATACAAACATCAACATTCAGATATCTGCAACATAAATCAATGGAAAAACAAACTAACAGCAAAATTCAAAACCCAGAAAGCAAAAAGGAAAAGAAAGTTATACCTATTGTCAAAACCTTACAAGAATAAGGAAACGGCTGAGCAATGAGACTACGCAAAACCCCTCCCTCCTTCCCTCTCTAAAACTAAAAAGTCTCTCTCTGTCTCTGACCCCTTTTTATGTTTTCTATGGGCAGGCTGCTTGTATGTGTGCAACCAGTAAAAAAGGTGTTCCTTTTTTCACTTGCCATTTGATTTATTTGCTTATTATTATTATTATTATTGCCAATCTTATTATGACTTTTTTTTTCCTTTAGCCTATCTTGAAACTCAAGAAATAGACACAATCGGCACATAAATGCATGTCTCCCTGTCTAAAATGAATAAAAATATCATAATAATAAATTTATTTTTATATCTTATTATTTTGTTTTTACAAAACATGTTTTTTTTCCTTCTGTGTCTTCTCTATTTAGTGATACTAACTAAACACCATAAAAAAAAAAAAAATAAGTTGTTTTGTAATTAGATATTAATGATCTTCCGTATAAAATTATTATATTTATGAAAAAATTTATGATTTTTTTTGAATTAATAACAGAGTAAATCTACCTATTATCAAAATCAACACCTCCAATGTTTTTAACCTTTACTGTGAGGTGAGTATATAATAAAAATGTGCCCATGATAATTTATTCAAGCAAAAAAATAAACAATGAAAAAAAAAAAAGTTGTCTGTTGCTAATCTAGAATGATGCTGCTTCTTAGAGTAGCAGTATCTGAACTTTTAACTCTAGATGTGTGTCCTCTCTTCTTGTTTTATGAGTATTGCTGGACTAAGCACTTGCTCTGCTTTGCAGCCCTTTCCAAAACTAAATCTAAGAGCCAATGGAGCAAGTTTTTAGATTACAGATTATGAGTTAATAATCTTTAGATTATAGATTTGATCTTGCCGTTGAATTATCAGCAAAGCCTCAACATTGTTTGGAGCAAATCTTTCAAGATTTTTATGCTATTACTCCTGAAAAGGTGAGATGCTTCAATTGACTTGGCTATAACCAAATTTCCATTCAAAGCATGCCAGCATTGTTTGCATTATTGTTGATACTGTAACAAATCTTTCTAAGTTGTTGATAGAGCTGCCTTAAACTTATAAAATCCAACACACAAGATGCTGAAAAGAAGCCCCGAAATGCCGAAACCTCTTATTTCGGTCCTCACGCCTGGGGCTCCGGACAGTGAGCGTCTGGAATCTCTCAAGGAAGGATAAAAGCACTGCAATGTGCCACTTGATTTCAGACATTACATGGATTACATTCAATTAGATTGAGGACATAAAAACATGAACATGAAACCATAAATTATCTGTTAATGTGGAAAGAAAAGGAAAAGAAGAACGCTACATTTGCTCCACTCAATGACCAAAGGAAATGTAACACAAGTTCCAATCGCTGGTTCACCATATACAGGCTCTATCGAAAAGAATTCGCACTTCAAATCCAGATTTTATCTGGGTTTTAAAAGCTAGAATGAAGAGTTTGTACAGTAGTCAGTAACATCCAAGCATGATGAACCGGCACATTCCTCTGCCTGAATCGTTCAGATGACAAAAGGTACTTAATTACCTCGCAGGTCTTAAGTCAGGACAACAGTACGCAAAGAAGTATAGAATATTGTTTCGATGGTCCAATCGTGTGTTGTCTGCTGGACCAGTGGCCTGTGAAGCGTTGGAGCTGGAGAAAAAAAAAAGCTAAAACTGACCTCAATATCCTAGTGAGGCATGTGTGTGCATGCGTGCGTCCCTAGGTAAAATCTTTCACAAGGAGAGAAAAGAGGTGGAAGTAATATCATTTCTTATACTTTCATGAAGATCTTCGGGGAATCATCATCATCCAAACATAGAAGAGATTATGACTGAAATAAGCACCATAGCATCATCACATAATAATTGCTCAGAAGTTCATGCGCATGCCAAGAGCAAGTCATTTGACACAGGATGTGTAACAACTAACGTGTATCACAAGCCTAGACAAGCCAAACGAGATTTTCATTTATTATAATTTTTAATCCGATCATTAGAAGAAAGGTTTTTTTATTGCTGTCATTCTTCCAGTAAATTTAAACAAAAGAGATGATAAATATTATAGATGAATTCTATCACACAGTTATATAATAAATAGAAAATATTTCTAAAAAAAATTTAATTGAATAGTCAAAGAACCTTGCATTCATACTAGATAAGCAGATAATACATGACAATAACCTAAACTTCTACCATGACAAGTTCATAAACAAAGTGTAACCTTTAATTTGTTTGTCATAACAATTTGAAAAGTCCGAATCATGGTTTGAGAAAAGCTACAATTTGTAGCTTTTCTTAATTTTTTTTTTTTTAAACCGTAACCATAAAAGCTACAACAATGTTGTCAAACACGCACTCAAGTGTTCTGAATCACCGGCATAAGAAAGAGTAGCTGATACAATATGTTCACAAAGGTCTATCAATGAAAGAAAGGACTTGCCAATCTTCATGCTTGTCAGTATCATAGCATTTAAGACAAGAAAATCAAAATAAACCAGCATGAAGCAAACCATTGGGACTTCGTTCCAGAATACGGGAAGCTCTACGGAGTTGCATTTAGTTGCAAAAAAGCTGGGACTCTCCGAGCAATAACTAAACAGTTCGGGTTGGAGGCTCTCCAACTAAATGCAGGTTAATTAACGTAAACACACGAGGAGAATCACCCAAGAGAGGAGATCGTTATTTGGTTTACCTGCGCTACTTTCCACATAGTTACGTTGCCACCTTCTGCTGCATCATCTATAGACTGTATACACTGAAGCCAATTACCTATAGAGCCAAGTTTAGAAGGCTTGTTTGAATTCAATTCCTGCACAAGAGGATGTTTCAGTTCTCACAAAACAAACAAATCTACTGCTAAACTGACAAAGTATGATGGATCCAGCACTACAGGTCCACCAACAGCGTCGACATCTCTACATGAAAATCAAAATAACAGAACAAATGACATGGAGGAGATAATATTCTTAAATCTTAAGAAAGTAAAGTCCTGCATGAGAAGAAGAAAAGGAGCAAATGACAGAGAGAAGATAACAGAGAACAGAAAACTAAAAATATTTGTCTGACACAACCTAATGCACTGTGCCTTAGTACAGACTGATGAATCAAAGAAACGCAAAGCCTTTTTCATGCGATGATTTATGTCCTTGGCTATACATGCAACTAAAACTACAATTTCTGTTCCACAAACTATCAATTACTACTTTCTGTTCTTCCACCACGTTAAACATGGATTCTCTGCAAAAGGGAATCCATAGTCTTTCTCTAAATAAATGTCATTTTGCTATAATGAAGCCAAATAATTCAGTTTCCTCTGCATTTGGGCCTAAAAACTGTAAAGGCTAAATGATTGCCTCCAAAATGTTTTTGCTCAAGGCCATTTAGTACCGTTATCAATCATGAAGATTCCAGAAGAGTGGACTCTCTCAGCTTCAAAACCTGCAACATGTTCGAAGAAAACAGACTAAAGCGCTCAGCCTACAAATCCACCTACAAAATTGCCACCATGATTGGTTCCACAAATTCTAAGTCACTATTACATATGCTACTAAGTACTGAGTGAAAAGGGGCACTAAAGATCCATCTGTATATCCAGGGATGTATCAAGCCATTAATTCTGATAACATCTAGAAAATGAAGATTCATTTCAAGACGAAAGTCTATAGCTAAAGCACAATACAATATAATATTTTTATAAATCATAACACAGAAATTCTAGACCAATGTCATTGCTCCCTCTTCCTAGCCTTTTAATCTTGCAATGTTGCCAGCAAGACTCAAGAAAACTTGTTTAAGAACATGATAAAAACAGCAATGGACAAAATAACACAGCATAGCGTATAAAAGGCTGGTGACTGAAAGGCAATCTTCTCCAGTTCTCTGTGATTCTAGGGTTTCCTGGCAGCTTCCTTCTTCTGTAGACGAGATTACATGCAGAACTTTTAGACATAGTACTGACAGTTGGTAGCTGAAAACTCCTTTGTAATCTTTAAGGGCATGGGGGATCCTCTCTGTTGTGTACTGGAGGACGAAGCATGGAGGCAGTTCCATGCTCATGTTGAGAAAATAGGCGTTAATTGCTTCTTACTTGCAGCTGAAGGATCATCAGAGCTGAGACATTCACCTCCACTTCTCTTTGGCATTGCAGGGGCATGCCCTGATAAAAAGGTAACAGAGTTTATCTTACTTCTCTCATATACAAAGTTAAGGGCAGAACTTTCAGACGCTGAACTGACAGTTGTACTTCTTCCAAAACATAAGGGATGTGAATATTCAGCTCTATTGCATACTATAGGAGGCATCATAGGTGCTCTAACAGTATCACTTTCATTCTCGTCTTCAGAAAATGTATGGTTCTCCTTAACTGAAACTGAAGGATCATCAGAATTGATGACATAAGGAGAATCCTCTCTTCATCTGTTTGTGATTGCTGATAAAAAGTCAATGGAGTTTCCTTGTAACTTCCTTCTACTATATACAAAATGCTAGTGGTTGTTAGATGACTTCTTGGAAAACTTAACATGCATGCATAATTGTTACCATCTTAATTTTCCCAAGTGATTGAAGCAGCTTCTTCACAGAAATTTTGGAAGTGTTCATAACATTTTGGGTACATGACGTGTAACATAAACTAGATTGGGATTTCCAAATCTAAGAAGTCCGGACAAGTCAAACGAACTTGCTGATGGAAACAGATATTACCTATAATCTGATAGCTGGATAGATTGAAATTTTACAAGCACGTTCTACAAGCTAGCATCGACTTTTAATCTAGTTGGTTTCGCCTTTTTCACTATAATTAAGCTACATCATCACATCTGCCAAATTTTAGCGCTAGGCATCCAGTACAAAACAAATTCTGTTTCCCATGTTTAGATGCATAAAATGGAGTGGACTCAATTGAAGCAGGCAGTGAACTCTGATTTCTTATCACCTGAAAACCTCAGCTGACATCCACGGATAAGATTTTTGATCTCCAAGTCAAGCCACTGCTTAGCCTCCTCCTATGGTGATTCAAATATGAGATTGATACAGACCACAAAAATGCTTCCCTTTGTTTACTGCTAGAATGATACTGATCATGTTCCAAATGGAGAACATCAAAGAGGAAAACATTAGACAAAACAATGCTGAAGAAGTTTGCAATCCTAGCTACTCATGAAAGAAACCAGGAAAGAAAAATTCTTTAAACTCCTAAAGACATCGATTGTCTTGACAAACACTAAAAACCTTATTGGCCTTCTTTAATAGCTAGACAACCTTAAGAAGAAAAGGACCACGTCACCTTCCTATTAGCGTCGTTACTTAGAACACATAAAGAATCAAGATACGATGCCTTATAATCTCCTCAACTGCATAGTACCTTCCTTTACCTTATAGTCTAATCAACTGGACTAGATTTTAATTCTCATCCTATTGAGAATCCCTGGAAAACTACGAGGGGTCTTTTAATTTGATGGGGATGGAGAGCGAAGTTAATAAAGACCATGACCTGGAATCTCTTGTCTGAGTTTGACAAGTTAATAATAATTTATTTTAATTTATTTTTAAAAAAATATTTAAAAAAAAAACTAAAAAGAGTTTTAATTGGGTTTTGATCAGGTCCATCAGATTATGAATTCATGAATTGATCTGCAAAATCAATCGTGAAATAACTGTGATGCAGGTTTTTTTTTCCTGGCAAAATCCTAGTTCAATATTAAAATCTTGAATTGACTTATGAGATAGAGCTAGGTTTAATAACATTCACAGGGATGAGAGGTCTTCCATTAGATTAGAGTGATTTTCTAGGCTTCATAAGGTATCCTACAAATAGAGCCAAAAAACGTTTGTAATCACGCAGGTATTAATTAGTGGGTTTTTCTTGTCAAAGAAAGCAAGGAAAATCTAAAGAAAAAAAACATAAAAAATAGAACCCAACACATCATCTTCTGTCCACAAAAGACCTGCTTCACGTAAAACAAACAAGAACACATCATAACCCACAACTATCAAATCCAAACCCAACAAAACCTAAACCTAAACCTAGCTAGAATTGTAGCTAGTGCATGCTAACTTTGTGTTTTCATAACTCAAATCTATATAAAAACGACTACTTAATTATGGCACTAAATCCACCATCTCATTTTCTACTCTTGTAAGCATAAATATCCTTTGATCATGCATGTTCATCGTTCTTCATTTAAAAAAACAATTAATGGACCAAAGAGTCAGTGGATATGAACTTTCTTCTGATAACTACGTCCACTTAATATGAATTTAGATACTGATAAAAACATGGATATGACTAGGTTGCGTTTCCCATGCTATTCATACCTTTTATATTGTGTTTCTTGGCATGGAAGGAATACATTTTGCTAGTTCATAGTTCTTTTCTGCAAGAATTAAGAGGGAAATTAAGAAGCTTGCTTGAAACCCTCAAAAAGCTCTTTATACTGCTAATTAATGGTATTGATGATTTTTTATTTTTTTTAACAAAGTCAAAAATTCAAGCATCTTTCCAAAGACTAGAAAACAAAAGAGAGTATATAGAGAAAACTTGAAGCCTGGGCCAAAAAAAAAAAAAACCCTAGTTGGCCCTACTTCTACATCCTCCTCTCCTTAACCAGCCTCCATCTCCTCATGTTTCAGTGTGGAAAATTAAACTAGAAGATGAAAAGAAAGAAAGCGAAATATTACAAAACAAAAGATATCATCATGAAAGTGGTGATGATTTTCACAACTTGAAAGTCTTCTTTTTCCTCTCCTCATGTTCATCACTACTTGAACTTGGATTTGGCCTTCTCACAAATCTCCCCTACAGCATTAAAGAAATTATTATAAATTAGAGCAGAGAGGCAGTGGATTGCTCCGAAGCATAAATTACTAAGCATTCTTGGTAAAATATGAGCTTAAAGAAGAAGATTCAAGCTATCCGATTATTCTTAGTAAATCCCAGTAAAAGGGCACTGCAAGGATCGCTAAGACTCAAGAAATCTAGAAGGACTAGTTCATATAATTTGTTCTTTCACTAAGGAAATGAGTGGATTCCCTTTTTTCTTTCTTTTTTGAATGATTCCATGAATATTATTTTTTTTCTTTACTTGCCATACTAGAAAAAAAAAGATTATATTTTTTTTTTTTTAGAAAAATATTTTTTTTATACTTTGCTATATTGATGAGGTGCAAAAATTGATAATTGTTTTTTTAAAAAAAAACTTTTTGTTAAAGCCAGGGGACAGAGTGAAGTATGATTGACATGCTCCTTGATTCATTATTCATCACACATTTATCATGTCACCACGAATCATTCAGAAAGTTGTCCCGTAATCAATTTCAGCCCTTGAAGCGGGTCCCACCATTCAAGCGGGTCCCACCATTCAAGCGGGTCCCACGATTCACCATCCACCCCCTACTTTTCAGAATTACACTCCCACTATATAACTAAAAAATCATTGCAAAATAATACTCAAGTAGTGTTATGAAACTTAATATAATCTAATAATTTATTGATTAAATTAAGTTTTAATTTTCAAAAAATTAAAACAAATTGTTTTAGTTTTTTTAAAAAAAAATTATTTTGAATTGAAGTATATTCAATTTAAATTAGCCGGTGCCATGTGACCAAACCTCAAGCCATGGACCGGCCGGATTTTATAAGTAAGCAAAAACTTGAAAGAAAAAACAAAAGTGGAGTACAACAGAGAAGGAAAGGTACCTTCATTCTGGGCCGTTGATCAGCGTTGACTTTCCTGACCTGGTACCTGATCTTCTTAGAGAAAAGGCGTGTACGCCGCTTTTCTTTGTAGCGCAACACGCTAGCTTCTCTCATTCCATTCTCTGAGAATAAATCAATTTGTGCCAGCCTGGCCTGCCCAAAAAATTAAAATAACCACGAACAAATTAGTGCCTTCAAAAACCATGAAATTCCTCTCATCATCATTTACATCTCGAAATTCAGTTTTTTTAAAATAATGTTGGAAGAAAATTTATTAGATTAATTAAAACAATCCTCAATCGAGATCTTTCGCCAAGTCTCGATCGAAATCAAGTTTAATAACAATTTGAATAAATCAATTCGTTTTGTTGCAATTCTTGCATGAAAAACTGTTTTGAAGAAACGAATATAGGCAACATAATAAATTTCCCATTTATATGTGTGATTGGCAATAATGTTTTCCCAGAAAGAGACACCAAAACTTGCCTAAAAAATGAACAATGTTATGACTGCAACGCCATACAGGCAAAAACAAATGTTGGGTCAATGAGACGAGATGTTAGAAATTCTTTGAATTGCATGATTGGAAAAATTAGTAGCCTGATCAATCCCGGTTAGATTGTAACCATGTGGTAAGTAACTCTTTAAGAAAAACATTTTTTATTTGAAAAGGAATATTCAAAAATCAAAACGTTTGTAGAATATCAATTTAATAATAAAAAAAGACTATAGATTTAAAATTGGGAGCACTTGGGGTGGCAGGAAGCAAAAGGCCGAAAAAAAGCAACTATTTTACTAAACAGTAGAGTTTAACTGATTGATTTATTAAAGTTTGAAACATTATTTTATTTTCATAGGAAAATCATTTCCCGGCAGGAGATGAGAAACATACAGAGACATCAGTTCCTTCAGCAGACCCCACAGTTTCCTCGGAAAATGGCGAACCACGGTCGGACCACGCGTTCAAAACGTTGTCGTAATTCAATTTCAATATCAACCTTTGATTGGATTGTGGAATTGAATTCTCCTTGATTGGATTTTCCTCTTCCAATTCCTCATTCTTCATTTCCACCACGGCAGGCATCTCCACTTTCTCCAGTTTCTTTTTCTTCTTTTCGCTGCTCGAGTTGGATTTCATTTTCAACTTTGATTTTGGCTTTGGCTTGGGAATTGAATTGCAATCTGGACTGTTGTTGCCATTGGCATTTCTGGTGGCACCCGCGGTAGTGGTGGTGGTGGTGGTGGTGGAGGTGGAGGTGGTGGAGGTTTTGAGTCTTGGAGAGATTTGTAACATATCAACAAAGGGAAAATGCCACCAATTTCCTTCATCAACTTGTCTCAAAGCTCTGACACCTCTTCTCATCGCCATTCCATGACCAAATTGTGATTTCCCGCCAAAATTATATTCCATTGAATTCCCGTACCAGGAATTCGTTTGGCCACCACCATGACCATAGCTAGGACTAATGCCATTAGGCACCTCATCAACCATTTCATTGCCTACACTTAAATTCCCCATAATACTATCAATACCCTCCTCAACTTCCTCATCAAGAATCGATTCGGCATCGAAATCCTCATCAAAACCATCACATAATTCCATTGAATTCCCATGGAAGTCAACTTCCCCACTGCTCTGGCAAGATGACTTGTCTCTAAGATTTGCAACTTTTGACTCATTTCCAAATCTGGGTTTTTCTTGGATTGGTTGGTGGAGTAGGAATCCAGAGTTGTCAAAAACGCGAAGGGGCAATAACAAGTCAGGGGATTGGTCAAGAAGGATACTGTTGTCATGGGGTTTGGTGAATTTGCTAGATTTTGTGAGGTGTTTGCTGGAGAAGACGTTTGGATAGGCAGAGGAAAGAAGGGCAGCTGCTTCATTGTAAGTTTGATTAGGCCTTTTACGAGTTGTTCTTGGTTTTCTAGTTGAGATTGCCAATGGGGAATTGCTAGATTCAGAGATAGTTGAAGATGGTGAAGATGTGTGTGATGTTCTTGTTGAGGAAGTAGATGAGGATTTGACTATTTCTAGATCGAATCCATAGGTTCTCCCACCTCCACTTAAACATGGAGAAGACATTTTAGAGGTGACAATAACAAGGAAAATATCAAAAAGATGGAAACTTTAGCGAGAATCTAAGGTCCAAGACCTTGAATTCAAATGGGATTTTCAATCCAGCCAATAGAAGATAATTAAACAGAGACGAATTGAGAATTAGAATACCAGACAAATTAGTACTAGTAACTACGGAATTCAAAGAGAAACCTGGAATTCGGAGGAACCAATTCAGATAGATAATCGGTTGAATTGGGGAGGAAATTCTGAGACCTGATTGCAAGAAAAGCTACAAAATTAAACCTTTTCGGTGATGTAACTGAGAAAAGGTGAGAGTTTCTATAGAAACTAGTAAAAACCCTAAACCCCTACAAAGTACAAGAAGCAAGAAAAGTGCCAAATAACAACTGTTTCTGTAGCTTAGGAAAAGGAGAAAAAGCCAAGAGTGAAATAATATTTTACAAAAGAGGAAGAACCTAGAACCATGTTAAAACCCAAAAAAAAAATCCCCTTTCAAATCCTCTTAAAACCAGATGAAATTAAAAAAACAAATAAAGAAAATAACTACAAAAGCTCAGCCTTTTCTTCCTATCTAACTAAAAAACCAGAGTCCCAAAACCCCAGAAAAACCCACAAAGAAGTGGTAGCCAACATGAGAGTGAGTTTTCTCAAAAAGGAGAGGTGATTAATAAGAGAAGCAAAGACTCCTAGTCCACAAACAGTGATAAATTCAACATATAAAGAGAAGAGAAAGGATAAAAACAAGAGAAGAAAGGGCTCTATTTTGTGGGCACAACCACAGGCAGGTTGCTAGCTATAGCAAGAAGGTCACGGGTAGAGACAGATAGAGAGAGAAAGATCCGTTGAAGGAGTTGTGTAGACACAGCAAAAACACACAAACAGAAATGCCACGCTCTCTCTGTCTCTCTCTCTCTCTCTCTAGCTTTCTCTCTTTATCTCTGTGTAGAGTGCTGGGTTGGACTGAGAAGTTAAGGGATGAGATGGGCAGAGAACAGAGGAAGAGACAATGGTAGTTTGCCGTAGGAGTTCCTGTTGTGGGACCACTCTTTTTAGTTTGCTTTTGTCATGCTTATTTACTTCGTTGGCCCTGTTTATAGTTGTTGGCCTTTTTTTTTTAATTAATCACAATTTCAGAACCTATATCTCAACTACTACTACTACTAATTAGTCTAACAACAATACCAAAAGTAATAATATAGTAAGCTTCCAATTATGATCCAAGGCCTAAACCGTCGGTCATGAAACAGTAGGGGAAGAACTAGCTAATCCTGGCGTCGTCAAGTTAAAAACTTAGATGGACTTTTGATTTAATTAAAAAAACTGTTGATTCTTGTTTTTTTAGAATAAAATTGGTTCAAAAAATATTTTTTTAATTATTTTTTAAAATAAATATTGTTTTGATCAAAACGATTTTATAACAAGCATTACTATCATTCGATTTTGGATGAATCAAGTAATATTAAAGAATGGTGATTCTTAGAAGGTATTTGATTTGGAAGTGTGGTTGGCTATTTTGATGGGACTTACATAAAAAGTATATATCTTTTATATTTTTATGAGGTGTGATTTGTATTTTAATTATATCATTAAAAAAATTATCATATCTTCAAAACAAATAAATATTTAGTAGTTAATTGTTGTGTGATGTTATTGGAAATCTTAATAAACCCATAAATAAGATGCGAAAAGGTGTTATAAATTTACTATGGAGGTTGCTTGAATAAAAATGTTAAAAAAATATGATGGAGCATCTTATGCATAAAATGATTAATTTTCTTTTTTTTTTGAATTGAGGAGGTGTTGCCCGAAAAATGTTGTGCTAAATATTTTCATGGTAAATAATGGCTTCCTACCAAAAAAGCTTTTTTCTGTGAATAATTTAAACTTAATGACAAATTTCTTCTAATTCAAGTAGTAGACTAATGTAAGATTTTTTGAGAAAATAAATATTTTTTTTCAATTATATTTAGTTTATCCTTTTCGGATTAGGGATTTTACTTTTTTCATGTTTTTGTTTTCTTATTCAGTATTTTTTTCATAATTTAGGGATTTTAGTTTATTTTTTTATTTTTTGATAAATAAAACTTGAATGAATAAAATTGAATATTCTAGATGTCTCCTCATAAGTATTCTTAGTCTTTTAAATTTTTGACTTGTAATAAACTTTAATATGATCCTTTGCTCCCGATTATGTCAAAAATCTAAATTTAAAACAATGTTACAAGTATCTCTATATCATGCTGTCTTGATGTTTTACTTGGTATTTGAATAGCAAAATCTATTTGATGTTTTACTTTATAGATCACCTCATCTAATAGTTGATATTAAAGTAGTAGTATTCTCCCTTCACAACTAACACCTTTTTTTTTCTTTTTTTTGCAATAATCCACTAGTAACTCTACTTCCTTTAGTTTTTGGCTAAAACATTTTAAAAATATAATATTAGGAATCTATATAAAACTTTCATTGGACTACAAAGACCCATAAAACGACAAAAGAGCACAATAAAAAAAAATATCAAACATTAATCTAGGGAAAATGCCAGATAAACTAGACAAATACAATAAGAAATAAACATCACATTTAGTAGAAAGAAAACTAGATTTGAGTTTTTTAAAAGAAAAGGAAGAAGAAACGTGGCCACTAGTGAAAACAACAACGACAACACAAAATCAAGCTCTTAAAAAAACTCAAATTAGAGAAAAAAAAAAAAGAAAAAAAAAAGAAGCAACTTCAATCATACCTTTCTATTAATTAGCATTGAAGTAATTGAGAAATTTGATAGTAAACAATTAATTTCATGCTCAATTGAGAGTATGTTTTAAATTACGTTTTAAAATTAATTTTATCTTGAAAAATCATTAAATTATATTAAAATTAAAAAAATTAAAAAAATTATAAATCCAAATAAATAATATTTTTTTAAAAAATAATTTATACCATAATTAATAACAGACAAACTTAAGAGTGTATTAGTTTCCGCGGTTGAAGTTGAAGTTTGTATATATAACCCACAAAAAAACTAGAAAAAATAAGAAAAATTAATTTTTAAAGTTGAATTTCATGCATAATGAAGTTATACCTAACCTCAATTTTAATTTTAATTATAAAAATAAACATACTCCTAGTATTCTTAAAGGTGAGTTTAGCAATGTCAATGACTTCAATAATCATTGTCATTTTAAGTTATTCAAAGAAATAAAACTAAAACTAGGGCATACTTGTCACTAGAATTTCGAATTCTAATCATAATCATGGGCAAGCACGGATGCCCCAATTCAGATTTGCCCAAGTTTTTGTCACCCATTCCACCTGCAAATCTATCTAGGATTTTATGGGGAAAATTTCTTATCTGCTGAAATGGCAGAATTTCATTGGGTATCTTAGATTTTGTTAGGGCTTACTTGGCATTGCCTTTTTTGGTTAGAGGATTATCACGTGTACCTAGGCAGAGATTGGGTTTCTTTTGGACAAGAGAGCAAAAGCAATGATTTCAACCTTTTTGGTTTCTTTTGCATTTCTATGTGGCGGATGGGTATCATACGTTGAGCTTATTAGGATCATTAACTTATGTTTAAAAATCACCAACTAGGTTTTCATCATAGATATTAATAAATGAAAAAATCATGATTTTTTGAGGTTTTAACTTGCTTTGCTGATTTGAAGTTAATTTGGTATAAAATTTTTGATTAGTTAATTTGAGTGAATTAATTATTTTTTTAAAAAAAAATAATATAATTTTGAAAAAAAATACATATAAAAAAATCAATAATCTTTTACATAATCACGAACAAATTTAAATTTTAACCAAATTAATACTCAAATAATCTTTTAAAACCCAACTTTAACAAGGTATTCTTGAATCAACTTTTTATACCAAGTTGAGTTCAATAATTCCTTAAAACATTTTAAGAAAAAAAATTGAGAAAAAAATAAATATTTTCATTATTCTAATTACTATGCTTAATTTAAAAGATTTTAGAGTGTTTTAAGAATAATTATTAGTACTTGTTCCTCAAGATATGGACAGTTTTTCTTAATAATTATTAATAATATGAAAGATTTTCTTGCCTTGTCGTCACCTAGGACAAAAAAAATCTATTAAAAAATTTCATTTTATTTTGTTCTTTTTAGGTTTTATACCTCAGACTAGTTTTTTTTTTTCTCAAGATATTTCCGAAAAATATCCCAAACACATTTCTTGTTTTTATTGCCACTAAATATATAGTTTGTCTTTAGATGCAGATTTGTAGTTTTAAAACTTTTACTCACCTCACCTCTCCAATAGATCCGACCAGCTAATTTTGAGGATTAATCTAACTTAGAGGATTTATTAAATCATATTTAAGAAAAAACAAGAAGATAAATTGATTTGGTATAACACAATTAAAAACTCGAGTTAATTTATGATCTAATTAATTCAACCAAAAACTTGTTAATTTTTTTTTAATAAAAACAACATTGTTTTAATCATTAAGGTTTTTTTAGTTAATCTAGATCAATATATAGGTTAATTTCCATAGTACTCTTGACTCAAGCCTAACTAACTATGCAAATATCTCACCCTCTAGATAACCCGGATTATTTCTTCTACCCACCAACTCCCATTAAACTAAGTGTTTGTTTTTGTGGTTTAATTTATTTTTAAAGTGTTTTGTGCTTGATATTTTTAGATATTTTTTAATGATTGTAATGTGATGATGTTAAAAATACAAAAACAAATATGAAAAAAAATATTTTGATGTATTTTTAATTGAAAAATATTTTTGAAAAACACCATATACTGCTTTACCAAACACACATTTTGCTTTGTGAAAAAAGAAAGACTAGTTTATTATTTTATGAGAGAATAGTTTATTGGTATATAAGACATAATTAATCTATGATCGTTTTGAAATAGAAATGAAAATTATGTTAAACATATTTGCTATAATTTAATTCACTGATTATGGTTATAAAGGATGATCAAGATATATAAGCATTAGAAAAATATCCTAAGAAAAGATTGATTTAATCAAGGGTTGGTGTTTTTTTTTTGTTTTAATCCTCGTAATAATCCAAAAACAAAAATTATTTATCAAAACGAACCCTCTTCCGACATAATTAACCTTGTTAGACGTATAAATCGATCAAAGAATATTCCTCCACTTCAAAAAAAATAAAATAAAATTGTAGACCAACTTCCTTTTCAACAAAGTTTTAAGCACATCATCTATATTCAAAATCACACTTTTTTTAATATATTTTAAAATTCAATAGTTAAGAAAAACTTATTTACTTGCAATTATCATATAATATTTGGCTTAGTGGTGTGATTTTGTACCTGATTGATGCGGGGGATGTAAAACATAAAACAAGAAACATGATTAACATTTAGTCAAAACTCAACTCTCAATCCATTTATCTTTTTTTATACATAGTTTTTAAAGATCAATCCTCTCAACCTAAGACCTAGATTTTTTCCAATTCGAGATCCCGTATCAGTCTTTACAACCATGGTGTCGAAGAGTTAGGGTTTAAATTGAGAAAATATTGACAATTGGGGACATGGAAATCGAGATGGCCGCAAAAGCATATCCTCTAGCTAGTTGGATCTACAATACAATGACAAAATTGACAGGACCTTATCTTTTAGAAGGGTGGGTTGGAAATCCCACAGCCTTTAAAATTGGATAACCACTGGTGGATGGTTTATGACTTTAGAAATTGCATGATGCATGTGACCTAAGGTTTAGTGGTACAAATATTAGCCACCTTCTTATGTTATCTTCTTTATCTCTACAACCACACGATAGAGTTTGAAAAAGAATATATGGTGCCAGATCTTCATATCATGTCCCTTTCACCACCATTCATCATGTCCCTGCTTCTTAACAATCCATGGAACCCAATGGCATGATGACATATATAACTTATCTTTTAAAGCTTGACAAAAATAAAATAAAATAAAATTAGAATTATAAATTAAAATCAGGTTTCAAGTATATATATTAAAAAAGAAGTTTATAAGATTGTTTTTTACTAGTGTTTTATAATAAAATATATAAATACAAAAGAGATAAAAGGTTATATGTTTGTTCTTAAAATCATTAAGAAAATGATATATATAGTGTTGATATGAAAACTATCTCTTAATTATCACTAAAATTAGTAGAAAAAATATTATTGATCAAACGTATCATTCAAGTGACAAAGTCGCCCATTAATTAATTACTGGTTAATATACAAGACTTTGGTTTGGTACTCTGCAAGATACTTACAATAAAATTCAAATAAGTAGGAGATATATAGTCAATATTTCAACGCTTGGAATTAATTAATAATTGGAGATGTAGTGAATTTTACTTTATATGTATTGGAAAAAAGAGTTGTTGTGGTTGATTTTCAAAGAATGTTTTGTGCTGAAATGTATTAAAATAATGTTTTTTTTATATTTTTAAAATTATTTTTAACATCAACAAAAATAATTTGAAAACACTAAAAATATATTAATGTTAAATAAATAAATAAAATTTAATTTTTTTAAATTTTTTTTTTTAAAATACAGAAACAAACACAAAAAAACAGTAACGAAAAAACAGACAAATGATCTTCTGGGCTGTGGATTAATGAAAAGATTGTGACATCGATCCATGGTGGCCGAAGGTTAGTCATGCAACG
Organism: Populus davidiana; assembly: GCA_030145905.1. Lineage (NCBI taxonomy): Eukaryota > Viridiplantae > Streptophyta > Magnoliopsida > Malpighiales > Salicaceae > Populus > Populus davidiana. Next base: position 5,139,002 of record CM057806.1, read on the forward strand.
TTTCAAGAGAGGAAGAAATGGCCCTTGGTTATACAGAAATCACGCTCGCTTTGAAGTGTTAATGTTTAAAAATAAATTTTAAAAAATAAAAATAAAATTTTTAATATCTTTTAAAATAAAAAATATTTTAAAAATAACTGTTGTTACGTCACCCTTTTAATTCCTTTGGCACAACCGGCTCAGATTAAAACGTGACTGGCAGAGCAGACAGACAAACGAGTACTAAAGCATCTAAAGCAAAAGAAACCGATCCAATTATTTTTCAAATGTGCAGGCATTATGTGTCTCTTAGCCTGTGTCACGAGGACCATCTAGCTAGGGCAAAGAATGCATGAACTAGTTCAGGTTCATCGATCGCCGTCCTTCTAAAATAGCAATATCTCTAACCATGGCTGGCAGCTTTGCTCGCTTCTATGGAAGCTTACCTTCGATTATCTGAATGGAGACCGTCTGAATTCATATAACCGATAAAGATGGATAGGAGATATCTTCCGATTTGATATAGTTCTATTTCTATACATATGTACATGTGTGCAAGAGAGATTCTTTTCAATATCTCTCTGAAACAAGCAATTTGTTTATTTTCTTAATATTACCCAAATTAATTTCATTTCATAAATGTAAAATATATTCTTTTAATTTTTTATTTTTAATTTAAAGATTTTTTTTTTCTGGGGGGTGGGGTTGAATCATCTTTATGTGAAACCTAAATTAATAAAATTAAATACTCTAAATATCTTGTCATATTTATTGAGTTTTGCTACATAAAAGATATGAACTTGAAAATAGGTTTTTTTCAATTTAAAAAGATCGATGTATGAGTCTTTTTATTAAAATAAATATTTTTTTTAATTATTTTTTATTTTTAATTTTCAATTTAAGAATTTGTTTTAATTTTTTTTATATATATAAATGGTTGTAGTAGTCTTTTGACAAATAAAACTTGGATCAATAAAAAAAATAAAAATAGTGAAGTTATGTACTCATAATTATGGTGTTCTTGGTCTTTGATAATTTTAATTTATAATAAACTTTGTTATCTTTGGCTTTTGGTTGTGTCACAATAAGTATTAACGGGTTGGATATTTAATATATTAATTTATACAATATTCATTGCCCATTAGATAATAAATTTTTATATCCATATCTTATATATCAAGTTTTTGATATCAATTTAGATATCCATTATCGGAGACATGTATATATATATATATATATATATTAAAACTTATAAATGTTCTATGTATAATACAAATGAATACATCTCATTATGAATTTGAGTTGGGTTTGATAATATCTATATTATATCAATTATTCATCAAGTAATTTAATTGAAAACAAATTTATATTTATTTAAATGTTTTGTATTTGGCAAGTATAGATTAGATTGTTATATCTATTCATAATCCATTTATAAATATCTTTATGTTATGCATAATCTCCTATTCAAAACTAAATTTGGTATAAGCCAAAGCATAAGAGTGATCATTTTCTATATTTAACAAAGCCTCATCTTAAGCTCCAAACTATTACATTATCATTAAAAAAAATTGAGAGGGTCATGTAAGAGTTAGAGCATCTCCGTCCCTTTTTAATTCCAAGTATATATATTTTTTTTCTTTTTTCCTCCGATCCAAGAAAAGCTCCATTCTCCTATAGGAACCAATATCCCCAAAACCAGTCCACGCAAGAAATAAAACCATCCATCCATTCAACACAAATCCATAGCCCATATGTACTGGACAACAACTGCGCCAGTTTTTTTAGAAACTGACATATGCACATCTTCTTTTTTTTTTTAAAAAAAAGAAATAGCTATATATATGTTTATTTATTTTCATGTATTAGTTTCGAAAAATAAAAAAAATAATACTAAAAAAAGAAGACAGCATCTGTGCTTGTGACGATGTTTTGTATGTGCAATGGGAAGTTTGATCTTGTCGTAGGACAGCCTTCTCCAGTCATGTCAGCACGCACATCAAACACGTCTCTCTTTCATGGGTGTACTGAAAGCTTCAGGACTGAATTGAATGTGATGTGACATGACGCAGTATTGCTTTTTTTTTTTTTTAATTTATTTTTTAAAGTATTACAGTTAATTTAAAATATTACCAAAATAACAGGATTTATAAATTTAAAGAAATAACGCATTTGTTTATGTTGCAATGGAAAAACATGATTTTTATAAACATAATTTTTATAACTGGATGTTGTTTATAATAGCACCAACATTAAAAAATATTAAATGAAAAAAAAAATCTTAAAAAAATATTGCAAATTTTGATTATAACACTACCAATATTTAAAAAAATAATTCAATGAGATAAATTCAATAATACAAGAAAAAATCACTAATGATATGAGGGTCATACCTGCCATATAAAAATCAATTAGAATTTTTTTTTTTCTAATCACAATATATAAAAACTGTCGTGACAAATATAAATTTACTATTTTACAAAAATAAATTTAACTGTATTATTTAACAAGTATCTTTTTAAAAATATGCTAAAAACCAAAAATAGCCATATATTTTACAGTATGTGATGGTTGTGAATTGTGATGCATGCAGGGGTGGCTATTGTACTTGCGGTAGCAGAAGCACCTGCAGCTGCATTTGCAGGAGCGGTTTCCATCGGTGGACTCGGGAAAAGCGTCCATGCAAAACTGAGTTCAACTACTGCAGATATTCTCTAAACTAAGCTCTCCACTAATAGCTCTCGCTTATTTATGAAGTTTTTCGACTCTCCTGTAAGTTTTGCCTCTGGTCTGCTCTGAGGTGTCTGGGTTTTGGTTTTGGCTTCAATACCATTGATTTCTGCTTCAACTGTTTTACAAGATCCTTTTGGCTTAAAACTAAAAGGGTTTAGTATTTATTGATTTAAAAGAAGTTAGTCAAATTAAGCTGCTAGCTTTCCACTGTCATCTCGAACTTGATTTACTACTTGTCCATTGCTTCCATGATCACTGGCTTAGTGTTCGTTATGAATATGCATTTACAGGTAAAGCTGCTAGCATGCATTTCACCATCGATGAACTTGATCAAACTGTTGTGTGTAAAGTAATGGCTTGCCAGAAAAAAACCGATACACAAAAGAATCTGATATAATCCATCAATGAACTTGCTTTGAAACAAATCCTTGCACTTCTCATATATATATGCATACTGCTCCGCTTGCTAATTCCAGAGAGTGTGAAACTTAATGCCCGTTTTTCTGTCTACGTTTCGAGCCAAAAAGCATAATTTCTTGTGTTTTTGGCTTTAACCGTAGTTTTCACCGCGTAGACAAACCTCTCTTGATCTTTTTTTCTTCTTATAATGTGTCCAGCGTCTGTTCTTCGGCTTCAATGGCTCAACTTTCTGATGAGTTCCAAATCTAGCTAGTTAATTCAAATCCATGTGTAAGCCTGTACATGGCCAGTGTAACATGTTGAAGCTACGTTTGGATTTCAACGTAACGATTGTTAATTTACTCTGAAGCTATTGTTTTCTCATAGACTCAGTCACTCAGGAACCATTGTTCAACCTGAGTCAATATTAAAATGATTTTATTTTGAATAAATTAAAAAAACTACAGCAACAATCTTTTAGATTAAAAGTTAAAATTTTTTATTGAAGTTTTTTCATGAATTATACACTGAATTTAACCTTATTAATGTCCAAAACCATTAAAAATAAATTTAGTTTTAGACAAGGTTTGGACTTTTCAAGTTAGACCAGGTTTCATGTTGGTTGTGGGTAGATTATTAGTGTGTTTTTGAGATTATAATAATGGTTGGGGTTAAAGTATTTTTTTTTAGAAATATATTAAGATATTTTTTTTAATTTTTAAAAAATTATTTTTAACATCAGCATATCAAAACGATTTGAAAATATATAAATATTTTTTAAAATTTTAAGGGAACGTGATTTGCACTATATTTTCAAATAAACTTTATGGATGTTTGAGTGTGATGTAACAATTGCTTTTCAAATTGTTTTTTGTTAGAAATACATTAAAATAATTTTTTTAAAATTTTTTTTTGATATTAACACGTAAAAATAATTACAAAACACCAAAAAGTATTAATTTGAAGAAAATAAAAAAATAATTTTTTTAAAATTGTTTTCAGAAATATTTTTAAAATGTAAAAATAAATAGAACGTAAATTATAAAGTTAATCTATCAAATTAAATTGAGGTAATAATTATTATTTAAATTATTTTTTATCTAAGAAAAATATTAAATTAATATCCAACTTATGTTCAAAATGATTCAAAAACCAGCTTGACTGTAGAGGTTCAAAGTTGTTGTTTAAATTTTTATCTAAAAATACCAAGTTAATATATAAAAAAAGGCATTAATTTCACGAAAATCACTTAAAAGAAAAAAGGAGCTTCGATCGTATTATTACCAAATACTACCGTCATAGAACATCTTCCCCTGCAAGCTAAAATCAATACACGTGTCACTACACCAAATACAAACAAGAAAAACCTCCTCCATATTTAAATTCCAACCTCCAAGCAAAAAAAATACCCCCCGAAAATGGCTTCCTCTTCCTCTTCGTCGTCAACTGAGCACACGAAATTCTCCATCTTAGTGAGTCTCTTCAACTGGATTTCAAAGACCAAAACTTCCTCCAGAAAACGCTCCAAATTCCGCAAATTCATCGACACTTTCTGCTCTCCGTCCGATTACTTCTCCGCCGTCCGCTTGATCCTACCTAACCTCGACCGCGAACGCGGCACTTACGGTCTCAAAGAATCTGTCCTCGCCGTTTCCCTCATTGAAGCACTCGGCATGTCCAGGGATTCCCCTGATGCCTTGAAGTTGATTAATTGGCGTAAAGGTGGCGCCAACGCTACCGGTGCCAATGCCGGCAATTTCTCTCTCGTTGCTGCCGAAGTAAGTAATTTAATAAAATTTAACAAAAATATTAGTTATTTTGGATGAAAAATAGTATATATTTTTTTAATTTTGGTTAAATAGGTGTTGCAGCGGAGGCAGGGAACGGTGTCGGGTGGGTTGACGATTGAGGAGCTGAATGGTTTGCTTGATAAATTGGCATCCAGTGAAAATAGGTATTGAAGTTTGATTCTTTTGGTAATTTTGCTAGGGTTTTGATTGTAGTGTTTTAGATTAGGTGTTGTTGGAAGTGAAAATTAGCGGCTGAGTAAGTAGGCATTGCTGGAGTTATGATGATAATTTTGTTTGTGAATACTGTTAGATTAAGTTTCTTGATAGTAGAAGGTAATGATAGTTTTAGTGAATTGTGGGTGTTGAGAGGAGGGAATTACACTAGTTTTTATGTGATCCGGTTTAGCAAATCAATTGCTGGTTGTGCGTGAATTAGAGCATTTGTATCTGCGATAGATTTGATGAACATGAATTGCATTAGACGAAATCAAAGCCTTTGTTTTGTTGGCCCCATTAAATTAGTAGTGGTGATTCTTGAATACTTGTGGCGGGAAACAGATTTTTCCCATAGCAGGTTTCACTTGCTGTTGAGAGTTTTTTTTTTTTCCTGTGGTGTCTTAGGTACTTGAAGTATTGCTATTTGTTATCTTTGATGATTTTATGATCAGGGGTGAGAAAACTGCAGTACTTGCTGCTTTGATAAACAAGACAAATACACAGGAAATGAAGTGGATTATTATGATTATTCTTAAAGGTGATGATTGGTTTAATACTAGTTTTTGAAAATTGTGTTTTGTTTTCAGGTATGTGAGTTTTTTTTGAGCCGTCTTTTTGTAAATATGTTGCAGATTTGAAGTTGGGGATGAGTGAAAAGAGTGTATTTCATGAATTTCACCCAGATGCGGAAGACTTGTTTAATGTTACATGTGACTTGAAATTGGTTTGTGAAAAGCTGAGGGATCGAAATCAAAGGCATAAACGTCAGGTATGTGTTGCTAAACTTTGAAAAAAGTGTCTTGTTCTCACCTTATGTACAGATTACATGTAGGTTATCAATTTGGATTCAAAGACAGTGTGCATTGTGTAAGCATTTTAGGGGATAAGAGAATGTTTTCTATCTCTGGCTATCTGATGATTTTCTTGTGTTTTTGGTCAGTCTTGCAACTATCAGTATATGTTAACGATTAGCACCTTGTGGAATTTTGATTTTTCCTTTATTTTTTTGTTTCAGGATATTGAAGTTGGAAAAGCAGTGCGCCCTCAACTAGCAATGAGAGTTAGTGATGCACATGCTGCATGGAAAAAGGTTTTCTTCCAGCATTTTTTTTTAAATTTTTTTGGATTTCATGAATGTATTTGCAATGTACACATCATTTTTCTTTAATGTATTTTTTTTAAGAACTAGCATCTCATATGCTGTACCTTATTTCTGCAGTTGCATGGGAAGGAAGTGGTGGTGGAATGTAAATTTGATGGTGATCGCATCCAAATACATAAGAATGGTGCGGAAGTACACTATTTCTCAAGGTAAGTCTTTTTAATTTTTTTTTTTTAAAGTTATGTTGGTAATAGATGCTGCTTATACTTTTACATGTAACACTATTATCACCTGCTTATTTTTGCATAAGCCTGTAGTTTCCTGACTCTAAGTAAATGTATCTTTGTAGTTCCTAAAACCTGAACTCAAGGTCTACAATATGTCAATACTTTCCCAAGACTAGCAATTTTTCTTCCATGTGAAGTTTTGCAAAACTCAGATCACTGTGAACTTAATAGTTCTTTAAGCTCTATCATGTTGAGAAATGTCAACTGCACACACTTCTGAGTTTGTTTCGTAGACACTCATGCAGGATACTGGTGCAGGAACTTTCTAGATCACTCTGAATATGCTCATGGAATGTCGGACATTATTGCACAAAATGTTTTGGATGAGAGGTAATCCTATCTCTAGTTATTATTGTCTTCTTTATGTTGGTTTTTTATGTCTTTTTTTTTTAATTTTCTTTTGCTTTGTGTGTCCTACAAGTTGCAAGACACACAGGTAGGCCAAACTATTTTCTAAATGGATGATTTCACTGCAGGCCTTCCTACTCCTCTTCCATGCTTATTAGGATAATGTGTCTGTGTGTGTGTTTGAAGCTACCTTTTGTGTATAAAACTTGCACATATATTTGATATCACTGGCATTATCATTCAAATGCTAGCTAAGTGTTCAAAGATCAACACGACAAGGCAGGACATAGATGCATAATGAATCTTTTTAAGGTGGCATTTGGTATGAGATTAAAAAATATGAGGGTGAATTAATATAGGAGTTATTCCAAGAGCAATTTTAGGGATGTGAAAGTCAGTTTTTAAAGATGTTTGGTATATTCATAAATTGAAGGGTAAAGTGTTAGTGGGAAGAGAGAAAATATTTAAATTACTAGTAATGATTGGTGAGAGACAATTACAAATTAATTTAGTGCGTATTTTGAGACAAAAAAATATTTCTGGAGAATAAATTTTAGCCTCCAAAAACACAAATGTGGGGGTACCTAGTACCTCCTTAATAATTAAAATCCTTTAAAAATTCAACCAAACATGGTTAAATAATACAAAGGTAAAATTTAAACCCCATTTCCCTTGTACCAAATCATTACCCAACAATAGAAAAATTTCAGGACTGCAAGTTTAACATTGTGAAGTTTAGAAATGTTAGATTCTACTAATTTTCTTTCCTCATAACGTTGTAGGTGTATTCTTGATGGTGAAATGCTGGTCTGGGATACATCTTTGAATCGGTTTGCAGAGTTTGGTTCAAATCAAGAAATAGGTTATTTGACACATTGATTGGAATTTTGCCCTTTTTTGCCCTTTTGTTTTGTTGTTTGGGGGGGTGGGGGTGTTTGTTTTCATTTCTGGGAGTAATGATCACTTAGAACTACATATTATCTTTTCACAGCAAAGGCTGCAAGGGATGGGCTTGATAGTGATAGACAGGTTTTTATCTCTTCTTTGTTAGTAATTGTTTTCCTTGTTCCTAAATTAGAAATCAGTGGTTAAGATATAACATGCATGTCTTTTCTCTTGCAGTTATGCTGTATCCTTTTTGTCAGACTTGATTTGAAGTTCAGTCCAGTTTCAGCTTTTCTTTCGCTTTGAGATAACAAAATAGTTGTGAGTAACCACATCGATTTATCATCAAAATCACAACTTAAATAATTTAATGGATTCAGTTTACCTTTACATAATTACCTAGATGTTGCATTTGATATTCTTTATGTTGGAGATACAAGTGTGATTCACCAAACCTTGAAGGAAAGGCATGAGCTGCTCCGTAAAGTTGTCAAGCCAGTGAAGGGTCGTTTAGAGATCTTAGTACCTAATGGGGGTCTTAATGCCCATCGTCTTCCTGGTACACAAATTAACATTGGTATCATTTGTGCATAATTGACGCATTCAATAATCTTCTCATGTGATGTAGACTGTAGCGTATAAATGAAGTTGTTCAAGCTGAAATTGTTTGATTTTTCTAAGTAAATTCAGTGACTTGTTTCCTTGGTAGTCTGTGATCATTGCTGGCACTGACTGTGTTTGCAACTTAGGTAGTGAGTAGAATTTTCTGTAGCAGCTTAGGTAGTAACCTTAGGCATGTGCTGGTTCGGACTGGTTGGGCTGGGTCTATTTGGAGCCCAAAATAAACTAATTAAGTCAAGTTGATTTGACTTATTGGTTTGGTGGGTTTAAATGAATAGGCCTGATGAATGTTTATATATATTATGAATCCAACATGAATAGATTAGATTTCCTCTTTTTTTTTCATTTAATAGTTATAAAATCCGAGTAATGAATTTTTTAAAAAACTTTTATGTATTATGTTTCCGATTGGTTTTTTCTATATTTGAATCCTAATGTCAAGCGTCCTTGGGAGGTTATCAGCCCAAGTCAAGTGGATGCTCAACTCCTAGCTAAAGTACTTGCTAGGTGTATCCCCCCCACCCCCTCTCCAAACACCTACTCAGTTTGGCTTAGTATTATTACTCATGGTTGTTGCTTGTCTGGATATGCAGACTCATTAGGATGTGCAGGATACTGTACTGCTTGGCATTTAAACCCTAAGCTCTAGTATATGTATATAAACTTTTATTATGTGAATGTTTTACGTGATGTCTATTTTTATGGATTATTAGTAATTTTCTCACACTAATCATACAGGGGAACCTTATTGTTCGCTTATTGCATATAACGTGGATGACATTGAGAAGTTTTTTAAGGAAACCATTGAAAACAGGTTGGTATTCTCCTTCATTTAATTAATGTTATAAATCTTCTTCTAATAACACCCACTAAATCTGTTAGGTTGGAGTGGCTGTTACTTAGTGTGGACAGCTTGTGCCTTATTTTTAGTGATATTGAAACTTGGGAGTTGCTAATGTGCTTAAATCCTTCCATGAACTTGTAATATTGTCTCCCGTATCTTCACAAACATGAACTTGCAATGTCCAGCATGTTTGAGAAAAAGTATTTTGGTGTTATTTAATTAGGAGTTCACCATAACATTCTGTGTAACTGAAGGTTGTGGGTGTACAGTGCTTCATAATATAGTCAGGAAGGAAAGGAGAAAGAAATTGAAACAAATCTAGACAAACATGCTTGGAGGGCAAGACTGTATAATTCTTATTTTAGGGAAGCATTTCATAGTACTTTTTCTAAAATTCTCTTCAAACCAAAAGGATTTTGAATATATATATATATATATATATTACCTTTTGAAGGGACAGGATCCCCCCCGACTCCAAAATTTGTTCGTAGAGAGAAACATGTCCATAGCATGTGTATAAATGTGAAACGTTTTTGTTTTTTTCTTTTCTAAGAGTTGTTAATTAAATATTTCTTAATTATTAAATGATGTATGCTCTTAGGGATGAAGGTATTATATTAAAAGACCTTGGTTCCAAATGGGAACCAAGTGATCGGAGTGGAAAGTGGTTGAAACTGAAGCCTGAGTACATTCGTGCTGGTTCTGACTTAGATGTTCTTATCATAGGTCTGTACTCGTTTCTCTTAATTTTAGTTCCTCTAAAGAAATTGAATGCATTTCACTGTTTATGTATTTGTCAATAGGGGGATACTATGGTTCTGGACGTCGTGGAGGAGAGGTTTGTTTGCCATCCTTCTTTCTAATTTTTTTATTCTTTACACTGTTTATCTAGGGAAAAGGAAATATTGAAACCATTTCCTAGTGCAGTGATGGAGGTGTTGAACTGCCACTCGCAGAAAAATGCTGTAGGATAGGATTGTTTCTTCAGCTTCTTTCTTAGGATCCTGTTTGCTATGTGATCTTAATGTTTTGGCCTTAAGAATAAGAATTTTCTTACAAACTGCAGGTGGCTCAATTCTTGTTGGGTCTAGCAGAGCGTCCTGCTTCTAATACATATCCCAGGCGGTAAGTATTTACCCCTTATCGACAATTTTCTGTAAAGATAATTATGTACTAGATGATATTCTATGTAAAATTCAATGCACATGAAGTCACTCTTTTCTTTTGTAGATTTATCTCCTTTTGCAGAGTGGGCAATGGGCTGTCAGATGAGGAGCTGGATACTGTTGTCTCCAAACTAAAGCCTTATTTTAGGTACTTTTGGAATTCTGAGTTTAAAACATGCTTGTATCACTCACTCAAGAGAAGCATTGCAAAGCTGTGGATGGAACTGAAATTGTCTGACAATAGGATTTACTTTCATCATTACTTGCCATATAGTCTTTGTTAGGTAGCATGCATTGTCCATTTTTCTAAAGCAAAGGCCTTGCCTGTGTAGCCTTGGAACCCTCTCATATTTGGAAGTTTTGGTCCATCTTTGAGCATCTTGTTGGTGCTATCATAAAGATATTTACTTGTATCTTTTCACATGTACTTTTTCTCAGGAAGAATGAATACCCAAAGAACTCACCACCAAGTTTTTATCAAGTTACAAATAATTCAAAAGAGAGACCAGATGTGTGGATTGAAAACCCTGACAAGTAAAATTTCTGTTCTGGTTCCTGTTACATTGGATGGAATATGTATTCTACTGATATTAATCTGGCCCATAATACTTTTTTCTTGCTCCTAACTTTTGTAGATCAATTATACTTTCCATTACTAGTGATATTCGGACTATAAGTTCTGAGGTATGTGTAACTTTAGTATTTAAGTTCTTCCTAGTTAAGAATGTCAAATTTGGTTTATTTTCCTTTTTTTGGAGAACATAATGTTTTTGTCCTTTGAAAATCGTGTTATGCTTTCTTGATCATAACTCCAGCTTATACCTGTCTGATCAAGCCTGAACTCAGTTCACTTTCTGATTTCCAGGTGTTTTCTGCCCCGTATAGCTTGAGATTTCCGCGTATTGACAGAGTGAGATATGACAAGCCTTGGCATGAATGTCATGATGTGCAGTGTAAGGATACATAATGTGTTCAGATTTTCCATGCATCACTGGCGCCTTTATAAATTTATTATTTGACCTATTGGACTTGGGTCTAGCTCGCTTAAGTTAGTTTGGTAATTGTTTCCTTTCTCTTACTGCAGCATTTGTAGAGCTAGTACATTCAAGTAATGGTACCACACAAAAAGGAAAAGGGTACGGAGATGTGCAAGATAGCAAACCGACACACATAAAATCCTCTAGGAAAGGAGAGAAAAAGAGTGTTTCTGTTGTTCCATCTCATTTAATTCAGACTGATATTTCTGACATCAAGGGGGAAACTTTGATATTTTCAAATATGATGTTTTGTATCCTTCTTCTGGTTGTTACATGCTTTCATTTCTTTGCCTCTTATGACTGACGCACATTTTGAAATATGATGAAGTAGAAATTCTCTGAACCTTTTCAGTTTGAAAATTTTCACTTTTATGGACTATGCTGCCTTATGGTTTTTAAACCTCCAATGCTCTATTATCAGCTTTTTCCCTTGCTTTTTCCATGTTTGCAACTTTCCTTAACATGTACAGACTTTGTCAACGTGCCTCCATCTAATTCTCTTGAATCCTTGCACAAAATGGTTGCTGAGAATGGGGGAACTTTCTCAATGAATTTAAATAACTCAGTCACCCATTGTATAGCTGCTGAAAGCAAAGGTCTCTCCTCCATCCATTCTCTCTCTCCCTCTCACCACAATCACACACTGTTTGTTTCTCATAAATACCACTTCTTTTGGAGGAGATAAATAATATAGAGGGGTATGTATCAGGGATTAAATATCAAGCAGCAAAGCTTCACGGAGATATTATCCATTATTCATGGGTCTTGGATTGCTGTTTGCAAAAGAAGCTCCTTCCATTGCAGCCAAAGTGAGTCCTGCCTTCATTTAATTCGTTGCTTAGTGGTTTTTATTTTTTTATCCATTTTGATGACAAGCTGTGATGGTAATGCTTTTGACTACACATACTTTTGAAGGTCCTTCCTTTTCCTGTCTGATGGTTCAAAGAAGAAGTTACACGAAGAAATTGATGAATTTTCTGATCCTTACTACTGGGACCTTGATCTTTCAGACATCAAACAGGTAAAACTGTATTCATTTATTATTCTTTTCACCTTTTTGGACACTTGGAGCATTAATTTCTGATCATATTATGTTGATGTATTGGAACTGCTATATAGATACATGGAATTTTGAGAGGATTCAATTTATTTTATTTATTTGATTCTTTCCAGCTTTTGAGCAACATAAATGCATCAGAAGATGCCAAAGCCATAGACGACTTCAAGCAAAAGTACTGTCCAGAGGAAAAATGGTCTCTGTTTCATGGCTGCTGTGTATATTTTCACATTTCAAGAGAGTCTTTGTAAGATTTAATGACTGTTATAACTCCATTAATACATCTTCTTTCCTTTATGTGGTCGAATGCTTTATTATCTGAAGAGTTGTTGACTTGTTTTCTTGCAAATTCACTTTTTCTTGAAGAACACCCGACTGGGAATCCTTGTTAGGACTTGCATTTAGGAGGTTGAAACTTGAAATTTTCATGGGTGGTGGCAAAGTCAGCAATAATATTGCGCATGCCACTCATTTGGTGGTCCTGATTGTACCAGCATCTGATGTGGATTTTGGTTCCCTTGTGAAAAGGTACTCCTAAGTTATCGATTGTTTCCTGCATGATCAAGGGTGTTTGGTAGCTGAAACTGTTGGATAACTTGCACTGTTGGATAACTTGCACTTCCTTTTCACGCTGAATCTTTAACTATAGGTTTGAATGCTATCTAACTTTTTAAAATGGCTAATGTAACTTCATTCATTTTATTTTGGGCCTTTCACTTAAATTCCTTCTAAGTTGGTTTAAAATAAAAATCAATAAAAGGTTTTATTAGTCATTTCAAAAGTCAAGCAGTTGGAATAACAAAATTGATAGTTCTTTTGTTTTTTCTATTTTCGTTTAAATAATATTTTAAGAGTGAGCCTATTGGTAGGGTTGCAGCACAACACATTGTGTTACAAAGGGCATAGCCTTTGCTGCATGAATAAAGAAGTAATTTAAGTGGCAATTTGATGTATTATCATTTTTTATTTGATGTAGCGGGATCTGATTTGCTAGATTTAGGTTGGAATTGAAAGTGATTATATTTCTGGGTACTGATTAAACAGATATACAATGACTTATCTCAGAATGGTTTTTGACAAGTCGAGTTGGATTATTTGTTTTTTAGCTGGTGCATCTTTGCAAATGACCCATAACCCATACTCACATGATATATTGCATATTTCCAAACCAATTCAACATGATTATTGGAAGCATTTGTTGTGCCGCAGCAGATTTCATGGTTTGATCATCTTGTCAGTTTTTTTTGTATTGGAAAGATTCAGATATGTCACCGCTGCTATCTCATTTTGGTTTTAGTGGTGCTTATGTTTTAATTCATTATAGTTCTTAACTTCTTATTACTTAACTCTATTGACTGTTATGGCTGATGAAATTATATAATACAATAGAGTATTGCTAGAAACTTAATCTATGTTGCTGATTATGCAAGTGATTCACACTGTTAAATATTCATGGAGAACTTTCAATTTTTTGTTTTTAAGTAATAATAGATATTCTTTCTACAGTTTCACAACTGCTGAGAAACATTTTCTCCTGAATAAGAGGTTGTATGTGATTGGATCTCAATGGTTGGAGGACTCTTTGGAGAGGGGGCAAAAGTTGCTAGAGGATACATATAACTTGAAACCCTCTGGTTTGGAAGAGTCAAACTGCAAAGAAGTGTAAGTGCATATGTACTTTTGTCTGAATAAATTATAAATATGATATCCTTTTGTCTTATTAAGAAGAAATTCAAACACCTAGTCAGATCATCATACAGCATTTTGTAGTGGTTTGTGAATTGTAAAGTTGGGTGAAAAGTCTTATATGCTTCGGTTGTAATATTCAAACTCAAATCCAAGTAATAAATTTACTGGAAGACTGCCTACATCATTTTTCATAGTTTGCTGGGACAATAACTTCACCATTTACCCATCCTCTCTGGGACTAGTTGCCTATTAATTGTGGGCAGTTGAATCCTAGCTTTGCTCTGACTTACCTGCTGACCATCTTCAGTATGAATTGTTTTTTTTTTTTTAATTCAATTGCATGTAGGCGAGCCATTGTAATTTGTTACTGCTCAACTTTATTCTTTTTTATTTTGGGATTATCATTTTTAACTTGGTGGAAATAGTGATCAAAATGTGGAAATTGTTGTCATGATGGTTTCTGAGATGCTGGTTTATGCTTAGTATTGACAACGATGATAGAATTATTTCTTCCACTTAATATCATAATATATCAGACTTTGGTTGGACCATAACTTGCTAACATTTTCATGCATGCCTCTTCTAAAATTCTTCTATTTTATCTATAAGCAGTGTAACTAACACCGCTCATTCGTGCTGCCTTTTCTTTTCCTCTAGTGTATGTGACCTAGATATGGAAGAAGCAACTCCCATTTTAGATGGTGCAGAAAATGAGAGATTGCCATCAGTTACTGATAGTGAAGCCAAGGAGAAAGGAAGCAAAGCTGCTTTAAAAGATTCAAATAAACTGGTCTCACTTGAAAAGGAGACAACGAGGAAAAGAGGGAGGCCTGCTGGTGGGAGCACAAAAAAAGGAAACATAGGTGCTGGCCAAGCACGAAGAACACGGGCACGAATTGTAAACAAGCCTGCTAAAATATCCATAGAAAAATCAGACGAAAGCTGTTCTCATGATGATACGAGTGATGGAAATGATGAAATTCATGGAGGGGAGCCTGCTGGTGGGATAACAAAGAAACGAAAAACGGGTGCTGGCCTAGCTCGAAGAACACGTGCATGCACCGTAAACAAGCCTGCTAAAATATCTGAAGAAAAGCCAGATGAAAGCTGTTCTAATGATGATAAAAATGAAGAAAACGAAATGAGTGAAAGAAATTATGAAATTCATGGAGGGAGGCCTTCTGGTGGGAGCACAAAGAAGGGAAAAATAGGTGCTGGCCAAGCTCGAAGAACACGGACATGTATAGCAAACAAGCCTGCAAAAATACTTGAAGAGAAATCAGAAGAAAGCTGTTTGCATGATGATAAAATTGAAGAAAACGAAATGAGTGAAGGAAATGAAGAAATTCATGGGCCAGTTAGCAAGTACAATTTGGATATCCAACAAACTAAAATGGTAGAAGATTCAGAATCATCGTGGAGAGGTAAAGCAAAGGAGGAGACTGCTGAAGAGAACAGACATGAAGAGTGGTTAGATAAAGCTCCTGATGTTGAAATGAGCGAAAGGTATCATGACCAGGTGACTGAGAAGCCTGAGAAACTAGAAGTCATGGTCGATCCAGTTCATGCCATCTTAATGGACATGATTCCAAGCCTTGGTATGAAGAAGGGGGAGACCACAAATCCAACATTTGACAATGAAAAGCAAGCTGAAGGTCCCTATGCACAGTCAAGCATCAGTATGAAGAAGGTGGAAAATACAACTCCAATCCTAGATACCGAAAAGCCAGCTGAAAATCCCAGTTTACTGCCAGTGAAGAAGAAAGTCAGCTACAAAGATCTTGCTGCCAAACTGCTCCTGAATTAGCTACTTAAGTGTATTTTGTTGCGTGGTTGCCAATTCTGTATTGTATCTTGCACCTAGGAGCAGTGTAGAAAATCACATTTTAAGCTGCTCGCTTTTAACTTATCACATCCATGATCCATTCCTGGTCCTTTTAAATACCATTTAATTGTATCCATAGAAGTCATTTTCTCTCTCTCTCAAGATGAACACTGCTGTGTGGTATCTTCGATGATTGGACCGGACATGATAGATACTGTTTCAAATGGGTGAATTAGATACTATTTCAAATGGGTGAATTTTGTTCCGGATAATTATTATTTTATCCGATGAATAAAAAAAGACGTGATCAAGACTTTTGTTTTCCTTTCCATTAATTTTTTCCATTTAAAGAACATTTTTTGCCTTCTTTTGTATTTCTTAAATAAATTGAATTATTTTTTTTAAAATAGTGATTGATATTTTTATAATTTTTTTAGTTGCAAGAAACTTCAAAGAAATTAGTTTGATTTCTCATAAATTTTTCTTTTTATCTCATATATTATATGAATTAGTTGTATTTGAATGAAATCTTTATAAAAATAAAAATGATTTTTATTAAAAACAACAATTTTTCCGCTAAAATAAATAAAAATGTTTAAAGGTGCTCAAAATGCTGGCCCAATGTGCAAAAAGCTCTTCGAATCTGTTGGATTCAGGATGGTAACTGAAGACCATGGCAGGGATTCCAAGAAAAAAAATAATATCTGAAGCTTATTTTGATGAAGAGCATACATAGGTATCAAAACGAAAGCCATGCTCGTCGACGGGATATTTGGACATCAAGCAGTGTCCGTTGAGATGCGATGTCTGAGTGTCCAAAAAATCACATTTGGAACGATCTTCCAAAAGCCAAATGGAGATCATCAATCTAGCCACAGTGAGCATTTAGGTCAAACCTGATGAGGTAGTTGGCAAAGGATAGCTTATCTTTTACTATTGTTTTTGTACGTCGATTGTTTTATTATGTTTTAAAATGTATTTTTTTTATAAATTAATTAATTTAAATAAAAACCAACTCTTAAATTTTATAAAAAAAATCCAATAACAAAAAGATAAGATTTAAAAGAAGAAAATAAGATGGCCTGACATAAAATAAAAATAAAAAATAAAAAAATATAATTAGAAAAACATCGAGGTTTTATTTTGAACGTACTATATATTATAAAATTGTTTGACAAGATAATTCTAATTATACTTTAAAAAATCATTAAAAAAGATTGTAATTAATTTGAAATTAACTTTAAATAAAAATTTTAACTAATTACGAATTCATTTAATAATTTTAATATAAATAGAATTATCTCGTTAAAAATTGAAATCCCTGTATTTTTCTAGTGAGTCATTCTTTCTTTTCTCGGAAGACCCAATGCTATTTATAAATCAGTTGTGTTCAAAGTCTTTTATTTTCCTAAAATTTTTATCGAAACTGTGCTAGAAAGGTAAAATATCCAATGATAGGAGAGCCAACACCAGCTGTTTGACACCACAGAAAACAATATCTCAATATCACCATCCATACCCGGCGTGCGTTTCATCTTCATTGAGGAACCCTCTGGCACGCTGCTCTGCCAATTCTGCTTCATATCAAAGTACAAAGAGCCATTTTGATGCTTCCTCTTTTGCAGCTTTGATGGCTTCCCTTTAGATGAGGCAGGCTACAGAAGAAGATAAATATACATAAAGAAATAAGGAACATATAAAAGCTGATCATTCATGCACTCAACTAGAAGCCATTAATTTCACATCAACTCCTTTAAGGAGCTCTAAGAAATGTTAATTTTTATATCTAGTCATGAGTGCAGCCTCAAGTTTGAGCCCAACAGCTATACAATCAAAGAATTTACCAGAAATGTAATCACATTTAGGAGAAAAGGTTTTGGTGGCTTAGACTGAAGATAATTTCCATGGTGATAATTAATGAAGCTTTGGTGGCGCACTGAACAGGCCTGCCCTTGTTTTCTTTCTTACGTTTTCCTTTTGGCTGTTAAATCAAGCAAACTTTTAGCCTACCTGTTTCCTTCCCGTATAGCAGCAACTTCATAGCGGTGAGGAATCAGATATCACCTTCATTTTTTTTTATAGAAAATACAAGAGTATTTTTGGACTCTAGTATGCTAAAAGAAATTCATGGTTTCTATGGGTGAGGACAAATAACTCTATGGAAAGGCCGGAAGAGACATTATCCAGAAAACTCGATGTCATGTCCTGTCTTAAAGAGCCTGACTCAAAAGAGAAAGAAGACTAGACTAAAAGAGCATCGTCTCAATGAATATCTGTACTGGGACTCAGGCTAACATTATTTCTGTAATCTTGTCTGCGTAGAGTTCTCTACGATTTTAAGCACTTGCTGGTCTTGAAAGAAAATGCATCCTGTGGTCCCTGAAAACTCCAAACCACAGCAAACACAAACGCCTATGCAAGTTGCAAGATTTTATGATCTCTCTCCTTGGACAAAACCCTAATATGATCCCAAACTGTGATCTTCATAACTATCATGATTCACATAATCCTCTCCATTTTGATCAAAACCTACATCTTAATTCTCACAACTCTCATTACTTTGATTAACCCCAGATCAAGAACTAGAAGTGGATCCATCAGTTTCAATCACAGACCTCCTTCCAGACCCAGAACCCAATGAAGCAACCCCTAAAGTAGCTGAATTTCTAGAAGCAGGTAAACTAGACAAAAAACCCTTCACTGAAGAAGAATCAGATTGCAAAAAAGTCTCGTTCTGTTTTCTTTTCCTCTACTTTCCCTCCTCATCTTCATCATCCTCCTCATCCAAAATCGAATGCCTGTTAATGGGAGGCTTAAACTGAACAACCCTTTTAGGATTAGCATTTAAAGGTGTGAAACTTGATATGGGTTGCTGTGAAGTTTCAGTTTTTGGCTGTGGAAATGAAGAGAAAAGCTTAACATGGAAGATTTTAAGGTTAGCCCTTTATCCTCTTCTTCCTCTTTGATATTAGCAATTCTATCGTTGTTCTGTTGGGGTTTAACTTGGGTTTTTGAGATGGGTTCTTGATGTTTATGTTCTCGTTTGGGTTGTGAAAGATATATTATATTTTTCTATTAGTGTAAAAATATATTATATTCCTAAAATGGGTAACAAAGTTGTTTGGCATTATTATTATTTTTAAAAAAAAGTAGATAGTTTCCAAAAGATTTTTTTTAAAAAATGGTTACCAAAACAAGTTTTTACTTTAACATATGACTTGGAAGTTTGGTTACGTTTTAGATGTTAGGGAAATAGCGCATATCATACCCGATAATGTCTAGAATATGTAGGGATGCCTCAAACTTCAGATAGGTTTGGAGTGCTTAGGACCAGGATAGGTTTGGATTCGAGACGCTCAAAGGTTAGGGGATCGGGCTCTAAGCATCCAAGGATAGGGTCAGGTTTGAGGTGGCCGGGGGAACGAACCATGATTGGATTGAGTCTAGGCTGGGTCAAGGTTGAGTTTAGGCTTTTGAGGTTGAGATTAGGTTTAGGTCAAGGTTGAGTTTAGATCAGATCTAGGGTGCTCAAAGTCGGGGTTGGTTTTAAGTCCTCGAACAATCACAATCAAAAGATCGAGCCCAAGGTAACTGAAGATCTAGCTGGGTCAGGTTTGAGGTGTCTTGATTGGATGTAAGAGGTTAAGAGTGAGATAATGCTAAGTCCTGAGCACGTAAGAGGTTAAGATCGAGACTAAGATTAAGATTCAATATTGGACCTGTTCTTCATACTTGCCTCTAGATTTTCTCCGGCCACCAGACGACAGATGTTAACAGAGCTTGCAGATTGGTGGCTTGGCTTTGACAAGTACTTTCTGACTCCAAGAATAAAAATAATTGAGAGTGTTGTGTTGGATAGTGAGTAAATCTTCATGGAGATTATCATGCCTCGGGACTCTGTAGGGGTCTTAGAAGTCAAGCGTAGGAGGTTAGGACTGGTAAGCTGGAAGTTGAGATTGGGACTGAGAAAAGGAAATGATACAAATTCTTTTAAGTCTGGATAACATTAGCTATTTAAGTGCATTATTAGAAAAAAACTAAAAAAAATAATAATCAAAACAAACAAGTTTATTAGAAAACAAGAAGAAAAACAAAAAATCAAAATCAAAACGCTACAATTATTTTAATGCTTATATAAAAAGGTTATTGATCCTATAATTAACATGTTTATCTTACGTTCCACCATTTTTTCCCCTTGAAAATAGATTAGTTCTTGATAGTATTGCTTAACAGTATTATTAGTTTAATTGTAAGAAAAACTCTTGTTTTAAATATTAATTTGGTCTTCATTAACTATAAACTAAAATAGATTGTTCTTGATACTATAGCTTAACAATATTTTTTTTTCAATCAATAATTTTTTTTAATATTAGATTTTTTTTATTTAGTTATTATACTCTCATGATATGGATCCCGAGTTTGATAAGTTAATCTAATTTAACGGATTAGCTTAGTTGACTCATGTTTTGTTTTTAATTTTGTTTTTTTTTTAATTTCATCATTTAATATTGATTTGATTGAGAATTAAATTTTATGATTTGCTTTGTTTATTTTTCATCGGGTTATTTTGGTCAATGACCTGAGAATAGTACTTAACGGGTTAACCCGAGTTGACTCGGATTGTTTTGTCTTTTATTTAATTGTTTTTTTAATTTAATTTTATAATTTAATATTAGGTCAGTTAAGAATTGAGCTTTATAATATGTTGTAACTTGTTTTTTATGAGAATATCTTGGTTTCATGATTAAGATCACTGGTTTTGATATTTTAACCCTAGTTAAATCATGTTGTTTTTTTTTTTGTTTTCTTCTAAGAGGTTATTATTGGTCTCATAACCTGGGTCATGTGTCATTCAATGTTGGATTTTTTTTTATTGGATTATCCTCATCTTATGACTCGGGTTACAAGTTTGACGGGTTAATTCAATTGACTTAATTTTCTCTCTTTTTTTTTTCAGTCTCGTCAATTAATATTGTATTTGATTAAGAATTAGGCTTTATGATTTGTTTTGATTTTATTTTCATTAGGTTATCCCGGTTTTATAATTCAAAAATAATGCTTAACAATTAACTTGGATCGACTTGATTTATTTTTATGTTATTTTTTAATTAAGATTTTTATAATTTCATAGTTCAATATTACGCCTGACAAGGACAATTAAAAAATAAACTTTATAATTTGTTTTGACTTTCTGTTTATGTGGTCATCTCAATCTCAAGATCAAAGTCGTGGATATAATAGGTTAACCTGGGTTAAATTAGGTTATTTATTTTTTATTTTTTTATATAAGGTTATCTTTAGTCCGATGACTCAAGTTATGAGTTTGGTGTATTTACTTAGGTTGTTTTTTTTTTATTATTATTATTGATTTTTTAATCTTATTCTTTAATATTGGGTTGGTTGGGGATTGAAATTCGTAATTTGTTTCGATTTGCTTTTTATGGGGTTATCTTGGTCTTATGACTCGGGTTACAAGTTTAACATGTTAATCCAGGTTATTTTTTTAGATCGCTTTTTAATTAAATTTTTTTCAATTTCATCCTTCAAAATTAAGTTGATTGAGAATTAGACTTAATAATTTTTTTTATGTGTTTTTTATAAGGTTATCATAATCTCATAACTCGGGTCATGAATTTGACACATCTCATAACTCGAGTTTTCTTAGGTCAATCTAATGTGTTGTTATTTTAATATTAAAAAAAGATATTATTTTCACGGGATGTATAAATTGTTTTTGAAACAGTAAAATCAACCGAGTTATATCGAGTAAATTCTCACACAATTTTTTTTTCTAAAAAATATGAACATTTGAATATATTTTTTTTTATGTTAAATTAACTTAACCCATGGCGGGAAATCATCTGGAAGAACTATAAAGTGACAACAGCATTATCTTTTCTAAGCACCTTTTTTAATTTTTAACCACTCGCAAATATTCCTGCAGATAAATTTGTTCTTAAGGCATGTGCTAGTGCTCCTCAATATATTCCATCCAGCAAGATGGGCCATTTGTTAAAATTTGAAAATTTAAGCTTTTTGATGAACGATGGCCTCGAGGCCTCCTTTATGTCCTTCGGCCTACGGCCATGAGACAACACTTTCTTTTTCCTCAAAGCTTTCAGATTTTATGTTACAACTTCTAAAAAGCAGAGAATTTATTCTAAAATCCCTTAAGCAAAGTCTGTTTATTCTAAGAAGTTATAATTTATTTATTTATTTAGCTTAAAATACTAGTAATTAAACCGTCAAATGAAATCCAAGTTTAGTGATCATACATGCGTTTTTTTATACGATTTCTACTATTTTAAACCCTTCATCAAGGAAACAAGGAGGAAAAACCTCAATAAAGAGAAAAAAAAATAAAAAAGGAAAAAGAAAATCCATGGTTGCAAAGTGACATCCATTGTGCTTGGATTTGATATTAATCTAGTTACATGCTCATAGGACTTAGGGGATCATTAAGAGCTGCAATGGCTGCTTCAATTCTTATCTTCAATTGATCTTTCTCTTCTTCATCTGCCTGCAAGACAAGTTCGACAAATCGTTTTGTTATTATTATTATTATTATTATGTATATTTTTAATTATACTTCAAACCAAAATCTATCTTATTTTCTTATATACATCAAAAAAATAAATCTTATAGCTGATTTCGATCTTCATTACAAGCATCAACAATCGGTAAAGGAGACTAAACTGATATATTTTTTAAAAAAATTTTCTGTTATTTATATTTTTAGATTATTTTAGTGTATTAATATTAAAAATAATTTTTTAAAAATAAAAAAAAATATTTTAATATAACAAAGCTTGATGTAACAACTAGGCACAGAAATAGATGGGGTTAACTGCTAGTCAAGAAGATAGACAATTCTGTCTTTACCATTACACAGCTAGAATCCAACCATTGAATGATGTAGATGTTATGTTATTATGAGAATATTGTACTCACCAATGCGATAATAATGCTTCCAATAATTGAAATTTCTTGTATAGCTGGACCGGCATCGTGGAGACCCGTTGATAAAGGGTTTGGGTTGAGCCGAGCCGGTAAAAAAACATAATTTATTTTATTTTTATTGAAATTATGTTGTTTTAAATTTTTTAAAAATCCTTAAACCGGCATCTTTTAAGTGGTTTTTTTTAGTAAAAACTTGACATGCTAATTCATAAGTTAATTCTTTCAATCCGCTGCCCGAATCTTGGATTAGGTTCTATGAAAATTTCTTTAATTTTGATATATAAAAAATTAGTAAATAAATAAATAAATATGCCGTAGTTTGTGGAAATCGAGGACAATGGAGTACAGGATAATACCCTAAATCCCGTAGTCCAGTCGTGGAACAGGTTAAAAATTGTCTTAATTAGTGATTGAACACAAATTTCAAAAATAGCAGGTGTTTTAATTTCCAGTTTTAAATGTAATGAACACAAAACAAAGGTGAATAAACAATTCAAAAAAATAAACAGACGACAAAATGTTGATGATACCTAGCTATCCATATCACACATAAATTAATTCAAAACCCTCCCATCTTATTCTTTATAGCATATCCTAATACAATATCATGTAGACCTCATTTTCAACCATTTATGGTGGGGTAGTTTTATAGGAAAGTTTTTATATTATTCCAATTTCTTTTAAAAATTATTAAACAATGTTTTCATGACAAATATTTTTTTAATAAAAAATTCATAAGATTCTAATCTAGTTTTGATTATGTTTTATCTTGGGTGGACTAGGTAATAAAACAACCTAAGTTCTTAACTAGATTAGATCGAGTTAGTTTTTTACTTTGTTTTTCTTTAAATCCAGGACCGATCTAGATCTTAGATTAACTTGCTAGATTGGCTGAATTTTACACCATGCTTTTGCATTGTGCCATGAAGCTATTGTTAGGGAATAAAAAAAGGTTATACAAATATGAAACGGCAAGGGTGATTACTAGAAGGGTCTTTGTTTGTATGCATATCTCATCCTTTTATTATGCCATGAGATTAACGTGCTTTTGCTTCTCCATATTTGAAAATACATTGCATATGGGAAACATTGAATACATTGTATCTGTGATATGGACACCTAGAAAAGCTGAATCTTGTTGTACGTTTTCAGTTTATTTATTGCGGCTCCCATTCATGAACCATTAAAATTTCACTTACAATTTATTTGTTTTTATTGTAAATGTAACGAGTCACTATTATTAAATTTAGATAATATTTTGAAAATGTGGTTGAAATTGTGTTTTTAATAAAAAAAAAATTTATTTTAAATTATTTTGATATAAAAAATAATTTTTTTAAAATAAAAAAATATTATTTTAATACATTTCCGAACAAAAAAATCATTTTGAACTTGGAACTGATATCACACTTTAAAACACAATAAATTTAAAACCTAACTTGGATTTGGTTTTTAAAAAAAGTCATTTGAGAGTTGATATGGTTTATTACTATTATCAAACTTAATCTGATCTAGGACTCGATTGACTCGAAATTTAACTCGGGTCCAGTTTAACCTACTTGATCTGTGATTCAAAACTTGTATTAGGTCAACATATATTGGATGGAGTTTAACAATGATTTTAGTGATCTTTTTATTTATCATTGAGTTTTTTACATTTGATTTAGATCTTATTTGTTTTTGCGTTGTAAAAACATTTTAAAAATAGATTGAAACTTTTTTATTTATTTCAATTTAATTTTTTTAGTATTTTCATATTATTTTGATGAGCTGATGTTAAAACTAATTTTTTTAAATAAAAAAATATTATTTTAATATATTTTCAAATAAAAAAATATTTTAAAAAAGATCAATCATGCTACCAAACATCTCTTTATATAATTCATCTAATAAGACCCATATTTTCAAGTGATCTAGTTTGTGGAGTGGGAAAAAGATCTTCACAAGATCCCACTAATTCCCACAAAAGAATTGTGAAGGGGTTGGATCACTAGAGAGGGAAAAGATTATTTATGCTTGTACATGGTGGAAAATTGATGGGGTCCCCTCATCACTTTGGTGTCACGATTGTTTTTATTCGAATACTCTGGCCTGCACCAATCATGATTGCCCCAAATTATTAATATCCTAATGGTATGATCCCACTTTATTAAAGTGGTCTTATCGGTTTCCAATTATTCATGCCTCACTTTCTTTATGCCACTTCCATCACTTTGCCCTTTGAATACTCGTCTTTTTGATGAGGGGATGCAAACTAAACCACCAGGTATCCTAACCGTTAATATGTTTATTTATTTGTTTGATTTTTCACTCTTTTCTCTTTGTTTTGGTTAGGTATGTGTCTATATATATATATTTATTTATATTTATATAAGCCAAAAGAAGAGGGTGTTCACATCACAGCTAGCACAACTACATCAATATCATGACACCAGCAAACTTTTTACCAAAAATATGATTGATCTTTGCACTCTAGTTTGAAAATAAACTTGATTTTTACGTCTTAATGGGTGGTGGTTTATCTTGAAAGTTGTGGGATTTTATTACCTGAAATATCTTCGCAGCAATCTTTTATCTTAATTAATGAACGTGAACTACTATTTTGATTCTAAATCAACCCATAATTTATCAATTATTAGAAGATATTATAACATCCCCGTGTAGAGTAGTTATATTCATCAATCATGATGGTACATGGTAAAAAACAAGAACTCTTAGTCTTAATGGTTAATTTGTCGTGTTGCAGAAAGCTTATCACTCAAAAGTCTTCAATCTCGTTTGGTTTTAATTAGTGCCATATGTACTGTGACATGTGGAGATGCGTGAATTGATATATATATAGGAGAAAAAATAAATTAATTAAAGAGACTAACCTCAATGAAGACAGTCTTCAAGACTCTCCCTGAGACAGTCGTGATATTTGCTGTAATAATTTTGAGTCCCAATGATTCGAAAACCTCGCAAAGTTTCACCATTGTGTCTGTTCTTTTATTGCATGTCAAGCTCACCAATAATGTATTCTCTCCCATGTAAGCAACCCTTAGCTGCCGCGCAAAATAAATAAAAAAAATCACCCCACCATTTCTACATGCCATATGATGTTAACATCAACAAACGACTATACAAAAAAAAAAAAATCAATGAATCAGCAGTGCCATAAGAGAAGGAGAGACGAAGGGACATACCTCAAGAAGCTCAATAGGAGAAATCTTGGATCCTCCAAAATCACAAAATTGATAATCAATCTTCTTTTTCTTGGATCTCAATAAGACTGGCAACTCTTGGTGGTAATGTACACCAAAACCTCCCTGATTTTTCTTCGATTTCCCAGATTCAAGTTCAAGTAGTTCAGCTTGGATTTTTTTCTCTTGATCATGCAATTCTTGGATGTAGCCAATGGCATCCTTAATTATTGACGCCTTGTCCATCTAGAAGAACAAAATAATCAACTCATGTAGAGTCCAAATCACACTCAATAATTTATCTAAAGATAGAACTTGAAGAAAGAAACAAAATTTGGGAAGTGCTGATGTCATCACCTTACTGATGTTGGGGACCACGGCTCTTAGTGCAAAGAGTCTTTCATTGAGCTTCTTCCTCCTATTCCTTTCTGAAACAATATTCTTAGAGGCTGCCGATGAGGCTGCTCCGTCCGGCGAACTTGAGTCGTAGTACCCTGAAAAGGCCTCATCTATTGCCCAACTGCCTCAAAATAAAAAGAAAAACAAAAAGCCACCTTAGCAAGTTACAAGAAAAACGAAGCAAGAATCCATGCATGGAAAGGGTATGCTCACAGTATACCTATCAAGCTCTTCATTTTGGAGAAACATTTTAGTCTCCCAATAATTTTGGTATTCTTCACCAATATTTTCAATAGGTTCCATGGGTTTTGGAAGGGTGAGCTTATGTTTTTGAGAGAGTGATAGAAGGGGCAAACTATGACTTCCTCAAATGGTGGGTGTTTTTTCCTTTCTTTAGTGTTTGTTTTTGAGAAGCCACAACATGTTTATAGAGGGAGAAGGGGGGAGGAGGAGGTGGAGCCCTCGAGCCACGTGTTGCTACGGTGTCTTATGTTTTGATGCTTCCTGGAAGGACCATAACCGTCCAATAGGATGTGGGCTAGAAGCCGCGGAAGAGCTTGATCGTGTATAAATGCTTAATTACTATTTTCAGTATTAGAAAAGAGAATATGCAAATTCTAATTTGTTTTGGTTGTTGGGTGATGCAACAGCCAATTATATATTCATGATTAAATAAACCCAATTATATATTTATTAACAATAAAAAATTAACTATAACTAAAAAATATTAACTTTTTTTACTGTAGATTGCATCTACAGTTAAAAATTAACTATAATTAAAGGAGATCGGCCTCTTTTACTGTGAATTACACAAAAATTAACTATAATTAAAGGAGATTGGCCTCTTTTACTGTGGATTGCATTGTGCGATCCACAGTGAAAAGACTGATCCTTTATGTATATAATTTTTTGTTTTTTTATTATTAAATTTTTTTTCTATTTAATTATCATATTTTTATGACACGAATATCAGGTTTGATGGGTTAACTAGGTTTAGCGGGTTAACCCAATTTATTTATTTTTTTTCTTTTTTTAATTAGTTTTTTTCTTTTAATTTCATCTTTTAATATCAATTTGATTGAGAAGTAAATTTCATGATTTGTTTTGTTTACTTTTTATTAGATTATTGTGATTTTATAAGGGGACTTTACTGTATCCCTCCTCGAAAAGCACTATTCATTAGAATAGTGCTTTGCTTTGCTTTTTTTTTTTTCAATTAATTTTTTTAATTTTATTCTTTAATATTAATTTTTTTTCTATTTAGTTATCATACTTTTATGACATGCCCTTGCACCCAGACCCATATCTGCTTTTGGGCATGGAGTTGCAACCATACCCATTTAAACTTGGGTTATACAAGTTTAATATTATTATTTATATTAAAAATATTATTATTATTATTATAATGAATATTACTAATATAACAATTAATAAATTTGAAAAAAAATATTATTAATATTGAAAAATAACCATAGATTGGATTTGAAGGGTAAAATTAATAATATTATTAATATTGAAAAATAACCCTAAAAACTTGGGTGTGGTTTGGGTGCAACGCTCATTTTAACTTAATTAGCTTGACAAATTAAGTTATGACCCGTTTAACTTGGTCAAAACTCGATATGATTTTTTTTTCAAATTGTTCTTGTTTTGAATTAAAAAATTGAAACATATGAACCCAGTTCAATCTAAATTAACCCATAACTTTAGTCATGGACAAGATAAAAAAGTCAGACCGAGTGTAATAACTTAGGTTTTGTAATGCTAATGCACGATTCAAGTGACAAGGAAAGCATTTGAGTGCTAAATATATACCAATACAATAAAAAAAAAAAAACATGTATGGTTTAATTGATTTGGATTTAGTTTTTGAATAATACAATAATAATAAAAAAAAACCATGTATGATTTAATTTATTTGATTTAGTTTTTGAATAATACATAGTATGAATCTTTTTTTAATTTTATTTTATGGTAAGAAATTTTCTGGAATTAGTTTTTCTATTTACTTTAGTGTGTGTGTCTCAAAGTTATAATGTTTGTTATTTCATATTAAAATTTTGTGGAGAGGTCATGGAGCCCTTTAAAACATAAAATCTTTTTGATTTGATCCTTGAATGCAGTAGGTAGTTTCATACTAATAGTTACTTGTTAACCCTTCCTAAGGTAACTCATTTTTCTTTTTTACTCATTTCAATTTACCCTAATATTTCTTATAATGGTAAGCCAATAAAATCCTACTTTTGTCTTTGATTTTATGTTGTGATACAAAGTAATTTTTTTTCTATAAATAAATCTGAATTTTTTCATAAACATAACAATTATAGCAATAAAAAAACGTTTAGAGGACATGCTAACTTAGCATAGAAGAATTTGAATGCATACACAAATCTATATAAGATAAAAGAGTACAAGTTAAATTAGATAATAGAATCAGAAAACTTCATGTGAAAAGTATGTTCACTATCTCCAAAACTTACTTGACAAGGTAGACGAGGGTTTTTGGTTTTGTTTTTTATTTTATTTTTCTAATTAGCAATTATAAAAATATTGAACAAAAAAAGAGAGTCAATACAATACATGTTCTCAATCGGGCGGAAGTTAAAGACAATAATAATAATAATAAAAGATAAAATCTTTGATGAGCAAAAACGGTTGCAAATATGAACTCTAAATTCACAAGTTTATTTTCTTTGAAATAATAGTAATGAAGTCTGTCTTTTTAGGAGGTTTACAAAGGAAACAAAATAAAAATTTAAAATTACAAAGGAAAGAAGAAGCATACTATCCAAAATAAATAAAAAATCCAAAAATAAGAAGGAAAATCACAAAAATAGCCAAAATTAAGGGCTTTGATGATATTTTTAATATCTAAAAATCTAATAGTTTACGTAGCAACGCAGTAGCTACTGAAGGAAAAAAAAATCTGGAAACTCATGTAAAAATTTGAATACAATCTAATGGTGGGATAAAAAAAATTATAGTCCTTTTATGTTTTTATTTTGGTCTAGCATAATTAGACCTTCTCTTATACTTAAACTTATTTTATTGGTTTATAAATACATCTGCTAGACTATTCACATAATTTGTGGGCAAATCCTTATCTAGTTATTGTAGATTAACACATGACTCTTTAGAATCACTCGTTATTACAGGCCCGACTACATCACCATCCTTTCTTGGAACTTATTACTTGACTTCTAATCAAATTTCTCCATTTTTGTACATATAACAATATGAACAATATATTTATAAGTGGAAATTCCAGTTTTTTTTCTTATTTGTTGACTTTTTCCAACTAAGTTAATCGGCATGAAGATAATTAGTCATAACAAACTATTTTTTTTAATTCAAATTTTAGTCTTAGTCTTCATTTAGGAAAATGATACACACCTACACATGGATATATTCTTAAAGCTACCCCAACAGCTGAAACAATTTTCTCTCTAATTTATGGAAATAAAGATTCCCTTGTCCATTGTTAAAGCTAGGAAATTCTATGACTTGTTTATTATTAAATCAAGGAAATTTGATGAAGTTATCCTAGTCAGTCGGTTAGAATATAACATAAATTTGTTTTGTTTTTTCATTAATTTAAATTTATAGATTAAGATTGTTTTTAATATAGTATTTCGAATCTTATCATTTTTAAAATTATCTTTAAAGTTTTATTTAATAATTTAAGTTTTTAAGATGGAATATTTCTTTTAACATCCTTATTTTCTTCCCGCTGGAATTATAATTTCCAATCGCCTTTTATTACTCATTTTCTTGAACAAGCAGCTCCAACATGACCTTGTACCCATGCATTATCATGTCATTTTCTTCTTCTGATTTTAAAATTCCATGTACTGTCCAATTCCGAAATCTGTCAAAAATCTCTGTTTCTCATTCGGTAACCAAAGAGAGACATGTCATGTGCTTAATTGCCAAAGGTTTCATCATGCGGGGACCCCAAATTTATAGCAAGCCAGCTCGATTCTCGTCGACGGAGTCACCACAAGTCAGCCTTGCCCAGTACCGAAGAAATAAAGATGCACGAAGAACAGATTATGTAGTTCGGCTCTCGTTGCCAGGGCCCAGGTGGGTATGTTAGTGAAAACTATTTCACATAATCATTGATAGAAATGTATAAAGTTATGCATGGAATTTAAATAATATTAATAGATATTTTATATAAATGCGCAGGAGCTACAAGACTATCGAAACCCACCACCATCCTTGCTTCTGCACTAGGAAAAGAAAGACCCTTCATGTCGAGGCAGTTTCAAGTAGTATGATCGTCATGATTTAAGAAAGAAAAATAAAATCAGAGAGCTTAACAATGAGAAAGATATAGAGAAGAAAATAATCACAGAGCTTCAATTATTTGCTCGATTCTGGAAGGGAGCAGGGATTTTTGTCCATTTTTATGATTCAGAATTGAAAACTGGAACTCATAGACACCAACGGGCAGCCGTTTCCTCTTGGAGGTGGCGGGGCTGGAATCCTTGACTGGAATGATTGTTCAGACTGGGAATCTGGAAAATAAGTTATTTTAATGGATCAATTTATATGCCTAGCTTGTAAAGCACACAATAACCTATAACTCTACCCTATGGTATGGTGGTCAGCTGGTTGTCGATATGCAGTACAGAAAAAAAGTAGGAATCGTTCTGCTGAAGATTTTGTTCTAGCTGTTATCGCATCACTCAAATCAAACCTTAAAAATAGAGATGTCCAATCCTAAATTATTTAGTGGTATATGATTCTAAACTAATCCAAGTGTTATGAGAATTTGTGCGCAAGCACCGGACAAGTTACTAACTACTGACTAAATCTGAAAGGATTTGAAGCTGGTTTCAATAGAAGTTGGGAAATTAATGGGAGAGTGAGTTAGAGTTTAGAAATTCAACATCAAATAATCATAATTAATATTATATACCAAACAAACAAATTCAATTTCCATGGATGACCAGACTATACTCACGCAAGGTTCTTGCTATGACGATGCACTTTGATATTATTTCTCTCTTAGTTTCTATGTTCATCATTTCGTATGAATATCCTAACTATTTCCTAAAGTACAATCTAGCATGACATGTGTCATCACTTGTTTTGACCTCTATTTTCAATATATCTTTTTAAAAATTGAAAAACAATACAAAAATTCTTAGAAATTACATTTTGGAAGCGATTTGCCAAATTTCTGGTCATTTTGTAATTTTTAGACCATTTCGCATGTTGTCTTTGTATTTACAAGTTTTTCAAAAGAAGAATCAGAAGAAAAGAAGAAAATCAATCCAACAAGATTTTTTTTTAGTAAGTAAAATGTAATTGAAAGAACAATAAGGACAAGTTTAGTTTAAAAATAAACTAAAACACTGTAGGAAAAATGGTGAGAATTTCTTGACAGATTGTTGGCTTGGAAATGTTCCTCTAAACTCAATTTCCTTGGTTATTTGCCCTCATAAATTCATGTATATTTATTGAATTTGGAGGACGTTTTATGACCATTTTGTGTAGAGCAAAAACAAAACGTTGGAGCATCTTTTCTTTAGTTGTTATGATGTATGGAAATTATGAAGTCGGCTCCTCAAATGGTTAGACTTAAGTTGGTGAATGCTCGATAATATATATATATATATATATATATATATATATATGATTCAATGGCCTTTCCTTGTTAATTGAAAGTTTCAGCGTAAGATTATTCCTATGTTGGCTTATGGTATTATGTGGAGGGAGGGTTTAAGGATGATTTAATGGATTGAGAATTTGTTTTTTTTGTTAGAGAATAATATAAATTATATCTTAGGACCTTGCATCTAACAGTTTAAGCTATTGGATTGAAATAATTATTTGACATGGTATCAGAGCTTTGATGACCAAGCGGTCATGAGATCAAATCTCAAGATCTTTATTTATTAAAAAAATTAAGTACAATGTAATGTGGGCTTATACAAGTTTTAAGCTCAAATGACTTTTATTTGAGAGGATGTATTAAAGAATAATATAAATTATATCTTGGACCTCACTTAACGGTATAAATTATTGGGTTGTGATTATTTTTTAATAATTTTTAAAATAATCCTTCATCAACTTGCACCATGGTTAAAATCAATTGAACATAATTTTGTATTTTCGAATATGGATTTAGTTAGAGGTTTAAATGGTATTATGAATTGGTCAAATAAGTAAGTTTTAATTATTTATTCATTAATTTTTCTTTTTCAGTTTTGTATATATAGTTGTGTTTTCTTTTTCATGTTAGTTCGCCATGGCAATAGCATCAATCAATGAAATTCCTCAATTACTATATAAAACAAAACAATAGAAAATTTTACTTTTCTCTTCCCTTCTTCCCCCCCAAAACGTGTACACAAGTCAATTAGATATCTTTAAAGTTAATTTTACTTATTATTTAATTGGCTCTTAAATAGGCATTCCCACTACCATGAATCTAAACCCAATTGGGGCTAATGCTTTGCTAGAATTCAAGAATTGAATGATGATTTTTTTTACTTCAAAACCACCCATGATTCATGAATTTATTTCTTAATTTGTACATAAAATTAGATGAAACAAATAAAAAATTTATACAATAAAGATGAAACTAAAGATAAACTAACATAACATTAAAGTAAAAATACAATAAAAATTAAGTATATCAAATACCTCCAAACATCTTGTTTGTCCTCCAAAAATTAAGGATCAAGTGTACATGTTAAAAGTTAATATTTTTCACATATTGTAATTGTTGTGTTATTGTAGCACTTTGATATCTACGCCACTGCCACTCAAGTCTTGACATTAATGAGACTTGCATGTTAGGCAGCAATTAAAAACTGGCACATCCAGCAAAAAGCACGCGTCGCTTCCTGTCTTGAATCCTCTACTGTAAAGACGACTTGACATAAATCTGCAGAGTCTTGTATGAATCAGAAATTATAGAGGACCCTGTAAATTTAAAGCAAGTAACAAAATTGCAGATTGTCACAGGATAGTTGCTGACTCTAGTCTTGGTTGTAATCTCGTTTTTATTTATTTATTGGCTTTTCGTCTGTTTTTGTTTTTCATTATGCTTTGCTCCTTGGTCTCTGTTTCCTCCGGTCCTGATTCTCCAAGGCGTTTCCAATGTATCTTTCGATTATAAAAAAGAAAAGAAAAGAAAAGATGGATGGATGTTCCTGTTTGTCTGTGGTCTGTGGTCAAGGCTTACTTTTATTAATTTCCCAAACTAATTATAGAACTATAGATATCAAGTTGTAGTTTAGGATGCAAGTGGAGTAGACGACATAAGTACACAGTAATTTCACTGTACTTATGTCGTCTACTCCACGTGCATGATCGGATGTCGCCATGATCATACTCATGGTTGCATTTTGAAACCTGTGGCAATTAATACGTTAAATGGCCACCCACTTTGATTTCCAGATGAGAAACAGATTAATTACCGTTTACATAATTTTAGACGGATCAGTACTGAATGGACAGTAGAAAAAAAAAAAAACTCCTATTAATGCATGCACGTGTAAAAGGGCATGTGTGCGCTGTTCATGACCATGAGAAATACAAGACCATTGACAACGTGTGATTCCTGCTAGAGCTAAGCATGCCTGAAGACAAATCATGGGATAAAAAAAAAATTAACTTGTCAAATAGCCAAAAAATAAAAAAAGTCTCTATTTGTTAGAGAATAACTTGTCAAGAGAACAAGTTTTTAACCTTCACTTTCCAACTTAGAAAATAAGGAATTAATTTGTTCATGAATGTGGGGGATAATATGGACCAAGTTCACGACTGCATGCCTGTCTGAAGGGGCACGCGCGTGCTGTTCATGAAAATGAGAAATGGAAGACCGTTGACAACGTGTGATTTCGGCTAGAGGAAGCGGACTGACTTGGCTAGAACGAAATTAAATTATAGATCTTTTTTTAATGTTGGGATATACAAAATGAGGAATAGAAGACCACCCATCTTAATTATTTTATTTACATACTATTTCTCAGCATTGGGATTTTGTTATAGCGTAGTTAAAGTGTTAAATCCCACTTTTAATTAATGCCGTGGTGTTTGGTTTATTCATTCTTTATAAATTATCTTAGATTTATTTATTTCTATTCATGAATAACAAATACCAATTGTAGTTAGGGCATGGTTGAAACCTAAGCATGAATGTTCTATTAAATTCATGAATTCTTTTTTTTGGATGATTTTGAGTTCTCTTTTACATGCTTAAGGCTTAATCATCTAATTACCATATAATTACCCATATCAACATGTATTTAGATTGCGGTGGATTTAAATAGTCATTTTAATCAAATATCTCTATCCTTTTATTTTCTAAAAAGTAACCAAACACTATTTAAAAAAAAAAAAACAATCCACCATGTAGCAACATCCATATAAAATTCTCGATCTTTGATGGAGCTAATCGTTTCTGTAAAACATTCACTTCGTATCAAAACAATAACAAACAATTTTATTTTTGAAGGTCTAGATTGCTTCACATCCAATCCAACGATCTAGATCTGATCAATTTGAAATTTGATCTACAGTCTTGATTTCCTGACTCGGTGATCAAGTGGGATGCTCCTATTGCATCCCTGTGAACTTGCTTACAGGGAACGGTTGAGATGATGGGAGGTTTGGATCTAACAGTTTTGGTTGTTTCTGGGTAGCGATCTGGTGTGGATGAGGCAAGTATACAGTTCTGGATATACGGCTGGAGGGTCTCTGAAGCTGGATCTAACGGTTGTGACGTTTTTTGGTATTTTTTATTTCTTAAAAAACCAATCAATATGTTAGGAAAAAAAAAAAAACATGAATAGTATTTCATAGTTCTTAACATTAATATTACTTTTTATATATATACTTTCACCACGCGCACACAGCATGAAACACGGACCATTTGAAGAAAATTTTCATTGGCTATCATGTTGTGTTGAATAAAAAAAAACTTTTGTATTATTAATTTTTGTTTTGTTATATATAAGGGTAAAATTAAAAATTTAAATCATTATTTAAAAATAAAAAAATTCGTGAAAAATTAATTTTAATATTTTTAATTACTATTAACCTGATAAACTTGATTTTAACTGAAAATAACAATTTTAATCAAAACAAATTTACTTTTTATCCTAGCCAACACAGTTTGACATGTATCAACAAAAAAGAGTTAATTTTGACCAAAAAATAAAAGCTCGGACATGAAATGACATTAAACTTCTTTTTTTTAACCCTTATTGATATAAATTAACTTATATTGATATGATGGATTATATTTTAATTAAAAATAATGGTTTTGATATGAAATTGACTAGAATCCATTTTTTTACTTAGTTCGACTTAGTTTGATTTACATTGATCCAATAAACCTTGTTTGGATAGAAAAAATATAGTTGATATAAGAGAAATATATTTTTAAAATTTTGAAGTTTTTTTAATGTTTTAAATTTTTTTAATAAAAATAAAAATAAAACAAGATCTAAAAAACAATCATGCAGAATCAAAATTGAGCTATTACACACATACATGCATTAAAAGAGTCATATTTTTGCTAGTGTCAAGTCAATTCTGATCTGTCTAAAATTATGTAAAGGGTACTTCTGTTTCTCATTGGAAATCAAAGTAGGTGGCATATTAATGGCTACGGGTTTCAAAATGCAAGCTTTAATTAACTGATGCAGAAGAAAGGCAGATACACCATATTTTCGTCTTCAGAAAATAAAACGAATTCAGAAATTATACAGGACTCTGTAGATTTATATCAAGTCGATCTCAAGACTGAAAGATAGATTTTACCGTAATTATTATATCATTAATAATAGGTAAGCAATATATATATATATATATATATATATATAGTAATGTTATTAAAAAAAGAGGATTTTTCAGTGTGTTATTTTGAAAAAAACGACAAGATTCAAGGATATAAATATTTTCTGAATCATTCAGATTTTTTAAAATAAAAATATATAAATTTCAGAATATTAATCAATTTAAATTTTAAAAATAAATATATTTGTTTCTTGAATTTAAAGCTTTTTTAAATTATCTATTACCTTAAATCATTTATATATATTTTTATAAATATACTGATTTTATCATTAGATAATCTTTAAGTTCTTCGATTGAGATTGTTTTTGCAGATACTCAAGTTTTTATCATAAATTTTGAGTTCCTTAGATTAAAAGAAAAAAGAAGAAGAAGAAGCAAGCATCTGAACATATTAGTTACTTCTATTGTAAACACTAAATAATTTTTTATTTATATATTTTAGATTTTGAAACATTATCATCAAGATGATTTAGTTAAGGTTTACTTTTAGGGTTATTAACCTATTGATTACTAACTTATTTTAAAGTTCACTTTATAAAAACTAGAAGAATTATTTATTTATTTTAATGTGGGATTTGAAACCTTTTAATATATATACTTTATGTTCACAAGAAAAAAGTTATGTTTTTTCAATGTGGGATAAAAAAAATCTTTTTAGTTTAAATACTTCAATTTAAAAGAATAAGATGTTATCTTTCCAATATGGGATAAAAAATATTTTAAAATAATTTTTTAAACTTAATTGTTTACAACATGTATAACATATATCCACATGTATTATTTCCTAATTTTTTTCATATAAAATATTAAAATCTCAAATATTTTTTTTTAATTTTTTCAGGGTTGACCTGAGTCAACCCATGTAACCTAAGACCCAGTCCATTGGTCGGGTTAACCCCCATGCCAGGTTTGATAATTATGGTTGCTATGAAAATATAACTTTAAAGAATGCAATTAAAAATAAATAAAGTGACATGACCGGTTAAAAATCTAAAAATAAAAAATATTGAGTTTTTGTTATGTGTTTAATTTCTTAAGTGATTTTTCTGGTTCATCTATATATGGTTTTGTTTTTATCTTTTCCATAGATAAACTATGTTTTTGAAAATAAAAATATTTATTTTTAGATGATATTCTTAATATGTGTAGCCTTACATATTATTTATTTTTTCTTTTTATTTTATTCAATCAATTTAATGTTCTATTTTTCAAGATTCAATATATTGATTTACAATTCTCTCTCGATTTTTCAAGTTTTGTTTCTAGGTATTATTAATTATTTTTATGGATTTATTAACGCACATAATTCTTAGTTTATTTAATTACATGAGTGTGTAAATTTTTTTCATTTATTATATTTTTTGAACTATCAAAATACTTTGACAAAACCTGCATAAATAATATTTTATAAAAAATAAAATTATTTAGCCCGTGGCAAAACCCCGAGACACTTAAATCACATATAATCTTAAAGCTTGTTTTGTGTTTTTTAATAATGGTCCGAAGATGTTTTGTACCTTTTTTAATGGGCATGAGATATTTTTGGGCCTTCACATATATATGTTTTTTTTTTAAATGATATTAATAAATCCAACCCAACAAAGAAATAACCGAGAAAAAAAAACCCATATATCCCAATCAAGCAAAGAGAAAAATAAGAAACATGGTTGAACAAAACAAAATCCAAACTCTCCTCTTTAAGGAACGTTTTATAAGTATTTTCAAAATTTTAATAATGAAATGTAAATAACATTTATATACATGGACAATTTTACCATTGAAAATAAATAGGAGAATGGGAGAGATTTTACTTTTCCGACGGGTATCTTTCATGCAATGGATAAATTACACATGTGATCCCTCGAGTTTTACATTCTTACATTTTAAACCTTGCACACAACTCTATCCCATCACAACCCTTGCTCATATATGGTCCCTTCATCCTCTACCACTTAGAAGTGTACACATGGCAGATAAGATATCATCATTCAGTGCATCAATATATAATTGAAACAAAGAGATTGTATCCTAGATGACAAAATCCGCATCAATATATGCGGCCTAAATAGTCTCCATTTTTCATTTTCGTGAACAAATTGAGCATAAATATCATGTAACGAACAAAAAAATAAAAATAAAATAAACATTGACCCACGCAAAGCACAATATCACAAGAGGACTTATTCATCATGCTGGGTCATTTTCTTGATTTCTTGATACATAGTTTTACCTTTGCCTATTATTTTTTTATATATAATAATATAATTGGTCGTCGTCGAGGATAGCAAAGGCAAGCAGCGGCACTTGTTTCATGAATCGTTGTTGTCCAACAGTCCAAGTAAGGTCCATCTTCGCTTTCCGTCATCCACCCTGGGACCCCTTGCCCTAACCCACGTCCTGCAATTCAAATCGCAAGTACCTCCATTTTTCTACAGCGTCAAATCCCATCACCTTGTAGAACAAGGTTGATCAACAACGTACACGTGTCAACAACCCACTTGAATGTGGCTGGAAATGACGAGCTCGTGGATGACGTGAACCAACAGCTGGAAGGGATGAGCCCTGGTTTGGCAAGGGTTGGGAAGAGATTGAATGTGTTCCGTGTTGTGAGGACAACATACATTATATATTTGTGTGTGCGTGTGAAGTGTAAACTATTGATTTCATCACATAAACTAAAATAAAATTGATATCCATAAGTGATATATATATCATTCGTGTCATCCTAAAATCTTATGATATTTATATATAGTTTTAATTCTTTATGAAATACGAAAGTTTAATGGTTATTAAAATAGGTAAATGAGGAATACTTAAAGACTAACTGTGGCCTTATAATTATTGTGTAATTCGTAGTAATTGCAAAATATTAAGTAAATAATTATTTGGCTTGCTTTCGCTTTTTTCAAGGATCAAACATTAATTTCTACACATCAATAGTTCATGTATATATATATCATTGAATTTTACAGAAGGATGGTGACAAAACTACAGGAATATGCAATAAGACATGCATTAATTACATCATCTGTATTTTGCTAATTTCGTGGAAGAAACGTTAGCGAATTGAGTTGTTCAAATATTTCATTAATTGTCTAGTTGATGGTGATGTCAGAAAATCTTCAGTGATCTCGTTTCACACATGTATTTCCATGTTCGTTCTTAAAAAAAGATAAGAAAAAAAGATGATTTCTTTCATAGGATGAGTAGGCTTGAAAACGATAGATCGCATTCGTGTTCAGTGAAGGTGTCTTGGGAAGTCAATTATGTAAATTCATTTCCTAGAAATGAAATTTGTTGTTGTTTCGTATCCAAATTATTTAGACTAGTTTTTTAATTAATTTACAAGTTTTAAAATTAATATTTATATAAATTTTTAATAATTTTAAAATTTGAACTAATAATTTTTAAAATATAAATATAATATTTCACTAATAAAGCTATCCACTTTTCAATCTTCAGATGATTTTAAAATCTAACCTCTTGAGATTTGTGGGCTTTGATGATAATGTTCTAGTTTTTCTCGTGATGTCAATGATTGCTTTTATATAAATATGTCACCCTCTTACGTCACTCAATTAAAATCACCATCATTTACTTTTCAACAAAGCTGTCGATTCCTATCTCGCAAAGTAAAGCTAGCTAGTGGCTAGTGCTGCAGCTTGGTCTATACCTTTGAATTCCTGCTGCATGATTTTGTGCACTTTTCACCCAGCTGTTTATTCCTTTTTCGTAAATTATTGCTAGCTAGTTAGTGCTGCTCCTCGGCCTTTTTCTTTATTTGACCTTGTATTGCTGTCATGAATCGATTCCGTGAGTGTGTTGCAAGTTAATGTGTTTATGGATAGGATAAATAAAATAAAATTTATGAAAAAACATTCAATACATCAAACACATAATTATTAAAATTATAATACCGTATCTAAGAATTTTTTCACTAAAAAAACTACTTTTTTAGATAAAGCTCAATAACTGATATAGATTACTCTCTTACAAGTTGATATCAAGGTCAGGGTGAGGTTGCAACTAAGATTTAAAGATAAGTGGGCAAATAACTTTTTTTCAAAAAAATATACGAAGAGCTAATATTTAAAGATAAATAAAAGAGTTAATTTTAACCGTTAAATATTAAAGAATTATCTTAACTTAAAATATTTAAATTATTAGATATGATTCTGAATAATAATTTTACATAACTCTTTATTATAATCTCTTTAAGTAAATTTTTTTTAAATTTGCAACTTGTATAAATTCATCATTATTTTGTATTTAATTTTATTAATTAGAATGAGATGGTGAAATTTAAATTTATGACTGTTTGATTATTAAGATTTTAATATTATATTAAAAATTTATATCAATTCAAAAATTTAAATTGTTATGTGAAGTTAATTAATTCTATGTTTCTCTAACATTAAAGATGTTTAAATAAATATTTTGAAAATGTAAGATGAACAATTCCTCCATCTCTTCTATATAACTCTGCCCTTGATCGAGCTTCTAAGTTCTAACTATGAAAAATTACACGTAATGAAATAATGTTTAAAAAATCTAAACTATTTATAAAAACTTCACTTTTTTTTATCTTTATACATTTGAACTACTAAAATTAAAGCTAAAATAAATATTTTGAAAATGCAAGGTGGACAATTCCATCGTCTCCTCTATGTAACTCTGCCAATTTACACGGAATGAGGTAATATTTCAAAAATCTAAATTATCAAGTTATGAATCATCGTATTTATGAAAACACGTTTTTATTGTTAAACTAGTTTACATGGTCACGTTAGGCTACTGCTCGAATCAAAAAAAAATTAATGTAAAAAAAAGAGAACAAACTATAAAAAAACAATTTGATATTATTATTAAACTAGTTTCAATGATTCAATTTTAATACTTTTAGATTAGAAAGGAAATGTCTAGACATGACCCCATCGACTTAAAAAATCTTAAAACAACATGAATAATCGATAAAATATATGGTTTGATTTTAAAAAATAAATCAAGATAATATTTTTTTTAATATTAAGATGTTGATATATTGAATTGACTCGGGTTTTACAGCTTAATCCATAAAATTCATGATCCGAGTGATGAGCTCTACTTGATCTAAGAATTTTGTTTTTTCTAAACAATTTTTATTTAATTATACGATAATAAAAATAGATGCTTATAAAATCAAATACAAACTAAATATTAAGATATTTATTTGAAACTACCATAATTTTATAGAAAAAAATTAAAATAATTTATAAATTCAAAATCAAGCAAAAGCAAATGTTGAAAGAAGAATAAAAAAGAGAAAATAAAGATGAAAATGAAAGGAAAGGGGGAGGGGGGGTGGATGAAAAAAGAAACTGCTTCTTTCAATGCTCCCATCTCTTTTAGATATATTAGATAATGGAGACATATTACACTCACGCACGCATCCAAAGAGGTATCAATTGGCCTTTGATTTTATGCTGCTCGCCTTTGATTCAACCGTCCACGCCTGTTGGTGCGGTACATTTTGGAAAATCGTGGCCGAAGACTCCATACTTGACTCATGGTGGAGGCTATATCGTGGTGGGTCTCTTGTCAGAAAGTCCACTCAGAATTTATATCTATTACTATGTTGATGACTTCTGTGTTGATGGCTTACTCCCTGTTCTATTATACGCCCTCTCCATTAGAGAACTCAAAAACACTTGATTTGTTCTTT
Source organism: Populus davidiana (assembly GCA_030145905.1). NCBI lineage: Eukaryota > Viridiplantae > Streptophyta > Magnoliopsida > Malpighiales > Salicaceae > Populus > Populus davidiana. The sequence continues at coordinate 5,181,044 of CM057806.1, forward strand.
TTGGTCGTGTCAATTGAGGTAGTGTTTGTGGGTATCCCTTTCGTTTTATTTTTCTTACAAAGTATCTTTTTTTAAAAAAATCATCAAATGTAATTTAGAAAAAGGATAACTGGGTGTAATTTTTCAAAATATAAAATGTTACAATTTATTTTGTTATAATTTTTCCAAGTTTAGTGATAGAAATATTTATATTTTATTTAATATTGTTAGAGAAACAATTCCATACTAAATAAATACAAGAGAATCAATTAATATAAAAAATAAAGAGCAAGACATCCAAGATTTAAGATTTGAGTCTTTGGCATGGAACTCAATCTCAATTATCAAAATCAATAAATATTAATGAAATTGAGCTATTTTATGTTCTTAAAAAGAATGGAGAAATAGGGTTTACAATATTCATATCCAATTTATTCAATGAATTATTGCCGATTAAATTCATAAAGGAATCATTTATAGAATTGACATGAGGATTGTGAGGCTAACATTAGATTCGTCTGCCATGCGAATACATGACTACCTCCCATCAAGTTCTTTCGTAAGGCCAAAGATGAAGTGGAGACTTGCGAGGCTAACATTACATTTACATCGTGAAAGTAAGAATTATGAGTACATTGAAAGAAAATGGACACAAAATTGGGCGGAAACCGTAAAGAACTTTCTTCACTAATAAAAAAAGACTGTAACTTTTCTGTCTTGACAATGTTAAAACACTATTTTTTTTATTCTTTCACTAATCAACTTGAGACCTCTGTTTTCTCGTAAAGGCAATGGCTGTGGATGGTTAAAAGTGTGCCTTTTTGAAAGAAAAACTAAATAGGTGGATATGTTCTGGGTCGGATTAAATTTTTTTCAACGCTAATAAAAATAGATATTCAAGTGATAATAATTCAAAACAACCCATATTAAATTAATTAAAACACGATCTAAGATATAAGATCAAAAAAACCTATAAAATAAAAATAAAGAAAAATTATAAAGTTCAAGGTCAATAACCTAATTTTAAAGATGAAAACAAAAAGAGTTTCAAAAGGGTGACATAGTAGAAAAAATTAAACTGACCGGCCACTCGTGACATGAGAAAAAAATTAGACTTTCAAAAGAAAGACCTAGAAAAAAAACCAAAGTTAAATAAAAAAATATTGAGTAAGAAAATGCAAGCTAACCCGTGTTAATTTGATTAACCCGCACTCGAGATAACCAAATAGAAAAAAAAAAAAAAGGTGAAAAAATCACATAGCTCAAGGGCCCATAATTTAATGTCAAAGTATGAAATTGTTAAAAAAAATCAATTTTATAAAAAAAAACCGAGGAAAAAAATATGGGACAACCATGGTTAGCTTAACTAACTTATTACCTAAGATATGATATCGTGACAACTCAACAAAAAGAAAACCATGAAAAAAGAAGAAGTTAAGGGTATAATAACCAAATGTCAAATGATGAATTTAAAAAAAAAAATCAATTTTCAATAAAGGACTGCCTTGTTGGAAGACAACCATGAAAAAATAACAAAGTAAAATATCTAACTATAAAAGAATTTAATACCTATAGAATACAAACCAAACATGGTATAAAAGAATGAAAGAAAATAATTAGGGGGCTAAATTGGAAAACAAAAAAACTAAGAAAAAAAATTATTGAAACAATAAGGACCAAAATTGGATAAAAAAAACTAAATGAAATTAAATTTAAGGGACAAAATTGACAAAAAAGATAAATCAAGACAATGATAAGAATATAGTAATAAAAAGAATAAGGACCAAAAATAAATTTAAAAAATACAATAAAATTAAAAGGGATGAAATTGTAAAAGAAAAAAAAATGAAGAGAAGTATAAAGCAAAGAAATAGAGCATCTAAACATAGAGGGATCAAATCGTATAAAAAAAATTCAAATTGAATAAAATAACAAAGGATGAAATTGAAAAAAAAATCCACATTTCAAAAGGCATCAAAAGCAAAATAAATAGTAATTAAAAGGAGGACCAAAATCAATAAGATTACTAACCGGAAGACAATTAATTTTTTTTGAAGTTCAAACATGTTTTTCTAGGAAATGAGAGAGAAAAAAGAGAAGAAAGAAAAAACTCTACCGCAGTCCAACCGGACCTCCCTCGTGAGAACAGGCCACGCTGTTATAAATAGGACAACACACGCCTCCTAACACCGCGACAAAGGAGGACTTTAGCCGCTGCATGATCACTCATACACCACTTGAATGGCACGAAGGCCATGACGCATTGATATGTGCATCGCACGAGTCTATAACTTTTTTTAAATAATATTTAAAACTTAAAATTTTTAAGCCGTCGCTGACAAAGTTTAAAAATAACAACAAAAACAAACAAAAAAAATACCAAAACACTCCCGCAAATAGCCTTTGTTGTTTTGGATAATCACTGAGGGAATCGCAAATAGCCTTTGTTGTTTTGGATAATCATCGAGGGAATTGCAAATAGCCTTTGTTTTTTCAAATTGTAAGGTTAATTCCATCATTTTACCATTTTAAGAAAGGAAAAGACAGAGAAGCCCCTCTATACATGCATATATATATATATATATATGTTTTTCTCTTTTAAGGATATGATTGTAACTCTACTATTTTTTTTTTTAAAAGACAAAAGTGCCTCTCATCCAAATAATTTTTTATACTTTTAAGGGCAAAATAATCATTACATTATAAAATAAACATGTCCGTACCATTTTGGACGATCGATTTAGGGTTTAGACTCATCCGCATTAAAAGAATAAAAGAAGAATAAAACATGACTAACCCAATAAAAAACTCGAGTTAATTTTTTTTATCTATTTTACCTAAGTTTGACTTGAACAAAACTAAAGTCTTTAACTCTTTATTTTTAGCGGTGAATCCAAGTTGAACTATATCATTCTTATTTGTTACCTGGGCCTTTCTTTAAAGACACTCTAGTTCATTTAATTTTTGCAAACAAGCAACTCCAACTACTTATTAAACAAAAATATTAAACATTAATAGCACAATCTCAATTACAAATACTGACAACCTGTCATTCTCTGCTCCAGGACATGGTAAAATTAAGAAACAAATTATGAAAACCCCAAAAGTTGTCTTCCATCCATGGAGAATTAATCACATATTTCATCTTTGTTTTCTTGATATTTTCTTAATGTAATTAATTTTTTAAAAAATTATATAATTGTTTAAATTTCTGATTCTAGACATATATGCTTTTAGATTATTTTTTTTCAAATTTATCATTAAATGATAACATGTGGCCATGTCGCCAGATATTTTAGATAAAGTTGACAAATGTTAAAATGTTGATTGATTTGAAGAAACATCATCGAAAAAATAAATGTGAGATGTGAAATTTGAAAAGGAAAAAATAAATTCTCAATATATTAACAAAATTCTAGTTCACCATCATTTTCTTTCAAATCACCTACACTTTCCTTGCAACCAAACACAAAGAATCCAAATTTTTGGTGGCTCACTCCTTGTATTCCTCAATCTCTCTCTATGTTTCTTTTACGAATCATTAAAACAGTATGATTAAGTAGAGTAATTATAAAAATCCTGCTACAAAATGACCGGATGCATGAACCTATATATAAAAGCAAAACAGCAGCTACAAGACTAATCTTGTTTCTAAAAATAATGACATATAAATTGTTTAAAAACATATATTTTTTTTTAAAAAAAGATTTATGACCGAATCAATTATATATAATAAAAAAATTGTGATCAATATGATATGCATATTTTTGCATTTCAAAAACACTTTTAAAAAAAATTAAAATTTTTGTATTTACTTTAAATTAATTTTTTAATGTGTTTTTAAATCATTTTGATATAGTAATTTCAAAAATAATTTTTAATAAATAAAAAAAATATTATTTTAATATATTTCTAAATAAAAAATACTTTAAAAAACAACCCTTATCATACTCTAAACACTCTTAATTGCGGCTGTACATTTCAGTAACAAATTGATTGGTTGTATATTTAAGCTGAGTCACGAAACATTTTCAACTAAAATTTTAGTCAGAGGTTTGGTTGGAAGGGGAAAGGGACGCAGGCGAAAAACAATAAAGATAGAAAACTGGACCCTATTTGAAATCCAAGATTCCCTTAATATGTTACTTTCAAAGCAAGAAGATTTTGGTGAAGTCCCCAAGCTAGAATACCCTATCAAATGGGGTTTCGGTGACCATTGACTAACAGGATAATTGATTTCTTGAAAATAAACAGTGTTTCTCAGAAGCTACATTTTGTCAATGGTCGTCTTCTAGTTCTCATCTTCATGAAAAAGCCCCAAAATGTATACATGCATGCATGCATTGACAGGTGTTGTCATTTTCTTTTGATTTTAAATGCCATTTACGATTCCATGATCCCGCAATGATCTTTGAATCTTTCAAAGATTATATGTCTCATGATATTGACAAGTTTTCAGTTATAGGTGCAGAGTAAACTCATCTTTGCCAATGGTTTAGCTGCATCAAAAGCAGTAACTGTGAGGAATAAGTATTCAGTCATTTTCAAAACTACATTCTTACAACGTTCTGTGCGACGACTTTTCGATTTTGATGAAGGGCCTCCTGCTTTAAGACTTGGCTGCTTTTATGCTATGAACCTTGAGAACAACAAGCTGTCCTGGTGGAAATAATGTTAAGAGAATTTATGTTACGACAATATTGTAATTGTAAAATATACTAAAACGGATTAGTGTTTTACTGTGGACTGTACTGTGCAGTCCACAGTAAAACACTGATCCTTATGCATTAGGTTTTTTTTTTTTTTAAGTTGTGTTATTTTTTAATTCTTTTTTATGAATTTCAGGATTATTTTTTTTGCTTCTTATTTTGTTTTAACAAAACAAATTTTGTTTAATTTACTTTATTAATGTTTAATTTTTTTTATTTAGTTATTAAACTTTCATAAAATGTTTTTTAAGTTTAACGGGTTAACCTGATTTGACAAGTTAATTCATAATTTATTTTTTGCTTTTTTTTATCATTTTTTTTTGTTTAGTCTGTTAATATTAAATTTCTTTTTATTTAGTTATCTGACTTTCATGACACATATCCTGAGTTTCACAGGTGAACCCAGTTAATTCTAGGTTAACACGTCAATTTTTATTTTTTTTTATTTTCATAATTTTTTTTGGTTAATTTAGTTTGTTAATGTTAATTTTTTTTATTTAGTTATCAGACTTTCATGACACAGATCCTGAGTTTAACGGGTTAACATGATTTGATGAGTTAACCCAAATTTTTTCTATTTAATTATTTTTTTTCATTTAGTTTAGTTTGTTAACGTTCACTTTTTTTATTTAGTTATCAGACATTCACGACAAGGATCCCGGGTTTAATGGGTTAGCCTGGTTTGACGAGTTAACCTGAATTTTTTTTTTTTTGCTTTTTTTTTTATTTTTTTTTTCATTTAGTTTAATTTGTTAATGTTAAATTTCTTTCAATTTATTTTTTTTACTTCATAGAGGTTTTTTTTTTAATTAATTTTATTTAATTAATACTAAATTTTTTTCTATGTAGTTCTCGGCTGATGCCTTTAGTTTTTTTTTTTTTTTTTTTTGTTTTTTATGCCTTTGACTATGGACTGCACAGTGCAGTCCACAATAAAAAGGCTGATGCCTTTTGTTTTTTTTTTTTAATTAATTTTTTTTGTTTAATTTAAATTGTTAATGTTAATTTTTTTTCTATTTAGTTATCAAACTTTCATAACATGGATTCCGGGTTTGACGGGTTAACCTGGTTTGACGAGTTAGTTTGGTTAATTCTGGGTTAACCCATTAATTTTTTTTTTCCTGCTTAGTTATCAAACTTTTCCGACGCGAATCTAAGGTTTGACGGGTTAACCTGGTTTGAAGGGTTAACCCAGTTAATTCATATTTTTTTTCTTTTTTTTTATTAGTTTTTTTTCCTATTGGTTTTTTTTCTTTGTTTTTTTGTTTTTAATTAATCTATTTAATTATCACATTTTTATCGTACGACCTTGCAACCAGACCCACGTCCAATGCTATTGGGTATGATATTGCAGCCAAACCCACTTAAATTTGAGTCATGCAAGTTTAATGTTATTATTAATATTATAGATATTACTATTGGGTTAGACGTTGCAACCAAACCTAAAACTCTTGGGTATAACTTTGTAGAAAGACTTAACACTTTTAGATCTTAGCTTTTTTTTAAAATGTAAAAAATAATTGACCTGACAGCATCGCGCGGGTCATTTAACTAGTATAATACTAAGACGACATGCCTGGTTGTTTACTTTCAACTTTCAAGCACACAGGTAGTGGTAAGTATTTCATGTTGAAAGAAACAAGAAAAATAAATTAAGTGCTGATATGAAGATCGATATACAATGCATCAAACAAGATTTTTAGCTTAGTGCATGCATCGTCCCAATCACAGACAGCTCCTCAACAACTAGCATATAAGCCGATGACTCGGGTTGTGATTTTTTTTTTTTTTATAGTAATCGAGAAGATGACTCGGGTTGTGATGAGTGCCTAATCATCACTTTGCCTGCTTCCCGAGCAAAAAACTATACTTCAAATTAACTTAGCGAGTTTATTTAATGGAAAATACTTTATTAAAAATTATTTGAAAATTTTTTCCATGTTTGTTTATTTTTATAAAAATTAGTAAAAGAAAAACAGTTTTTACTCCAAAGAAAAATTGTTTTTATTTTTAGTAGAAAATACTTTGTAGAAGTTGTAGAAAATTCAGAAATATCTTGTTATTTGTTGATTATATTAAATCTGGTTCTTAATATATTTTTTTAATTTCATCCATTATAATTTGATTTAATTTTATTTTTATATAAATTTTGATCCTAATTCTTTTTATAAACTTAAAAAAATTAAAAATTAAAAAGTTATTTTTTAGCTTATTTTTCATGATATTATCAAATATCAAGAAATAATTTGTTTTTCAAAAAATTATTTTAAGAAAAAACTACTGTTTTTTAAAAAAATTATTTTCTAACAAAGAAACACACATGATTAAATATCAATTCGCTGGATGGAGGTTGTGCATGTTTCAATGAGCAGAAACTTTTATACAAGGAGATCATGTAAGCCGTTAAATATCTCACGTAGACATTAATTTAGAGGTGAGCATATAAAAGATATATTTATAATCCATCAAACTAAGCTTTTAAATTGAAAATGATATTGTTCATCATTATATATAAGCTTTTGTACATATATGTCAAATAAAAATACATAAGAACATGCATCTTATATCGAAACACGTGCACCTTAAAATCAAAATACTGTCAATGCACGCACACCATGCACTTCATAATTATCCTGGACCATCTTCTTGATTTCCCCAATACCTAACTCGTGTCCATTTAGCGATCATGTGAACGTCTTCTGTTTCTCACGTACGTTTGAACCAAAAAGTCCTTAATGGCAACAAGTTTCAAATGCAGGGATCCCAAATTTATAAGAAGCCACCTGTATGATCCTCTTCCATGGAGACATCGGGGAGGGGGAACAGTATTAGTTTTGCTTCAGTATCCATAGCTTTGTTAGAACGAAATGCAAGACTTTTTCTAGCCACCCACGTACAGTACAGGATAGCCGCAACGTGCATCCTGCTATTTCATATTATTGGAGAAGATATTTATTTAGTTTTTATAATTTTATATATATATATATATTTTTTTTTTTTTGCATTCTAGTCTTTATTTGTTCATTATAGCTACTGGTATAAATGATTCATTTCAATTTATAAATATGAGATTGGAGGAAAATAATTATTCGTATTGAAGTTATATATGTGATGAGAAATGTTTTCAAGAGTAAAAAGATGTGGGGATATATTAGTGGAATTTTTATAATACCTAGAAATACTAATGCTGGTTATGCTGCATGCTTTGATAAATACATGAGATGTAAACAATACAAAAAAAATTATTACTTGAATTAATAATTACATTTGATCATTCCACAGGTGTCAGGTACATAGTTAGAGAATAAGTGATTGTAAAATTCGTACTTATTTAAAAATTCAACTCAACAAGAAAAATAAATAATTATAAAATTAAAATATTAAAAATTAAAAGCATTTAAAATATATTTGAAAATTTAAATTTTTTTGAGACGATATTAAAAAAGTAAAAAAACGATGTAAATATATATCAAAACTGTATTTTTTACTATTTTTCTGAAAATTTATTAAAAATATAATTAAAAAATTGAATAGCAACAAATATAATAATTACTTTTATCAAGTCATCCATTTAACTCACTAAATTATCGAAAGAGGAGAGTCGTGGGGTTTCCATTGTATCCGGCGCGACTTAGATTCAGTCTATCCACATTTGCTTAGGTGGTGTTGTATGCCTTTGAAAATGGTGACCCAAAGATTTCACAATTGGAAAGTGATGCTCACTGACTTGACTCGTGGTGGTTGCACAAACGTCCATTGGACATTTATGTCTTCGAACATCTCTTACCATTCCCTCTTCGGTAGACACTAGATCGGCCTGTGCAATGCTGCGGTCTCTCATTTTTATTTTATTTTTTGACATCAAAACCGGTGTTCTAGTGATGTAAATGTTTATATATATATATATATATAAAGACACTCCAGTATAAAATAAAACGAACAATAGATGAAATGACAGAAAAAATTAACAATGTAAAAAAATAAAAAATTAATTTGATTTGAGCTTATCCGGGTTTAACATGCAAAATCTATGACTTAGTGATGATATCATGATAATTTTACTGAAAACAAACTAAAAAAAGTTATAAAACTTAATTATTAAATAATTTTATTGAATTTTTTTATGCCAATCGTTTTATTTTAATTGGTAATGGTTGAGTTCAGCTATTGAAAAATAGATATTAGGTTTATAATGAATATTTAATCACTAAAAGTTTAATTAATATTTATGAAATTAATTTTTTTTTATATAAAAAAGAGATAACGATGGGTTTAGGATTTTTTTGACTGTGTGGATTAAAGCAAAGTTATTTATAAATATTTTTAGTTTTAGCTTTGCAAAATGAGAAGCTAACTTGTTGAAATCATTGAAAAAAACAGGACACAAAATTGGAATGAAAAATAACTTGGAGGAGTTTATGCAACAACAAAACATTAATTAATGGGGTTCAGTTGGATAGTGTGGGTTTTGTTTTTTATTATTAATGTGGATGTTCAGGTAAGTTGGAATATACCTTGATTAATTTTACTAGTTTTGAAGTTAATAATTATATAAATTTTTATTAATTATTATATTAATAATTATAGAATTTAAATATAAAATCATAGGAGAACAAACCTCGTGATTCTAACTTTTTATTATTGTATCACGTAATAAATAGTTAGTATAGTGTAGTCTTATTTACGTTGTTGCTTGTCCATGGAAACCTGAAAGATTCTTTGACTAACAAAAAGACAAACTTTTCTCTATCTTAAACTATGTGTTAAATCCATAATTTTCAAATGCTTTCTGTAAATAAAGTGATCGATTCTGTTTTCACATGCCTAGTTAATTCCCTACGTCGACCTTTGCGTGGAAAGAAAACGTTTTTCGATTGAAGTTGAACCAAGAAATCAGCTTGTGCACGTCCATGGAGGAGGAAGAAACAAGAAGCTAAGCAGTGACGGGTTGAAGGGGTGCAAATGGTTAATTTGTTTGACAGTCAAAAACTTTTTCAACTGAGAGAAACTAAACAATAATTGTACAATATCGATCAATCACAGTAGCCAATCAGTTATTCTGGAAAAGGCACAGCTCCTGCCTGATACCAAAAAAGAAAAAAGAAAAAAGAAAAAAAAAAGAACAACTCATGGATAGGGTTGTACTTAGATTTTAGCATTCCAACACAAGGCTTTAGGGAAATTGTTCTTCGATTTGCCATTATTTAGATGCTCATCATAGGATTATATGTGGATCTAAGAGCATCTACAGCCCTTTGAATTTTTATCTTCAGATGCTCTTTCTCTTCTTCATCTACCTGCAAGACACAAAACTGCTGTCAACTTTCATGATCACGACGAAGTTTGAATATATAACTTCTTGGCACAATTTCAATTGTGCTATAAGAAAATATTTTCTTTGAACAATTTATGTCAATATTTAATTTTTTAAATGAATAACTATCTACTCTCAAGATCACTGGCCCCATTTTACTTTCTGTGGGAAAGCTCTTTCTTGTTTTCTTAAAATCAAAACCACAACTTTTTCAACCTTTTACTTTATAAATTATAATTTGGCACCATATGAGTTTTTTCCAGTACTTGAAGTATGTTATCCACCACACAATATTGGTGTCACTTGAATTGAAATGATGGAGGTGAGGAAGAAGAAACGATGCTGACCTCTATCAAGACAGTCTTCTTGACCATCCCTGAGAGAGTTGTGATATTTGCTGTGATAATTTTCAGCTTCAAAGGTTCAAAAGCCTCACAAATCCTAATCATCGCGTCTGTTGTTTTACTACATGTCAAGCTCACGAACAGAGTTTTCTCTCCCATGGAAGTGACACTAAGCTGAAAAACAACACCAAACAGTGTACCATAAGTAACACACAATTAAACTTGATACGAATCATTTGAGGTGCAATTAGCGGGATGATATCTACTCTTTGATCTTCTGTAGGCTGGCAAAGGAAGCGGAGTGGATTTTAGAAACTTACTCCTCTAATGCTATGAGCTTGTTAAGAGATCTAGTGGAAGACCATGGAGAGTGCAGAATGAATTCAAATCTATTTTCAATTACATTAGAGGGTAAAGTCACTCTCAGAGATGTTCCAAGGGAGGAAAATGATTTAGCTCATAGCTTAGCAAGAGAAAGCATAGGAAGGCAAGATAGGATGTCTCCAGGTTGTCATCTCTGCTTTTTTGTTAGCACTAGTCATTTTCTTGTTGGCTTGTGCTTGTTTTAATGCACAATCATCACCACAAAAAATAAAATAAAATAAAGAAAGAAGGAAATTGTGGGATATTTATTTTGCAAGGTCGAGAGAATCACTTACTTCATGAACTTGAATAGGACAAGTACTTCTGGCCAGCCAGTGATCATAAATCTGGTCATATCTTGTTCTCTTTGATCTTAACAAGACTGGCAGCTCATCCTCAATGTCATAAGTATGATTTTTCTCCAATCTCCTGGATTCAAGTTCCCTTATATCAGCTTGGAGTCTCCTCTCTTGTTCTTGCAAATCTTGGATATACTTAATAGCATCTTTGATTACAGAAGCCTTATCCAGCTAAATGTTGCAAACCCAGAAAGAAAAGAATATTAATAACCTTTCAAATCATACAAACGAAGTAATAGACATTGGAATTATTGATCAATAAACGTCGGGTCAAATCTTATATATATATATGATTAGTGAAATACTTTGCTGATTTTGGGGACAGCTTCTCTAAGTGCCAAGAGCTTGTCACTAAGCTTCTGCCTCCTGCTCCTCTCTGAAACAATATTTTTGGATGCTATTGTCTGAGTATTTCCATCCGGTGAGCTTGAATCATAGTACCCGACATTAAATTGCTGATTCATTTCCCAACTGTATCAAAATTAAACTACTTCTTTAAGTTGAAAACTCTGTAGTGAAAAACTGATAAACTTAACAGAAACTACAAAATAAGTAAAGAGTTCGAACGTCAAAAGCAAGAATCAACGTGAGAAAGGGTACCTATAATCAAGGTCTTCATTCCAAAACCTGTTAGTCTCCCAGTAGTTTTGGTACTCCAAATGATTGTCGATAATTTCCATGGAAAGGTGGGGCTGTGTTGAAGGACAGAGAGAGAGAGAGAGAGAGAGAGAGCTCAATGAATCTTGCTTGTGATGTAGAGTGTGTTTTGCTTGCACACCCATGCAGGGTTTGTGAGCTTTCTTTATATAGACAGCGTGAGCTATCCCCGGGGATTCAAAGAGTAATATAAAATTATTTTTGTAATTCGTTAAATTATTTTTTTTAATATGACGTTAGAGTTTTGATAAAGAAATTTTTATACTGTCGTGAGTTGGAATCTTATAACCTCCTCTAACTATGCTTTCTAAGTAATTAATAATAACTATTCTTGGATGTTTTAAGCCTACAAAACTTGAATCGGATTACGATGACAAGTTAAGAATGACCAGAAGAGGAAGGGGAAAAAAAGTCTTTAAGAAAACGAAAAAGAAGAACACTGAGAAATGTGCTGTCCACAAATATTTCAGGGGCTATTTTCTGCCTGTCTTCCACGTATTGGAAAAAAGTCCCCACATCCAACTGTTTGCAGCTCTTGTGCCTCTGAAACCACTTATTATACAATATTTATTTTTATTTATTTTTTCAGCGTGATAAAAGATATTGAGCAGTGCCATGGCAAGATCATTGTGCTAGCTTGACTCTTGTGATTATCTAACATGCAGTGGTCGTCTAGCTAGCTAGCTAGCTAGCTAGGAGCAAGACAACTGTCCATGGTGTCTTAGTTTCAACAAGAACATCTTTCGTTGCAAGGAATTAAGTTGTACATTATAATCACACAGGTCGTGAAAGAAAGAGTTGCTACCATTGAAAATAATCAATTTTCTAGTTGTGGGCACAGATCAAAACATTCCTTGGCATAGGCCACCTGTTGTAATTAGTTGAGATCTAGTTTATCATCTATATATATGTATGAATGAGATGTATAAATATAATTGAAGTCAAATAATGTATTTTTTATTATTTTTATTGGATTTTTAATTCCATTTCTAATTGAAATAAAATCTTAAGAAATAAAAATCCAAATATTCTATTTTTTGGTATTAATATAAAATGAAATCATATATGGCTCTTCATTTAAGAAAAACAATTAGAATGAAAGAGAGTGTGAGAGGAAATAAGAGAAAGGAAGTGAGAAGGAAGGATTTTTGAGGTTAGAACTAATCTTAGATAAAATCTGAACGAGTAACAAAATTATTGATGAAATATTCTGTCCTTAATTTGAATTCTATTTTACAAGGATTTCGGTTAAAAGGGAAATAAAAATTTGAAATTATTTTTCAAGTTGTTTAAAATATATTTGTGACATAATTATTGTTGGAAATTGGAATTTCTTTTTAAATTAATGCTATAATTTATATAATTAGAGTTCCGTCGCTAATTATACCTGCATTTAGCGACGGAATCACTCATTTTCGCTGTAATTAAACCTTTTTCGATGATAACGACACCTGTGGCTCTTGTTCAAATGAAAGGAACTGGTAATAAAAACGAAGAAAAACGAAAAACGAAAAACAAAGAGAGAGCCTAATAAATACACATGAATATCTGGCTAAGGAACCAATTAGCCAGCAAAGAACTGATTCGGTAGCATACAGACAAACACAAAAGTTAGAAGCAAACAACATTATCAAAAAGTACTTAATGTAATGGAACTACACACAGTAGGAATGTGGCCTATAATTCCCGGTCCGTTCAACTTTCCTTCCATACTCCACTGCTTAATAGGGATGCTTGATTAAGCAGTCTGCTTAATTAAACACTACTGCTTAATTAAGCAGTCTGGTTTGTCTGGTGCTCACACACTTGGCAAGCCATAAGCTTGTGGTTCCTGCGTTTTGGAACTGTACAAATTAATTACCAGTCGAGTCTTTGTTTTGAAAATGAGAGGCAAAATAGCTTTGACAATTTGTAATTTCGGCCACAGCAGGAAGACTAGTCATTCAAAAAGCAATATCTGATAAATGCAATGCATGCATAGGCTTACCTGGAGACGTCAAACTAATAGAAAACGCGTTTTCAAGAATATTAATGAGCACAAACAAGCAGGCACATTCGAGTCTTAGAAAATAAGAGATGGGTAATATGAGTTGTGATTGGGATTCCATCAAATTGTGTTTTTAAAAATTTTTGAATTTTTTTAAAATAATAATATATTTTTTAATTATCTTGATATATTAATGTTAAAAATAAATTTTAAAAAATAAAAAATATATTATTTTTAAATAAAAAATAATTTTTATGGCACTCTCAAGCATGCCTCAATAGAACCAAAGAGAGGAATTTGAGGAAATAAGTGAAATTAATTGAGAGAGAAGGGATTTTGAGGTTATAAAGAGATACCTTTCACAGGAGGAAAATTTTCTTCAGAAGGGAGGAAGCTAAATCCAAGACAAAATTTGAATTAGTTACGGAATTAATGATGAAATATTTAATCTGTAGTTTAAATTCTTTTTTACGAGAATTTTTGTCAAAGGAAAAGTAAAATTTTGAAAATAAATTACAAAATTTAAAAATATTTATGACATATAACTACGGATAGAGATTATTTTTAAAAAATAATTAAAAAATATTTTTTTCAAGTTATTTAAAACATTCCTGACAAGATTACTTACTAAAATTAGTCTCTTTATTTTTGTAATTAGCAATGAAATTTATTACGTCAGAGTTTCATCACTAATTCAATCCATATTTAATGAACAGATTATTTCCATCACTAATATCTGTCTGTAATTCCTGATCATTATAATAGCGGTGGTCCTAGTCAGTTTTCAGTGGCCTAGCCTGGCTCCACCACTAGATGTTTCGACCGTGTTTATTACTGTATTTTAAAAATATTTAAAAATATTTTAATTTTTTTTAAAATTAATATGTTTTTAAAATTTTCAAATCATTTTAATATAATAATTTAAAAAATAATTTTTAAAAAATAAAAAAAATATTATTGATATATTTTTCTGAGTGAAAAATTCTTTTAAAAACAATAACAACTACATTCCCAAACACACTCATCTAATTTACTAAAAAAAAGTGATCGAAACAAAATAACAGAAAAATATATTAAAACCCAATATATATATATATATATATATGAAATAGGAAAACAAATTGGAATATAACATGAACTGGCCAAGGAACCAATTAGCCAGCAAAGAACAGACTCACGAGCATCTACACAAAACAAAAACTAGAAGCAAACAAGATATTCAAAACCCACCATACACTGCGGCCTATTAATTCCTCGGTCAACTGTTATTAATTCCTCGGTCAACTGTTCTTCTGTATTCTAGTTAGCTAATTAAAGCAAATATACACTACTGCATGCTTTGTCTGGTGCCTATGGGCATGGAGGAGATCACACACACACACTTGGCTAGTTACAAAATTGGGGTCCTGCATTTTGAAATTCTGGCCAATAAGGAACAAGGATGTCATTCTCTTTGGGTACTGACTGTGATTGTTTCTTTTTTTTTTTTTAATCGAAAAGCATCTTTGAGATTTTTTTATTTTAAATTAATTTTTTATATTTTTAAATCGTTTTAATGTGTTGAAATTAAAAATAAATTTTAAAAATAAAAAAATATATTTTTTTTATATATTTTTTTTTAAACATTACTTTTAAAAATAATTAGTATTATAATTTTAAATACTAATTAACTCAATGAGATATAGAAGAGCCTCGAATAATTTTTGCCGGGTCACAAAAGAAAATGGCAAAGTCAAGAAAATGACCCCCTGATAGTGAAGCCCTTGTTCGGTTTTATGTTGTATAGGGACTGTACAAATATTGGCTCTGGGGGGTCAGATTCACATGTGAAACTCGAGATCTAAGTTTGATCGGGACAAGGTTTTTAATTGTACTAGGTAGAATATTGACTTGGTAAAATTTCGTTAATTTCTAGGTTTTTAATAATGTATTTGACCTGGATCAACCGGTTTTTATTAATTAATATCTTATTTAATTTAATTAGAAATTAAATCAAATCAAGTTTTCAATCAAGTTAACAGTGAGAATAAAAACATTATTTTAATAATAACGGTTATTCCAAGTTAATTTGATGATTTATAGATTGATTTAATTATCCAGAATCTTCTTCAGATTAATTTCTAAGTTGTGTAACAATTTATGATGAAATTTCAGCGATACTAATAGGAAGTGAAACATTATGGCAAGGAAAAGTTTGATTCAGCGGGAGAAGAAGAGGCAAAAATTGAAACAAAAATATCATTTGATTCGTCGATCCTCAAAAAAAGAAATAAGCAAAGTTCTGTCGTTGAGTGATAAATGGGAAATTCATGGAAAGTTACAATCCCCACCGCGAAATAGTGCACCAACAAGTCTTCACCGACGTTGTTTTTTGACTGGAAGACCAAGAGCTAATTATCGAGACTTTGGGCTATCCGGACACATACTTCGTGCAAAGGTTCATGCATGTTTGTTGCCGGGGGCAACAAGATCAAGTTGGTAAAGATTTCAATTTTTCTTTCATTTTTCTAGTCATTTCCACGATCATCGATCATACAGGAGCCTCTTTACCATTCTGTATAAGTGTGCTATTCTATTTGTACAGATATGGTAGAGGGGCGCATTCAATCCTTGTTTGTCCATTAGTTCTAAAATTAGAACTAATTTTAGATAAAATCTAAATGAGTAACAAAATTATTGATGAAATATTCTATCCCTAATTTGATTTCATTTTTACAAGGATTTCGGTTAAAAGGGAAATAAAAATTTAAAATTAGTTTGCAAGTTGTTTAAAATATATCTGTGACATAATTATTGATGGAAATTAGAATTATATTTTAAATTAATGCTATAATTTATATCATTAGAGTTCCGTCGCTAATTATACCTGCATTTAGCGACGGAATCACTAATTTTCGCTGTAATTCAATCTTTTTCAATGATAACGATACCTGTGGCTCTTGACCAGATGAAAGGAACTGAAAATAAAAACAAAGAAAAACGAAAAACAAAGAGAGAACCCAATAAATACACACGAATATCTGGCTAAGGAACCAATTAGCCAGCAAGAACTAATTTGGTAGCATACAGACAAAACGGAAGGTAGAATCAAACAACATTTTCAAAAAATACTTAATGTAATGGAACTATACTAGAAATGAGGCTTATATCAAGAATCATCTCAACTCAATAGCTTAAATTATTAGGTAAGTTTTTAGGATATGATTTATATTATTCTTTAACAAAGTAAAAGTCTTTTGGGTTTGAAACTTGCACATGTTCATTTTACCCTAAGCTTAATTTTTATTAAATAAATAGAAATGATGAGATTCAAACTCATGATAATTTAATCATTAAAGCTTTAATACTATGTCAAAGAATCATTTAAATCCAATAACTTAAATTGTGAGGTAAAATTTTAAAATATAATTTATATTATTCTCTAACAGCCTATAATTCCTGTTCAACTTTCCTTCCATACTCTAGTCAGCTAATTAAACACTACTGCTTAATGGTGATGCTTGATTAAGTGTGTGTTTGTATTTGAGGTGGAGATTGAGGTTTAAGTGTGGAATCCATTAAAAAGCAAGAAAAAACAAGAAAAAATAGTTTTTTGTGGTTGAGGTTTGTGCATAAATGGGTTGTACCCAACCACAACCTCAACCACAAAAGCAAAAACAAACACCGTCTAAGCAGTCTGCTTTGTCTGGTGCTCACACACTTGGCTAGCAATAAGCTTGGGGTCCCTGCGTTTTGGATTTGTACAAATTAAGTGCGTATATGTTATTCTCTTTGGTTACTAAATGAGAAACAGAAGAGCCTTAAATCTACACAATTTCGGCCAGATCTCATAAAAAAATGGCAAAGGCAAGAAAATAACAGTGAAGCCCAAGTTTGCTGTATGGGGAGTGGGAAGGTACAACTATGGGTTAAAATCATATTCATTATATCTTATCTAACAAGTTCATTATCTTAAGTTAATTCATAATTAAATTAAACAAGTTATTAACTTGATTAAATCTAAATTAATCTCTTTGGATTTTTAATAATATAGATGATTTGATTAAACTCGATTTAAACTCAATTAAATCAATGCCAAGAAAAAAACAATGAGTGAAATATTCTCGATTTAATAAAATTAGTTGATCCAAATTAACTAAATAAAAAACCCACAAATTGATCGAGCAACCCAATGACACAGGATCTTTCTGAGCTGGTCTCCAATCTAACAATTATGATAAAAATCCGTTGTTTTGGATAGGATAAGATGCTAATTAGCAGTCGAGTCTTTGTTTTGAAAATGAGAAACAAAATAGCTTTGACAATTTGTAATTTCGGCCACAGCAGGAAGACAAGTCATTCAAAAATTGACTTGTTAACAAAGCAATCTCTGATACATGCAATGCATGCATGCATAGATTACCTCTGGAGACATCAAACTAATAGAAAACGCGCTTTCAAGAATATTAATGACCACAAACAGGCAGGCACACATTCGAGTCTTGGAAAATAAGAGATGGGTAATGTGGGTTGTATTGGGATTCCGATTTTAAAATTTTTTTAATTTTTTTGTTTTAGATTATTTTTTTATTTTTTTATTCATTTTGATATATTAATATTAAAAATAAAAAATATTATTTTAATATATTTTAAAATAAAAAATACTTTAAAAAATAATTTCTATCATACTAATAAGCATGACTAAACAGAACCAAAGAGGGGGATAAGAGGAAATAAGAAAAACGAATTGAGAGAGAAGGGATTTTGAGGTTATAAAGAGATACCCTTCACAGGAGGAAAATTTTCTTCAGAAGGGAGGAAACTAAATCCTAGACAAAATTTGAATTAGTTACGGAATTAATGATGAAATATGTAATCTTAGGTTTAAATTCTTTTTTATGAGAATTTTTGTTAACAGAAAAGTAAATTTTTGAAAACAAATTACAAGATTTTAAAATATTTATGAAATGTAACTATGGATAGTTGTACTAGGTAAGACATTGACTTAGTAAAATTTAGTTGACGTTTTTAATGATATGTTTCACTTAATTAAATTTAAGGGGTCAATCGAATTTTGTCAATTATTATCCCATCCAATTTAATTAGAAACTCAACCAAATCATGTTTCGAGTCGGGTTAACATCAAAAAAAAAATGTTGTTTTAATAATTACAGTTGTTCCGAGTTAATTTGATAACTTATAGGCTGATTTAATTATCTAGAGCCTTTTTCAGATCAATTTCCAAGTTGTGTAACAAATATGATGAAAATTCCTTGTTTTGTATTGTATACAAGGTTATTGAATTATATAGTTTATAGCTTTCGGATGCTTAGAGCTTGTTTGAGATTGTGATGGTGGTAACGGTTTAATTAAAATATTTTTCATTTAGAAATGAATTAAAATAATTTTTTTTTTATTTTAAAAAAAATACTTTTTAATATCAACAATGATATTAAAACTTGAAAAAAAAATTATTTTAAGCAAAACAAAATTTAAAATTTTTAGAAACCCAGTCCAATCACACCCTTAATAATTACTAGTTGAGGCTTGGTCATCGAAATGAGAAACAGAAGACCGTTAACAATGTATAATTTCGGGCACAGAAGAGTACTTGTTGTCGTCGGCCGGAGGAATAATCATCGGCGTGCTCGCAAAGCATCCATGTATTTATTTTGATAAGTGTATGCATCGCTTTCCTAGGGACCTCACTGCTAATGTATATCGTTTTGAGAAAGCAACCTGATTATTCCTCGCGTCTGTCACTTAAATAATTTTAAACAACATTTTTTTAAAATAGTGTTGAAATAAATCTAAGTTAATTCATTGATCGGCAAACTTGTGGCACAAAACTTGAGCTAGGGGAGATCATAGAATAGTTTTAGAGTAGTTCTGAATTCCAAGTTTGGTGTTTTTGGGAGTGGGAAGGTAACAACTTGCGGAGGCAGGTGACGGTCCCCGACCAAGGTACGACAAGATTCTTCTGAATTCCTTAGAGGTACCAACAACAATTCCTTGCCTCCTCCGTGGTGTTTTTGAATCCTTGTAGAGGCACCAGCCGATAAAAGTTCTTCGCCGATAAAGTAAATGGCCAGTATCAATTTGGATGTCAATTGTCAATCTTTTGAAAGAGAAAATAAATCAATTATTGCGATAAATTTCCAAGCAATTACGAATGGTGTTCATGCAATCCAGAATGAAAAGTTGAAATTACGAATGGTTTTTCTTTTGAAAAAATTTGAAAAATAGGGTCGGAAATTAGGTAATAACAATTATTATGGAATCCAATGAAGCTGAGCTATACCGCAATTAAAAAGGCTATGGAAATTAGTGCTGCATCTTTATTCTCACTGCAGGTTAGCTGGATTATAGAATCTTACTCCAACAATGTTGTGGCTTTGATGCTTTGGAGCTTTTTAAACCCGACGAGGGGGCCGGTTCGGTTTAAAGTTTGGATTTTGATCGGATTAATTTTTTTATTAAATCAAAATAGCATTGTTTTAGTAAAAAAAAAAATCAATGAATTGCAACCGGATTTTGATCGAGTTTTAGTGGGTCAATCGAGTTGTCAGATTAACCTGCCGAGTCACTTCATGTTTTGCTTTTCTCTATTTTTTATTAAACTCGGCTTGGTTCCAATCCCGGATCGACCCGTCAGGTCGATCTGGATTTCAAAACTATGTTTTGGAGGTTTCAGATTTGTTTAATTCTATATCCATGCTAGCTATAAGGGATTGCGGCGCAACTTGTGTTTCCTAATTTCTTTAATTTGTTTTGCTAATTTTTTTTATTTTTTTAATTATTTTGATATGTTAAAGTTAAAAATATTTTTTTAAGAATAAAAAATTATTATTTTAATACACTTCCAAGTAAAATATACTTTAAAAATCAACAATTATCACACTCTCAAACACCCCCTTAAATCTTTAAAATCAGTTAATTTCAGTCAAGTATTTAGAGAAGCAAATTAGTTTTTTAATTGCACATGGCTAATGTCTTTCATTCATTCATTTTTTTTCTCTCTCACATATAATTACATTTTCAACTAGATTTTGTAAGAGTTCAAATAATTTATTTTTTTAATCATGAAAATTTGTTTTTCATTAATGAAGACTTGATTTTCATTTATTTTACCTATAAAAAGTTATCTTATAATAGTTTTGAAAAATCTAATTTTTTAAAATTGCAATTAAAAACACCCACAAGAACACAACTTGCTGAGGCAGGAGACGGTCCCCAACCAAGGTACGACAAGATTCTTCTGAATTCCTTGGAAGTACCAACAATAATTCCTCGCCTCCTCCGTCGTGTTTTTGAATCGTTGTCGTTGCACCAGCCGATAAAAGTTCTTCGCCGAAGTAAATGGCCAGTATCGATTTGGATGTCAATTGTCAATCTTTTAATTTCAAAGAGAAAATAAATCAATTACTGCGATAAATTTCCAAGCAATTACGGATTGTAAATTGTGTTTTTGTCATTGATACGTTCCCTATCACTTGGAATTATGAATGGTGTAAATTACGATCGTTATAACCAAATCATAACACGTCCTGGAAATTGATGAAATGAATATGCTTCTTTAAAATCTAATAAAGTGTTCACATCAACTTTTTTTTATATATATATATATATAAAACTAAGGGAATAACAACAACTATTCTTTTTTTTTTTTTATAAAAAAAAACAATATTAAATGTTGAATCATGAGATGGAAAAAAATTAAAAAAGTTACATTTAAAGTAAAAATAAAGACTTGAGCCCACCTAGATAAACTTGTTCTACTCACGATTACGGTCATCATAAAATTGGAATAACCCTACAACGAAAAAATGATGAATATAAAATCATATTTATTTTCAAAAACATTCCATCCTTCTCTTCTCTCATTTAAGATCTCATTACAGACTCATGTTTTCTAAATTATTATTAAAAAAAACTATCGTATATTAGTTTAATCTTCTAGCGCATGATAATCGGGAAACACTCATTTTCAAATTAACCATCAATCTTAGCTGGATTACAGTGTGAGATGTTTCATTTATGAGTATATGGATAGGATCCACCGACTAAAGCTTCAGAAGTTAATTAGGTTCAAAGGTACATCACTTCTATAATAGGCCATAGCTTTTGATTTGAGAGTTCAATTAGAAATAAATGATGAATATGAAATGCTAATTTAAAGCTTCATAGAATAATGATAATGCAAAATTAAGGCATCGAAGCTTATTTTCAAGATTAAAATTAACTCTGAAAATCCATTTTCATGCACTTTCTTTTAACTTACAAATCAAATTTAGATTGCTCCTATTTAAAAAATTATAGCTTTCTAATATATCATTTTTGTGCATGTGTTTTTAATGTTTTCAGACTTGTTATTGATTTTTATCCTTACTATTTTGCCTTTTTTTTCAAATGATTTTTATTTTATTATTTTTATAAAAACTATAAGATATACCATAGATTTTTCATGTCCTATACTCTACTATTTTTAAGTAACTTTATGTGTGAACGTAGGAGTGATAATTATTTGCCGTTTCATTTTGTCAAACTATATATTACATGTTTTTCAAGAGCAAATAATATTTTATTAAAAATAAATCAGTTGTATTTGATTCTTAAATTCCAGGACTAATACTTGACAAAGGAAAGGGACGTAGTTAATTTCATATCATGTGGTGTGCAAAAGTAGGAGATTATTTGTTTCATATTTCTGTGCGGCGTGACTTTGATTCACCCTGTCCACACTTGCTCAAAGACTTCTTAGGAAAGGAATGCCTTGTTTTCTGTTTGAGAATAAAATTATGACTTTTTTTTTTTATTAGCGTTGGGTGTCCTGGCCAGCTTGTGCACACCACGATTATTCCCTACGACCCACTAAACATCCTGAAAGGCTAATGAGCAGGTAAAACACCGTGGGGATGACAGACGTACGCATAGAGAGTCGAACTTGAGACAACAGAAAGAGACAAGCTTCCACATATCGTTGGAGCACGACCGCAAGCGTATAAAATTATGACTTCTTGACTTGACTCGTGGTGGATGCTCCGACGGAGCACATTGCTGCCTTGGTGGTGGGTCTCTTGTCCGAACTCCGTCGTCGTGAATTAAGGATTTTTTCCACTGAAAAATTTCTATATGGATGGCGAACTTGTCTTATGCTCTTGTCGTGCCCTTTAAAACACCATAATGTCGTCACACGTGATTATAATGTCATTACACGTTATTCGTAGTTACATGAAATAAATAGTGGTCGGTCCCGTACGTAGCGCATAAAATCATGACGATAATACTAACCAAATTAATAATTGGATCAAATCCAACTGATAATAGGGGAGTAAATGAAAAGAAATGTTCCATCACTATTCGTCTGCAATTCACCAAATGAACTTCTATTTCCGTCTTGTTAGCCATGCAAGATCAGTAAAGAAAAGGGATTTCACTGCTCAACGATCTTCTTCTTGCAGTGTTGAATGGAGATCCAAAAGTATTGGGAACTTAAGAAAAATGGCAGACACACTGTTAAATCTTGTAAGTATTAGAAATCTCATTGACATTGAGTAAACAATCTGTCCACCTTGTGCTCCTGAAAGAGAATCTGCTGAGTACATCTTTTCCTCCACTATTACGAGTCTTTAGAGACTTTTGAGCGGTTTTATGCATTGGTTAGGGTTACAGTGGTGCGTGTCGAGTACTACAGAACAGCTTTTGATACAGTGAAGTGTCCTTGTAAGAGGAAAGTCTCAAACATCAAGCTGACATCATTCTGACTTATGGAGTTTACAGGGGGTGTTTGGATGGCTAGCAACAAATTGATCATCCATGATGAGTTGCCGTATTGGAATCCAATTTTGGAGTTAATTTTACGTTGTCTGGCTTTACAGTTGATGGAAACTTTAGGTACACAAGGTTAGAGACTTATTCAACGGACCAGAAGGCATACGAAATGGACTAATAATTAATGACCTTCATAGAGAATTTCTTCTTCTAGCTTAAGCGACTTTTAATTCAGTTATTTAACGTTTAGCTCCTTTTTTCTTTTTCTTTTTGTATAGAAGATCATGTGTTCCTTCTTTAGCTAGTTTAGCTACTTTATACAATAATATCAATTTTTAACTTTAGATGATCTCTCTCTTCTACATCTACCTGCAGGACTAATCAGTATCAGATTCCATGATAATTGTTGCAGGGGACATTTCGATGAATTCAAGGTAAAAAATGTCCAGGTACAAGACAGGATGGAATATATATCCAGGTTTTAGCCCCTTCTCCTCAACAATTTGGCTATCTATTGCCCCACCAAAAATCCAAGCCTTTATGTGGCTGATACTCCATAATGGCTTGAGTAATGTTTATATGCATTGACTATTATATATATATTTTTTAAATGCCTACATAATAACAGAATTCTCATCAGCTTAGCGTTTGGCAATTGGCAATGTATCCACATCTACAAGAGCAAGAAGTTTTTATTTTTACTATATCGTAATATAGAATTTTACATGCATGATATGTATTTATAATAGATCCTACATCGTCTAAGAAAACCTAGCTGTCCAAGAAGTATTAATACATTCACGGAAGCATTACCCCTGCATCACCCAATCTATTAATCATTCCTCATAAAAAAACAAAAAATAAATCACATACTCTACTTTGAAATCTGTCCATGAATCACAAACTACAACAAATATTCTAAAACAACATCATAACCCTAACACATGCAGGGTCATCCTGTTGTTAAAATACATTTTACCCTGGATTTGTACACGTATCTCTCTTGACTATGCTTTTGGCATGACAGATCCTGGAAGTAAACAAATACCTATGCTTTTTGTCAAATTCAGGGTTGATTGGGGTGCAAAAGAAGGAGATTATTTGTTTCATAATTCTGTGCGGCGCCACTTTGATTCACCCTGTCCACACCTGCTGACGTGGAGCTGTAGCTTCTGGGAAATTATGGTTCAAAGACTTCCAATGTTGGAAGAAAAGTGACGCCTTCTTTTTTGTTTGATAATGGAGAGAAGACTTCTTGGCTTGACTCAGTGGTCATTTGCACAGTATAAAACCGAGCACAACGTGATCCCATCAAGTAATTATTAAAGAGAGAAAGATCAAATGCTAATTGCAGAGTCTGAATTACAATAGACAAACAGTAATTCTTATTGAATTGAGCAAGTCTTGAACATACAAATGACAAGGTCATTTCATTTTACATCTAAAGAAAAACAGAGACTGAAAAAGATGATTTAAAATAATTGGATATGGTTTCTCAAAGCTGTGGTGCTTCGATTTTCTATTAGCTACATGCTTTGAGGGTTATATGGACCACTTAGAGCCTTAATAGCTCTTTCTATTCTTGACTTCAGATGATCTATCTCTTCTACATCTGCCTGCAAAACAAATTAACTAGTGTCAGCTCCCATGATGATGACCAAACATTTATGAGTAAAATCAACCAATATTTATCTTTTTTATCAACAATTCTTTCTCTGATTTACAGCATGAGACTCAAAATATTTATCTACATAGTATGTTATTATATATATATATAATCCATCGTGGAAAAAATAATTGCACGGGCCCTTTTTAAGCTAGTCTTGTAGAAGTTTAGAACCAACTTATGTTCATTGTTCGTCTCAGTTCTCACTGTTTAATTCATATAATGGTACTTGAAGATATAAGCTATATATATTTATATATATTTTAATACTATCATGAAGGACTTATATTTTATTGAATTGGATAGTTTATTCCGATCTTGCTTGAGTCTCACTGTCTAATTCATATAATGGTGTCTTATTTTTAACTTTACATATGTTTATCTATTCTATGTAGAAATGATGATTCTAACGATTCTCCGCACTTGCAACCTTTATTTTAAGATTTTTTAAGTAGATTGAACCTCATGATCTTCACTAAATGGTTATGATTTATACCTACGTTATTACTTATACATGAAATCGAAAGTTCTGTATCAACATTTACATGTATCCTAAGCAGCCATTTCTTATTGCTTAGCATTTCAGTCCCTTGGAGTGAGATAATAGAGAGGCGGGGAGGAAAAAAGAGACGGACCTCTATCAAGAGTGTCTTCTTGACCATCCCTGAGACAGTTGTGACACTTGCTGTAATAATTTTCAGGCTTAAAGATTCAAAAACCTCGCAGATCCTAATCATAGCTTCTCTAGCTTTACTGCATGTCAAGCTCACAAACAGAGTCTTCTCTCCCATGGACGAGACCCTAAGCTGCAAGGACATCAGCACAGATATCTCAAGTACTGTTCTAACATAACTAATGAATTGTTTGAGATACCTTGAGAGAGATTTGTTTTTTATTTTTTTTATATTTAAAAAACTGTGGCATATCTCCACTGTTTAGAACTTACTTGATGAACTTCTATGGGATCAGTTCTGGGCACTCTGTGATCAGAAATGTGGTCATATCTTGTTTTCTTGGATGTTAACAAGACTGGTAGCTCTCTCTCAAATTCAAAACCCTTATCTTTCTCAGATCTCTCGGATTCAAGTTCCATTATCTCAGCTTGGAGTCTCGTCTCTTGTTCTTGCAAATCTTGGATGTAGTCTATAGCATCTTTGATTATAGAAGCCTTATCCAACTAAATGAGTTCAGCCCATAAATGAAAAACAACACCAATTTTTCTTTCAGATTCAACAAACAATAAATTAGAAATAATTATTGCAATAGATGATTTAGAATGTTAATGACGTGTCATGATTAATGAGCTGTAAACTAACCTTGCTGATTCTGGGGACTGCTTCTCTAAGCGCGTAGAGCTTGTCATTAAGCTTCTTCCTCCTGTTTCTCTCTGAAACTGTATTTCTAGAGGCTGATGCTGAAGCAGCTCCGTCCGGCGAGCTTGAATCATAGATCTGGCTAGATGCCTGATCCATTTCCCAACTGTCTCAAAATCAAAGAACTTTTGTTCTTAGGTGGAACTAGTACACTGAAAATAAACATGGACATGGAATAACAATAGAAGAAAGGTTTGGCCACTGAAAGCAAATAAGAAGGGATGAGTACCCGGTAAGCTCATCATTCCAAAACATGCTAGTCATCTCCCAGTAATTTTGGTACTCAGAAATGTTCTCAAAAGATTCCATGGATTGAGAGTGGGGCTGTCTTAAGGGAAAGAATTCAATGAGAAAACTTGAATGGTGCAATTATGCTTGAGAATTGAGATGGTGGGTTTTGGTTCCTCGGCCATGTATGTATAAAGGCACTTTATATGGACTAGCCAGGTGGACGGTGGGAGGGGTTATTTGAAATATGACGAGACTAGTGACGCGGGGCAATGCATCAGCAAGTTTGGCCGTATACCACCTAAGATATTTTGATAGATAAATGAATTTTAAGCAAAGAAAAATAAAAAAAATTTAAATACATGGATGGACCGTAAAATAAATAAATGTGTTTTGGGCGTAAATTAAACCTAACTATTAAAGGCAGCTGAGATTGAGATTATATCCAAATTAGCTAGGAATTCCCAATTAGCTAGGAATATAAATAATTTCTAGTAATTGCATAATATTTCCAATTGCTAGGTCTCAAAATTTTTATTTTATTATTAGGTATCATTAACTTCAAGAATGTTTGGGAACACGGTGTAAGTAGAGTTCCTAAAAAAATTATTTTTTTTTATAAAAAATTAATTTATTTTATGTTTTGGATTGTTTTGATGCGTTGATTTTAAAAATAATTTTTAAAAAATAAAAAAATATATCATTTAATATATTTCGATACAAAAAATACTTTTAAAAATAACCGAAATCATATTTTTAATTTTGACCAGGCTAGAAGACAATTTAGAGCAGTCGATTTGGAAAGGGATAGTGTGAAGTGGGGAATCGTAGATTTATAGTTCTTTGCATCATGAGACCGTATGAGAAAGATCATAGAAATTTTACAGCATTGAAAGAAAAGGAAACTCAATTAGTATGTCTAAGTTATGGCGGGTCGAGTGATGACGGAAGGTTGGTCTTATTTACGTTATTGTTGGTGCATGGAAAGTAAGTGGAGCTTTCTTGACTATCCAAAAATACTTTCCTTCAAAGATAATAAAATGTGAACACCTTCAAAAGCTAAAAGTTAGATTATGCTCTTTTTGAAAGAAAATCGTGCTTTGATTGTATCAAAATGTTCATTTTTGTGTACATCCATGGAGATTAACACAAAAGGTTGCAAATTTCTAATTGGGACCCATGATTAATTCAATTTCCACTTTAGTCCATGGATAAAAAAATCGTTGCAATGTTATCCCAGTAGATAAACGTACTCATTGGGCTTAAATCACCTTTGATACTGTTAACAAGTTAGTTAATATCATAATTCTCACAGTCTTATAGTTAAGGAGATAGGTAAACCAGAAGTTTTTTTATTTTTCTTATATTAAAATAGAATTATATGGTATGTATTTATAATATATCCTAAATCGCTGAAAAATACCATCCTAGAGGCATTAATATATTTTTTTTGTTATCGCGGGGGCATTGCTCTGACGCCTCCCAATCTATGAATCATAGCAACAAAACATCAAATAAATCACCCAGGGAGGTAAATGCCCGTACTCCGATCCAAAATCTGCCTGTGAGTCAAAAACTATAACAAATATTCTCAAACAACATCATAACCCTAACACATGCAGGGTCATCCTGTTGTTAAAATACATTTTACCCTGGATTTGTGCACGTATCTCTCTTGACTATGCTTTTGGCATCACAGATCCAAGAAGTAAACTGATTCCTCTGCTTTTTGTCAAATTCAGGGTTGATTGGGACCAAAAGAAGGACGAGAATATTTGTTTCATAATTCTGTGAGGCGCGACTTTGATTCACCCTGTCCACACCTGCTGACGGGGTGCTGTAGGCTGTAGCTTTGGGAAATTATGGCTCAAAGACTTCCATTGTTGGAAGGAAAGCGACGCCTTCTTTTTTGTTTGATTATGGAGAGAAGACTTCTTGACTTGACTCAGTGGTCATTTGCACAGTATAGAACCGAGCATAACGTGATCCCGTCAAGTAATTATTAAAGAGAGAAAGATCAAATGCTAATCGCACAGTCTGAGTTACAATAGACAAACAGTAATTCTTATTGAATTGAGCAAGTCTTGAACATACGAATGACAAGGTCATTTCATTTTACTTCTAAAGAAAAACAGAGCCTGAAAAAGATTGTTTAAAATAATTGGATATGGTTTCTCAAAGCTGTGGTCCTTCGATTTTCAATCAGCTACGTGCCTTGAGGGTTATATTGACCACTTAGAGCCTTAATAGCTCTTTCTATTCTTGACTTCAGATGATCTCTCTCTTCTACATCTGCCTGCAAAACAAAATAATCAGATGGTTATGATTTAAATGTTTTTCTACCATATTAATTTAATAGTTGAGTTGAGAACAATCAAAAGAGTTATGCTTTGCAGTCTCTTAAATTTATATACTAATTTTCTGTTATCTATTTATTTCATTTCATGCGCACTGATGGTTCTAACGTCTTTGGAACTTGACAGGGAATCAAAGAAAAAAAAAAATTCTGCGTCAACATTTACATGTATCCAAGGCAGCCATTTCTTATTGCTTAACATTTCAGTCCCTTGGAGTGAGACAATAGAGAGGCGGGGAGGAAAAAAGAGACGGACCTCTATCAAGAGTGTCTTCTTGACCATCCCTGAGACAGTTGTGACACTTGCTGTAATAATTTTCAGCTTTAAAGATTCAAAAACCTCGCAGATCTTAACCATTGCTTCTCTAGCTTGACTGCATGTCAAACTCACAAACAGAGTCTTCTCTCCCATGGACGAGACCCTAAGCTGCAAGGACATCAGCACAGATATCTCAAGTATTTTAATATAACTAATTAATCATTTGGGATGCATGGAGAGCGATTCTTTTTTATATATTTAAAAAATTGTGGCATATCTCCACTGTTTATAACTTACTTGATGAACTTCTATGGGATCACTTCTGGGCTCTCCTTGATCAGAAATTTGGTCATATCTTGTTTTCTTGGATGTTAACAAGACGGGTAGCCCCCTCTCAAATTCATAACCCTTATCTTTCTCAGATCTCTCGGTTTCAAGTTCCATTATCTCAGCTTGGAGTCTCGTCTCTTGTTCTTGCAAATCTTGGATGTAGTCAATAGCATCTTTGATTGTAGAAGCCTTATCCAACTAAATGAGTTCAGCCCATAAATGAAAAACAACACCGAAGAGTTTTCGAGATTCAACAAACAATATATTAGAATTAATTATTGCAATATATGATTTAGATTGTTAATGACTTGTCATTATTAATGAGCTATAAAGTAACCTTGCTGATTTTGGGGACTGCTTGTCTAAGTTCCAAGAGCTTGTCATTAAGCTTCTTCCTCCTGTTCCTCTCTGAAACTGTATTTTTAGAGGCTACTGCTGAAGCAGCTTCGTCCGGTGAGCTTGAATCATAGTACTGGCTAGATGCCTGATCCATTGCCCAACTGTCTCAAAATTAAAGAACTTTTGTTCTTAAGTTGAACACTAGTGTGAAAAAAAGAAAAAGAAAAATGGACATGGAAAATAAAAATATAAAAAACGTTTGGCAACTGAAAGCAAATATGAAAGGGGGTGTACCTTTTAAACTCGTCATTCAAAAACATGCTAGTCATTTCCCAGTAATTTTGGTACTCAGAAATATCCTCAAAAGATTCCATGGATTGAGAGTGGGGCTGTCTTAACTCTCAAGGGAAAGAATTCAAAGAGAGAACTTGATTGCTGCTGTGCTTGAGATGGTGGGTTTTGTTTTCTCAACCATGTATGAATGAATAATGGGACTTGATACGGACTAGCTAGTTGGACGGTGGTTGCGACTATTCGAAATTTGACTAGAAACTGTTGACGGGTGACAGGACAGTTTGGAATCGCATTCGTTTCTAAAAACTTTTATTTATTTATTTTTATTTAAAATTATTTTTAAATATTTTTAAATATTTTTAAATCATTAATGTGTTAATATTATAAAATAATTTTAAAAAATAAAAAATATTAATTTAATATATTTTTAAACAAAAAAAATTAAAAAGCAAATATTATCCTCTTTTCATTACCCCTTGTGTAAGTTTAATCAGTACACCTTGTGTAAGTCTAAGAGATCATTTGTTTCCGTGATTGCTTCTGTTTTTGAAGCCAATCACCAGAAATAAATGTTTGGTAATTAATAAAACTTAGTTTGTTGTTCATGGACTCCATCAATTTCTGTGTTTAAAATGTAGGCTTATTGAAAGCAACACAATGCTGCTTTTAGCCGTGAAGAGCTCTAACAATAGAGAATACCTCTACTGTTCACTTAAGTGAATAGTGGTGCATGTTTCTACTATTTCGGTTAATTCGAGTACAGTTCAAAGCTAAATGCATTTAATCGGGTCCGATTAAATAAAAAAATTAAATTAAATTTTTTATTTTTAATTGTGCTTTATTGATGACTTAACATTTGTAAAATTTGATCGTAATCTCAATTTTGTTCCTAATTATATTTTACATGATGTTGGTGCACGCTCAAGAAACCAAGGAAACTCTAGTTCTTTGTCAGATGTATTTCATACGTGATGGAATTGTAAATAATTTAATTGAATAATAAAAAATAATTTAAATAAAGTATTATTTATTTCATGATGTAATAGCAATAGTTAAATCTACAATATTTAAATTAAAAACCATCAAAATATATATATAACCTCAATTTCAAAAATATTCTTAACCAAACACATTAAATTACTTTTTGTTGAACCTCAATTTCAATCACAGTTTTAACCATAGTTTTGAAACCCGACCCGACTCGGGGGGTCAACCCAGGACCCGACCGACTCAGAGCTGAAATCGGGCCGGGTTGAAGAAAAAATAAAGAAAGGAAAAATTCTAAGAAATTTATAAAGAACAAAAAAATGAAGGTAGCGAGGTCTCAATTGAATTTACCGGGGTTGACTAAGTTTTACCAGGTCAACTTCCTAGTGAGTTTTTACTTAGACCTAGACCGGTTTCAAGTTCAGATTAATTGGATCCCAGATCGACTTATCAGGCTAGTTCGGATTTTAAAACTATGGATAAGCCATTTAAGATGCCGTGGGATGCAAAAGGAGGAGATTATTTGTTTCATAATTCTGTGCGGCGCGACTTTGATTCACCCTGTCCACACTTGCTGATGTGGTGTTGTAGCTTCTGGGAAATTATGGCTCAAATACTTCCAATGTTAGAACTTGGAAGGAAAGTGATGCCTTTTTCTTTTTTTTCTTTTTCTTTTTTAAGAATAAACTAGTTAGGTGATTCACATCAATTTTTTTTTGCATAAAAATTATTAAAAAAAGATAAATATTTTTTAAAATATATATATAATATTCAAGTAATTGGTTTGTATTGATCAGAATTCTGCTGTCTTGAAGATTACGCAGATATGCCCTATTGGAGTACCTGCAGACGAATGGAGAGCAGAGCATGATATCCTCAGTCATAAAAAATGTGAAAGCTATCTCCCCTCTTCCAAAGCTTTTGATTTCATGACTGCATCTGGATTATCCATCATCTTTACTTATGGTAGAGTTCGAATCTTGAACTTGTCCTTAATTTATTGGAGAGTTATGATCACTAACTAGCTATATAGTTTTTCACCCATCTTACCTTTTATTTCGTTAATTTCAAAAAATTAAATAATACTTTGTATTGATCTCTTAAAATACATTATTCATTTCTGGTGAATTCTTGCTGATGAGCTCCTCTTTTGTAGGGATATTTTCTTCAACATTAATAGTTGAATTAGAAGCATATATTATTACTCTGTTTTTTTATAGCATAGAAGCTATATATATGTATATATATATAGCTTAGAAGCATATATTATTACTCTGTTTTTTTATAGCATAGAAGCTATATATATGTATATATATATAGCTTAGAAGCATATATTATTACTCTGTTTTTTTTATAGCTTAGGAACTTGCTTAATTGATTATAATAAAATAAGTATATTATAATTAGATTTTGGTCAGATTTTTTTTTCTTAGTTCTGTATAAAAAAATGTATTGCATTTGTTAAACCATAACATTGCAGCTTGAAATCGAGATTCACATTCTTGCTTCTAAAATGAACAAGCAAAAGAGAAGAATTACCCTGTAAAAAAATTCATCAACAATAAACGTTATTGTTTTGAGAAAATCAAGGAAAAAATAAAAGTCAAGATATCTAACATCAAAATATAGGTAATTTGCCTTGTTTAATAAATTTCTCTATCAAAATAAATTTGTAATAGAAAAACACATAAAATTTATAATAAAAATTGACACATACATAAAATTTATTAAATAATAATTAAAAAAATAATGCAAGGCTACATTTGTGAAAAATCTTATAAATTGATTTTTTTCTAAAAAACAAACTTAATCTATATAAAATTAAGAAAAAAATCACAAATGAATCATATCTACCTCTTTAAAAATTATATATACCCAATATCATTTAAAAATAATCATAATCTAATTAAAATATAAATCTAAAATTTATTTGAAAAAATACACACAAATAATGTATTATTTAAAAAAAACTAAAAAAAAAGAATCAGGTTAGGTATTTTTGGGCCATGCAAGCCAGGCCCAACACCTAGCTTAATAAAGCAAAGGCCCACGCGTAGCCCTTTATTTTAAATTTTTTTTAAATGGGGCGAACGACATCATCTTCCCTAAGTATATATAAAAAATAACAAGTCGTATGTGAAACCCATAATTCGACCACTATGGAATCTTTTGATATCAAAATTAACCATTATGATAATTATAATCTTTCTCATAGACTATTTTTTCTTTCTAAGTTAGAATCTGGTGATTCTCTTCTTTTTTTTAAATAAAAAAAACTAAAAAAAAAAAATTTAATATCAAAATATATATTTTTAAAAAATTTAAGGAACTAATTATCTAATATCTAAAAATGATGGGAGGATTACAATGAATATATTAATGAAAGTTTCAATCTACCCCTTATGTTCCCTTATGTACCGAGAGCTTGACTTCAATTCCTTATCTTTTAAGTTAACAATTTTTTCTAAAAATATATATAATTAAACGTTAATTTGGGTGTAAAAAGTCACATAATGTAAAATAAAAATCCAAAATCCAAAATAAAAAGTATAAAGAAAATGCACTAATCAGATCGACAGTGTACTGTGAATGAATATACAGTAATTCAAAAAGCTATTGTCCTTTAGTACACAGTAATTGATGGCTTTTTGACTTAACTCGCCGTGGATGCTCTAACGTGGTACATTTGTGCCTTTAAGTAGTGGAGGGTCTCCTGTCGGAAGTCCCTCATTGTGGATTAAGGATTTTTTCCCGGCACAATTTCCTTATGGATGCTACCTTGTCTTATGCTCTTACTGTGCCCTTTGAAGGGTCATAATGTCATCGCACGTTATTCACAGTTATGCAAGACAAATAGCGGCGACCAATATCATGACGATGTTAGTAACGAAAAAAGGGGAATCAAACCCAACTGAGAATAGCAGAGTACGCATGCGAATAAAAAAGGAGAAGAAAAGGAGGAATATTGTATGTTTCGTCTTGTGCATGTTCTCGAATAGTATTATGCAACTTAAAGCATGCAAAATACGACTAAAAGATCATTTAAAGCAGGTACTTTTGCAAGGGCAAGTGTGAACGTTCTGGGGAATCGTCGATAGTTCTTTAAATTTCGCAGCGTTGAAAGAAAATGAAAAACTTTCGATACTCAGCATTTTTTTCAAAAGTTTCCATGGATTGAGAGTGGGGGCCGGGCGGCTGTCTAAGGGAAAGGATTCATAATCTATTCTGGTAATTATGTTTCTAGTAATTCACTAAATGAACAAACGATTGCATGTTTCGTCTGCAAAATACGACTTTAAAGCAGGCACTTTTGCAAGGGGAAGTGTGAGGTACTGGGGAATCGTCCGTCGATAGTTCTTTGTATCATGATGAGACCGTCCGAGAAAGTTCATAGAAATTTTACAGAATTGAAAAAAAGGGAAAACAATTAATATATACATATATGTCTAAGTTATGGTGGGTCGAGTCATGATGGACGGTTGGTCTTATTTACGTTAGTGTTGGTGCATGGAAAGTAGCAGGAGCTTTCTTGACTAACCAAAAATACTTTTCTTCTATCCGCCTATTAAGAAATTAATAATTTCAAAATAAATTTATTATTGGAGTGGCTTCATTTATATATGCTGTTGAGTTACACATGTTTGTGTACCCTGGATTTCTCTTAAAATTAAACGGGGCAAGTGCCGACGATCAGGAATGTAATAGCCTCGAGAAAAGGTGGTGGTCCTTCAGCCCAAGTAATCTTTTCCGATCCACACGTGCATGTGCGATTAAATTCAAGAAACATCAATTAATAAGTGTTGTTGCATTCTTCGGTATTTATAAGGGGCAATGGGAGCAGGAGGGTGGCTGTGGCGGTCTTTGTGCAGCCATTCGTAGGGCTTGTCTCCCCCTGCCCCTTCATAATGGTGGGAGGCCATGAAGGGGTGTGGATTATGTTAGGTTTTTTAGGCAAATATATATATATATATATATATATATATATATATTACAGAACTCTAAAACGCGTGGGGAAAGTACTGTAGCTTTCCCCACGGTTTTCCCTGCCATCGTCTCTGCATTATTGTTGGATGTTTTCGTCTTCCCACGAAATATATTATCACTGTATAAGTTTTAAAAAAACGACATTATGATGGTTGAAAAATTAGGCTGCCCGTTGTTTTTTTTCCCTGTAATCGGGTCTTCTATCTTCTTTTCCTTGAATACTGAATTGTCTGCCATCTTATCACCTTTAAAATAATTAAAAGGTTTGGAGAATGTCAAGTCAGCCACTCTTTTCAATGCTGCATTAAATGCTTTCAGGTTTTTCAATCTTCTTAGTGGTGTATTAAATAAATGTGGCGTTGGCATCATTATACATAAATGCTTGCCTTTCCGTTTTCATTGTTTCCTGTTCCATTTTGGTTAGCATTTCTGTTATTTGAGTATATTGTTACGTCTCCTTCTCCCCAGCCAAAAGCCACACTAGCAATCAACATCCACCGTTGTTTTTCTGCCTTCTCCAGTGGCTGAAGTGGATCACCAGCAGCTCCATCGTGGATCACCATCCTTACGACAGACCAGCAACAACAGCAAGCACCTCCCGCAGGCTAGGTAGCTTCTTCTCTTCTTGCTTTTCCACGTAAATCATACATCTCTCAGCTCCCACCTCTCTTATAATATTTGAACACATTGTCACCTTTACTCTTCCCCAGCCAAAAGCCACACTAGCAATCAACATCCACCGTTGTTTTTCTGCCTTCTCCGGTAGCTGCAGTGGATCACCAGCAGCTCCACCGACGACCACCAACAGCTCCACCGTGGACCACCATCCTCACGACAGACCAACAACAACAAGCACCTCCCCCAGGCCAGGTTGCTTCTTCTCTTCTTGCTTTTCCACGCAAATCATGCATGAATACTGTAGAAAAAAAAACCCTGCAGAATACATGAGTAATTAATTACCTGTTGCTTGCAATCTGCTTTGCCAAAGGAAATAGCCATTTGGTTAATTATTAATTTCTAATTATTATTAGGAATTGGTTACATATATTTGGTGCTCCATTTCTCCCTTTTGCAATCCGGCTCAATCTAAGATCATTTAATTCCACTGATTAGTCTCCAAGGGGATTTTCATAAGCTCTGCCGATGTAAAAAGTCTGCTTGGAGTTGTGTTTTTATATTTCGTTAGGCATAAAGTGTCTTTCCGTTTGTGTCTGATTCTACAGTTTGGTTGTGCATCGTTTGTGGCTCTTTTCATCGTTTGTGTCTTCTTTCTGGTTTCGGCACATAGCTGTTATGCTCATAAACTATCACATATTAGAATTAATTCTAAAAAAAAAATTTCAACTCCAGAGGGAACAAACTTCAAATTCTTCTACAGTAATAAACTTTTAAAAATCTATTCTCAAACTCGGTTCCTTCTCCTCCTTCGCAGATCGTCGCCTTCGTCTATCAATCAAAATTATTAATAAATAATTAAAAAAAAACTCTTTAAAAGAAGATTAACTTACCTTGACAGTGATGTTGTCTTTGCGAGTTTTCAAAGCGGTGGAGACGACTTTCGGTGGATTATCTTCCTCAACATGAGGTAGCCACGCATCAGGTTCTTGAAGCAAAGGGACACGTTTCTGTCATAAGGACCAGCAGTACCAGCGAGGTCGCCCTTGTGGAAACATTCTCCATCTTCTCCATCGAAAATTAAAAGACACTTCGTCGTGGTCTCTCGGTTGCTTTTGAAATCAGAGAGTGAAAAGAGAGGTTTTGATAGTGGTCGTGAAGATAAATTGAGGGATAAACTACATTAGCTAGGAAAAGCTAGTGGTATCATGCTCACGAAAGCTGAGGCAGGAATCAATGTTAAAAGCAGAGCAGAAGCGGCTTATGATTTATTCTACTGAGTTATGCATGATTCCGAGTTACATGAGTTGTAAAAGAAAGACCTTTCTCTTCTGGGAGTGTTTCACTCTCAGAAGTGATTGAGCCCACATCTCTCTCAGCGTTGAGTCGGGGTCCCTGCATTATTTGCATGAGAGATAAAAGAGAGAGTTGACCGAAACATGGTCTTCGATGTTGTTGATGGGTTATTTGAAACGGAGCAATTTGGGTAGATGATATAAAATCAAATACAGATCATACAATCCTAACTCTCAAAAGAAAATAAATAATGCTCGATAAGGAAAAGAACAGGAACAAAGAGAGGATCAATCTGTAATGAAAACAAGGACTGATGATTGTACAACTGTAGAAGCAAAATTCATATAAATATATAGTAATCAGTCGGACCAGGAACGCTCGATTCCCCTTGCATGGATGCACCCATGCATGTAATTATCCTTCGTTATGGAAGAACCATCTCTAGCTTGCACGAATGGAAGCTTGAAAGGTTACTCCTCTCATGGAAATGAGTAGGATACTGTCTAAATGGCCTTTCTTGAAGGAAAGAATTAAACATGGGTTTGATAACCACAAAGTTGAATGCTACCACCATGGTGTGAGAACAGAAACGAAGAGTACCGCTGTAGTTGATTGCCACTTAATTTGGTTGAGACTTGAGAGGAAGAAGAAGAAGAGAAGTGACTCAAAAACATAAAGGAGGGGGGAGCTTTATGTTAAGGCAGCTGTGTAATATCGTGGCGCACGCATACTATACGAACTCTACCTAATCTTATATTCCCGCATGCACGATTCTCTCTTTAATGTACAGTAGTGACACGACACGTTTCCACACAAGAAAAGGAGAGAGAGAGAGATGGACAGTGGAGGGTTGTTTTTGGAGGCAAAGCATGGTGCCCTAAAGCTGAGGCTGTTTTCTAGGCCTTAACAACCACGAGGGATCTTTATATGGAAAAGCGTTTGAAAATTTTGGCTCTCCACCCCCCAGTTTTTGTTTCGATCTATTGTGTCAAAAAGGACTCAAAATTCTTGGCACTGTCTTAGCTAGGCCTTCTTTTAAGAATTTGTGATGATGCTTGCCTTTATTAATAATTAAGTACGTACTAATTGCTTGCCTTTATTAATAATAAGAGAAATTCAACATATTAAAACGAAATTAAATTTTAGTGGAAATTTTACTTCTTTTGATGCAGGATTGGGACGAGATAGTGGGTTGTCTCCCATCATGTATTATTTATATTTGCTATTGAGCAATGAGCCAAAACAGTATTATCTTGATAACAGCCCCACAAATAATCCAAACATTAGCACTGGCCAGGACACACAAAGCAATAAATTTAGATTGCCCCATCCCTGGTCTCCTTGCCAACTTGCTATAAATTACACCAAGCACTTATTTTTTTATCACAAGAAACTTTCCGCTTTCTACCAAACAACAACTCATAAAGTTTTATCTTCCAAAGGCAAGCTACAAAAAACATGAAGCAGGGTGTTCATAATTTAGAAAAATAGAGCTCGGTAAGAAACAAAATTTAAGATTATAGAAATTTAGATTTTAACACCCGCAAAAAATTTGAAAGAAAAAATAGACTAACAAAAATTACAAAGATTATAGCCCTTATTCTTTGCAGCTTAAAAATTAATTTTTTTAATATTTTAAATTGTTTTGATGCATGAATATTAAAAATAATTTTAAAAAATAAAAAATTTATATTATTTGAATGTATTTTCAAGAAAAAATATATTTTCAAAAACAATATTTACTACACTTTCAAACACTCACTTTAATTATGTGAAATATAAATATATTTATTTATTGAGAAAAAAAAATTACAAAGATTATAGCCCATATTCTTTGCAGCTTAAAAATTAATTTCTTTAATATTTTAAATTGTTTTAATGCGTTAATATTAAAAATAATTTCAAAAAATAAAAAATTTATATTATTTTAATGTATTTTCAAGATAAAATATATTTGAAAAAAAAATATTTACTACACTTTCAAACACTCACTTTAATTATGTGGAATGTAAATATATTTATTTATTGAGATAAATATAAAAATAAAATTTATATAAAATAATTCTAAAGTAGATTTTTAAATTTTCAAAAGCAAAAGATACATGGAGTTCATTCTATCTACATTTCTACGTTGTTTTCATTTTGCTTTTCTCAAGTACATCCAAACTCCATATACTAAGAGATAAAAAGCTAGAAAATTATTATTATTTTGAATATATTAAATCGATGTAAAAAATTAAACTCTTAAAATTATTTTAAAAATATATTTAATTTAATATACTATTTCAGAAGAATTGAATTTTGATATAGTCAAGCAATGTAAATGCAATTGAAATGTATAAAACTTATATACCTAAGAATAATATGCATAAATTAAATAATGTACTGATATATTAAGATTGGTATTTACATAAATTAATTAATGGTTAACTATAACATAAACCAAGAAAATGAAAATAATTTGTTTTTTTAAAAAAGATTTAATTCCGTAGAGTGTTACAACATTCATTGAAAATATCAAAATTAATGTATGTGACATAACAAAATATGGTTAACTATTATGTACTAAAACATACATGGTATTCTTTTAAATAAAGCTTTTCAAGATTTTAATTATATAGTTCGTGGCTTTATTTTCCATATTTTTATTTTTATTTTTTATCATTAAAGAAAATATTTAGTTTGTTTTAGCATTTCAAAAGTGTTTCTAAAAAAATTTAAAAAATTGTATTTTTTTCATTTAAAATTGATATACTAATTTCAAAAAACAATTTTGAAAAAAATAATATATTTAATATATTTTAAATAAAATATATTTTAAAAAATAATCATAAATATTATCTCGGGACATAAATCGTATATTGAAGGCTTGGTCAAGAATTAATGGAAGCACTTGGATTTGATACGTAAAAATCGATAAAAATAATACCTTATTGTTAAAAAAATAAAATAAAAAATGATGGGTGAAGATGAGAGGTCTTCTAAGTTGTAATTGCATTTACCAGGATTGTGATAGATTGTGGAAATTATTGCCCTTATTCTTTGCAACTTATACCATTTTGTTTTGGTTTTCTTACCCTTTTTTCATTTGTGTTTTTTGAAGCACTTGCTTGAGTTGTGATACTAATTTCTTTTACCTAAATATGTTGCCTCATCTTTTATTTTTATTTTTGTTTGTTCTTTCATGCCTGATTCTCCATATCTTATGCCCCATGTCTGTTTATTTTTATCCTTGCACATATTAATCAGAATTTAACTTTGTTTTTCAGGTCTTTTGATAAAAAAAAATTACAAATATTATAACCCTTATTCTTTGCAGCTTATACGATTTTGTTTTGATTTTGTTACTTTCTTTTGTTTTTTTCTTTTGCATTTACCAGGATTGTGATAGATTGTAGAAATTATTGCCATTATTCTTTGCAGCTTATACCATTTTGTTCTGGTTTTCTTACCCTTTCTTCATTTGTGTTTTTTGTAGCACTTGCTGGAGTTGTGATACTAATTTCTTTTACCTAAATATGTTGCCTCATCTTTTATTTTAATTTTTGTTTGTTCTTTCATGCCTGATTCTCCAGATCTTATGCCCCATGTCTGTTTATTTTTATCCTTGCACATATTAATCAAAATTTAACTTTGTTTTTCAGGTCTTTTGAAGGGGCTACTTTTTGTTATCATCAGTATTTTCTCAGGTTTATTTTATGCATCTCTCTTATTTACTTTATCCATTTCTATTTCCTTGCATGCTTAATCATGATTATGGTATTTCTATATTTAGCAACATATAATGTCTTTTTTTAATCGCTTAACATTTTATTGTTATATCTTCATCCTTTCCTGAACCAAAGAGTTATGCTTTTAGCTAAGCCTACCCTATCATCATGTCTTATGATATATCGAACATTTCAGTCTAATATCATTCCTTCACCTTCCAAGATAGTTAATCTTTGGCCAGCACCTAATTTCATTTTTTTTTAATTATCCCTGTGTTTACATGGTTTCTTTAGAAAGTGCATGCCATTAGCATTTTCTCTATCCCTGTGTTTTCCTTCACTTAGCCATGATCCTGTACTAATCATGGTTTTTTTGTGTTTTTCTTTCATTTACTTTGGTTTTT
Source organism: Populus davidiana (assembly GCA_030145905.1). Lineage (NCBI taxonomy): Eukaryota > Viridiplantae > Streptophyta > Magnoliopsida > Malpighiales > Salicaceae > Populus > Populus davidiana. Next base: position 5,222,347 of record CM057806.1, read on the forward strand.
TATTTGCATGGTTTATTTAGAGCAACAACATGACAAGTCCTCACGGACATGTTCAACCGGATGAGTATGTGTCATCTTCTCCATACTCACAATTTGTCTTGAATGACTATGAAACCCCTGTTGATAGAATCTTGCTATCCGATAACCCGAGCTCTTCAAATACACCATCTGCTCCACAACATACTCAAGGGGTTGGCACTTTGGTTTGTTCACGCCATCACATAGATATACAAACCACCTTCTCCTTATCAAGCAACATAGTGCAAACTGAAAGTAATGAAATTAATGCAGCAAGGTTATTCAATCCTCCACAGTCTACCGCCCTTGCTTCATTTCACTGTAATGAATCTGAAGGATTCTCTGAGCAAACCCTTAATCATCAATCTACTATAAGCCAGGCATCATATCAGAAAAAAAAAGCGTATGTAATCCAATCATGTACCTTTTGTATCCATTTCACCTGTATTTATGATTGCCTCTTTTATATCATTCGTTCAACTCTCTTAACTTTATTTTTTACAGGTTATTTAATTGAATACATTGATTTTGGGGATAAAACATACAAGTGTAACCATTGCAACGCTCTTTTTTGGTTGCAAGAACGCTTGGCCCGTTCAGCCAAAACAAACCCATGCTTTACACTTTGTTGTAATAGTGGGAAGGTTGTGCTTCCTGCTCCACAAGAAACACCTAACTATCTTGATAACCTCCTTAACCCACAAATTGGTTCATCGTCCAAAAAGTTTCGACGTGAAATTCGTGCTTATAACTCAATGTTCGCTTTCACGTCCATGGGGGCTGTGGTAGATCATTCTGTTAATTCTCGGCCTGGATCTTATGTTTTTAAGGTCAATGGATATTGCCACCATCTTATGGGTTCTCTTCTTCCCATGGATAATAAAGGCCCCAAGTTTGCACAACTTTATATTTTCGATACAGATAACGAGGTTTCTAACCGGCTGCAACCATTCTGCAATGAAAATTTTCAATCAAGCTTGGATAGTCAGATTGTTGTTGGTCTAATCAATATGCTTGATTCATCTAATCAATTGGTTCGTTTGTTCCGTCATGCTGGGCAAAGGTTTGGGGATGTCGAGGTTCCAGAATTCAAACTTCGGTTAATTGGTAAAAGAGATGATGACTCAAGGCAATACGATGATCCTTCTTTAAATGACATTGGTGGTTTGGTTGTTGGGGACATTGGTCATTGTCAATCTGATCGGGATATAATTATTGAAAGTTTATCTGGAACACTTCAGAGGATCTCAAAGCTTCATCCAAAATTTATGTCCCTTCATTATCCACTTCTTTTTCCATATGGTGAGGATGGTTTTCACACTGATATTCCATTAGCTCATCAAGAGCAGCAACCACCTAAAAAAAGGCAAAAGGTTTCAATGAGAGCCTATTATGCTTATCTCATTCATGAAAGAGAAAAACAAGAAAGCACTCTCATAAAAGGCGGACGATTGTACCAGCAATTTTTGGTTGATGCATTTGTTAATGTTGAAGAGGAACGTTTGGATTTTATACGTGCAAACCAAGAAAATCTTAGAAGTGAGCATTATAAAGGAATACATGATGCTGTTACTAGAGGTGATATTGATGGATCAACTACAGGGAAAATTATACTTCCATCATCTTTAACAGGAAGCCCTCGGTATATGGTTAATAATTACCAAGATGCTATGGCCATATGTAGGTGTTATGGGAATCCTGATCTTTTTATCACATTTACCTGCAATGTTAATTGGCCTGAAATTCGCCGAGAAATTAAAAAAACAAGGAGCTATCAACCTGAGGACAAACCTGACATCATAGCAAGGGTATTTCATTCCAAGCTAATTGATATGATGTCATTCATCAAGTCCGGAAAACCTTTCGGACGGACAATTGCTGGTATTTCTATTTGATTTCTTAAATTTCAAGTTTCTATTTTTATCCTTCTACAAACATCCATTTTTGCTTCTTTACTTGCATTTTCTCTTTTTAGATGTTTGCGCTGTGGAGTTCCAAAAAAGAGGTTTGCCACATACTCATTTGTTAGTTTGGCTAGCTCCAGAATTCAAATTTCGTTCGCCTGAGGATGTTGACTCTATTATTTCAGCTGAAATACCTGACAAGCATCAAGATCCTATTTGCTATGAGATCGTTTCAAAATTTATGATGCATGGTCCATGCGGCGCTGCAAATCCAAAGGCTCAATGTATGGAAAAGAATAAATGTTCCAAACAGTTTCCAAAAAAAAACAAAGATGCAACCATCTTTGGTGAGAATGGCTTTGTTTACTATAAACGATGCATGCAACCTATGGGTCACATTGTTAGAAATGGTATTTCCCTGTCAAATTGTCATGTTGTCCCGTACAACAAAGAACTTTTGCTTCGATACCATGCACACATTAATGTTGAAATTTGTTGTCAATCTCTGCTCATCAAGTATCTTTTTAAGTATGTTAGCAAAGGAGCTGATCGATGCAGAATGGTTATGAAAAAAGATACTGATGATGAAATACAAGCTTATCTAAATTGTAGATTCATTTGTCCATATGAAGCAGTATGGCGGTTATTCCAGTTCCCAATCCATTCAAGGAGCCCAGCTGTTGAAAGACTTCAAGTCCATCTGCCATTACAACACCATGTGTTTTTTTCAGGTAATCAATCCTTATCGTCAGTTCTTGGGAGACCTGGCATTAATAAGACAATGCTCACAGAGTGGTTTGAGCGCAACAGGGTTGATGTCGATGCACGAGATCTATTTTACTCACAGTTTCCAAACAAGTATGTTTGGGATGCTAGGCAAAAAGAATGGATTGTTAGATCACGTGGATTTTGCCTTGGTCGCATTGTGTATGTCCATCCTGCAGCTGGAGAGTTGTATTTTCTCAGAATGTTACTTAATCATGTTAAAGGAGCAAAAAGCTTCGAAGACTTGCGGAAAATCTCTGGTACAATATTTCCAACTTTTCAACTTGCATGCAAGGCTTTGGGACTCTTGGGAGATGATAAAGAATGGTCAGATGCATTTGGTGAGGCTATTCCAACAGCTTCTTCTCCGCAACTAAGACAACTTTTTATTAATATTATTATGTTTTGTGAGGTTGCTGATCCAAATAGTCTTTTCAATCAATTTTGGCACTCTATGCATGATGACATTGAATATCATCTGAGATCTTCTTTCTCAATGTTGAACGTTCGTTTGTCTGATGACGAACTTAAGAACTATGTGTTGTATGAGCTTGAACAACTTTTTAATGCTTCCGGGACATCATTAGAAGATCATAAACTTCCAATGCCGAATGGTCGATTGATGGATGAAGTCAGGAACAAACTTTTAAGGGAAGAGCTTAGCTATGATCTTGCTGAGCTTAGAAATAACCATGCATTGGCTATGCCACTTCTTAATCCATGTCAAAGAAACATCTATGATTCTGTTATTACATCTATACTACAAAAGAAACAAGCGCTCATATTTGTTCATGGTCATGGTGGAACAGGAAAGACTTTTTTATGGCATACAATTATTAATCGAGTTAGATCTGAAGGTTCAATTGTTCTTGCTGTTGCCTCATCTGGAATAGCTTCTCTTCTATTACCTGGAGGGCGAACAGCCCATTCTAGATTTAAAATTCCATTAGAAGTTAATGAGAGTTCAACATGCGAGATTAAACAAAACACTCACCTTTCACGACTACTGGAGATGACATCACTCATTGTTTGGGATGAGGCTCCAATGAATAATAGATTCTGTTTTGAAGCTTTGGACAGGTCTCTACGAGATGTTCTTAGACTTAACAATCCATTTGGTGGCAAGTCTGTCTTATTAGGTGGGGATTTCCGACAAATTCTTCCTGTTATACCTGGAGGAACAAAAGAAGAAATAATTAATGCTTCTTTTACTAGCTCACTGCTATGGTCTGCATTCACATTCCTCACTTTGAATCAAAATATGCGACTATCAGCTGAAGGTTTAAGCCCATACCAAAAGGATGAACTTAGACAGTTTGCAGAGTGGATCCTTTTAATTGGTGATGGACAAATATGTGATTTGGCTGTTTCGGATGATCATGATGCGGCATTTATCAAAATCCCATGTGAGCTTCAGGTTGAAGTAATTGATTCTCCAATTGCAGCTATTGTCTCTGCCATATATCCTGACATTGAAAGGGCTCATCTTGACCCATTCTACTTTAAAGACAGAGCAATTGTTACACCGAAGAACCTAACTGTTTCTGAGATTAATAATTTTATCCTTGATATTATACCTGGTCATAAATACAATTTTCTTAGTTGTGATTCTATCCAAACAACTTCTGGTGATATTGACAACATCGATTTATTGTATCCAATTGAATTTATCAACCAGCTTGACTTTAATGGTGTGCCCCAACACAGTATTTCTTTGAAAATTGGCACACCGATTATGTTACTTCGGAACCTTAGTCCCTCTGCTGGTTTATGCAATGGAACAAGGCTTATTGTTACACAGCTTGCCGAGTGAATTATTGAAGCCCAAATTATTACCGGTTCTAACATTGGAGATCGAGTTTTTATTCCACGAATTGTCTTTCCAGTTAATGATAAAAAATGCCCCTTCACAATCAAACGGAGACAATTTCCTATTAGGCCTTGCTATGCTATGACTATTAATAAAAGCCAAGGACAATCACTTAAGATTGTTGGTGTCTTTTTGAAAGAACAAGTTTTCAGTCATGGGCAATTATATGTTGCTTTATCAAGAGTTACATCAAAGAATGGACTTAAAATCATTTCCCTCGATCATGAAGGAAAACCATCATGTTATGCCAAAAACATTGTTTACAAGGATATCATTCAATTATTACCAAAAGGTAATCTTTGTATCCGTTGTTGTATCTTTTGTGTGTTAAAATTTCCTATTCATAACCTTGAACATCTATGAGTCTTCTTTCAACATAAAAAAAAAAAATTAGTTCCATTTTAACTATAATATATTTAAGTTTTTGCTTCTTTTGTTTTTTGCTGCATGCGGACAATAATTTCTCATGCTCCTCCATTTTTCATAAAGTCTTTTCATGTCTTTTCAGGTTAGTCTGTCACTTCGTCTGCTGTTTATTTTTCTACTTTGGATCAACGACTTCACTCCTTGCCTTTACAGTTTCATGTAAGTTTTTTTTTCTTCACAACCCTTACTCCATGCTTAGGGTGATTTTAATATTGAGTAATGAGTGGACATGCTAATTCTTGATTTTTGTTGTTCCTAAGCATTAATTTGTTTCATATACTACTTTCACCTCTGCCATACATGTATGAAAATAATCAATTGTCATACACATGTATTCATGATCTGAATTACATTTCCTACAATTAAATAGAATTTATGCTTTTATGATGACACTTTTCTGCCATATTATCTTTATATTTTCAGATTTGGGTTCCATTTAGATCCACAACTATGTTTATATTTTAATCTCATGTTTAATTATTCACTTATTTGTTCAATTTTTCCTTGCTTTTTTTAAATGCAGAGTGATGGCTATTCATTTACACAACATTAAAAAATATGTTTTCTACCCTTTAATCCGAGCTCGAGTATGTCGTGTTTGGATTCCAAAACAAAATGGACAAGCAACAAACTTCAATTGCCTATTTGTTGATCGTGAGGTATGCAACATATCTACTAATATGATCTTTATTATTGTTTCCTTCAAATTCTTGCCTCTGCTTGCATGCTTTTTTTTGGTCCATTTTTTAATTTCCCACACAATTATGCAATGTCACCAATTATTTGCCTTTTTTTAATGAACAAGGGTGGTGCAATACAAGGATCAGCCAAATCTAGAGATGCTGCACATTTTTCTTCAATCATTATTGAAGGTGGATATTATGAAGTCAAAAATTTCTACACCTTTGAAAATCGCTACATGAATGCTGTTGTTGGCCATGAAGCTGTTGTTGATCTTAAGTCTGACACCAAAGTCGCTCGCCTCAATTCTCCCCCACTTTCAATTCCACGATATTACTTTAATTTCACAGATTTTGCACATGTCCTTAACAAAGAAAAAGGATCAAGACTTCTCACAGGTGTTCTTCATTCTTACCCTTATGTACCAAAATGTATCATGCATAGTTTTTTCATTTCACTAACATGACTATTCAATTATTTATATAGATGTTCTCGGTAGGCTGAAAGCAATACAACCAATTGAAAAGATTTTGGTTCGGGGGCAAACACTTGAAGACAAAAGGGAGTTCATCCTTGAAAATATACGGTTAATGATATACTTTTATTATATTGAATTCCTCCTAGCATTAGTCTAATATACTTTTATTTTTTTTAGAGGCGAGGAGCTTCGTATCACTTTATGGGGTGACATTGCTCGAAGTTTTGACGACGCTTCTTTAGCAGAACAAGATTCTCCTCTTATCGTTGCTTTTGCTGGTTTTCGTGTCTCTGAATTTAGAGGTTTCCTTCGTTCTATCATCAAGCCTACCATCATTCAATGTTATTAGATTTTCGTTTCAAATTTCATAACCTCTTCACATTAAATATACACCGATAAATATGTGGTTATTACATTTTTTATAGGATTTGCAAATCTAATTGGCACCGCAGCTTCAGTTTGGTATTTTAACCCGGACATACCAGAATTATTAGCATACAAGCATTAGTAAATTTCTATATTCTTCGAACCTTTTGCATTTGTTAAAATCCAATTTATGTATTAATGTTTAAATTAATTCTCAACACCTTTTTCTTTATCTTTTTATAGCTATGCTCAAATGGCTGTTGACTTACACCAGCTGCCTCCATCATCAGGAGCTGTCCTCTCATTGGAAACTCAGATAAATGAAAATAGAAGAACAATAAGAGAGATCCTCTGTATGGACCCATACGAACACAAGGTATCTATTATGTTATTCTTTAAATGTTACTTATTGCAATTCATGCCGTGATGCCCAAGCCCAGCAATTGTCTAATAAAGATAGATCGTCAAATATATTGTCTAGGATCAAGAATCATGGCATAGAAGTTCAAGGCCTATAATTTTATATCTGATGGCTGGTTCCAGACCCCTATAATATTATGATTACACTGCTGTTGGCAATCACTAACACTGCATAGCCTTTATTTTTATGGAAAAAAAATGTATGACGTTGTGCTTTAATTGACACCTGCAGAATGAAAGATTTACATGTAAAGCTTTCATAGTTGATTATGATCTCTTCAAGGGATGGTGGTGTCAAAGCTGTCCAGATTGCAACAAGCCACTCTCTGGACTCCTTAATAATTTGCGATGCATGGAGCATGACTATCCATCCTCTGCACCAGTCCCATGGTTCAACTAATATGCATACCAAAACATCCTTGAATTTTCAGCTGAAACATATATTAACCCATGCTTTTATTTCATTCTTAACTGGAGCTCTTTTCATATCTTTTAGGTTCAGACTTAACTGCATCGTCAGCGATGGTCAAGATGTCACGAATTTTCTTCTCTCTGGCAAGACAGCTGAGTATTTTTTCAATGCTTCAGCTCATCATTTGGTGTTCGACAAACAATTCACTGACCCATTTACTGTTCCACCTCAAATGATTGAGAAATTAAACAAGACAAAAATATTTCAGCTTCGATTTGGAGCATACAAATCTGTTCTCGGCAGATGTGAGATATATGTTTGCAACATCTTTGATGAAATACCAACTGAAGCATCTGTTACCCCACCTAGCCCCATTAAAAACATTGACACGCCAGCCTCAATAACCTCTGCTGCTGGAAGTTCAAGGACTTTCACCCCTCCAACACCAAACGTTGCAGATCCCTTGGATGTAGATCAATCTCAGATTCAGACTCCAACTTCACAGCAGGACACCTCTCCACAAAAAGACACGTTCCATGACAGCTGCCATCGCCAGTCAAAAAAAGCATTAACCTTCAATGATGCTGAGCCACACGACAGGTTTGTTTTGCCTCCCCACACATAACAAATAATTCCAGTGCAAACATGACACACCAACGGAGGCCACTATCTCATTTCTTTGATATGCATTCCTTTAATAATTATTCCTTGCCTGATCAACAACTTTATAAATACTCTTCCCTTTCATTCTTAATATCTTATTTGGCATGCAAATATCATCCCATGGAATCTTTTTTCAACTATATCATTATTTTTATTTTTATTTTTTTATTTCAAGATATTAACTTCCAAGACACCACTATCTCATATTTGCTCTACATTCATCCTATGAAAGTTATTACTTAATTGTTCTACTAATAAATAAATTGTTTTGTCTTTCATTCACATTGTTTACATTTCTCATTCCTTGAGTACTTCCTTTCAACATATGATTCAGCACCCAGCTTCCCCACCCAAAACCCTTCAACGAAGACTCATCAAAGGAGCTTCTCTACAAAGATGATGACAATCCTGCACCTCAACTTTCAAAGAAGCATCGCCTCTCCGTTTCATCACCTGAAAAAGTAAGCATCTACTTCTAATTAGTTTCCCTTCTTTATGAACTCACATGCTCAACAATAATGACATCTTCATTTCTCATTACTAATTTATCTTTAAAAAAATTTAATATTTGTTGCTGTATAAAATTTGTAACTTGCATTTACACTGATTTTTTCCAATAGGAAACCAATTAACATTGGGTTAGTCAATGCTTGCTTTTCCAACATCACAACCTGATTGGGCGTCTTCATCATCTGCGTTGTTGATACAGCTTGCTGCTCATTCACGTCCAATTCTCTACCTATATGTATAAAACATAAAATATTTACCTCTCGCTGCTTTTGTTATGCTTGAACTAACTTTTGCAACTAACTTTGTTAACTATCTAAACTTGACTTTTGCAACTAGCTTTGTGAATATACTATCTATTCCCATGTAACATGTGCAAAAAAAAAATTTACAAATTTTGACACCCGTGGCATCGCGCGGGTATCAAGACTAGTATATATATATATAGTGTAGGGATCTAAAAATAGGTAACAATATGTAAAACCATCGAGTTTTCTTTTACCAACAAAAATGAAATTACTGACAAAAGGTTTATTGACGAACGGTTTCTGTTCATAAATCAGTCGGTAAAATTCTCCATGATGGAATAGTAGAGAAAATACAAACAAAAAAACAAACTGTTAAATGTAGTAGTAACTTTTATTTTCTATAGTCAGAATAAACTCAGTCCATGCATGAAAAATTTCGATCCAGAATCACGTAGGGTGGAACAACTGATTTTCTTGCCAATTTGTGAGATTCTCCCCCAAATTTCTTGCATTCGTTCCCCTAGTCACTGGCAAACCTGCTTAAGAATCCTGTACTGTGAGATTCCAAACTGAATAAAACTTGCAAAGAAGGAAAGATAGTGATGGTGGCATTGTAGACTTAGTCATCTCTTCTAAATATGCCAAATTGTGTCCTTATTCCATGGCCGCCCCTTCTTGTTGAAATCATGCTACTCTTACTGTTTAGGACTTATTGATTGAAAGTAAATGCAAATCGTTTTTGTTTACTCCATTCTTAAGCCAGACAAGAAAATGATGGCAACAACAAGGTGACTTAGTAAATTACATTGTAGATTCCAAGAAATTAACTTGTTTATTCAAGAAATTGTACAGACAAAGCCACCAAGCAGTGACAGCATAGTCTTTTGGTATAGCAATAACATTTTTATCAGATGTTGGCTTCTTTGATACAAATCAGGGTGCATCGCTCGAATCTCAAGTAGTTTCCAATATTTTAATTGACACACTTACCATACAAGGATTTCTTGCAGAGAAGGTGCTTTTCCTATCCTCATTTAACATGTCCCTGCTTTTCTTCTTACTTGGTTTCTTGTAGGACTAACTTTGATATAGCATTTGAATCACAGATTGCCAGTTTCTGAGGGACCCAAAAACTCTTCTTCTCGATGAAGCAACAAGTGCACTGGATTCACAGTCTGAAAATTAAGGCCCTCCAGGATGCTTTGAATCAGGCCTCAATAGGTCGAACAACTATTATCATCGCACACCGCTTGTCCACTCTCCGCATTGCTGACTTAATTGCTGTTATTCAGTCTGGACAAGTGGAAGAATCTGGCTCGCACGAACAGCTTATGCAAAACTCAAGTGGTACATATGCAGTAATGGTGCAGTTGCAGAGAACATATATGAATGATGAAGTTATGCTGGAAGACATGGATAAAGAGCATGGAGGTGCTTTTCCTCTTGATGATGGAACCAGTCAAGCAGAGGAAACACCTGACAAGTCACTCTCTGGACATTCTAGTTTTGGCATGATGACCGACCAGAAGCAAGAAGATGATTACGGTTCCCCATCTTTAAGGCAACTGATAAGCATGACAGCACCTGAGTGGAAATCAACTCTAATAGGTTGTGTTGGAGCTCTAGGATATGGACTAGTTCCGCCATTGAACTCATTCTTTCTTGGTCCACTTCTAGCAGTATACTTTGAAGATGATCATGCTCAGATAAGGTCTCAAATAAGAATCTATGGCTTTGTGTTTTTAGCCTTCGCTATCTTTACTTTTCTGGCAAATGTGATTCAGCGTTACTATTTTGGGATAATGGGAGAGACATTGACTGAAAGGGTCAGGGAGGCATTTTTTGAAAAAATCTTAACATTTGAGATTGAATGGTTCGATCAAGAAAACAACAGCAGTGGGGCTATATGTGCAAGATTGGCCACAGACGCGGTAATGATGAGAACTCTTGTCACGGATCGCTTGTCATTGCTGACTCGGGCAGTTTCATCAGCAACTTTAGCTGCTGTCTTAGCTTTTATGTTGTCATGGAGACTTACACTTGTAGCTATCGCTCTGGAACCTGGAGTCATTGCTGCCATCTATCTTAGAGAAATGACAATGCGAATAATGTCTAAGAAAATTCTCAAAGCACAGAGCGCAAGTAGTGCACTGGCTAGTGAGGCTGTCGGAAACCACAAAATAATCACAGCATTTGGCTCTCAGGAAAAGGTTGTGAAACTATATGACCGTTCACAAGTAAGCTCTAGGAAAGAAAGCAATAGGCAATCTTGGTATGCAGGAACAATTAATGGAGGAATAGAGTTTAAGCAGGTGTATTTCATCTACCCAGCAAGACCAAAACAGATAATTCTGAGGGGAATGGACCTAAAAATTGAAGCTTCAAAGATTGTTGCACTGGTTGGAAGAAGTGGGTCTGGAAAATCCACTATCATCAGATTAATTGAGAGACTCTATGACACATTGAGCGGTTCAATTGAAGTTGATGGAATCAACATCATGTGCTATAACCTAAGGGCTTTGAGGTCACATATAGCATTGGTAAGCCAAGAACAAACTCTTTTCGCAGGAACAAGACGCGATAACATTGCATATGCAAAAGAGAATGCAACTGAAGCAGAGATAATCGAAGCAGCAACCGTTGCCAATGCTCATGGTTCTCTTTTGTATATGCAATGTTGTCTCGGATTTTTCCTGAGAAATTAAAGAGTTGCTTCCTGACTTACTAATGCTATATTTGACCTCAAAGCTTTCAAGTTATAGCATTTGATGTCAACTCCATCAATTTCAACTAAACCACTCGCTGTGTCATAAAATCTCACTATTAATCTGATGATGGTGGATTTTCCAGATCCACTTCTTCCAACCAGTCCAACAACCTTTTGAGCTTAAGCTAGGAAATCCAAATCAATTCAAAAAGATCTTTTTATTTATTTTTTAAAATAAAAATTATATTTAAAAAAAAAATTAAACCGGGTTGATAATATTATGAATTAACCTGCCAAATAAATCAGGTCATCTTCAAATATAATTTGATATAAATTCTTACTCGAGTTAAGTTCTAGATTGATAAGTCATTAACTTAAATGATTAAAGTAAAATTTTCATCAATACCCTAAACTATACAATTAATATCAGATTCTCCATCAAATAATTTTTTATATCAATTTTATTCTTAAACTTTTATAAATTTTTAATTAAAATATATTATTTTAAAAGGTTTTTTTATCTATATTTTTATTTAAATTGCACTTTTTCTATAACAAATTACAGGATTTTTCATATAGCTTAACGGATCTGTTAATTTATTCTAACAAAAATTCTAGTTAATAAATAAAAATATTTTTCAAAAACAATTGAAAAAAAAATAAGAATAAAAACTTGCAAAAAAACAAAAACAAAAACATTAAGCTGTAGAAAGGGCTGCTTGTTTCAATAAGGCCCAGATAAAGAAACCTTGCCAAAAAATAAAGCCCAACCCAGCCCATTTAAATTACTAAAGGCCCGTATGTATAATTATATATACACACGGTATTACTAACTATTTATTAGACGGAGATTTATTTTCTTTTTTCTTTATTTTATTTTATTTTGAAGAAAAAAAATAAAAGGCGTGAAAATGGCGGCAACGATCGACGAAGAAAGCAATTCGCTTCTCTCTTCCTTCGATCACATTTACGAGGCACTAAAAAATCTCCTTTCTGTTTGGTTGCTGAGAAAGCACGATAAAATCGAAATGAAAATTTATTTATTTATTTATTTATTTTTCTGAAGGATTTCAAGAACGGTATCACGGAAATTCAAACTCTGAGATCAAATTTGAATGCAGAGATTAAGAAAACAGAAGCACTCGAGTTCACTTGCAAATCTCTTAATCAAGGTTTTCTCTTCTTAATTACTGCTTAATCTCTCCCTCAATCGCCTTTTTTCCTTTCTTCTTTTCTTAATTACTGCTTAATCACTCTCTTAATCGCTTTTTTTTATTTGTTGATTATTATTATTATTATTATTATTATCTGCAGAAAATGAGAGACTTAGGAAGCTGTACACAGGATCTTTGAACAATCTAGCTGAAGAGGTACGTGCAATTTTGTTAAGTATTAAAGCAAGTTTTTTTATATGTTGCTTAGTTTTTAATCACTACAAGTTTAAAGCAGAATTGATTGATAAAAATAAAAAATTAATTAATTTTTTTATTGCTTGAATTTATGTGAGTACAGCTTGAGCGCCGTACGAAATGTGTAAGCTTGAATGAGGAGCTAAAAAGATTGAGAGATGAGCTGATTAATAAAGAGGATGTAAGTTAATTTCATAATTATTGATGCCTCGAGTCTCCTGTTGATTGTGAGTAGATCAAAGTGCTATGTTGAAGCATTACATTACCATACGATGTGTGATTCAATCCCGAATGAGTTTCTTGAATAATGTCAACCCGTGATGGGTGGTGTGATGTGGGAATCGGATCCATCAGTTGAATCCACCTATGATGGTTGATATTATTGAGGGAATTGGTTCAATGTGGCTATTTTGAGATGAACAGCGTTACTTATAACTAGAGAGTCATTTGGAGTTCAATTTCTTTGAGAGATGATAATTTGTTGTGAAATGGATAGTTCAATCTTGGATGGATTTCTCGAGTAATTTCATGTGGGAATGGGACCTGCCAGTTGAATCCCCGACATGATGGTTCATATTTTCGGGAAACTCGTTCAGAGTGGCTATTTCGAGATGAATAGCGTTACTCATAACTCAAGTAATTTGGAGCTTAATTTCTTCAAGAGATGACAATTTGTTGTGAAATGTATAATTCAATCCCGAATGAGTTTCCCGAATAATTTTGTATGTCATGGTTGATAGGGTACTCATAACTGGGGTAATTTGGAGCTCAATTTCTTTGGGGATGATAATTTGTGATGGGATGGAAATGGTTTCATTTAGAACATACACTATCTGATTGCATGATGAACATTGTATACCAGGATTAAGATGTTAAAATATGTGGGCAGGAGCATAAAAAGGCAGTGGAATTGCTTAAGAAAGACTACACGACTAAGGTTGGAGAATTAGAGGACCAAATCAGGTAGCTTGTCTAATTCTGAGGGATGATTCAATTACTTTCCTCAGAGATGACTGTTCTTTTCTGCGTGATGATTATGCATGTTAGAGGATTTCTACTTGGGAAGGAAACAAATGAAGCAACTGTGACTCACCTCCGCCAAGATTTAGCAGCGCATAAAGCTCATATGCAAACTCTAGCAAACAGGTTGGACCGTGTAGCTTTCGAGGTGGAATCAAAATGTGAGGTTCATAATTTGTCAAGAATTCTTGAACTTGGTAGTTGGATTTTATTATACCAAAGGAATACTAAACTTTGCTGATCATTCTGTGACAGATCATCTTGAGCTTCAGGATCTGAAGGATTGCCTCATGGTTGAACAAGAAGAGAAAAATGAGTTGAATAAGAAACTCCAGGGTTTGGAAAAGGAATGTAAGTGTCTTATCTTTCTGTGCCTAATACATTTAAATGGTTCTGAATAACTTCGTACTTGTTTTCTTGCTCAAAATATGTTTCTTCCGAGTAACCAGGTTCCTTTGGCATGCCAAGATGTGAATGGTTTATCTGTATCTGGTGAATTGCAGTGCTGATTAGCAAAACAAAGCGGGTTGAACAGCAGCAAGATTTGGCTTCCAGTCGACTTGTTGAAACACTAAAACAGAAGATTATGAAACTGAGAAAGGAGAATGAGATCCTGAAAAGGAAGCTTTCCCATTCAGAGGAGGGCTAAAGTATGGTAACTGAAACTTAGAATAGATTTCTGCTTGTTAGAATTGAACTTTACCATGGCAAGCTGTAGGGCATCTAGCATTTGGTGCACAATATAAATGAATCAGAGATCCTATGCCTTCCAAGTTCCTGCCAGGTTCAGCAAACATTGAGAACCTTCATTACTGTTTCAAGTATGTTTACTTCCTAATAAACTGTTTCTGGCACTTTGACTAAACTTGTTCAGTCCTTCAAGGACAAGAAGAAGACTATTTACATATAATCAATTTTCTGGTGTTTGCAGCTAACCACCAACTGCCATAGAAATGCAATGGATGAGTGACTTTCAAGCACTCTGATGGGAACAAAAATATGTTTTTTGTTACCCATAAAGCCGGCCAACAACAACTCTCTGTATCTTTCGACCTAAGTAATAACGTTGCCTGAATTTATTACATCATTAAGGCAAGAAAAGGAGAGAAGAGCTACCATTTCAAACTAAGACAACAACTATAAGAAAAACTCATATTGGTTCTCAACCTATACGCAAATCTTCAATGCAGTCCTCAAACTATCCATTTCCTCCATTGGGTTTAGTATACCATACATTCCTCAATCGAGTCTCTCAATGAAGTTATAACCTTCCCCATTCTAGAGACACCAAAATGTGTTTCAGGTTGCTGCCTTAGAATGATAGAGAAGCTAGAGACCTAATCTTCGTCAAAATCTAACCCTGCTATGTTGCAAAGATCCAATCTTTCATATCAAATCTAGACAAAGATATTCAGAAGGTTAATGACTCAAAATAGTCCATGTGTTGCGAATATGCTTGTGTGCGATCGTCTTCTCTTTTATATCAAGATAGACATGAATTGTTCACTATCGAGCTATATGGTTTGAACTTTATATCTAATGTAGACGTAGTTTAAGTTCTATTTTTATATCTTCTTCTTCTTTTTTTAACTAAATCTCACTTGTAATTTAGTTTAGCGGTAAAATATATAATTTGATTCAATACAACATATGACCTGATTCAAGATTCAAGAAATATTAACTCAAAATGACCTAAATTAATCTAAAATAATATTATTTTAATACATATTTAAAAAAAAATATATTGTTTTGAATTTTTTTAAAATCAAATAAGATTTTGACTGGGTTAGAAGTTGACCCCTTAAATTAACCGGGTTAACTTTTATTTGGTTTATTTTAAAATTTAATTAGTATTAAATCTCGAGTCAACGATAATTTAGTTATTAAAACAAGTTCTAAAATGACAAGTTATCAAGTTAACTTATCAAAATAAATTTATTTTAATATATATTCTAATGCGCCTAAAGCCTCGAATTTACTTCATTGTATTGCATAATATATGCAATTTAGATGTGAATCTTAAAGAAGATAGACGAGATCAAGGAACTTATAATACTTTGGGAACCCAGTTCATTAAATTAATAGTAGAGAGACCTAGTTGACAATTAGTGGATCGTTAGGAGAGTAATATGATGTTTGACCAAAAGACCAAGACAAGTCATCAACAACATCGTCCAATGACTTCAGTTTTGAGCTGACCTTACGTAGACTTAAGAAAGGAAAACTATCCCATGAGCCTCTCTCCCCTAAAATTTGGGTTTGTTTCTTAAATTTTAATCCAAAATGGGAAAAAAATCTTCTTCAAATTCCACTTCTTTATCAATATTTAATCCAAAATACTACCTCAAGAAACCCCAACAACTTGTTCTTGTCATTTTTGGATTTATCTCTCTAGTTTTGCTTGTTTCTGACCGTCAAAATCTTACCAGAGACCACCAAGAAGAGGTTTTGAGATTGAATGAAGAATTGGCACGGCTAAAATTGCAGCTTGAAGATTTTAATGTAAGGGTTAAATGGTCAGCAGGTCTGGACAGTGCAGACATTAGCAAAGATGATGATGATGATCCTGTTAGTGTTGAAAGAAGAGAGAAAGTCAAAGAAGCTATGCTTCATGCTTGGACTTCTTATGAGAAGTATGCTTGGGGCCATGATGAACTTCAGGTCTGATTTCTTTCTTTTCTTTTTTGTTTTTTAATCGCAGAAACTTACTGGGTTTTTAGTGCTTTGTGTTATGATTTATTGATCAAGTTCAAGACTTTTAGTATCTAGGGCTTTATTTTTATGATATTTAGGGTACGAGTGCAGTTTCCTAAAGAATGTTTTTGTTCACCTTTCTGTCTGTTATGAGAAATGGGGTTGGGGGTTGAGGTGTGGTGAGTCAATTTTGCAACCAATGAGTCCATTCTGATTCTAAACAGCCACAAACAAGGAATGGAGTTGATAGCTTTGGTGGTCTTGGAGCAACTCTAGTGGATTCTCTTGATACATTATTTATAATGGGTCTTCATGAGCAGTTTCAAAGAGCCAAAGAGTAAGTTTCTATTTCTTGAAAGTTGATTGGAAATCACTGGGGTTTATAATTTGGTAATTTTTTTAAATTGTTTTATTTCTAGATTTAGAAATGGTTGTACGTAAGCTGGCTGTTATGTTACTTAATTGCAGGTGGGTTGCGAACTCTTTGGATTTCAACAAGGATTATGTGGCTAGTGTCTTTGAGACAACCATAAGGTGGCATTAGAAGTTTTAATCTTTAATTTTCAGTTGCGTTACATTTTTTGCAAGACTACATTCTACCTGTGTTTCTTCTTAACTCTTTTGTCTACTTTTGCTGTGTTCAGGGTTGTTGGAGGGCTTCTCAGTGCTTATGATCTTTCTGGCGACAAAATGTTTCTTGAAAAGGCTAAAGATATTGCAGATAGATTGCTGCCTGCATGGAATTCTCCTTCAGGAATTCCCTATAACAGAATTAATTTAGCGCATGGGAGTGCACACAACTTTGGGTGGACTGGGGTAATTTGTGTTGTTCATTGGCTTTTTTAATGCTCCCAGATTATTCCTCGCTTTGTAATCTGTTCATACAATGCACTGAGAAGCCTGCTTCGGTTGTGAGCTTGACGATTCAAGACATACTCAACTCATTTTGACTCTAATGGTTATGTGTTTTACTGTTTTATAGGGAAACAGTATCCTGGCAGATTCTGGAACAGAGCAGCTTGAATTCATTGCTTTATCTCAAAGAACAAAAGACCCAAAATATCAGGAGAAGGTATTTGCACTCTCATGGTTGTATGTCTGGAAGTTTCACTTTTGAATCTTTTTTTTTTTTGAGTCGTGTTTGTTTAGTTGAGACTAGTTTTGGCAATTCGAAATATGATATGTGATTCCCAAAGAAAGCATGGTAATAATAATAGATGTGGAACTAGAGTGTTTTGTTATATGCTTTCTGTAAGTTTTTCTGTGAACTGATATTTCAGGTAGAGAAAGTTGTAAAAGAGCTTCAGAAAACCTTTCCAGCTGATGGTTTACTTCCCATATATATTAATCCTCGCTCTGGAACAGCTGCTTACTCAACAATAACATTTGGTGCCATGGGGGATAGGTATTGATGCATATTGTTGTATTGAAGATGCAATTAGCTGCAGAAACATTGTAAACTGATTTTACTGAATATGTTCCTTTTTATAACATCTATTGATGCTAAAAAAAAAAAGTAGTATGTCAAGCTAGCTATATCATTTTTAAGAGGGCAGTGATCAAAAAATCATCTTGTAACCACCATTCTGTCACGTATCATCAGACAATTAAACCTGAGTAACATGAATTTCGAACAAGATATTGATCTCGTCATGTATGATAAAGAAGCCATATATTGTGCTACTTGAATCCGCTACTTAGATACCATGATCAAATGATACAGGATTCATTTATGAAATTGTGCTTGTGATCCTTTTTTTTTTCTCACATAAAATGTTCTATAGTGATAATTCATAGGTTTTATGTTTCTTGCTGGCAACAATCTACTTCAAAAGTTTGATCTCGTAGAAAGTGCTGTAACATTGTACTTGGTATTGCAGGCTATTTGATCAAATGTTTGATTTACTAGGCAGTTTATGAAATCACCCAAATGGTTAATTCCTTATGTTGTGTTGATTATTGGGCTTGATGACCTGCCCTTGAGAGGGATAGTTATGGACATTCTTAAACCTTTCTAACAGCTTAACTTTCTAGATTGAATGGTTCTTTTAGCATAAAAAAACTCCACGATGTCATCTATGGCCTCTTAATACAAGCATAAATGACACAATGCTATTTTTTTTGCAGCTTTTATGAGTATTTACTCAAGGTGTGGATACAAGGGAACAAAACAGAAGCTGTGAAGCACTACAGGTAGTCTATATTCCCAATTTTAAATGATAAGCATTGATTATGCAATTTCACTTAAAATGCTTGTAATTTTGTGAGCTGTGTGGTAGGATTGGCAAAATTCCAAAAATCATGGTGTTAGATATATGATGATAACAATTCCTAACTGCTAATCTATAACCTGTGGGAGAAATGTTGCATTTCTTAGTGTTATATTTGGTTGCTAAATGATAAAATGATAGGTTACTTGACTAATTTATTGTTTGTGCCATCATGAAGACACCTATACCTCTGTCTCTCGCCTTGTAATATTATTTTTGCAAAGCTTGTAGAAGCGAGTAGCACGAAGTTTCAGTTCCCTATAATGTTGATTTCTGTGATGAAAAATTTATGGCATTGGCTTGTGATCTTGGAAAATCAATGTTAAATATTGACATGGGATGCTGTGATCAATTTCTTCAATTGGTCACTGAACCATTATGATAAAGATGAGCTTTGATTATTATTCCCTCATCTATTTTGTAATGATTACATGACATTTTGCATTTTGAGAACTCTCAAATGAATCTCTACATTGACAAAATCTGTGTTAATGAATACTGCAAACAGAGAAATGTGGGAGACATCGATGAAAGGTCTCCAAAGCTTGGTTCGGAAAACAACCCCATCATCCTTCACATACATTTGCGAGAAGAATGGAAATTTTTTATCTGACAAGGTAGTCAAACAATTTGAGGAAATCTCCTAACTATTTGATGACTAAGTTGTTGTGTGGTCTTTCAAGAGCTTAACTTTTTCATCACTGTAGATGGATGAATTGGCATGCTTTGCTCCTGGCATGTTGGCTTTAGGATCTAAAGGTTATGGCTCTGGTGAAGCCGAAAAGATTTTATCACTTGCAGAAGAGGTATTAATTAAGAAATAGCCTTTATATTTATTGATTTTGTTATCATTGTCATTTGCACTAATGTGCTTGTTTTCTAGTCAATTAGTATTAGTCTACGCTGCAATACACCAAGCTAATTGTATTAAGACAGAGTATATAAAAAGGAGTTTCTTGGATTCAACTGACTTTGTGGTGTGTTCAAACTCTTAAAAAAATGAACTTAGAATATTGACAGTTTGTGAGATAAGAAGATCTGAATGAGCCAATAATCACTGAATTTTCAAATGAGTTCTGCGTCCTTTGTGAAGTTTATGAGAAGCAGAATTTATGGTGGTTCAAAGTTAAGTTTAATTGATGAGGGATACCTTGATTTTCTAAAGTTGAAGGAAATCTCATTGTGTTTGCTCTCTCTTCTTTCTATCATGCCCCAACCCATCAGCCTTTGAAGGCTCCTGACCACTATGGATTTTGTATTGATAGTACAGGAATCTGAATGGAGTTTGTAATGCCACGTGTCAGTAGACTGCTGCTTCTGTCACTGTGCTTGCAATTCTCCGAATGTATTTCCATGGTTCAAAAAAGATAAAATTTAAATATTTTTTGTTGAATTTGGAGATTTTGTTTTAAAGGAAAAAATGGATGCTTATTGTTGCCAACTGGTCTTGAAAACTGCTTTGTTTTCACAAATAGTTGGGATGCTGGGATCAAGAATACTGGCTATCACATAAGGGAATACTAGGGAATTATAGTAATTTTACATTTCTTCTACTTCTAGATCAACGATAAGGTGTCAAACATAAAATTGTTGAGATAGATAGGAGATGGCTGAAGGAAGACAGAATTTTGTGCGGCAGAAGTGACATGGGAATTTAGATGAAGTGACTGGGAAATGCTTGGATGTGTGTGGAGTAGATTATTTGGTAAGTATGAAAGAGTTCAAGTGTTGAATCCACAATGAAAATATGCTTTATTGAGGTAGAGTCATGTTTTTCTCAAGAAAATGCAGTAACAAAGAGAAGTGAGAAAAATAGCACGGACTCCACCATCATTATCCTTATTGTTACTACGATTGGTATTAGGTAACCTCAAGGATGCATTCGCAGAAAGCTTGCTTGGCTGGCCAAAAGTTGAGGTCCATCATACAAGCAAAAGCATTTAAAGAAGCATATAGGCAAAAAAAAATGCGGCTGAGAACTTGAATATGCTGGTCCAGTTTCATGGCTTCCTAATCTACTTAATTGACTGGTGCATAGTTATTTTGTTCGTGGTCCACATGTTTATTAGCTTCAGATTTCGGTGGCTACATCTAATTTAATTTTTGGCTTTGAACTGTAGCTTGCATGGACTTGTTATAATTTCTACCAGTTGACACCTACAAAACTGGCTGGAGAGAACTATTACTTTCACCCTGGACAGGTTTGATACTCTCTTCTAGATTGGAAAAATGGAAGATATTCACTTATTGTATGCTTGATACTGAAAGATGATGAAATTGCAGGACATGAATGTTGGCACTTCATGGAACATTTTGAGGCCTGAGACAGTTGAGTCGCTGTTTTACCTGTGGCGTATCACTGGAAACAAGACATACCAAGAATGGGGTTGGAATATTTTTCAAGCATTCGAAAAGAACTCCCGCTTAGAGACTGGATATGTTGGTCTTAAGGATGTAA
Organism: Populus davidiana; assembly: GCA_030145905.1. NCBI lineage: Eukaryota > Viridiplantae > Streptophyta > Magnoliopsida > Malpighiales > Salicaceae > Populus > Populus davidiana. The sequence goes on from CM057806.1 coordinate 5,243,663, forward strand.
GATTTCTCTAACCCAAAGATTGTAGTCTTAATGTTATATAACAAACACCTTCATGCATGCACACGCATAATGACCCTAGTCCAGTCCATGTATTCTGTTGTGTCTTTAATGCATGTTCGAGAAATAGAATGAACCAGAACCGCAACTCCTAAATACCACTGGTTTTTCCCATGCTTTGTGGTGTTTAGTTGCCTCAGAAGTTTGTGGTTTTGTTAAATGTACGAGTCCTATTCATATCCATTTTAAAATCCCATGCATGGATTTATTTTAATGAATAATCCTTAACTAGAACCTAAAAGCAAAGCATTATAAAGTTTTGAACTCAATTATTCTTGTCTATTCGTGCAGGTGAACTCAGGTATCAAAGACAACATGATGCAGAGTTTCTTCCTTGCCGAGACATTTAAGTATCTGTACCTCCTATTTTCACCTACATCTGTCATCTCTCTGGATGAATGGGTATTCAACACAGAAGCACACCCTCTGAGAATTGTGACTCGTGGTGATCTTCATCAGGAGAATTTCCAAGTTGACAGACAACAAAAGTTACCAATTCATTTTCTTGGTAGAAAGGAGGGTCGACTAGGATACAATTAGCTGCCATCCTCCCCAAATTTTCAGACAGCTCAGTTGCCTCCTGTCCTCACATACATTAACCATAAAAAAGGTGACGGTGCAGAACTTTTATATTATTCTAGATTCACAGCAGCATTAGTCCTTGAACCTGGATAAAGAGTGACACTGTCAATCATGTCCATCAATTAAGCAATCAGGGTGGTGCTGGTCAACATTCTGCCTCAGAATTTATATCCTCATCTTGTTTCCAGCTTGGATGGTTGTGTAAAACAGATAGCACATTCTCACTAGAAATTATCATATAAGACATGATTGAGGGGCAAATGAGCTGTTGTGCAAATACAATATGGGTTCACAGGTCATAAAGAATGGTTATAGATTATTGAAAATAAAATAAAGGGAACCAAAATATATTCGTGCAGAATTCTTGGCGTATTTAAACCTTGTCAACTGGATAACATAAGAAAAGAAAAATGAAGTATGCTGTTGCTATGAGTCTGGATTGTGTATTTCTTTCTCAAAATAAAATCTATCAATTTTATATTATAATTATTTAGCAGTAACAACGTAAGATTTTCCTACTTAGAAATACCTTCATCAACGAAGATTTTAAGAGAGAACTAATGTTTTGAAGTGAGATATTATACTTGAAAAGGTTGGTTAAGGTTGTTGTTTTCAATTAGGTATTTAATCAAACAACCTTGCAATATAAAGTTGAACAACTCTGAAGATGTTAGTTGTGCTTGTAGGAAAGCTAACCTACTGTTGCCTTTGTTATTATTCATATATATAGCAGATTACAGGAGTGATTGTCGCATATATACATGGCAATCTAATCATTCTAAATACAGTATAAAATATTACAGATATAAGGGAGGGATTATAGGAGAGTATTATGGCTGATTAATAGTGATAGGATTATACGAATCCTGTGCTGTTAATATCGCTTTCATCCCCCCGCAAGCTCAAGGTGGGAGTGAGCCAATGAAGAGCTTGTCACGATTTGGAACAAACTTGGCAGAGCAGGGTGGTTTAGTGAAGATGTCTGCAGTTTGAGCAGAGCCAGCAACATGTTCTAACACAAGATCCCCGCTAGCAACACGTTCTCGGACAAAATGGACATCAATTTCAATGTGCTTTGTGCGATGATGAAAGACTGGATTTTTGGCCATAGTCACAGCACTGATATTGTCACAGTACAACTTGGGAGGTGGAAGACAATAACCAATACTCTGGAGCAAATTCATAAACCACATGAGTTCAGCTGTAGTGGAAGCTAATGCACGATATTCTGCCTCTGTCGTGGAACGAGACACCGTGGCCTGCTTCTTGGCACCCCAAGATAATAGGTTGTCGCCCATATATATAGCAAAACCAGACGTGGATCGCCGATCATCATGGCAGCCGGCCCAGTCGGCATCACAGAAACCATGAAGAGCAATTAAAGGAGTGCGAACAAGATGAAGGCCAAGATCAAGAGTGCCCTTTAAATATCGAAATATCCTCTTCACAGCAATGAGATGAGGCTCCCGAGGTGCATGCATGTATTGACAAACACGATGAACAGAATAGGAGATGTCTGGTCGCGTGAGAGTGAGATATTGCAAGGATCCAACAAGCTGGCGATAAAAAGTTGGATCAGATATCAAGGCACCATCAGTGGCTGTCAATAATGTTCCTGAGGCAAGCGGGGTGGCAACTGGTTTTGCACCAGCTAGACCGAATTTCTGCAAAAGGGACACTAGGTAGCGTGTCTGAGTGACAGTGATAGTGGTGGCATCCCTAGCAACTTGAAGACCAAGGAAGTAGTGAAGATCACCGAGATCCTTCATGCTAAACACAGAGGAGAGATGAGCGATAAATGCAGAAATTTTTGAAGGAGAATTCCCAGTAATAAGTATATCATCAACATATATTAAGAGAAGAAGAATATCTGAACCCTGGCGTTGATAGAACAATGACTGATCATAGGGACAGCGGAGAAAACCCATCGATTGAATGTAGGTGCTGAATTTCATATACCAGGCACGTGGTGCTTGTTTTAAGCCATACAAGGCTTTATGGAGAAGACAGACATGTTGTGGGAGAGCAGGATCCTCATGACCAGGCGGCTGAGCTAAGTACACACGTTCTTGTAAATCACCCTGTAGAAACGCGTTGTTGACATCTAACTGTCTAATGATCCAGCCCTGAGATAAACCAATTGTGAGAATGAGCCGAATAGTGCTTGCCTTGACAACCGGGCTAAAAGTTTCATCATAGTCCAGCCCTGGAAGTTGTGTGAAACCTCTGGCCACAAGTCTAGCCTTAAACCTGTCAAGTGTGCCATTGGGCTTCGTTTTAACTTTAAAGACCCACTTGCTGCTAACTACATTCATATCTGGTTTGCGAGGAACCAAAGTCCATGTGTTATTGGCATGAAGAGCATCCATTTCAGCTTGCATGGCCTGCTTCCATTGAGGATGTTTAAGTGCCTGGCGGAAGGAAGTGGGCTCTGATGGCTGAGCTGCAACATCAGCAAGAAAACAAACAGGTATATGATGTTTAGAAGAAAAGAATACTTTTGGTTTAAGATTCCCTGTTTGAGTGCGAGTGACCATTTTATGAGTACGCTGTGGAATCCTTGGAGGATCAGACACAGATGATGACGAAGGTAATGTTGATGGCAGTTGAGCTGGAGACAGAGGGACTGAGGAGCAGACAGGTTCCATCAAGTGTGTAGGCATAATCTCAACAGCAGCAATTCCAGCAGACTGGGAACTAGTGGTTGAGTATTGTAGGGCAGTATGCTGAAGAGATCTGGGAAGGGCTTGTAGTTGAAAAAGTTGACTACGAGAGGAATGAGATGCTGTAACATTCTTGAATGGAAAATACTGCTCATTAAATCTGACATGTCGGCTAATATAGATGCGGCCTGAATGTGGTTCAAGGCAGCAATAGCCCTTATGTTTGGCTGAGTATCCAAGGAATACACAGCATATTGATTTGAATTCCAGTTTGGTCCGACCAAAAGGTGAAATCAATGGATAGCAGGAGCAACCAAAGACCCGTAGAGAGTCATATTGTGGTGAGGTACCAAAGGCAAGCTCATGAGGAGACATGTGATCAAGCACTGAAGATGGCAGACGATTGATTAAAAAGACAGCAGTGTTGAAGGCTGCTGTCCAGTATTTAACTGGAACAGAAGCATGTGCTAGCAGTGTTAAGCTTGTGTCGACAATATGTCTATGTCTTCGTTCAGCCAAACCATTTTGTTCAGGGGTCCCTGGACAGGAAAGCCTATGAATGATTCCTTTAGCTGCAAAATGAGTCTGCAATACTGTGTTAACAAATTCACCACCACCATCACTTTGAATAATTTTCACAGAGTTATTGAATTGGTTTTCCATTTGGTGAAGAAATGCAGGGAAAATTGTGATAACATCAGATTTTCGAGCCATAGGGAAAAGCCATATATAACGTGAATATTCATCAACAATGAGTAAATAAAATCGAAAACCATCATAAGAAGAGACTGATGCAGGACCCCAGACATCAGTATGGAGGGTATGCAGAAAAGAAGTGGCATATGTTTGTCGAGAATGAAAGGGCAACTTTGAAGATTTGCCCAGCATACAACTGTGACAAAATGTTGTCATTTTATTTAAAGAAGGTAAACATAATTTGCTTAGGATTTGAGCGTGGGGGTGACCAAGACGAGCATGCCACAGACTGCCTGGAACTTTAGTGGCTAGAAAACTGAGTGAAGGCTTTGAGAGCTGCTGCAGATTGATAGGATACAGACCATTCGCCATTGGACCTTTAAGGATCACTTGATTTGTCTTCATGTCCTTGAGAAGGAATCCCCATGGATAACAGAGAAAATAACAGTTATTGTCTCTTGTAAACTGAGATACAGACAGTAATTTGCCTTTGATATCAGGAACAACTAGAACATTATGAAGCTGAAGAGTAGTAGACGGCAGAGTAGTTTGTCCAATACCAGTTATAGATAAACCATTACCATTGCCAACCATAACAGTATCAGTACCAGAATAGGGATGAATACCTTGCACCTCATTGGAATTAGGAGTCATGTGCTGGTTTGCACCAGTGTCAGGATACCAGGTGTCCTCTGTAGTGTCTCCAATATGGATTGCAGCAAAAGCCTTGTATTGTTCTGCTTCTTCGTCTGAGGCGAAACAACCATCTGCTTTGTGGTTTGGACCGCCACATCGAAAACAAGTGATGTTACCTCGTCCACGACCAGATGGGCGACTTCCACGAGTAAAAGAGGACAGCTTGACTCCAGAAGAATTGTCAATAGGACGAGAGGAACGCAGATCTTTGTTGCGTGGCTGGAAAGGCATCTTATGGTAACCACCAGAACGACCACGAGTATTATGATTACCTTGAGATCTTGTATGGAAACGATTTTTGTTAGTATAGAAAGCAACACTAGATTGAGATGTTCTTATACCTTGAAGTCTGATTTCAAAATCACGAAGTTTGCCAATAACCCCTTCTAGAGAAGGAAACATGTCACGAGCATTGAGTGCTGCAACAATAGGATCAAACTCAGATCCTAGCCCACGTAGGATACAAATAATAAGGTCATCATTTTCCATTGGTTTGCCTGCACCACGAAGAGACAAGGCCAACGACTTTGCTCTGTGCAGATAGTCTTCTAAAGACAAGGAGCCTTTGGTGAGAGTTTGCAATTCTCCCTTTATTTGCTGAATACGGTCTCTGGTGTGACTTCCATAAAGAGTCTCCAATACAGTCCAAGCATCATGGCTAGACTCACTATTGATGACTTGGGAGAGAGGACCGTCTGACAACGAGCTGTTGATCCATCCAAGGACCAATTGATCAATACGCAGCCAAGTTGCTGCAGCTGGATTGGGTTGTGATGCACCATTAGCATCAACAATGGTTAATTCAGGACAGGGAACTCCATCTGTCACATACCCAAGAAGACCATGTCCTCTTAGGATTGGAACAACTTGTGCTTTCCATAGAAGATAATTATTTGAGGCTAGCTTAGTAGAAATATCAGGTAAGCGAGTTTTGGAAGGTGTAAAATCTAGAGAAAGGGCAGCGGCTGGGGACAAGATTGAAGTGGTGAGGGATTCCATTGCAAGCTCTGATACCATGTAGGAAAGCTAACCTACTGTTGCCTTTGTTATTATTCATATATATAGCAGATTACAGGAGTGATTGTCGCATATATACATGGCAATCTAATCATTCTAAATACAGTATAAAATATTACAGATATAAGGGAGGGATTATAGGAGAGTATTATGGCTGATTAATAGTGATAGGATTATACGAATCCTGTGCTGTTAATATCGCTTTCAGTGCTAGCTTTATGATCCATTAACTGTAATTGTGAAAGACAGCTCAAAGAACATCCTCTGTAATGAAATACCATTGCCAACTCATACATGTATTTTTCCTCTTTCATAAAAACAACCATAGTTTTTCCGTGGGACAAGTTCTAGATTAACTCGGGTGGACAAAAAAATTAAAATAATTTTAAAATAATATTTTGATGAAATAAAAAATAATTAATTGATGCTTGGATTTATATCTAATCAGACCTGGATCAGCTAAATTATCAAAATTATCAGCTAAACCCAAGTTTTTCACTAGGTTTTTTTTTGTATTTTTTTTATATACATATATGATCTGATCAGATCTAAATTAGCTAAACTACCGGAATAACCCAAGTATTTTATTAGATCAACAAATTTTTTTGTTTTTTTTCAACCTAGTTTATTCTGAATTCTAGATCGAACGAGCTTTACATTGCTATTAAGCCCGTTCGAGTTTACTATAAAGAATCATTATTGCAAAAATAATTTAATTATTTTTCCTAAATGTAGAAATGGAGATTAGGTCCCATGGCATGTGCTGGCACCTACAAAAAGTCATCCTGGAATCAAGAACAGAACGTGTGGACCACTACAAAAGTCATCCGTTGATGAAGGGATCTTTCTGAATTCCCTCTCAACATGCCGTGGTTGCACCTTTGAAGGAATGATTTCCATGTGAAATCACTTTTAAGTTCAAACCATTCTATTTTCCTACAATATAAAGCACACATAACCTTCTTTTTAAAATTGAATGATTAATTAATTTCAGTTGAGATTACTTATGATTTACTATTGTATATGATATTATATGATGATATGATTCAAGAATGAAATCACACATAACCTTCTTTTTAAAATTGAATGATTAATTAATTTTAGTTGAAATTACTTATGATTTACTATTATATATCATATTATATGATGATATGATTCAAGATTGAAATATGAAAAAAGTAATGCAAGAGGATTAAAACAAAACATTTATGTAGTCCACAGTGACTACAAATTAGCCGGCACAAAAGCTTAAATGCTTGAAAAGTAAGAATATCATCGGAGCCTGACATCCAGCTAACATCCAACTCATCAGAGCATGCCCCCACGGTGGTGTCTTTTTATTGTACAAAGCAACTAACCTTGAAGCCTAGTTGACAATAACAGGATCCTAACTCCTTCCATTTGTTTTCACACAGCCTTGAGAATTACTCAACACGTCAAAAGCTGGCAAGAAATATGAGAGAAAATTCCAGGGAAAATGATGAGAGAGAAGGGGTCAAGGTGATCATGGACCTACAAGATGTAAATGTAATGTAATAGTGAGATGATGAAAACCGAGTGAAGAAATATATTACAACATCCCCCATTGTCTGGATAACCAAATCAATTGGTTAGCTACAAGGAATTGATCAAAAACGACAAGGCTATTAGTTTGGCTCTGTAACGGATAAGATCATTCAAAGAAAAACAATAAAAAAAAATGAATCGATCAATGTAGCAAAACAGTGGTATCAACTGAGATTTTGCATTGCAGCTCGCGGGGTTGAATAGCTTGGCAGCCTGTCTCTTCCCCCCATTCATCTTTAACTGTATGATACCTGTCTCCTCTTAAGAAATATACAGATTGTTTCTTTCTGGTCACCGACAATCGGTTGAAGTAAATGAGTCTGAAAATCCTCCTGGAATACTTGATTGGGATTGGGAGTAAGACATGTTGTTAAACATTGTCGAAGTGCCTTCATCAGCTTGCCATCTCTGGAGAAACTGAGGAAGGCTCATGTGGAGATCAATGCCAGAATTGCCTTCCTCTTCATGGTTGGTAGGTTTCCATTGTTCTACTAGAGGTCCTATGACGTTGACAGCATGGCCCATATCTGGTCTTTGGTGTGGCTCGCGAGCTGTGCAATGCCCTGCTAGCTCAGCCACTTTGAAAATGCTCACAAAGGTCTCCTCGTCAGGATTCAGTGTTTGGTCGATTGCCTTTGGAAGGTTGTCCTTGTTGACTAGGACTCGGCGGAACCATGTGACCAAGTGAGCCCTCTCATCTGGCACTGTATCATCTAGAGCTTTTCTCCCTGTCATAATCTCCATCAAAATCACTCCAAAAGCATATACATCCACTTTTGTTGTAACCCTTCCAGTAGCTGTGCAGGACATAGCAGGTTCAGCTCATATTTGAAGAGAACAGTCATCAACAAATCAACATATTCAAGATGAAGCAAATGAATATGAAAACTTAATATGCCAACATCTTAAGATCATATTAACAGGAAACAACTGAAAGATAAAGAGGATCATGCCTCTTGATCAAGAATCACACTTTCTGAAACTTCAGTGTGCATAGAAAAGTACCATGCTTGTTGAAAAATGAAATGCAAGTGTGTAGGAGGCCTTAGGTTTTCCTATAATTATACAAATGGGTAAAAGTAGGCAATTTTACTACTTCAAGGTTGCATGCATGGAAAGATAACAAAATGCGAATTGATGCAATATAATAAGCTAAGGAACTTGCAATCACTTGAATGGAGATAACCAAGTATGGACATTTAAACCTCTACTAACCAGCATATTCAGGTGCAAGATAGCCAAAGGTTCCTGCCAGCCTTGTCTCCATAGAATACTTCCCATCAGGCGCATTTTTAACCAAACCAAAATCAGCAACCTTAGCTCTCATGTCATCTCCAAGAAGTATGTTTGAAGGCTTCAAATCTCTATGAATGAAACTCTGCTGAGCTAAGCTGTGCAGGTATTCCACTCCTCGAGCCACATCCAGTGCAATTGTGACCCTCTGTTTCCAAGTAAGAGGAGGGTAACCAAGTTCTTGCCATTCAAACAAATGTTGAGCGAGAGTCCCCTGTGGCATGTACTCATACACCAAGAGCCTCTCATTTCCATTTATACAGTAACCCAAAAGAGCAACTAAATGCCTGTGCCTCACTTTAGTAAGTACTGCAATCTCTGCCTGGAACTCATTCATTCCTTTTGTCCCCATTGCCCCAGATTCCATCCGCTTCACAGCAATCTTAGTCCCATCATGCAATTCGCCTTTATAAACCACACCAAAACCTCCCTTACCCAGAATGTTATTCTCGCTGAAATTATCAGTTACTTGTCTCAGTACCTCGATTGAAATCACAATGTTCCCACCCTCAAAAAAATGCCGGCCGCTATGGTTGCCGCTACTTTGACTTTGTATTTCACTGAGAACCCCGTACCCCTTCGTGCAACACGATGAACCATTCTTAACCAATGGATTGATTCCATTCCCATTCTCTTGATCATTCACTCTCCCAGACTTCCCTCTCTTTTTCTTGCGATAAACCTTAAACAACACGAAGAGGCCAATAGCACCAACAATCACAATACCAACAACACCAGCAATGACACCTGGACTCACCTTCTTACCACCATTTGCTCTTCCATTAGGAACACCTCCAGGTGTAGTTGAATTTGAATCTGAACCAGATGGTGATGTCCCTCCACTTCCAGAACCCCCACCACTCCCAAGAAAAGGATTACCTGGTGTAATGGTTAGCTTCACTGAAGGTGCGAAAGCTGGGATCTTCCCAGTGAGATTGTTATTGGAGACATCAAGAATCGAAAGTTGAGACAACTTTATCAAGCTATCGGGAATGGGACCTGATAAATTATTATCATTCAATTTCAAAGTTGTCAAAGCAGTGAGATTAGCAAATGCAGGAGAGATTATCCCTCCAAAATGCTGCTTCCCCAAACTCACTGTAATGACAGTCTTTTTTTGTGAATCACAGGTAACAAAAGGCCAACCACTGCAAGCCTCATTCCCTTTCCAAGAATCAGACAGCATCACAGGATAACCAAAACCACCAGCAATCTCGAGCAAAATGGTCACTTGTGGATCACAAGCAACACCAGCAGTATCCACACAAAAATTATTAAGACCACTATTATCAACTTTAACACCTTTTCCAAACAGAGGCACAGGACCTTGTAATTTATTATTATAAAAAGAAATATTCAACAAACCAGCTTGGGAAGACAAGGAAACCGGAAAGATCCCAGTAAACTGATTATCCCTCAACTGCAAATCAAACAAATTCTTGCTCTTTGAAAAATCTGGAATTGGCCCAGTAAACTGATTCTTCTGTAGCCAAACTTGACTCAACTGCTCCATTGAAGGCAACACCTCAATAGTACCAGACAACCCCATTTCCTGATTATTAAGCCACAAATTCTGGATCCCAGAATTAGCAAAAGATGGAGGCAACCCTCCGGTTAAGTTATTATAAGACAGTCTAAGATTTTGCAAACTAGGAAAAGAAGCAAACATATCAGGTATAGTACCAAAGATGTTAGCGTTACTAGCCTCAAAAGTATTTAAACTAGAAGACTCATTTAGATCAGTAGAAATAGCCCAAGGTTCCAAATTTATATTCGCACCCATGCTCAAAGTTTGCAAACTAGTTAACCCTTTAAAGAAATCTATAGGTATACTGGTAAAATTATTAGTACCCATATAAACTTCTCTTAAAGAAGCTAAATTTGCAAGAGAAGGCAAAGAACCGGTCAGCTTGTTGTCTTGAAGAGACAAACTTTGAAGCTGAGAAAGCGTTGAAAGCTCAGATGGGAGAGTCCCTGAAAGACCTTGAGAAGCTAAGTTAATGGAAATCACATTGTTGGAGTTGTCACAATTAACGCCACTCCACTTGCAGAAACCATTGGTGTTTGTTGTTGACCAGCCTTTTGGTGTTGGGGTTAGGGCAGAGGCTAGTTTTAGCATGGTGCCTGCATCATCCGCGGTGGTTGTTGTGGTGGTGGAGAGGAGGAGAAAGAGGAGGAGAAAGAAAGAGAGAAGAAGGTCAGCCATTGAGAGAGAGAGAGAGAGAGAGATTGGTATTTTTTCTTTATTTTTTCTTTTCTGTGTTATAAAGCCTTCTTGTTTTGTTTGGTGTACTGACTAGGGTTCATGGCTTCATGCGAGATATTTAGTTGTTGTTTTTTAAGGTTTTTATTTATTTATAAATATAATTAAATAATATGTTTTTAATTTTTAAAAATTATTTGTGATATTAATATATTAAAATGATTTAAAAATATTTTAAAAAAAATTAATGAAAAAAAAATATTTTTTAAAAAAAACACTTTAAAAAAAAATCCAACTATTAATATGGTTTAATGTTTTCTAATACTTTTTTCTTTTTTTGTATTGGTGAGGGATTTGGTTTTTTCTAGATTTTTTTTTCTTTTTTGAAAACGGTTTAACTGGTAATTAAAATATAATGAAACCTCACATTATGATAAATCAAGAATAAAATCAACTATTTCTTACTTAGGATTAACTTGGGATTTATTTGTTTCGGGATTTGAATTTGTTTATGTAAGAAAAAAACTTAAATAACCTAGTTAAAAATTTAGATTAACTCGTTAACTTAATTTATTTGGGTATGAATATGTTAAAACTCAACCTTCAACTTATAGATTTAAAAAAAAAAAATTAAAATAATATTATTTTAATTTTTAAAAAAAATTAATTTAAATTAACTCTGCTGACTTGTAATCAAAACCTTTATCTCATGTTAACCCTGGGTTTTTACAACTATGAATAATCTTTCTCCATTTAACAATCAGTGTGATGCTCGCTGTCATTGGCATGGTTTCCCTTCCCCATATGTTTCCTTCTCTTTTACACTTTTGTGAGAGGAAAAAAAAAAAAAAAGATAATGACCAGTGATTTGTAAATTAATAAATGGCTCTATGATCATAACCACCACGATCAGCGTAATTTTTTAATTAATTTTTATATATCAAGATTAAATTTGTTTAGCAACTAAATAAATCCAAGCTTCGAGGATTGACTATGATTTATTTATTTCTCATTTAAAAATGATATATAGATAGGTCAAGAATATATATAATGGTGAATATTGTAAAAGTATACAAGAATGAAATAAGAATATTTTAGTTAATACTAGATAATTTTACGAGCTATGTTGTGTATTGGATTAAAATTTTTTAATATATATAAAATATTCAGTTACATAATATTTTTAAAGAATCAATACAAACCTGAGATTCCGGTTATTAATTTGAATGAATTCAATAAATTAAGTTAATTTAATAATATAATTAAAAAATATATGAACAGTAAATAAAAACAAACAAAAAATTTAATAATAATAAATCATAAAAATAAGTTATTAATATTATACTCAGTAAAATTAAAAAAAAAAAAGGACTTATTATCACGAGAGTTTAAACTTTATTATAAAAGATTGCATAATAATACTAAAAACAATTGCACACACTTTCAAGTGACTATTAGAAAAGGAAACCATACAAAATATATAATAAATATCTTAAAAACACTCATGTTTTTTTTTTTTTAATGAATGGAGCTAATAAAATATAGATATACCATCTAAAAAAAACTGAAGTATTTTGGTCTCGAGGCTTGCATCACAATTATACTAAGATTGAAATTTACGGTGCCTAATTTCGATTCCCTAATTAGAATGACATAAGCTTTTTATAATTTTTAAAGGTATTTAAGAATGCAGTCGTAATTATTTTTTAAAGTAATTTTTATTTTAAATTAAAATAATTTCTTTTAACACTAACGTGTCAAAAATAATTTAAAATATTAAAAAAATTAATTTTAAAAAATCATAAAACAAGATTGCACCCGCGACCCGGCCCAGCCAACTTCTTGATCTCCAGAGTTCTTCAAGCCATCCACCCTCTCAATCTCTCAATCTAAATCAATCTCTCTGTCTCCCAATCTCTCCCAATATCTCTATCTCTGAATCAAATCCCCTCCTCCAAGTTCCCGGCTCCTCTCAATCTCCCTGTTTCTTTGTCTCTTCGATGCCATCGTCTCCGTCTCTTCGTTGCAGTCGTCTCTGTCATGACATCAAGGTAACTATTTCTTTGCCAAGTTCATGAAAAGAAATATTTTTATATGAACTAGCACTGGGATCTCATTCGTAATATCATATATAGTGGCTTATATTGTTTGATAGTAGCTGGTCGTTTTCTTTTCTTGGATAGAATTTAGATTAATTTAGTTTTTGTAACAGTGGTTGTCTCTGTCAACAATAGTTCTCTGTTTTTTTTAATAAACTCTGATGATCGATTACTTATTAAACATCATTAATTTTTTATCCAGATTAATATAATAAAGTTTTTTTCCTTAACTATTGATGTTTTGTGTGGAAATGACATCAGGTAAAGCAAAGTAAGAGAAGGAATTTTCAATGGACTTAATTTTTTTTTTCTTTAGCTTGATGTCCATTTGTTTTTTTAGTTGAAAATCGAACCGAAAATGAACATTCTCGACTCAAACCCGAACCTAAATGGAAGTCCATACCACTAGATGAACCGCTGTTGGAGTAAATTAAGAGACATAATAATTGAAGAGGGGTCATTTTTGTTGATTACTAATGATTAGCAGAGAGAGTGAGTGGAGTTCTTAGAACAATTGATAAAAAAAAAAAAAAAAAAAACCTGGTGAATGTTGTTATCTTGACAATGGGAATACATGACTGGATGCCACAGCTTGAAAGTCTAAGAATCCATGCTCATTGAAAAGGATGAGTGTATAATTTTGCAAAGTGAGTGAAGATGACTCTTGTTGTTGAAATATACTAGTTTACATATCTCCGATTCACATCAAATTTGTTTTAACATAATAAAAAATAATTATTTAATTAAACTTAATCTTATAAATTAATTTTGAAAAGTTTTATTACAACTATTATATTTAAAATTAAATTATATAAAAATTATTCTGATATGATTTAATTGATATGATTGGTTCAAAAATAACCTGATCGATCAATAAAAATAATTTAATGATAAAATTAAAAAAACATAATATAATCAATAAAAAAAAACTTTCAACCCAACTTTTTAAGATGATTTAAATTAAATTATGTAAAAATTGCTTTAATATATTCAAAACTGTGACAATATGTAATGCTTAATGAGATTACTAAAATCTTTATCCTATGTATTTTGATTTTTTTAAAAAATAAATATATTGTTATGGATGAATTTTTAAAAAAAATAAAATGATATTATTTTTTTAAAAATATTTACTTAATCACTTGAATTACTAACTAAGCTGCATAGTAACTTCGGTTTAATCAAGTCAAATTTGCCATATGATTCAACATAAAACCTAATCCGAGACAGGTTTCAAATCCATCAACTGCTAATGAGTGTACCTAGGAGTAGTTGTGTCTATTTTATTAATAATAATAAAAAAGATTTAGTTCATAATTTGATCGAGAGAAGTCGCTGTAGTTGTTTGGAACTTTGGATACTGAATTTCAGCGTGAAAACGAAGCTCGAGATTACAAAACTGTACACGCGGAAAGCCTCAGACAAAGATCAATGCGATGGGGCCCAGCAACAACGAAGTAACGAACATGAGGCTTCCTCGCTAGACTATATATATATATATATATATATATATAATAATAATAATAATAATACAACCAAACAAGCCTTGACCATATTACAACAAAAATATCGTTACCCTACTAAGTTTTATCTTCTTGCTTAATTTCCATGGGAAGTGTTTGATCCTAGGTTTTACCAACTTGTCAAAGTTATATAATACATTACCTACTAATCCACCATGCAATGCTATTGTAATTTTTATGCACAGTTTAGGAGTGCGATTGGATATTATTTTTCTAATTTTTTTAAGTTTAAAATTAATATTATTTTATTATTTATTTGATTGTTTTGATGTTAAAACTAAAAATATATTAATAAAAAATATTTAATTTATTTTTATATAAAAAATATTTTTAAAAATAATTTTTATCATATTTTTAATTAGACTTTTAATCTAATTATAAAACTCAACTTGGTGCAGTTGTTTAACTGGCTTGCTAATATGAGATAAATTAGCGAATAAACATCTTTTTATTATTATTATTATTATTATTAAAATGACAATACTTTAGATTTTTAAAAAAAATTAAAGGATGTGCCATCCCAAATCAACCTCGTTTGTAACTTGAATATCAAACTATTTTTTTTAATACTACTATCAAATTGAATTTTATAACTATAATTCTTAATTAAACATCTTATTTTAAGAAACAAAAACCCTTTATAGTACTATTTTTTTCTTATGATAAACGGTATTTTTGAATCAAATTGCACGTAAATCAAGATTAAATATTTTTGCCTCATGTAATTGCTGAGTTGCATCCAGCTTGGCCGAGATATTTCGTTCCAATTCACGCGTTATCCTAATTGGAAATATTAGCTAGCAGCTTTAAATTCGTCGGTTATGATATTCCTTGAAAAGCAAATCTTCAAGGCCATAGAAGGCCTGCAACCAGAGATACTGACAAATCCAGATGGCTGATTGAATTTATTTGGTCTAATTAGGTGCCACGCCACCTCCCAAAATTAAAATATAGGATGTAACATGACTTCTTGACATAAGCACATGAAAGGGTGGAGAGGGTTCTCAAAAAACAAAAAGAAAAATACGTGCAGGTTTATCTGTGAGATCCATATGGAAACCCTCTACGCGCAATCTTTTCATGAACAAGGATGCTTTACAAATCCCCATTTATGGTCATGTACCAAGATCTGGCAACATCTTGTTGTTTGATTATGCCATTCTTTGTAAAAAGGTTAAGATTTGTAGGCATAATAATGAAAACCTTGACCCGGTCTAAGACCTAAGTTATGAATTGATTAGATTAACTCGGATTAATTTTAATCTCGCATAAACCCGCTAATTTTGCCAGATTTGATAACTGTGATTGTGCGTGTTCTCCAGCAAACTTTCATACCTATATGCACAACTTTGAATCTCACTGGTTTCCTTGCAAGAAAGCAAACAGAGGACAATTGCTGCATAATATATGTATGGACAGAGTCCAATATTTGAATTGATCATCACTGTGTTTGCATAGCTACATGGGTCCAACTACGTACGCTGGGAGGGAGCAATGCATTGAATATTTCAGAAAATCCAGCAATCAATCCTCAGGACAGCACCCGTTTTTGGCTATCAAATTGGTGACATTTGAAGGTGATGGCAATGGACATGAAACCATTTCCATTTCACATCTTCACTCCCCGCCAATGGATTCTCTGAAGAATATATAACACCTCTCTGCCATTGTCCTTTGCAGCTGCTGAGCATAAACAAAATTGACAAGTAAAATAGCCATCTAACGAGGTAGGGTTTTAATACCAGCCCAAGAAAATCTTAAGAGTGGATCTTGAAATAAAATCATGACTAGGCTTGAAGTCGTTGCTGCACATGATTTGGGCTTTGAAGTATACAAGATTTCTTTCGGTTTGATTTAGTTTCTGGGCTGCTGTCTTCGAGATGTACTACAACGGGCTTGATGTACACGTTCGAATTGTATTCTTTAGTGGGCTGGGTATGGTATATATTTTTTTAATTTTTTAAAAAGATAATTAATAGATATTTTTTTAGTGTTTTATGATGATTTTGATGTATTAATATAAAAAAATATAAAAAAATTTATTCTGAATTTTCAAGAAAAAATCTATTTTAAAAAGAACCTTACACTTACACTCTCGTCACCCCTCTCATATTCCATGTTGATTTGATACATTTAAAAGATTTTAATAAATTTTTCCGAATACAACTCTGAATATTTGAACCATTTTATGGATGTGATGGGGCTATGAATATCAGGAAAACCTGATAATTTCTCTTTTCAGCAACTTCAATCGGAAGCCATTTTGTATGAAGACAGCAGGATCCAAAGAAATTGGGAGATTTTTTTGCTGGTGGAATAAAACTAAAAATGGAAGAGAGCCATTCACATGCCTGGGCTGGGGAGGAGCTGACATGGCTAATCCACCGTATTTGAAGAGGCAGAGGTGGCTGGGCTAGGGTGGGTCTATGAAACTTCAGTAAATTCACTCCCATGGAAGCTCCAACGTATGGCAGCTTGAAGGAACACTCTTTGGGTTGTTGGTGTTGTAATCTAATTTTGGATTCATTAAGATTTTTTTAAATGTTATTTTATTTTTATTATTATTTATAAAAATCCAAAAAAAATAAAAAAAATTTAAAATTTAAAAACAAAATCTTTTTATTAAATAAACAAAATGATATGGAACCGTCGCTCGACGTCGTATATCGACAGTTGATATGATCTTATGGTTCATGTTAAGCTATTAATTTAAGCAAGCAAAGCAACGTGAGATTAATTTGGATATTTTATATTTGTCTTCTTCAAATCGCTACAATTATGAACAAAAATAAAGGAAACAATTCCACAACAACAAAGTATATTTTTATTTTTTTCATATAGTAGGAGATTTTACTTAGAAAAGAAAATATTAATTCCATGCTACGAGATTCATGTCGGTAACTCTGAGTTTCAATGTATGAGATCTTTTAACAATTACTACACAGAAAAAATCAATTATATATATATATATATATATATATATATATATATATATATATATATTAGTTAGATATTCTCTTTAAGGCATGGATAAAAGTTCTTTTCCACAAAAAAGTGAAAAGAGGAAAAATTTCTACGTTTTGTTTCTAATATCTACATCTTCTCCAACTTTATTGCAAATTACGACTAGTATTGTTTTTGAGCTGTACTCTATCAAGAGTAGTTTCTTTGGGCGACGTTAAATCACTATTTTATAATTAAAGTTTTGATTTTTTTTTACTTTAAATTATTTTTTTAGTATTTTTTGGATTGTTTTATTATTTTGATATAGAAAATAAATCTTAAAAAAATTAATTTTATATATTTTCAAATAAAAAATACTTTAAAAATAATATCTATTACTGTTATAAATATCCCAAAGAATTACACGAGTGAGAATGACACGGGAAAACGTTGATCACTAATTAGCAAGAACCCATTAAAGGTTATGCTTGAATGTTCTTTCCATTTCACTTCACACACACACTCACAAGATGAACAAACCCACAGTCCCAAGACAAGTGGAGGGCACAAAGATTGAAGAAGAAAAAGAAAAGGAAATTCACAAGCTCAAGCAAAGAGACATTCCTTCAACCCTACCCAAAAAAAGGTATGTTCAAAGTTAAAAAGCAACACCATCCCCACCACCACCTCAGCTGCAATGATGGCAATGAGAGTGGGAGTGGGGTCTTTTTGACACATAAAATAATAAAAACAATGTCCCAGAAAGGATCATGATCACAATTTATGATTCATTATATTCCCATGCAAAATAACAAATCATCAAAATATATATATATATATAATCTGCTTACACCATAGTGAGCAGTAACATAACTCTCTCTCTCTCTCTCTCTCTCTCTCGAAATAAAGATGATGAAAGGGAGGAGCAAAAGTGTGAAAATAGAATCTAGTACTATCTCTTGAGAGAAGTGAT
Organism: Populus davidiana; assembly: GCA_030145905.1. Classification (NCBI taxonomy): domain Eukaryota; kingdom Viridiplantae; phylum Streptophyta; class Magnoliopsida; order Malpighiales; family Salicaceae; genus Populus; species Populus davidiana. Next base: position 5,261,974 of record CM057806.1, read on the forward strand.
GGGTTTTGCTCTGGCAAAGAGAATCCATGTTGCTTGAAAAGGCGAGCCAGCAAAGAAAGAAAAAGATAGAGAGGTGAGTGTTTAGGGTGTTTGTATGTGTGTCTGTGTCAGCTTGATAGGGCATGCGTTACTCAAACTTCAAAGGCAGATAGATATGGAGAGAGCTGATGCTGTTGCTGTTTCAGACATTAAGGAATTTGAGGGGTTTTCTTCGGTCCTTTCCTTTTGGCGTTTTACTACATTCCCTTCAAATCTTAGCCCAGGCTTATTCCCATGCTACCCATTTATGTGTCAGTATTCATTATACATTATACTTTTCTTTTTTTCCCCTTTCATTTCTTGCTCTAAGAGTCCTAGGGACGAAGTAAGTTATTGAGAGGTTGTTTTAAGTAGGGCACCTACGTCTAGATTAATATATTTAAGCCTCATTTGATCATGTAATTGGAGTATGTTTCGCCCCTAAAAGAATGCTTTTTTTTTAGGAGTATAATTTGTAGTTAATTGGAGTATATCTTAACATGATTTTGATTGTAAAACACTTAAAAATTAAGATTATTTTTTAAAAAAAATATTTAAGCCTAATTTGATAATGTATTTGGAACATGTTGTCACGCAAAAGAATCAAAATGAGAATTTTAATAGTATTTGTAAACGATCTTGATGTGAATTATATGTCAAATAAATTATAAAATCATCGAATATGCATTCATCTATATCACGGTAATTAATTTTTTCAAGTTTTGAATGAAGCCCGAACCTCTTACCAATTACTACTCTAGAAATATTTTTTTAGTTTACTTTGTTACCAATGTACTGTACTTTGAGGTATAAACTCTCAAATCAAAAAACAAAACCTTTTTCTCTCTGTCTTCCTGGTGGCAAATTCTTTGTTTTTATCAAAGATGGAACGGAGAGGCGAGGCCAATAGGCCCTCAAAGACATAAATGTAAGATACGAAAAAAGCTTTCTTGATTCGATCTTCAACCCAATGATTTAAATAATAAAATGATTTTTTTATTCAATTTTTACTGGCATGGATAAAGGATTCATAAAAGGTGTAAAAGGTGAAGAAAACTTTTGACTATAATAGTGGCGAGTGTGTTCTTGCACCTTTTTACTCTTTAATTTAATGTGTCTTCGTAGCTTTTTCCTCAAAAGTTATTGCCATATGTAAACATCACTGTGCTGATCAGACGTGTTCAATCACATATAGATTCTTTTCTTCAAGCGAGAATCAATCAAGTACGTTCAATTTGATTTGTAAATGTTTTTATATGTAAACAAGTTTAATCATGGATTTTAATTTCTAATATGGATCATGGATACATTTGTTTTTAAAACACCCAACTTATTCCATGTGTTTGCTATATCATAAAAAAAACACTCTTAAATATTGATATTAAATTAAGACGATTTAGTGTAAAATTCAAATCATAAATTAAACGAATTAACTCAAATTTTTAAAGTTAATCAAGTCTATTATAAATTGATTTTTTAACATTTTAACTGACTTAGGAGACAGGTTGATTAGACCAAGTTTAATAACATTTTTCTTGAATAATGATCACTAAATCATACAATTAATATAAAAATTACCAAAACTTTTGAAACAAAAATCTTTCAAGAAAATAAAAGGATCATGAATTTTAAAATTGTCCGGATCGACTTCATGCGATGTTTAAAACTTAAATTCAATATAAAGGAAGGTTGCTACTAATTTAATTTGAAGGGGGCAGTATGCGGCCAGAAGCTTAACTTTGTGCTATCATGCATTGCATGAAACACAACATTAATCATCTTTTTGATGCTTAGGAGTAAAGGAAAAACAAAATGAGGGTTAAATTCAAGAACCAAATGAGTGATCTTTTGACAGACTCGTGGGATAAAAAGATTCATGTTGTCATTAATGGACAATTGGTACTTCAATAAAAAGTTTTTATGATTATTAGGAGAATCACTGTGAAATGATATTTACATGCATGCTCAAATAGATGATCTGCTAAGAGAAAGTTGAACTCGAAGAGCAGTATCATTCTTGAAATGATTAATTTCAACTGTAAATTTGTACATCTGCCTTGGTCTTTACCACACAGTTTTTTTGTTTTTTTATTATTCTAATTTTTTAATTATCCATTGCCTAATCCTGGCTTTCTGCATGGATTTTTGGATGACAAGACCCTTATTCATTTTATTATTAAACCAAGCATAGCTTGTTGCATATCATTCAACTAGCTGAGAGTTAATTTAATGTAATTTAGTTATTTTAGTTAAAACTGACTTATTTTTTTATAAAATTAATGTTAGTTTAATTTTTTAAAAATCTTAAAAATATGTTATTAATTTTAGATTGTTCCAAGTTAATCTATTAAATTCATAAATTTGAGCTGGTAAAAGTTTAATAACTTTGTTTTTTATTATTAAATACTAAAAAAAAAAAAATAAGCCGAGGCCAGGGAAAAACTACAGGGACAGGAAGGGTAAGGACTTTACAAATGCAGGAGCACATATCAGTTTTAGTCAATATCACCATCACTATCTATCTATACATGGCGCAGGCTCTGCTGACGAATATGGGACAATTGAGTCTTTCATATATGTCATATTGCATATTCTTATTCCCAGCTGACTACTGAGCTTGAAAATTAGTTGATGTTTGCATCTGCAGAATCTTCACAAGTTTCCAACATCTTCAACCCCACAGATAAGAATATTATGTAATGTGATGCAATCACAAAAGTTGTCGTATCAAATATTTCTTGGAGTTTTTTGTTTTGGCCAATGAATAAATTCTTAGTGCATTCCTGTCATCTTACGAAGAGACATCATGAAGAATATAGGACGACAAGAGTTTCTGATTTCAAATTAAGTTCATTATTACCAGAGCAAAAAATAATGTTAGCTAGGTTAAGCACACCATACTGGCCTGTTGAAAACCCAGATAGGCCACAAAGAGGTAATTAAAGTGTATATATATTTTATAATTAAAGACTTTTTAGTCTTAATTATGCAGATAAGCTAAATCTACTTCATAATAAAAAATAAAAATTGGGTTGTCTTACTTCTGCATTTGTATTGAAGGAACATGATATATTTACCTTTATTTGGAAATTCCTTTTTCTTAAAAAATAAATAAATTTAATCATTATAAATTAAGGAACCTACAAGGGGAACACATTATATAAATTAATCATTGATTTTTCAGCTTCAAAAAATGGAAAAATACTATATTAATATAGAAATAATTTATTTAACAACTACTTACATGTGTGCTTGTATGGTCTATTTTAAATATACAGAAATTCATTCTAAAATTAAAGATAAATACATGTTTTTGTTTTTATTTCTTTAGCTAAACACATTTAATTTTTTTTCTTTTATATATGTGTTATCTTTTCAATCCTGAAACACTAATCAAACGCCGCTAAGATAAAATTGAACATATACTCACAGGTCCTCTAGTTTTCACTGCCAAACTCAAGAACAAGACGTGCTCTTCCAATGTCCAAATGAAAGAAGCCAATTTATTGGTCATAAATATGGCTAAATGCCTTGACAAGCACAGTGCATGTGTTTACCCTTAGAACAAGTAGAATATTTGTGGGGGAGTCTATTCAAAATCCAGCACGATCAACATTAACATTGTAGATGTCAATTTCGAACCCATCACACGCGTTTTGAAAGGTCTATTTCTAACCCAACACCCATGCACAGGGACTTTGTTGTTTAGTAACATGACTTAGGTGGTAAGATCAGTAAATTTTGTTTCTCTTACAACCCTAGCTAGAGACCGTAACATAGAAATCTTGGATTCCACTACTTCTCTGCCATGTACCAGAGTTATTTGAAAGAGAAGCTAGCCTTTTGTCTATGAATTATTAGCTGAGTGAAAGCTTTTGTCCATCAATTATCAGCTCCCTGCGATCCAGGGCATAAGTCATGACTTGTGTTGCAAATTGCTTAAAAAAAGAAAAAAAAAACTGACAAGGAAAAGGAAAAGGCAATATAAAAAGGATGCCAACAGAGAATAAAACAAACTCAATGTTTAGAATGATTTGACTGACTCTCGTAGCTGTGGAAAGTTGGGGGATTGCTCTAAAGTTTCTTGTTTTTGAGAGTTATCACTAGTTTAATCCTGCCCAAATCATTTTTTTTTTTGTTTTGGGTGAATGCAGATCTTGATGGGAATAATTAGGAGTTTAATCCTATCAAAATCTAGAAGGGCATTGTTCCAATATTATTGGAAAAACTTCAATTTAGTGTCAAACATATGATCTCATCATTAATTAAACCCATTTTATAGTCTTAATCAAAATATATATAGCCTTCATCAGACTGCATCACCTAAATTTATTTTGATGTTAAACACTTTTATAGAAGCATAGCCTTTATTTATGGAGGTATAATAAATTTTGACAGTGATATGAATGCAGTGGAAGTTTTTTCAAATATATATATAGAAGTGAAATTAAGATGTAATTTTCCTTACTAGATGTATGGTCAACTTATATGTCCATCCATTTTTTTAATAACAAGAAAAAAATAATATCTATAATATTATATCATTCTTCTATAAGTAGAGAGAATATTAATTATATATGACTCAACAACTAAAAATTTTATATTCTCTCAGTGTTCTCGCTATAGTTAATCAATTGAATCTAATAAATGTATGCTTACAATTACCCATCGGTCACAAGTTAATTAATTCCATAGCAAGATCATGCTTAAGTGTTGATGATCGAGATCGTGAAGAAAATCAACTGGAAACTGTGCTTCTTTTAGATTAAAATGGAGTGGAATTGTAGAGAAATTGAGGCTATTGTGCAAGGAAAGATCTAAAAACAAAGTCATATCTCTTGAAATGTAGAAGACCCTCCAATATTTAAGCTGGTGAAGAAAAATATCCTTAAAAGGTTGTGTTGTGTAGGTTTACCTAGCAAAGCTTAAAGAGAAACAAGGTGAAAAAAGTTCAGAAAAAAAAGAGAGCGTGAGATTGAGATATATATTGAGAGGAGAGAGAGGATACCCTTTACAATTTGTAAGATGCATCAAGAAATAAATTTGCTTTTTTTTTTTTCGGATAATCATCGAGAGAATTGGCAAGTAGAGGCTAATGGACGTTGTGATGGATTTTTCCATTATCAGGCCCCATCAAGAAAAATCTTCGAGGTCTATCAAGATCCATGGCAATCTCGGTTTCGATGCATATGTAGGTTAACATTGTCATAGTACCGATATCAAACTTTTTCTTCATATTCTTTTCTTCCATTCGTTTTGTTCAAAGAAAATCTCGCATCAAAATAAACTAGATCACACCCTAATTTAAGGACACGTCGGGCCATCAAGCTGGACATGTACGTAAGTAGGTCTTAATGCTTTCTAATTATTCTTTCCTTTCTTAACACATCCATTCTCAAAACGGTACTCCTAATTGTTCTTGTAAAGCAGGTGAGAAAGAAAGAAAAAGAGGGAGAGATCATAGATTCTTATTCTGTTCATAGGGATTGGTGAACAAAAGAGAGAGTGAGAGTAATGATGGGTTATAGGTTGTCATCGTTATAAATGCATGCAATAAGGGAAAAAGAAAGAAAGAAACACACTTTCATTTTCTTTTCTTCTTTTTTTTGTTTTCTTTCACTTTCTTTTGCTTTCTATGGTGACCTACTTTGATCATCAGTCTCTTAGATTTCAGCATCAAACGTTCCTTTACTCTCATTTTTGTTCTGTACATTAATAAACATGGATTTTTGCTTAGGCTAGCGATTGGCCGCCTTCTCAAACGGCTTTCTCAATAAAAAAAAGCTATTAATGCTATTTAAATAACAAATTCTAAACATGATGCTAGCTCTTAATTATATATTTAAATTATATTTAAGAAGCTGTATGATTGCTCAATCCCATTAATGAAAAGACTAACAAATTACTTAAATCTTTTCCTTAATTAGCAATTAAGGTCATGCTTGTGCCAAGCAGATTGATCTTGCAAAAAAGAAAAATAAAAAGATCTGTGGCATGATTTACAGTCATGACAAGCAGATTGAGTTTGCAACAGTACTTTTTTGCATGCATGGCAAGTACTCAATAATTACAGCTCACCATCGACTACAAAGGTGCGATCGATCCATTCTTTCATCACATGAAAAGGTTGGAGTGATTGCAAAACCCCACAAGAAATCTAAGGCATCTATGCTTACCCATTTATATCAATCGGGATATATTGAAGGACCACTGTCTACGAAACATTTTAGATGAAATACTTCAATTAATTACAATGACATGAATTTTTTTTAGTTTTATTGCTATTATCTACATCTTTCCGCAAAATTCACCTGTTTTTTTAAAAAAAAAATTATTAGAAGGTCTAATGGAGGATATCCTTATTGTATTATTATAACTAAAAAAACTATAGCTATTGAAACTCAAACTTCAAGTGACGATTTGGTTAGCTTTTCAAAACACTAACCAAGTATAAAAGGGATAGAAAATTGCTTGGCTAGAAGAAAAAAAAAAGAAACATAAAATAAATTTGTCTTTTATTTTTTATCTATTTTCTTAGAGTAAATTTTTGTTTCTTTTTTTTAATAAATACACACACACACGCAGCATCCACCAACACGTACCTAATGCAAAGCAATGCATGCTAAATCTTGAATTCACATGGCAATCCAAAAAGATGTCCATGCAAATTGTATATTTGAAAGGATTGCACGCGTAAGATTTATAAGTAATTAATTTTATATGCGTGTGTATGTGTGTGTGAAGATAAGATCATAATCTAGCTCATGGTCTGTAACAGCAGGACCACAAATTATATATATGGCTTATGTATATCTGCACAAGCTAGCTAGGACTGACCGCTTGCAATTTTCTCAAAAAATACACTGATCTGCGAAAGCCTAAAAGTATATAATATAATTTATTTTTTCTGGCATTCTTTGATCTCTAGATACTATTTGAAATAGCATAACTAAGTGTCTTTGGAAATAAATTATACCCTTTTCCTTTTTGCTTCTTTTGGAAGCTCAAGTCGCAGTTGTCGAGGGGATTCGCATGGTGGAGGGTACTGCAAAATGCCTGAAAACTTAATTACCTATATAAAATTAGCAGCTTAAATTTGGGAAGATAATTAAACACTGGACTTACATGAATAATTTTGCGATAAGCTAAAATATCATTATCAAAGTTACTGCAACCATTCGGGCAATTAATGCTATCGACGCTTCATGTCAATGTTAATGAGGTAGATTGGTAAAAAAAAAAGAAAAAAAAAAGAAAAAGGAATTGCAAATCCCTAAGAAGGAAAAGGGAATTGGAATATTGTTATGTAAGGTGATTCAATCACTCAGAGAGAGTACGTAAAGGAAAAGAGGAAGGACATTTAAAGTGTTGGACTGAGAAAAGAAAGGAAAAGCAAAAGGTGGAGTACCACATGATATGATGTTGGTTTGGGGACATTTATTGTATAAAGTAGCACGCTTTCTTTGCAATTTAGTCCTCTCTAATTCCAAATCTTTCTATTCCCCGAGCCATATATGCTTTTGCCCTTTTGATTTCAATTGAGTCAGGTGGGAATTCTGATGACCAGAAAACGTTAACCGGTGAAGGTTTGGACTGTGTGTGTATGATCAGTGAGACCCATTTGCCTCTTCAAAGTGTAGGACCCAACTGAAGGGCTACACTACTGCCATTGCCTTTTTCTTTTCTTTACTTTTCCTCACATTCCCACCCCCAAAAGGCAGAGCCTATTTTTGTTCTTGGTTATAGGCATTTATCCTTAATTTGGTCCACATCTAAAGTATTATTAAGGCTATTTTCACCATTTTCCAATGCCTAGTGAAATTCACTAAAGGGTAATGTTCAGCTTCATCTTCGATTTACTAAAGGGTAAGCTAGCATGTGCTCTTCTTTGTTTGTTTGTCATAATATATACCAGTGGATTTTTTTTTTCCTGGCCATTAAAAAAAAAAAAAAATTCTGTTTAGATTTGAGGCAAGGCCTAATGTCAATTAATGGGCATCAAGCCCATGAGTAAAATATATAGAAAAAAGCTAAATAAATTAGCACCACTTCTATATATGGAAACTCCCTATCAGACAGTTTCCAGAAATCCTTGTCGAGAAAAACTAAAAGTATATTGGAGGAATGTGGTGTAAATTGTGTTTTTTTAGCTCATACACACCCTAGATCACACACCAAAACCCAACACAAGTATCCATAAACTACAGGAGACTCCATCCATGGCAATTTCTTTGGTGTGTTCGATGTTAAGTTTTAGCTCTTCAATCAAGTTAAAGTAGAGCATCTATGTTAACGTTAGGTATTTGTGGAACTGCATAAACTCTTAGGGAAAAGAGTTTTCAAGGGTCTAATCGCTAGCTACAATGGAAGCTTGTGAGAACAATATTGCATAACTTTTTTCTTGAAGGACCAAAGTGGAACCTTATGTGAAATATAAGCATAAATCATCCAGGGGCAACAACCCTCATATGATTTCCTAACCCATACACGAACCGACTCGCAATTCAGCAATATTCAATTAATTTCACAACCTAGTTTTTTATTCAATTGAATTAGATCTTCAATATATTATAATTGACTCAAGTTAATCTTTCTATCTATATTTATTAATTGACTGATCAATTTTATCAAGAACCTGACATTTTATAGTCAAGATTTACAATGATTTTAGATGAGAGGACTGATCATTTGAATTATCTCTTCATTGATTAGCTAGAGTAGGGACAAAAACTAAGCTCAAACTTAGCATGGCCAGTCTTGGTATTGACGAGGACATTCAATTCGGGCATAAAGAAAAGTTTTGTAATAATTTCATAATATTTAAAAGCGGTTCTAACATCAAATCATGAAATGGTAAATGGATGGATATTAAATCTTATTAATGCATAGGCCAAAATCATTCAATGATCGCAGCTTCATGAGCACGAGCACTTTATTGATTGATATTTTTTTTCAAAGCAAAGCAAAGCAAAATGGGATGAGGTCATGAGTTGATATTGATTTGTAGTACTGCTAATTAAGTGGTCTTGCTTTTATCATGTGGGCCTCGATGTCCCATTTAATGTAGCCTGTGATTTAATCCCTTTTCTCCCTTTGTTGAAAATTGGTTTTGAAAATTGCAAACCAAATCATTAGGACTCCCAAAGATGACACAAAAGAATTACGCAATCTCCAATTAATTTCATAAAGGGATACTTTTCTTCCAAGATGAGAAATTCTCATTCTTCACCTCCTCTTGATCATCACCAGCTTTAAACCTTGAAATATTATGCCCTAATGATATGAACACCTGCCCCTCAAACTAGCCCTTTTTCTCAATCAATACCACGATTTTCCTTGGCAAAAGGAGCATTGATAACCCAACTAGCTAGCTATATGAACCTTATGTATCGTTCATTATACAGGCAAAAGAGCACGTACGTAGGAAGGAGTGCTCCATCACTTTAAAGCAAAAGATAGAGCCTTCCTTGCTCTTTCTGTGATTTCAGGTTCGAGCCCTGAGTTGCTCATATGATGGCAACTGAAGACTTACATAATTATTAACTTCAGGGCCCGTAGGATTAGTCGAGGTGCGCACAAGCTAGGCCGAACATCCACGTTAAACTAAAAAAAAAAAAAGATAGAGCCTTCCCATTTCACCTCTCATCTCCTTCTTACAATGGATCAAGCATCCTATGAAGCTCACAATCATGAGAAATGCAGAGATTATAAAAGTTATTAAAAGGGTATTTATTGCTAGTATTTATTGGCATTAATTGTTACCCTTAGTATATAAAGCTTTTTGCATGAAAATGTTAGCCCAGGCGATATTTATGACTTTGACCGGCTTAGACCCATGTTTGAATGCGTGTTGTTTTTCTACTTTTTTGACCCAAAAAACAAAAGGTTGTTTTAAAGGCCTGAGGAAGTGTGTTCTTTGTACAAGAGCACAAAAATTGACGAGAAAGCAGGATTTTGTGCTCATTAATTATAAAAGTTTTCATGTGTTCCACGATGAGGATTAATATAATTAAGTAGCATTTGGATAGAGATTAGATGACCATTTGGGTTTGATTTTACAAGGAAGATCTTCTAAATTTGAAAACATAATACTAAAAAGATTTTTTTTTGTCAGCAGTCCAACTATTTTCAGACCAACTTTTTGCAAGCTGATATTAAGTGGTTTTGGACGAGCTATGATATTTATACTTGTACATTTATTTAAAAAATAATATAATTGTTTTTTACTCAAAACTAAAATAAAATAAAAAGTTAATTGCTAGTTTTTTTTTTATTAAAATCATGTTTGAATAGTGTTTCAGGATAGAAAAAATATATATATAAATAATTTAAAATATGTTCGGTCAGAGGAACAGAGATAAAATATAAATATCTTTAAAATAATTTTAAAATAAATTTTAAATTTTTCAATGAAATATATAAAAACACATTTTTAATCTCTTGTCAATATATTTATATGAGGCTTCACGAATTTTGAATGTGCTTTTTTCCAAATACTTTAAACAGAAGCACTGTTTGGATGGTGGCGTAGCACTCTGCAAATTTCTTTTGGCTCCTTTTAATGCAATGAAGACTTGGGAAAACAACCCTTGAATCAATCTTTTTACGTCCTGTATAGATGCTGTTCTTGGAAGTCTCCCCGTTCAAGTTTTCTCCTTGCTCAAATTCCATTTTAAATAAATTAAAAATATTTGTTTTCAATCATTTTCTGGGTAAAAATCGAGACTTACATCCTATGAGGGTGGTAAAAAATCAAATTAAGGAGAAAGTTTGTGAACGCTTTCCACGGGCTTCACAAAATTGTACACAGAAAATTTATTTGATGGGCCCTACAACATCTATAAAAATAAAATTCATTTTATACTTAAATCAGTGAAGTGATTGTATAGATAACAATAAAAGTAATTATTCTCTATATTTAAATATTTTTTAAATTTTATATTAAATCTATAGATATGAACTTAAAGATATAAACTCTCATCTTTTTTAGCCTCTTTATACCCTAAAAAGATATAAAGATATGTTTATATAAACTTTTAAAATAAATATCTAAAGAAATATCTAAAATATTTAATATAAATATCTTATAATATCTAATTAAATTATAAGATATTTAATATAAATATCTAAGGTATTTATAAATATATTTATAGAAATGTGTATATTATATAAAATACTCGTGTAGTTTTTTCATGTAACATGGATAAAAACCTTAAATTGATCATCTAGATCCAATCATATCATAATTAACCTGCTATTTGTTTACACTAATGTAAATATTGAGGAGTAATTAATCATGCATGAAGAAATCTTGAGGAGATTAATGTTTTTGATGTGGCCCCATTAATTCCCTTGTTGATTAAACCTCTAATTTAATTCGTTTTGTATGGTAAGATATCACCATCACATCCCACATCACCCAAAAGCTTGAAATATTCCTTATGAATAACTCATTATCTGTCTACTTCTAAAAAGCTAGCTCTGGGGATTCTCATCTTATATAATAATGTAGCTATAATGCCTAGGTTTTTTTTTTTTCCTCATAATACTGAGCTACTTTATATATATATATATATATATTTGGTTAAAATATTGTATTTTCATGTCATGCTAACTATATATATGTTGCATATGGTTGTTGGATAATTAGAAAAATTCACTTGAAAAACAAGAATTAGGGTATATTACATCATGATCAAGGGAGTTTAAATGACAACCCCCCTCCAAAAAAGTCCGTGAAGTTCTTATGAAATGATTGGTGATAGCAGTAACTATAACTTTTTCCGTGGATTCGAGGTTTGCTATGTATTATTAAAACAGATGGGTAGTAGTGGTTCAATCTAAAATCTAGTTCACGTACAGTTTTGAAAATGTTAGATAAAAATTAACTTGGTTCATTAAAATTGATATAATTAAAATATAGTTTGATTTTTTAAAATAACATTATTTTAACTTAACAAAAATAAAACATTTAAATGAGGTCATTTTAAATTAATTCAAGTTAATCTGTTTAATTCATATTACAAATCCTAGACCGAGTCATGAGATGTTATGGGTTTTATAACTTTGGGTTTGAGCACTAATTTCAGTATCATGTATTTATTTATTTATTTTGATTTTATTTATTAATAAAATATTTGTTTAAAAATATTAAATCGCATAAAAAGGTGGAATGGCATATAAAAGTTCATTGTATATTAAGAGGTTATTTGAAAATATGGTAATAATTATTTTTTAATATATTTTTTGTTTAGAAAAATATCAAAATAATATATATTTTTAAAAAATTTATTTTTGATGTTAGCATATTAAAAAATATTTTAAATAATAAAAAAAAATTTTAAAAAAATTTGAAACATAAAAACAAGTGTGTTTTAATTAAGACCCCGCAAAATCCCAATACAATTGAAATTTCTTTCATTTTTTTCATTAAAAAAAAAAACCCATTAGTTTTGGGTTGATTCAAATGTGCTTTAAGACCCCGCAATATGCATGAAGCTATATATATGTTGAATTAGCAAAGCAATTAGATAGTGAAAATTTACCCACAATTTTCTACCATCTGTAAATTACTAGAACACAGAATATTACAGTTACTGAGCAAAAAAATAGAGGAATGATGAAAGGCATAGATGCCTGTTCCTTGATGTCCAAGCATGGACAGCCATAAGAACAAAATAGGGAAAAGGATAAGAAACCTATCAAGTATATTTCTTGATGTCCAAAGACACATACAGACAACCAACAGTAGTGTGTGTTTCTTTCTTACATGAACAGGATGTGAACATTGTTGTCTGTAAGCACAGCAGATTTCTGTGTTTTTACCTCCTTTTTTTAGCAAATTAAAAGACCTTTTTTCCAAGAGGGTTGCTTGCAGTGTTATTAAACCCTACGGATTAACTTAGTGACATGTTTGTTCTTATATCTTATTTCTGTCGGGTCTTATATCGAACTAGAAGGTTAACCCAAGATCTGATTTGATTTAAAAAAATAAAATTAAAACGGTTAATGTTTTATTTTTTATAAAAAATATCCTGAAACGATATCATTTTAGCTGTTCACGAGTCAGCTGGTTTGTATAACCATGGGTGTTGGAAATGAGATGGGATTAAGACAAAATGACATTGCAGGGTGTAGGGAAGGGAGTGAAAGAGAGCTGAAAAGAGCCAATAATGCGATGTAGGATAGGAGACAGAGTGCTGCTTTTTGAGTACTTTGGGAATAAAATGCTGTCTCTCTACGAGGATTGGCGTGAAGAGAGAGACTCTCCTTCTTTTCCTTTTCTTGATAACTAAATATTTTTATACAGGCAAAAGATGATAAACATGAAGAAGAAAATAAAATCATCCTAAAAAAATAAAGAAGAAAACAATTTCCTTTTTATCTCTCATCGCAGTCTAGCCTTCTTTTAATCCAACTTTTCTCTTTACTACTTTTTTTGAATTTCTGCTGGTTTTGTCTGTCCATTCAAAGAAGATGACGTGGAAAAATGAAAGGTAAGCTATCTCTGCCTATGGATAATAAATTTTGAATCCCGGGTCCTTCTTGTGGACTTATTTTTTTTATCCCATGAAGTACTATTGGTTATAAAATCTGAATTGGTCTATTAAATCAACTTTATATTTAGCGTTAATCCACAATTTAATTAAGCGATTAAAAACTTAATAATTTGAGTGAAATCTCATGGCTTGAGACTTTTTCAAAGTCAGGTTTTAAAATTATAGAAATAACAGATGTAAAGGTGTAAACTTTGTTGTTAATTATAAATAAATTGGTGTTATTTTGATAGTTGTCCAGGTGTGCTAGTATACTCTCCTGTTTTTTTTTTTTTTTAAAAAGAGTACTAGAAATGCTGTTATCCTAAAATACAAGACAGCTTTCCTTTGAGGAATAGCAGTCTTACAGTTTTGGCTCTTGAAATCTTGTTAAACATGTAATCTTATTCCTGTATTGATTAATATTAAACGCACCCACATACAAATGTTTCTTGAAGAAGGTAAACAATGTAAGAAGAATTAGATAGAAATCTTCTTTTTGCAGCTTTTGATCGTCTAGCTGGGGAGAAAATTTAGTATCTTGTATATTTATAAGTCTATCATGCATGGCATGCCACTAAATTTTACCACATGATTTTGATATTTGCAAGTCCCAACAAAAAGAATATGATTGTTAAAGGTAAGCCCTTTTCTTTTTTTATCATAATTATCACCAAAACATAAATCAAGTGACCTATTAGAGTACCCTTTAGAGGGACATTGGGTGATAAAAAGATGTTGCAGAGGTACTGTTAACTGTTAACTGAGGACAGAGAAAGCAATGAATAAGTGGGAATAAAAAAGAGAAAAAGCAAAAGCTAGATCAGCAGCAAGGAGTATAAAGAAGGTGGAGTGATCTAGACTTGTTCTTCTAAGACTCTACCAAGACGTCTAAGCTCTCCTTTCAAAAAATCTCACTATCCATTTTCAGTTCAAGCCTCAAAACCAGGGTGGTAGTTCTCGTTTCCTCTAAGCACAAGAGAGGAAAGTAACCAGCTTTTCTGTGAGGCTTAAAGCTTTAGGATTTGTGACAAAGAGAGAGGTGGGGGTGGTGTAAGGGGGAGAGAAAACATAAGAAAAAACTAAGGAAAAGGAGAAGTTTGGTCCTGAAAACACACAGGTTTCTTTCAAAGGGGGTGGTGTGGGGGTGGGTTTTAGCTAAGTTATGCGCTCAGGAGCTTGTACGGTCCAGCAGACCCTCACAACAGAGGCTGCTTCAGTATTGAAGCACTCTCTTAGCTTGGCAAGGAGGAGAGGCCATGCTCAGGTCACTCCTTTGCATGTAGCTGCAACCTTGCTGAGCTCAAGAACTAGTCTTTTGAGAAGGGCTTGTCTTAAATCACAGCCTCATCAAACTTCGCATCCTCTTCAATGCAGAGCTCTTGAGCTTTGCTTTAATGTTGCACTAAACAGACTCCCAACAACTCCTGGTCCTTTACTTCATGGCCAGCCATCTTTGTCCAATGCTTTGATTGCAGCCCTCAAAAGAGCACAGGCACATCAAAGAAGGGGTTGCATAGAGCAGCAGCAGCAACAACCTCTTTTGACTATTAAGGTTGAGCTTGAACAGCTTATCGTATCCATCTTAGATGACCCTAGTGTTAGTAGGGTTATGAGAGAGGCTGGGTTCTCTAGCACTGCAGTCAAAAGCAATATAGAGGACTCTTCAGCTTCTTCTGTGTTTCAGTGTTATAGTACTTCTGGTGGGGTTTTCTCTTCACCTTGTTCACCTTCTGCTACTGAAACTCAGAGAGAAGTCATTAACCCTACTACCTTTTGGCAAAGCCATTTCTTGACTTACTCTTCTGAGCAAAACCCAGCTCTTTTTTCAGCGCAAAAGAAAGTTTCAAGCAACTATTTCACAGATTCTGGTTCTGTGAAGGAAGATATCAATTTGGTTTTGGAAGTTTTATTGAGAAAAGGAAAGAATGTTGTGATAGTTGGTGACTGTGTATCTGTAACTGAAGGTCTTATTGGAGAGTTGATGGGAAGGTTAGAGAGAGGAGAGGTTCCAATGCAATTGAAACAAACTCAGTTTATCAAGTTTCAGTTTGCACCAGTTTCTTTGAAGTTCATGAAGAAACAAGATGTGGAAATGAATCTCTCAGAACTGAAAAGAAAAGTGGATTCTCTTGGTGAAAGTGGGGTCATTATCTATACAGGAGACCTGAAATGGACTGTTGAAGAAACTTTTGTTAATGGAGAGGTATCTGTTTATAGTCCAGTTGATCATCTAGTCAGAGAAATCGGTAGGCTACTCTCTGAATATAGTAGCTCAAACAGAAAAGTATGGCTAATGGCAACTGCAAGTTACCAAACATACATGAAGTGTCAGATGAGACAACCTTCTCTTGAGACTCAATGGGCATTTCAAGCTGTCTCAGTTCCTTCAGGTGGACTTGGTTTGAGCCTCCATCCATCCAGGTAACTTCCGGCACCTCTAGTGTCATCGTCACCGTTATTATTATTTTATCTACATATCCATTATTATGTCTAGATAGAGAAATACATAAATTCTCCGTTGGTTTTCATCAATTTCTTGAAGCTTTTTATTTTGTTTTTGTACTTTTCTATCTGTGCATCCCTTTATGGTCTGAATGAGGCAAAAAAACACTGTGAAAAGCATGGTTAGGTGGTAAGACAGGTCACAGATATAGATCATTGTCCTTGTGTTACTTTGTTTTGTCAGGATGTATACAGCAACTGCATATTGCAGATTTTTCTTATAGCAGAATCATTAGAAAAGAAAAGGGAAAAAAAGTAAAAATGAAAGGTTTTCAAGGTTGCACTTTGCTTTACTTTTTGGTTGAGTGACTTTAAATTTGATCAGTTTCATTTCTTTGAAGGAATGTAGAAGTAGAATTCATTAATTTTGAACGAAGATCTTAGTCGATACTTGATAGAGTCTAGACCTAAATTTTCTAGTCAACTTTTTCTTTTTTTGACTTTTTAGCCTATTTCGGTTGCCTTTTTTTTATTCTTATAGCACTGGCTCCTGTGTGTGTGTGTGTGTGTTTGACACCCCAGCAACCTTGAAACATTTACTAATAGAGGAATGTTTGAATTTTTTATTGGCCCAAGACAAGATAGTAGCAGCTTAACTGTTCTGCATTTGTTAGTCCACTTTGCTGTCTACCCTCAGCTTGGTTAATTGTGTTTATTAATGGATTTTGTGTAATGAACTTGTTAATTTCAGCATCCATGATTCAAGGATAAAGTTCTCCCATAACCCATCTCTAGTCCTGGAAACAAAGCCATTCATTAATGATGGCAAGGAGGAAGAGGATAGATTCACTTGCTGTCCAGAATGCAACTCTAATTATGAGAAAGAAGTTCATTCACTCAAATCAGGACAGCAGAAACATTTGCCTCCTTGGCTTCAGCCACAAGGCACAAATTCCATTCAAAAGGTAATTCTAAGATGAGGCCTTTCTGTTCTATAACAATTTGAGAGAACAATACATAAATGAACTTATCAAGTGGATAATCTATATAATATCTTTATTTAAATTTTCAGGATGAATTTGTTGAGTTGAGGAGAAAATGGAACAGATTGTGCCACAGCCTACACCACCAAGGAAGACAGAGCAACTTGAACTCAACTTTGTATAGCAATCAAAGCCTGCTTGGAAAAAATTTCTCATTTGCTTCATCATATCCTTGGTGGCCAAGCCAAAACAGCTTCCTCCCAGATTCAAATTCAATCTCCTTCGGAGATTCGGCTTTGAAGCCTAACCAGAGCTCCAGTTATGTGCCTAAATTTAGAAGACAACAGTCGTGCCATGTTGAGTTCAACTTCGTTAATGGTACTCAGAAGAATGAACCAGGTGAACCAAACTTGGATTCTCTAAAGAATACTGAAGGCAAGGAAGTAAAGATCACCCTTGCTCTTGGAAATTCTTTGTTTTCTGATATAGGCAAACTGGAGAAGGGGAGAAGTGGTCATTTGTGCAAGTTGCTGAAAGAGAATGTGCCTTGGCAATCTGAAACCATTCCTTCAATAGTGGATGCTTTGGTTGAATCCAAGTCAAATGAAAAAGACACTTGGTTACTGATTCAAGGGAATGACACGTTGGGAAAGAGAAGATTGGCACTCGCAATTGCCGAGTCTGTATTAGGCTCTGCTGATTTGTTGCTACACTTGAGCATGAGGAAAAGAGATAATGAGGTGACCTCTTATTCCGAGATGCTTGCAAGAGCCTTAAGAAACCAAGAAAGACTTGTTGTTTTTGTGGAAGATGTTGATTTGGCTGAGACGCGGTTCTTGAAATTCCTTGCTGATGGATTTGAAAGTGGAAAATTTGGAGAATCAAGTAATAGAAGAGAGGGAAATGCCAGCCAAGTAATATTTATTTTGACTACGGGTGACTCCAACATTTATGAAGACAGGAAGATGGATGATTCTGTTATCCAGATGACACTGAAGGTGAATGAAATAACAAATGCTAGTTTTGGAACACCCAACATTGACCGCAAGAGAAAAGCTGAGTGGGAGATTTCAGGCAAGTCTAAGTCTCCAAGAGTCGATGAAAAGGAAAATGCATCTTGGTTTCCTGATGAGAATGGAAACAAGAAGAAAGACTTCTCAAGGCAGTCAAGTTTCAACACCCTTGATCTCAACCTGAAGGCCGATGAGGATGACGAAAGCGAGGGAAAACCAGGGGAATTCAGCCCCATTTCAAGTGATCTGACTCGTGAGACCTCATCTGATCAGCTTAGTCCAAAAGGGCTTCTTGACATGATCAAGAACCGTTTTGTTTTCGATCGAAATCAGGCTCATGATATAGAGATGACAGAGGTTTTGTCATCCAAGATCAAGAGAAATGTTAATGAGGTTTTTGGGGATCAAAATGGGGTATACTTTAGCATTGAAGAGAGGGTATTAGGGGAGGTATTAGAAGGGTCGGGTTCTTTTGTGAATAGTCAGTTTGAGAAATGGCTAAAAGGCATCTTTCAAACAAGCTTGAAAACAGTTAAATTGGGTGGGAAAGAAGAGGGTATAGGTGTTAGGCTTTGTTTTGGATTCACTAGTGATAGAGTTTTTGAGGATGGGTTCATGGGTACATGTCTCCCCAAGAAAATCCAAGTCTCTTTCATGGACTGACTGGCTAGCTAGTCTCTTTTGTAAAATCCATCATCAAATGACATTGCATCACAATGTCCTTGTGTAACTTCTAATTTTCTTAATAGGATGTGTTTTGTTTCTTTCTCTTCTCCTTTCGCCTTTCTCTTGCTACATCCCTGAGATCCATTTCACTAGCAGATAGCCACCTCTGTCTTCATTACCAGCATCTGAATTCCCTATCAGGATATCAACTAGTCCACTGTGCAGGAAATGCAAGCCTGGACCAAGCAAAACACACACACACACTGTGTTATATTGCCTTCTGCAGAAAGAGCATCTAGCTAGTCACTGAATATGCCAAACTGTGACTAGATGGTATGTTGTCAGCCTTCAAGTTCCTCATTGGCTATATTTTAACCCGATTCTGGATTATTCAATCTCTTTAAAATCTTCCCACTATTCAAACTTCATGGTAGATTGGAAAGGTGCTCTCCAAGACACCAGTCCACCTTAGCCTATTGTCATCTACAAGTCTATAACATGCATCTACAGGCTAGTATAAGACCAAAGATTTCAATGGCTGAGGTTAGATAGCAGAGCTCTTCCACTTGTTTTCTGGGCCAAAAGAGGCAAAGAGTGGCATTCCTCCAATAAGAAATCTTTGAACAAGTGCTTAGGTCACCATGGCACTTGCCTAAAGCTTCTTTCAAGATCGTTAATTTGACATTCCAAGTCTCCTAGCTAGTGAAGGCACAATTCCAGCCAGAATCCTGCCCTCTGGTTATTTTTTTCAAGGAGAATGCACTGGGCCAAATCAAACACTTAATTAATTCCTTCAAGATAAGCCTATCATGCAACAGAACCGTTCAACTTGAATTGTATTCTCAGCATCCATCAATTATTGCTCCATATAAAACACCACGCAATGATTCATTCCTCATCACAAACTTAATTAATCATAATAATGAGATGATAATGAAGGAAAAAGAAAGGGAAAGGAGTGACCATGTTGCCCAAGCAATGATGAGAAAATTGACACCTCAAGAACCTAAACAATTAACTTAAAAAACATATCATCTAATTGTATAAGATTTTATGCACAAAGTGGAAGGTTTTTAGCATAGAAGATGTGGAACTCACTCACTCACTTGGAAAGGTTTCTTAAGAAAGTTTCTTAATTAAAAAAATGTTATCCTAGTTATTTTAATTTCCCATTCGTCTACTCTTTTGACTAAATTTCATACTATCAAATATTTCATTTATACAAGTTGGCCTCATAAAAAAAAAAAAAAAGACAGTTTTAAAATACAATTTGATGGTTAATCTCAAGGCAGAAATAGACTACTAGTCAAAGAATTAACTCAAAAGATTTTAAAAAATAATAATTAAAATGATATTGTTTTAATAAAAAAATAATTAACTAAATATTTTTTTTACCTGGCTGATTAGGTCACAAATCAACATGAAATTTTAACTAAATCAATTTCTATCCTTGATTTTTTTCAACTTGAGCTAGTATAAATCCTGAATCAGTTAATTCCAGAATCAACTCAACCCCTTAAGCCAGCTAGATTAAACAGGCTTTTATAGCCAAGACAAGAACAAACCTCCTTCCCCACTAGAAACCAATTACTACACTATTTGCTTAAGAAATTCATTTTACTTAAACTAAGTAGCCTCATTATTTGACCTAAAGGACTAATAATAATAAGCAAAGATATGATTGCATCAAACGGCGGGAGTGGGGACTGTCTTCCTGTGGTAGAACATACAATTATTTCATCTCTATATGCTTCTTCTTTTTTTTATATCATTGTACAACTTAATTCAGATAAGCACAGCTTTAGAAAAGCTATCAAGTGTCCTATGATGTTAATTAAAGAAGAAAAGATGGGGTTTGTTGTAGGGTAATGATGGATATTTTTTTCCTTGCTATTGCTTTTAAACATGCTATCGATTCTTAACATCCTCCACTATGGTTCTTCATGAGGCTTGATTGGTGATGCCTTTGTATTGTTTGCCCACCTCCATTATAATAATAAAAAAAAAGGTACGCCTATGGATACAGGAAGTTGTGCTTGTGCTCAAGTATTTCTTTTGTCATGTATAAATTATGAGGCCATTTAGGAGTTTTCACCGCCACCTGCGAACGACTGGCAAACAAATTCTCCTCCGGTGCCAGATGGCTTAAGCCCCGTCCCTCCGACGAGGCTGTGGAGAGAGGATGCTTTCAACCCTTTAAAAATAAATTTTTATTATACTTACCAACATCTTTTTAATTTTTTTTTAAAAAATTGTTATTGAAAAAAAAAAGGTAACAGTTATGTCAAAAGCTATTCATCTAAGTAATTATTTATAGTACATAATGACTCCATCATTTACGAGAGCTTAGTTATAAACCACGACCCATCTTAGCGAGTCAGCTTTGTGACATGTCAATTAAGGGTATGATTCAGACATAATCAGTGAAAAAAACCCGATCTTGTTTTTTTAGAC
Source organism: Populus davidiana (assembly GCA_030145905.1). NCBI lineage: Eukaryota > Viridiplantae > Streptophyta > Magnoliopsida > Malpighiales > Salicaceae > Populus > Populus davidiana. Next base: position 5,283,088 of record CM057806.1, read on the forward strand.
AATAATTTTGGCTTCCCTTAAAAAATAAAGGAAAAAAACCCTACTACCTGAGCCTCCTAAAACGCTGGGAGTTGCGTTCCCTAGTGAAATTAGAGTTATATTTTTTAACTTCGCTATTAGAACTCTCCCTAAGAGGGAAAACTAGCCTGATAAAATATGTATATCACTGTACATCAAATCAACCAGGATAATCATTATTATTAAAATAACATAGTTTTTTTTTATTTCCTTGACCAGATTAAATTTACACCAAATTAAATAAGTCGTTTAATTTACAAGTTTTATTGTTTTATCTGGTCAATATTTTTTTTTATTTAACTTAAAACCCAACCAAGATCGGACTCTGAGTCGCAGGTTTCTCTTATCAACTAAGAGTGTGTTTGGTATTGCGGTAGCTGTTGTGGTTTGAAAAAAGTTGTTTTTATAAAAAGTACTTTTAATTGAGGTTGGTTTGAAAAAATAGGTGTTTGGTTAAAATTGTGGTTGAAATTGAGGTTGAAGAAAAAATAATTTAATGTTTTTTGTTAAGAATGCTTTTGAAATTGAGGTTATAAAATAATTTTAAAATATATATACTAATATTGATGGTTTTAAATTTAAATATTATAGAATTAACTATTCCTATTACATCATAAAATAAATAATACTTGATATAAAATATTTTTTATTATTCCATTAAACTATTTATAATTTCATTACATACAAAATTCAGCCTGTAAGATCTCCAGTTTTTATAATTTTGTGAACGCGTAATAAAATCAGATAAAATATTATCAGGTATAAAATTGATATTACAATGTGAATGAATTTAATTTACTCCATACTAGTTTTTCGAGAAAAAAAATATTATTCACATCAATACGAGTGAATTTAAATCACTCTAAACTAATTTTTTTTAAAAAAAAATTGTTAAAAAAATTAATAAATTTTTTTTAAAAAAAGTGCACGTGAACAGTGAAATTCACTAAATAGTGTGCCTATCACACTCTGAAACTCTAGTAAAAAAAGCAGTAATTTACTGATTCCACGTATAAATAATGGGACCATGTGTGTTTTGAATGTTTAACTATTTGTAACCAAACGCGTTGCCACGGCTCTAAATAGAAGAGACCAGCTTTAACAACAGTGTACATCACTTTCCGAGAATCCTCCATTCTAGATGTTCGAGAATCCGAGATACCAAACAGGTTTAACCTGGACAAATGGCATCTGCTAAAGAAGGCAGAAATGCTTATAGCACAATGAACAGTCAAGATAAATAAGGGCCAATGGGGAGCGAATATACATGAATTTTTCAAGTTAAATTGTTGGCATGCCTTGAACACATGATGTTTATGCTAAAGAAGTCTATTCCCTTTAAGACCCTTCTAGTTCTGTGGAAAATCATCTCTGGGGCTCATTTACTGATCTGGAGCACTTCTTATAGTAGCAGCAACCTCAAAGGTGAGAAGGATTCTCAGTGTAGCTTCATCATTTTCTTCAACGGAACACTTGAAACCCTAACTTTCAGCATAATGCTAAATTTACTGAGATTCTTGCCAAAATCACCATTTTGTAAGATATACCAGTAGGACCCACTCATTCAACGGGTGAGATTCTTCGTGAGGTCATTCCGGGAAAAGTTTTTGGTAAAATTAGCATATCAATATCTAAGCTGATTTTAGAGGAGGGTTAGGGTTAACATCCAAGAATGAAGGAAGCTTTAGGTTAGCAAACATTATGGAATTTAATGAAGCTGTAACATGCACTCTGAATATCAATAAACAAAAGCTTTTACTATAAAATTGCCTCAGATATACACTAATGTTACACGATACAAAATTCAGAAACAAAAAAATAGAGAAGCCTAGGGTTAGAGGCTAAAGAATGTTAGAAAAAGGCCACTAAATTCATCAAATCAAGGCAAAGGAAGCTCGTGTACAAAGAATGACTTAATTGGGGTGTTAACCTACGTTGCTGGGCATATCTACTGTTTCCATATAAACATATATGTTAGGGTGAGACAGCGTAATAAGTTCCCACCAAAAGCATACTATTACTGAGAACTCGAATCAAGCAGGAACTTACGATGAATTAGAAGGTGTTTGAGTTGATGAGGAAGCCTCAGAAGGATGTAGAGAAGTGTCTGGTACATCTATACCTCCTTCAATGTTGAGCAATGAATTTAGTCTTCTCTTGACTTCACTGCTTTGCAGATCAAACTCCTCAATAATCATCAACAACGCAGTCTTGCAAGATTCGTCATCCCTGAATGCTAAGGTCCATCTCCCATCAACCAGGGCTTTTGTCTTAGCCTTCCCATGAGTAATGGATTTAGCAGGATCCAAAACAGGCAAAGTAGATGGACGGATCCGCAAGTGTAACCATCTTGAATGCTTCTCATCAATTGTAGGCTGATGACACAAATCAAGAAAGATAAAGCAATTGTAAGATTAGAATCATTCTGCCAAGGCCCAAAATAGAAGACATGAACAGTATGAATATTAGAAGTCTCTGATCATATTATTGAGTAGTGCATGCTCACTGAAAAATGAGCTACATGATGCATAGAAAAAAATGTCTCTGCATACATGCCAATGTTATAAGAAAAAAATTCAATAATTTTCACCCAGGGAAGCAATATTAAGAAAGAGAAGGCACAAAAAACCCAGACATACATTGGAACCTGCCAGAGGAGCAACAATACGGATGGTTCCATAATGCTTCTTCAAGGGTAATTCTTCTGCAAGTAGGATCCACCCAGATGTGCCCACAGAGATTGCTAAAAAGCAAAAATGGCGTTCTTTACCCCTCTCAAATGCAATCCTACAAGGCACCGCATCAACTGCATATGGCAGTGAACAGGGAGATTTAACCAAGAAATATTTTAATCACCTGACTCTCGCAACAAATTTCTAAGAAAATAATTCCATACTTAAGAAGTTGGAAGCAATAGGTCATATAGGCAAAATCATCAGTTATCAAGGCAAATAGTGCGTGGGAATTTTCTCCATTGTTATATACCATCACCGTCATTGTCGTCTTTGTTATTATCATCATCAATTAACCATATCAAATACCAGATGGAAAACTGACCTAGTCTCAACTCGGCACCTAGTTTTGGACCTGAAGCGTCCAGGCCAGCAGTTCTTGCACGGGAATTTTCAGGGATATCACTTGGAAGACAAGTAGGAGGCTGGTCAGGTAAGGCTCTACCTAGGGAGAAAATGTGAAGTTGATGAAGAAGTACAAACACCTGAAATGGAAATGAAAATAAGAAATTAGAAACTGTAAAAGTACAGAAAAAAACACAGCAGAATTCCTACACGATATCTAATTGCCAAATTATGGAGGCTATTTATTCTCAATAATTCTCATAATACAAACTCAAACAGCAGGCCAAAGTCATGCATGTGTGTGTGCATACAGAGAATATCTTTAAGTTCATTGACTCTATAATATCAGCATACACCAGATCTACATCATTCTCAAACTTCATCAATTTGGAAGAAAAAAATAGCTGAGCAAGAAAGAATGCAAAAGCGAACCTTCACCACCTTGCACATTTTTTCACCAGAAATAATTGATGATTCACTGGGAAGAACATCTACAAGTCAAATAGAAACACTGAGTGAATATTAGTGAACAAACTCCCAACCCTGTAATGAATGGAAGAAGAATATCCAAAAACACATCTAATGCACAATAGCATTACCATCAGCAGAGGACTTCTCTAATGGAAAGAGTATGCACTTTGGCTCTTTCGGAGGAGACGAAGCTTCCATTGCTAAAGTGCAAATTTAATTGGTCAAATACACAAGTCAACCACTTACTCAAAAAGTTATTTGTAACATTCAGAGTTCTACCAAATACCTCTTTTGCACTTTTTCCATTCATCACGTAAGATGGACACAAGTAGATCAGGCCATGTACCTCTGGTCTCCTCAAGAAGAGCACATGTGCAATTCTTATAAGACTCCTGTGTATGAGAAGTCTAATGAATCATTACAAAATAATGATATTACTAGATCATCCAAAAAGACACAACAGCATCTACAAATGTAAGACATGCATCATGAAACGCAGTAGCATAAAATCACGATTTCAAACATTGGCTGCAATGTGACAAATACCTAACATCCCATTATGTTGCCCTTTTATAACTGGCCATCATGTATGGACACAATTCAAAAAATTTATTGGTGAGTATTACTTACTTTGAGTAATTTAAGATGCTGGCTATTGAATTCTGCCTCACTATAAGGAAGTAGCTGACGAAAAAGCCAACCACCATCCCACAATGTCTCCGGAGATATATTTGAACGGCAAAAAAGACTAACCAATGTGTGGAGTACCTGCACAACACATTACATGACTAATCAAGCATCAAGTAAATAAAGGATATTTTCCCAAAAGAGGAGCTCATTAACATTTTAAAAGGAATGGAGGTTGAACCATGTCAATTTTCAATTTAGTAAAGAATGTTCAACAAAGTACGATAAGCAAGCATAATTCTTCTCTGCTATGTAAGAGGAACTTCAACTTGCAACAATCGACTTGTAGCAAGGTCCATGTTTGAACGATAGAAGGTTTTGGGACATAATTTCTCACATCATAATTTTTTATAGAAAAAGGTAAAAAAATTCTATTTATTTCCTGATTTCTCTTGCTGCCTCAGGCTGCATCTATCTAGAAGACAATGTATATCACAAGGATTATATACCTCAAGCTCCTGCTGTCAACTAAAGTGCAGGCCAATAAAAATGAAATTTCTATCCCAGAACATATTCAGATCAATAGGCCACAAATGCATTCAAAGAGCTCACATTTGACTCAAAAAGAAAAAACGTACCTGAAATCTATGTGCAGAGGGGGTTGTTCCCACCTCCAGAGAAGAGCATGCTACTCCATACTGATCCTGTTATATATTATTTAAAGGAGTAAGAAAACAATCATCATGTGGAAATGAAAGTGTTTTGTTTCCTCAAAATAAGATAGGAAGTAACAAGCAATATCAGAACAGGATAAAAACTTTGTGGAACAAGTGTAACCACATCACAATAAAGGAAATTCTTGATCATAATTACTTTTAAAAAAGAATAATTGATAAGCATGGATATATCAGTAGTGAAACAGTTTGATTCCACAGAGAAGAGGGGCATTGCATGTCTAAGTTTGATGATGATTAACCGGAGTTGTTGAATAAACCTACATCTATTTTGTGCAGTAAAACCCTAGTTTTTCCTCAAAAACAAAAACAAAATATTCTGACAAGCAGGGTACAACAGCAAAACAACACAATACTCGCCACATTAATTCAAACAGATGCTAAAGTAATCCTCTGCCCTGCAACTAAATCAGTTTTGAATTTTAATCTTATAAGCAATCAAAATATTAACTCCTAATTATCTACTGTAATCCTTCACATATTACAACAATGTTAAGACACGATTTCAACATAACCAAGATTCCATTTTTTTCCTAGATCTCGTTGCACAAGATCCACCATTGCTAATATTTCTTTTGAGGGAGAGAAAAGGGGAAGGAATCATTACCTTTAGAGTTTGTAGATGGCCATCAAGCTCACAATTAAATTCATCTCTTATAGAGATGCTTCCTAACGAAAAAAGTTGATCTTCCCGTGAGTCCTCGCCAACCAATGCTTGCTGCAGAGAGGAGGACAAACCGATTAATTTACACTTCCTTAACCAATCAACAAGTAACAAGTTTCACCAAATATTAGTTTAGATTAGAAATAACAGGATCTTAAAGCCCAAGTATTAGAAAAAAATAAAATCCATGCTATATTGGCAAATACACAGCTATCTTAGAGCTGCTAACAGTTAATCACTGAAAGTTGTTGACAATATCTAGCTAATAACCACAATTCGAATTCACAATTTAGTCGAAAGAAATATGAGATGCATATTGTTTACCAAACATGAAGTGGGAAAAAAGAACAAACAAGAAAGTATCCCAACATAGCTATCACAAGGAAAAAAAATATATTCATAACTTACCAGTAAGAGTTTCTTGTGTTGCTTGCGCTGGGGGAGAATTCCAAGAGCATCTAGCATTATTTCATCTAATTCTACTAAAAGAGATATCCAATAAGATAACAGCAATAGAAATCAGTAGCAACAGAAGCTGAATAATTCCAAAAAGAAAACCTTTTGTTTGCAACAACGTAGCCAGCATGCTCAAAGAACCCAGAACTTGAAGATCATCTCCAACTGTAATATATGAAAGCAAAGCATCCCTGCAAGTATTACACGGATCAAGATAAAATTGGAAGGGATAGCAAACAAAGGCTGAAAAATCAGAAAGCTAGTGAATCAGAAACTGCAGTTCAAGTCAAGCAGCAGCATTTAGAAGGCAGGCAGTGCTCAGTTAGATATTCAGTTGGGCAGAGAAAGAAAACATTCTTGTCATTTTATAAAGCAAACAACAAAGAGTAGACTAAAATTGGAAAGTGAGGGAGGAGATTGAAAATAGAAAGGGACTTAGTACTTCGGAATTTATTAATCTTTACCTCAAAGTTGAATGAGAAACACCTTTTGAGATAATATCTTCAGTACGAACTTGGGAAGAACTAGACAAGCTCTGCATGATCTGTTTTGAACATCCTTTCACCTCAATCACATTCTCATTTTCTGGCTGCTGGATTTCATGCACATGATCAGGCACATAACCATTGAGTTTAGTTTCAGAATCTGCAATGAAAGCCTCCGGTGAACAGAAAAGAGCAGCAGCAATGGTATTTGCCAAATCTTTGATTTTAACTATGCGTAAAATGCAACAGAGCAAATATAGAGAGGTGATAGCGCCAATCTGAATATCCTGAATTCACAAGCTATCAGAGGTTAAGTAAGAACAATTTGTATTCCAAAGTCAAAAGGTGCATCAGCAGACTGTTAAAAGCCCTTGAGCTCAAAGGGAAAAATTAAAGAATGAATAAAAGCATGAAACAAGAGCAAGTTCATACATTAGCAGCATCCAACTGCAAAGATGGAAGAAGCAAAGGAAGAATCAAAAGTTGCATAATTTTGTCTGTTATTAATCTCCCAACATCAGGAATCCCTGCAGAAATAACATCACTAATATAGTAGAGATCATCCTCTATTTCATCCACAGCAGCAAGAATCGCAGTGGTTGCATCTGAGTCTGGGTTTCTGCCTCGGCAACCAAACAACAATATTTAGGACTAAGTACTTTCAACTCACTGTGATATAAAGTTTTAATTATCCTACTCTTACTTTAGAGTTTCAGAGACCAATCCATTTAGATCAATGCACTGCTTTCGGAAATAAGTAAGCAAGTTTGAAAAATAATCAGCATGAGGGGCCTTCACAACAAATCTATTCACAGATTCATCTCCAACTGAAAACCAAGAGGAAATAGAAGAAAAATTGTTCAGTTTACAATATACCATTGAAAGAAAAACAGTTGGAGCAAAAGGAGCAGGGATAGAATAACACCTACTCACCATGATAGACATTGAGTGTCAGAGCACGGACTGCAGTACGGATCATATTCTCTTCATGGAAAGCAAACCGTATAGCCTCAACATACAGTGGAAATGAAACAACTTCTTCCTACATGCACAAAGCAGTAGAGGAAAACATCAATAAGCTATACCATGCACAGAGATGGCTTGATTTCAGATATAGCCAACAAGTAGAAATTAAGACAAACATGAATAAGAGCGTGAAAATAATATAGCTAAAATTGATGCAAAGTTTAGGCCAGCAAACAACAACCCCAACTAGTTGGGAATTGAGGCTTTGCTGTTGTTTATGCAGCTAGCCATGCATTGCTTGTCAGCTTGAACCACTTACAATCAGCCAGGTGCCCTAGGATTTCAGTTTCTGTAGTTCTCAACAACATATAATACTCAAAAGCACTATATAGTGCTGTTCAAGTGGACCGTTGAAAGTGTCAACGATATGGTAGACTGCACGGGTATGCAATTGTCCACATCTATAAGTGCAGAAACATGCTACGGGATTTCCCTCATCAAATACGTACTCAACATCAAATCTCAACATTATCTTTATTTATTATCAATTTCAAAATTCTTTGAACCTTCAGGCACAAGCAACATTTAAAATACACAATAAGGAAAACAATGGGATCATGCAATAAAAACAAAGTAGAAAAAACAGAAAAACCTACATTTTGTGTCTTCACGAACAAAGAAATTGTGTTCTTGTCAAGCTTCACACTTATTGCCCTTCGCGAACCGCAAAACATGTTGTTAGAAGATCATACTCAACACAAATTACCAACATAACAGTCAATTACCACCAAAACAACTTAAAAAACAAAAAACACACCTCAAGAAAGAAATGTAGTAAGACAACAACTCCTCGTTCTTAAAATCAAATGCATAAGTTATCAAAAAATTAATATGCTCATTACTGAACAAATAATCTGCAAAAACAAAAACAACTTGTTAAACAAATCCAACATCCTCCAAAACGAACAAAATTCAACACTTCAACAACCAAACTCACATATTGCGTGCTCGGATTTTAAATTCTGAATCATGATGCTCATCGTTTGCAGCAACTGACGTGAAACTGAAACAGTTCTACTAACCTTTAGTATCCTCACAAACTCTCCCATTACTTGCCTTTCCATAAAAAACCTACAAAGCACAAAGAATAACACTCAAAATTCATGAAAAAATAACAGAAACCTAACCTATGGAAACAAAAATTTATACAATTTTTTATCAGTCTTACTCAAAATAGTTTGAATCATGCTGGTCTCCGTACGTTATTAATTCCGATATCGATCTCAACGCCTCTATTACAAAGTCCTTTAACATCATCATCATCAACAACAACAACAACAAAATTCGGTTCAATGAGTGTAAAATTACAAAAAAAAAAAAAAAAACTACATTGATTTTTAATTAAGAATTAATTAATTACCTTATTAACATTATTTACAATTTGAACTTTTTGCAGCTGATCAATTAAATATCTGCAAACAAAGTAAACAAAAATAAAAATAAAAAATTAGAATTTCGTACAAAAGATTGTCGAATTAAATAGTAGACAGTGACATGTTTTACTAATAATTTGAAAACAAATAACAAAAATAGATGCAATTGACTAAAGAGTGTAAATTCCTTGAAAAATCAAAAGCGAATTGACTGTTAAACACAGTACAATAAAAAACAATCGCGCGAAATTGAGAGTAATTGGTACAATAAAAAGAGAAATTAGTGAGAACTAAGAGAGAGAGACCTGAGTTCATCTAAGGAGAAACGATCTCTGGATCTCCACAAGGAAGACCACATGATTTGCAGTGTTAACTCGATCACAGCCGTCAGATTGAGAGAATCATTCGTTCATTCGTCCGAAGCTAATCTCTGAATTTTCCGATATTATCTTTTTTCTGATTAACCGAAAAATGGAGGACGATGGAGAGAGAGAGTGATCGGAGGGTGACTGGTGATGGCAAACAAAGAAGGAAAGAACACTTATTTTTTTATTTTTTATTTTTTATTTTGGATTTCTGTCTTTGATATCATTTATTGCTATAGTTATGTGTTTAAGACAGGAAAGGTAGAGACTTTATATTAGTCCCTATAGATTTCCTAATGTTACATTTATATCCCTGTATTCTTAAAAAATCCAATGCCAATCATAATCATTAATAGCCAGTTTTTTTATGAAATTTAAGTTGCTTTTTTTAGTTTTTTTATGCTATTTTTTTTAGTATAGATGCTAATATTTTATAACATATATGAATGAAATTATAATCACATGGTAATGATGTATATGTTTATATTGAAATGTCATGAATTTGATTTTTAGCAAATATTAAATATATTTGGAAATGTGATGGTTTTTGCGGTAGTGATTTAAAAAAAAATTAAAAAATATATAAATTTATGTTTTTTTTAATTTAAGATTTTATTACAATTTAAGATTAATTCCATAGATGTTTTTCTATAAGAAAAAATACTTTTAAAATTCTAATCACAGCAAAAACATCTCCCACTAAAAAGAAAAACATAGCTTTAAAATTGAATTTATTTAAAATGATAGTAAAAACTAATTTTTCATTTTTTTTTGTTATCGTTGTTTTTTTTTCAACTAGTCACCAATACATATTAAGATTTGAGAGGAAATAGTTAGATGAGAATGAGAAAAGCTACATAAATGTTTAAAAAAGTGGGTTTTTATTAGTATTTTAGTAGTGGAATAGGACATAATTAAAATGTTTTTGAAATTATTGAGGTTTTTTTGTAAGTTTTGAATTATAGGGGTAGGAGTGGAGAAGGTGAAACAAGAAGGGCTAAAATATAAAAAGGTAGAGAGAATGAATATGCTAGAAAGGTAGAGTTGGCTGCTTGTGTTGTGTTATGTATGGGTGAGGTGGCAGTGCCATATATATTAATTAATTAATGTGTTTGTTCGACTGTTTGTGGTTGAGTTAAATTTTGCTTGTTATTATGTATATGAGCCCATGATGAGATTGTGGGTCTAAATTCAAGAGCCCAGATTTCAGCCCATAATGGTGGACAATTTTATCTTTTTTCAACTATCAGGAATATACTTGTAACCTTCCGCGCGTCACTCTCAATTAACTTTCCTTTTCGGGTAATTTTAAAGGTTTTCGGTTGATCATAAAATAATAGTTAGCCTGTTGATTTAAAAACTAACCTGAATTAATTATTCATATTAAAAAATGATAGTGTTTTTTTTGTGTGTGTTGAATTTATTGAGTCAATTAAGTTTTATTAAATCAATTTTTTATATGCTTTAACAAGAAATCTGGATAAAATTAATTTTCAAAATCTAGAGTTCATGAATCAACTTAGTCTAGAAATTGACTTCGAAAACAAAATTGAATTACAAGGTCATTAAGTCAACCTGCAAGTTATTAGATCAATCATTTATATTAGAATTATGCCGTTTTATTTTTTTATTTTTATTTACTTGCTGAATTTAATTGAATCAATCAAATAACTAAGAAATTTAATGAAAATAATTAAATTTTATTTTTTATTAATATTTTATTTGATTTAACTAAAAACTCTAAATATTTCAAGTTTTATATTCCAAATTTCATGAGTCGACTCCTCCTGAGAGCGGGTAAGTGAGTTTAATAATTATATAATAAAAAGATATTTTTACATTATTCTCCTACATTTTAGATAATTTGGAAAATAAATTCTAATGAATGTTTTTTTTTTTACAAATATATGAAGTATATATTTAATACCATGGTAGTTTTTACGGATTTTTAAAAAAATAATATAAAAAAAATTTAGTTGTGATTTAAAAAGATGGTTTTAAAATATATATTCTTAATTAAAACTACCAGATAGATTTTTACCTTTAAAATAAAAAGGTAATAATAATTATACGTGAGGTCAAGCTATTCATCTGTCCAAACAATTTTTTCTCTCTCCAACGATTTCATTACTAAAACACAGGTTCTATTAATACATGTCCAAGAGCTACACCACAGTCACGAGGAACACGAGCAGAAACAAAATCCTGAATGCCCGGTGACCTTACAACTGCTGTGTGCTGCTCAAAAAGCTATCAGCTAACATTGCAGCAAGAGCCATTTGAACCATAACTAACAAAAAGATTAATTTTAGCCATGGCCATCATACATCTCCAGAAGCATAAAGCTCTTGTTTCCCAACAAAAACAATGTGACACGTCTTCTCATTGTCACCATGGGGCTTTAGCCAGTTCTTGGAACCTAAGCTCAAGATTCTCAGCATTCACCTCCAATGTTTCAACCACAACATCTAGTCGATTCATTGTTTCTTCAACTCCCGAAATCTTTGCCTCAAGAATTCTCATCTCATCTTCGGCATTATCTTTCTCAAGTCTAGCTTTCTTGTGCCTCTCTGATTTAGCAGTTAAGTTGATGAGTTGTTCCAACCTAGCAAGCAAGAAATCAACCTTCATTCCTAACCCCAGAAAGGCTTTGAGAGTCTTCTCCCACGTTGTGAGATTATCATAGGAGGTAGTGACCTTGGAAGCTCTAATGGCATCTGCAATGTTGATAGTCTCGGAAATTATTCCGGCAATAAGTTTGCAGTTAAGGCCCTCAATAAAATTTTCATGGAGAAAACATTTTTGACTGCAGCAAAGCTCATAATACTTCATTTGGAGGTGTTTGGAGAGCTCACAGTTTATAACCAAACCATTTACTAGGATGTCGAAATCCTCAAAACTTCTCACTTCCTTAAAATCAACCACAGTTTCTGACATTCTGATTCCATCTGTGATTTCAAAGCCAAAATCCCCACTTTCATTTTCAGAATGATCTGATACAAGTCTAATGTTAGAAATACCGGGCATCGTGTTATTCTCTTCAGGATTGGTTAGATAGAGGTGTTCCAAATCCTGATATTCCATTTCTGCCTCTGCATGATCTGTAACAGTGACCGTAAATAATGAAGTTATTATATTTTTAATTATTTGGGCCATCTGTAGCTTGACAAGGGAGCATAGATCTTCTGAATAGAGAAACGACTTACTAGGATTCATTTGCTTAATACGAGAATCAAATTTCAGAAAGGCAAGAGCACCATCCTCTTCTTCTGCACTATTTGCTCTCACAACGTAGACCTTATAACAATGCAAACATCAATAAAATTAGAAAATACCAATACATAAAATAATGATAACTTCAAATTTGGAATTTTCAATCACACGTAAGCTCGGTTTAGGATCATGGGATCCTTTTCTATCAGATAAATAAGGGTTGTTGCACAAAATGTATCTCTAAATAATTGCCTCATATATCCTATATCTATCTTTATGAAGAATAAATCATGTAATGAAGGGGATTCTTATTTGAACAAATGGTACTTCCAACTTGGAATGAGCATGAAGAAATTAACATGCTTCTTTTATCTTTTTGAGTTGTTCTGCCACAAATTGCTCAAGACCTTTAGTCACTACCAGGACCACTGAAAAAAATGGAATTGGTTTTTATGGACTTGTTCGGAATGATGTTGATCTAGATGCAAAGTAACATTCATGAACATATCACAATCAACAACTCTAAAACTTCTTCAAGCAAGTTTTACTCATTCTATTTATTTGATGGCCACAACAGAGCAAGAATTGCACTTAAGCAACCACAACTATAGTACACTTAAGAAGACAAGTTCATATAATTACCTTGAATTTCGTCGGCTTGACTAAATGAAAAACCAACACATCTCCCTCCACTAAGTTGTGATCAACGGAGAACCCTCTCCATCCACCACTAAGGCCTGACTTGTGTGCAAGATATTTTGTTTGGGAACTTTTTCCACTTCCATCTTCCAAAACAATTACCGTATCCTCATTTGGCAAATGTTCATCACAGAATTTCTTACAAAGACCCTATCATTCAATAAATAAACTCATTCAATTCATTAAAATACCAATTTCATAAAATATGAAAAGGAGGGAAGGAAAATTGGGGTTTACCAGCCAAAATCCTCCACTGACATGTGAGGGCTGCATATACTTGATCAGGCTAGGGAATTCTGACGATAGACTAGCTTGAATCTCTATGGCTCTTATCATGGCTTTAGATTTAACCCCATCATTAACAACTGTGCCTCTCTTCCTTTTGTTGCTATATTTGATAAAATGGAGTCAAAATTTAATCAAATTTGAAATGAAAGACCCAAGATTTTACACCTCAAAAGAATATCAGATATCCATCGCATTTATTCACTAACCTTTCAGACTTCACAGAAACATTATGCAGTGCCTGTTCAAGAATTCACGGTACCCGTCAATCCATCAATCTTTATCATTCTTAACATTTAAACAAGCTATGGATATTTGACACCGCGTCAGAATAGTCTCTTTTATTTTTCATTTCAGAACAAAAAAAGCTGATCAAATATAGAATCAAAATCAAAATATTTCTAAAACCCGTTTTCTAAAAAAAAGAAGAAAAGAAAACAGACCACGGAGTAAAGATTCTCACTTGTTTCTTATTATTTGTTTGTGTTGAAGCCAAAACCATTTCACTTCCTTTCACCTTTGATGACCTTCCTCGCTTTGCCTACAACGAACACACAAAACAAGCAAAAATAACCAACAAGCAAAGGGGGCAGGCAGTAGACACGCGTAAGGAGGAAGAGAGAAAGAGAGGAGAACCTGCTGTGTATTTGCTTCAAGTATAGCCATTGCTTGGTGATATCTGGTAGTGCTAAACAAGGGGTAAGCTTATGTTGGAATGGAAAGGGAATCCAAGTTGGGAGATAGAAGTAGAAAGTTCCTGTAGAGACCCGTTAATTTTGAATTTTTGGACTGTGCTTGAGTCCATACTGCTCTGCTAAACTGTCACTTCGTAGGCTTAGAGGGCTCTGAAAGCCCGCCTAAAATGGAGCCATATTTACAACATACTTGGAATTTCTAAACTGCCATCTTTCTTTGAGCCCGCTTGCAGTCGCAATTGCGATTTAAAAAAAATACTTTGGCACAGCAGAAATAAATGGGGTCTTTATGTACGTGTAAGGCCTATGAAGACTTAATTTCTTATTTTAAATTTTCAACATACCAAATTTTCACTTGGCTGTAATTTTAAAAAAAAAATTAATTTTTTTATTTTAAATTATTTTTATATATTTTTAGACTATTTTAATATGTTAAAATTAAAAATAAATTAAAAATAATAATAATAATAAAATATTATTTTAATATATTTCTAAAAAAATACTTTAAAAAATAATCATTATTACAATACTAAATAAACTTCTGTAAAATAAATTCGGTAAAATATTTATGTCTCTAATGGGTTTTTAAAAAAGATTTAGGGATCTATTTAGTATGTTATGGAAATATTAGATGTGATCGTCGTAACACTCATTGTTATAAAACAAAACTCAACTCGGATGTTTAATTTGGCGGTGACCTACTGTGTTGGGGAGTAAAATTATTTTCACTTTTATGTATTTTTTTTAAAAATATCAAATTAATAATTTTTTATAGTTTTAATAAACTAATATAGAAAATAAATTTAAAACGTTTTAATAAATTCTCAAGTAAAATATACATTACATGTAATTTCAACCACACTCGTTGAATTCAAGTCAATTCTAAACAATATTCGTTTGGATTGGATCTACTATTCAACTTTTTTTAAAAGATTTTTCAAAAATAATTTCAATAATTCAATAGTATTAATATGCTAAATTTAAAAATAAAAAACATATTATTTTTTAATTAAAAAAAAAACATTTTAGATTATAATACATTCTCGATCATCTTTCCTGACACACTTATCAAGCTCAGTTTTACATCACAGGATTGATAAATTAGCAACAGCAGCAAAAAACTGTGAACTGACAAACAAACGCCATTACATAGCAAACACAAAGGCTCATAAAATATAATACAGAAGACACCGTGTGACATGCCATGCCACACTGCTACAAACTCTAATTACAGCCTAATCACGTAAATTACATTATAGTCCTTAATCAACACATGATTTTCAGTCAGAACCTTCAATCTCAACAACCCTAACATCGGGCCTATAACTGGCAACTTCTTGCTTAGGAATAGTAACAGCAAGCACTCCATTCACCATATCAGCCTTAATCTGATCCCTTCTAGCATTATCAGGCAACTTGAACTTGCTCATGAACTTACCATCCTCTGTACTTATTTGAAGCATATCATCATCGTCAATATAAACAAGCACATCTTCTCTACCAAACCCAGGAAACACAGCTCTAAACACATGGGCTCTTGATGTTTCCTTCCAGTTCACTTGGGTTTGCCTTGGAAAGGCAGGAAAGTGGGTGGAAAACAATGAAGGGAACGGAAAGTTTTGAAACGGGTCCCAAAGATCCGGTGAAGTGAAGAAGTCTTCCGGATCCCATGTGTCTAAGGAGGCGGGATTTGTGATTTCACCGCCTTGGTGACCAATTGGGACTATGGACATGGTTTTTTAGTGTCTGAATCGTGAGCAGGATCGAGCTGGAGAGGTGAGGTTGTTGATTGATGGATATAAGGTGTGATGAAAGTAAAGTGGAGAGAAGGCTTTCTTTACGGTACTTTCTGGAACATGGGTGGGTGGGTATGGTACTTTCTGGAACATGGGTGGGTGGGTATGGTACTTTCTGGAACGTGGGTGGGTGGGCTTTTGTCTTTTTGAGGTTGTAAGGGGTGGATTGTAGGGAGATCATACCAAGCCTGCTATATTAATGGGCCTTGGACATCATGTCATATGGGCCTTAGTTTTAGTCTTCCAAATCAAAAGAAATTATTATGGTGCATCTGCTGCATAGTTACAAGACCTGGCGCGGCGCGTGCCTCACCGGCCTGGTCTGGGTTCATGAATTTTTTTTAAAAAAAATTGTTTTAGGTTTTTTAAATAAAAAATCTTAGATTCACTTTGATTTGGACTCAGGTGTCTCCAGTTGGGATAGCTCTTGAATTAGATTTTACAATCCTGAATAAGTGTTGTGTGTTTATTATATTGGATCTTTGAAAATTATAAGCACAGTATAAATAATCAAATAATAAAATTAATT
Source organism: Populus davidiana (assembly GCA_030145905.1). NCBI lineage: Eukaryota > Viridiplantae > Streptophyta > Magnoliopsida > Malpighiales > Salicaceae > Populus > Populus davidiana. The sequence continues at coordinate 5,299,601 of CM057806.1, forward strand.
GAAAATTTTTAGGATTTTATAAAACAGATTTAGAGTTGTTTATGAATTTATTATTTGAAGATTTGATAATTATTTGCTTAGAATAATTTTTTAAAAATATGATTATCACAAACTATTAACTGTTCAATTATCTGGGCTTCAACAATAATCCACACAAATGAGAAATATACTAATTTTCAATTTAGAAAAAAGTGAGATTGTTATACCTAAAGTGTTAGCTACTTATCATATGATTTACATAATTTTTTTTTATTTAATAAACAACCATAAAAATATAAAATGAATAGCTAACTATTTATAGTGAAAAACTGAAATCTGAAAATTTTTATAAATTAATAAAATATTAATTTGTCCCTTGAATAATATATATATATATTAATTCAAGATGATTTTAAAAATTAACTTAATCAAGTTCTTACTTTAATTTTTTAAATTTAAATATTAATTATATTACATTCATTAATTACTTTCTAAAATATATTTTGATTAATATATATTTAATTAAATCATCTTAGTTTAAATTTTTTTAGTTTTAAATTAATTTTTTTATTAAAAGTGAGGTTTTTAGTAAATATAAAAGAAAATACAAGAATATTTATTGATCGCATTCGAAGTGTATAAAAATATTTTTGCATAAGCGAGAAAAATTGATCTTGGGACTTGATGTATAATTCTTAGAATATAAAATGTAATTTTTATATTTTTATCAACTTGATTGGGATGTGAATTTGATGGCCGCCAATTGTACGAATGATTATCATAAATGAAGAACACCTTCTCGTAAATTTTATTACTGTTATTATTTATAGCAAAAGAAAAACTGATTGGAGTTTAGTGCATCAGTATTCTTATTTGTTGAAAAAAATTAAGAAAGTGGTGATCAATTATCAGCACTATTTATTTTTAAAAATATTTTAAAAAAATAAAAGTTTTAATTTTTTTTTATTTTAAATTAATATATTTTTTAATATTTTCAGATTATTTTAATGTATTGATATGAAAAATAAATTTTAAAAAATAAAATAATATCATTTTAATATAATTTTAAATAAAAAAATATTTTAAAAAATAATTATAACTATATTTTCAAATATATTATTATTAACTTGAATTAAATTTGTCTGGAATTTTTTTTTTCTTCTCTCTCTAGTCATTTTCCCAATCACGAAAATCAAGTCCGTGTACCAGCACTAATTCGCCTAATTTCATCCCCGACAATTCACTCAAAAATTTATCATGTTTTAAGCATGATAAATCTTTTTATCATGCTTTCGTATTAACTTAGTCACACACTTAGTTTGGATTTTTGAGCTAAGATTGTTTTTAACAAGATGTTAATTTTTTTTATCAAGCAATCAAAAATTTTAATCATGTCACATTCATTTTATGTCGGGATTGTTTTAAATTATGAGTCGAAATAAAAAAAATATTAATATACTTTGTTCATGTATTAAAGACTAAACATGTTTTATTTTAAGATTAAAGTTTATTTGTGTAAGTCTCTATTCTCTATATTCCCGTTGTTAGTGAGAAGAGAAAAAATAAAAACTGAGTTTTTCTGTTATTTAAGATTTCAACAAGAAAGTAATTTTGTATGATATATTTTAATTTTTTGTTTTTTTATAATGAATTTTTATGATTATCTCATCCGTAAAATAGATCTAAGTTGTCAATAATTAATTGTATTTATTTTTTTATATTTTTATACTCGCTAATTAATTTGAGATTATAGGGTTGTTTATGTAATATTTTCTAATTAGATTACAGAACATCAACACAAAAAGAATGATGAATCTGAACAAGTTTTTGAGAAGAATTAATATAAAATTATTTTTTAAATATCAACTTATATTTTAAATTTTTAAATGAAGATAATTTTTTAACAATTTTAAATTAACCCGCTCACATAATTCTTTTCGGATAAAACTCAATATGATGTATAAATCTGAACTATCGCAAGCAATGACCAAATGAGCTTCGAGAAGGAGCAACTTGTGAACAATTTTATCTTTGGCTTGCGTTTAATGAAGTTTGCTGTGGGCACGGCAAAAGTCCGAAAAGCAAGCATGAAAGAAGAAAAAAGATTCTATATGTATTCGAGATTATGATAATGATGATAATTTAAAATATTTTTTTATTTAAAATATATTAAAATAATATATATTTTATTTTTTAAAATTATTTTTAATATCATCATATCAAAATGATACAAAAATAAATAAAATAATTTTTTATACAAAAATAAATAAAATTTTAAAAAATACAATTTGTACCATGTTTTCAAACAATCTCAACTTAAAAGGAAATAAATACTACAATTCTCTTTACGGTCCCAGTATTTGGAAGTATTGATCACTTTTACTTTTATTATATGTTTATAAAATATATTTTATTTTAAAAATTATTAAATTAGTTTTTTTTAGAGTAGTTTTGATTTAAAAAAAATACATTTTAAAATAAAAAATACTTTCCAACATAATACTAATACACGATACTTTATGTTGTTCAAGTCAATTTTTTATCAAAAGTTTAATTACATCATTAGAGGTTAAAGGTTGGCACTTGTGTCTTATTATAATGCGAAAGCAGGAAAAGACGTTATGATTAATCTTATTTTAATCTTTAATATTGCTATCCTTTCCATTATTTCCTCAGGTTTGCACCACCCCACAAGAACAAGTCTCAGATAAAACTAAATTTGTGAAAATTATAATTATAATTTTCAAATTCTTAGGGTTAATATTCACCACGGATCGCAAGTCACAATCTTTTCATTTGTGCTAGAACCAGTGGAGTTGTTTTGTAACTTTTGTCCTACCAAGAGAAAAAGAAATCAATCTTTTAGTTTCATGGTGGGGGCTAGGTGTCCCTCTCAAATAAATGTGGCCAAGGATGCCAGAGCAATGAGTTCATAAGTTAACTTGAGTTGGTGTCTAATAATTCAAAAAAGTTTTATTTTAATATTTTTATAAAGTTATGATGATATTATTTTTAAAATTATATCGAGTTTGATATGATTAATTGGATTTCAGATTAACTCATTAAGTTAATCAGGTCAAGTTATATCTTAATTTAATTTGAAATCCAATCGACCCAACCTAGATTCTTAGTTAATAAATTACTAAATTAACCTATTATTTGAAATATTTTTAATAACATTGAATGTGATAGAATTAACATCTCTTTTAATATATTTTTTTATTAACGTAGGTGTCTAAATTAATTTACGCGTACCTAAACTAATCCCACATGTTATAAAGCTAACGACTATGTAAGTCTCTAGTGGTCATCATATTAGCAACTATAGGACTTGAACTTAAAATCACAAGAAAAGCAAACCATTTAGTCTTAAACTCTTACTACTAAGCCATTTATTATATGATTTCTTTAATACTTTTCTTATTTGGATGTTGTTGTATCTCATTGAAATGTTGTTGTCTGCTCTGTTTTTTCTATGCAAGTTATTTATATTTAATCTTTCATTAGGTAGAAAAGAAATTCTTTTGGGGCCGGGTGCTAAATTAGGCCATCAAACAAGACAGAATAAATTTTAAAAAATACTTCAAATTTTGAAAAAAAAAATTCAAACTTTGGGAAAGCGATACAAATTTGATTTTTTTTCTAGGACATAAAATCTGAAAAATTGAATGTTTACTTTTCAAAGTTATAAAATTATGGCCATAATCTTAAACAGCAAGACCAGCCGATTGGGTTGGAAATTAATGTTGTCGAAATAATCAGCCATTGAATCGCGCGAGTCGTTTCTTAATTTAGACAAACACCCAAATTTTAATTATGTTTAAGAGTTTAAGCATTGAATTAACAATATGGAAATCAATTAGTCAGGTCAGTGTTCATCCAGAAGTGTAAGGCTATGAATGGATATGATTCCTCGTCCATAATTAATTAAAATCATCAATCTAATCAAGAGTCAAAGAACACAATAGATTAAAGATATATCATAAAAATTTCTACTTGCAAGGTTAAGATAATGTAGATTTTTTATGCATATCCATTAGTTGTCTTCAACAAAATATTTGCATGCTGACAACATTTTGTAGCCCATAATATCATATTTCATCAATGTGCATGTCTAAGTAGGTGTTGAGAGTTTTAAGAAAGGTATTTGCTTGGATTTTCATAGGTAAAAAATCCATTTATATAAAAATATTTAGGTTCGGGTCATGCATGGTCTAGAGTGTCAATTCAAATTAATCATATAACATTATTTTAATAATAAAAAAATATTTTTTAAAAAAACCAACATGATAAGAGCTAAGTTTTATTTAGATCAGGGTTTTTTTTTTTTTTTTTTTTTTAGCTTGGGCTAGTTTAAATCCTAAGTCAAGCATAAAGTTAATATAAATTTTAAAACTAGGTTTTAAGCAATATTTTTCTAGTACTTTCATATTATCTGAAACCAATACCATCTACTTGTTTCACAATAGATGATAGTGGAAATGAATAAAATTTGAGTCAATAAAATCTTAAAAAATATATGTTCTCATAGGAATGGATTATTTATAAAATGCATAAATGTTATTGTTTATTATTATTATTATTATTATTATTATTATTATTTTAGAATGGAAAGGTATAACAATTATTGAAAACTATAAAATGGTTCTAGTTGGCAACAGTTTTGCCCTGGCCTTTCAGGGTTCCCAAGAGACATCCTCCACCAAAATCTGAACTTGTAACGGACCGTTTGGTAGTGCGGTTGCACTGTGTTTTGTTCAAATTTGATTTTTTTTTTTTGTTAAAATTGAATTTGGTTTGTATTTTTTGGATCGTTTTGATGTGTTGATGTCAAAAATGATTTTTTAAAAATAAAAAAACATCATTGACATATATTTCGGCACGAAAAGTTATTTGAAAAACAACCGCTACCACACTACCAAACACGCTCTAAATGCCCTTTGGTACACAGCCTGTCTTTGGAATCCCCCCAGCAGCATAACTTCTATGTGTAAAATTGTGAATAATATTATTGCTCAAGTTCCATGAATATAATGGCCATGGGAAAAAAAAACAGCAAGGTATTTATTTAATTCCTTTTAATTTACACAAATATATACATTGACATGAAATCACAATGAACTTGTTTACTGCCTGCTGCACCTGGCTGGCATAGAGCAAACAAATTGCAATTATAGATAACAGTCACAAATCAGCACAAAACTGGCTCAAGATCAATGAGAATTTTGGACAAAATTATAAATAAAATATTTAAAAAATATTTTTTGATGTATATTTGATAAAGCCTTGGATAAACTTCATTTATTACTTGTGGTTTTTTAATAAGTGAGATAATTTTCATTTCATAAGATATAATTAACAAATATATCTTATCAATTATTAAAAAAAAATATTAATTGAGAGCCTTAAACTATTGCTCAAATAATCCTTAGTTTACGCCGTCTCTCTAAGTCAGCAAATTAATGGTGGCGAGTTAGCCACGGAGAGTATAAATGAAATTCAACATTTCATAATCACCGTGATCGTGAATTCCACATGAGCTTACTTCTTCTTCTTTTTTTTCTCTATGATTTTAATTTTCTTTTATTGTTTATTAGATAAAGTAGGTTAATGTGAACTTCTTGTTGTTCTACAGATAATAATTACCTCATGTGCATGGAAAGGGAATTTGAGGATTGTTAAATCCAACCCCTGGTAGATTGATTCAAAAAATTTAGGATTGTGAGCCTAATGCAATAGGGGTTTCTAATTAAAAATAATAATAATGTGATTAGTGAGTATTTGGAAACGTGGTTGTATCTGTATTTTTTTTTAAAAAAAAAATTTTGTTAAATTTTTTTTTGTGTGTTTGGATTATTTTGATGCGCTGATCTCAAAAAATAATTTTTAAAAATAATAATAATAAAAAAATTTATGCACTTCAACACGAAAAATATTTTAAAAAGCAATCACAATCACATTATCAATCATACTCCACCATGATCAAATCATAACTAAGAAATAACATTGTCTTTTAATAAAAATAAGTGGTCGATATTGATTTGGTGATCTATGTATTGATTTAGACAATTTTTTAAATTACGTTTTACGGCTATGATAATGATAAGCCTTTCATGATACAGAAGCAGAAGAAAATGGTGATTGTTATGGAACACGTTGATAGATGTAATTCATTGAAAAAGAAAATGAAGAAAAACTTAATTAACCTTGTCAGCACAGTAAATTCATGTCGGTGATGAGGATAATCTCCGTAGCTCTGGTGAGCAGCGACGTGGGATTTGGGATGCAAATTTCCTGAACTTTTGCATAATTATTTTGAAATTAACTCTAATATCATAAATATATTAATAATTAAATGGGAATTACAATAAAAATAATTAGGTGAAATTAAAATATTGGGTATGGTTCAGTGTTATATATATATATATATATATATAATTTCACTTGTACGTAGTTTGTAAGTATTTATTATAGCACATTTTTGTTAGACTTTATTGAAAAAAAGTTGTATGCATTATAAAATTGTAATTATAGATTTTTTTTATAGGAGGAATAGTTTTATTTTTTCATTTTTAATATAACAAAATCAAGATTTCCATATATATCTACCTTCAAGTTTTCGGAATAGTCTTTTAATTATTTTTTTTTTTTAGATTTGATCTCTATTTTTTATTATTGTTTATTTTATATAAAATAATTTTTTATTTAATTTTTTATATATTTCATATTTGGTCTCAATTCTTTTGATTGCTATTTATTTTATTTGAGATGATTTTTAATTTTTTTTTTAATAATTTCATCATCTTTTTGTTTTTTCCCTATTAAATTTGATTCTTGTTCTTTTGATTGCTATTTTTTTTAATTTAAATTTTTTTTAAAATTAATATTTTTTTTCTGTTTTGATTCTTCAACATTAAACTAGTTGGTAATTGAGTTTCTTGATTAAGTTTGGGTCTAGGATTTAACATATTGCAAATTTAGGAGACCAACTAAGGTTAAGAAGATTCATTCGAGCTTGCTTGGTTTTTTTTTTTTAAAAAAAAAACTCATGTCTTTTTAGTTTCAACCTTTAAATTTTATTTAATTAGTGACTTAACTTATTTTCTTTAATTTATTTCTATATGATTTTTCATTAATTTTGAGAATAACATGAGTTGTCTTGTTTATTTTTGCTTGTCATTCTTTGTTAAATTTAATTTTTTTTAATTGAATTTTATTTTTGAATAAAATTAAATTAATTGATTAAGTATAAGAATATAATTTTCACTTCATTATATTTTATTTTGTTTACTTTCCAGGTCATTGTTTTGAGAATGAGTTCAACCTTTTGTCGGTATCATCAAGCAACCTTTTACAATGACATTATAAGTGTCTAGGTAAGCTTTTTTAGGTGGTGGGGAAGTGTTTACAACAGAGCAACGATGAGTTTCCAACAAGTTTTTTTTTTTTTTTCCTCTCAAATATGATATTGATAACATATTTTTATAATTAATAATTAGCATTTTTTTGTTCATTTTATTTACCTTCCATGATTTTTTTAATCACTTTATTAAATTAATCAAGTTTATTGAAATTTTAATAACTTTAATCACAATTTTTTATTTTTTAAAGAACACTAACATCATATGAATATTTATTTATATATTAAAAAACCTAATCTTAATCAACAACATAGCGTAGGCCATCAATCCTGGCAATTAAATGTCACAACAATCAACAATTCAGCATCTTATTTGTCATAATTTGTCATATATGTCGACATTTTGACTCTCTTGCTACCACGTCGGCAGACCCCATTGGCATGGAGAAGTTAATGAGCTCGTGCCATTATTGTATTTGCCTTTCTAGTAATTACCAGCTAGGCCATTGAAATGCAAAAAAACAGTGTTAAGACCTATAAAATTATACCTCTATAAATTAATATCTTTAAAATCATAAAACAATATTTATTATTTAATTAATTAAGATATTATATAATCAAGATATTATTAAAATTTTAAATTTAAGTCGAAAAAAATATTATTTAATAAAGATTATTAATTCTTTGAGGTTATACTTAATATTGTATTTGCCAAACTCTTATACTAAAATTAATTCAAGGAGGTTTCTCAACACTTTTTCCTGTAAACTATAGTTTTTTTATTTAAATGATTCATCCTTATTCATTTTACTTGATATAGTTTATAATGTCAATTGATGTAATTTATATTTAATTGATTTGATTTATGTCTAATTAATTTAAATATAGCTAAATCCAAATTTTTTTTCACATGAATGTTAGTTTTTTTTACACAAGTTCTAACATGATATATCACCAAATCATATTACATTTATAAAATTAAAAATGAGATAAAGTGTTAATTTGAAATTATTAAAGGAAAAATAGTGGAGGTAGCGATGGTAGATGTTCATCGAAGAATTAATAAACAGGAAAAAAAATTGATGAAAACAATAAAGAATTTGATAAAAATATAGTTTTAAAATTTTAAAAAATATATATTTTTTATTTTTTTTATTAAGAAAAAACAACCATCATTATTATAATTTTTTAAAATTACTTTGTTTGGTTTTGAAATTTTTTTACTAACGAATGGTCAGCTTTTTATGTTTTTTTCAAAAAACAAATAAATTTTCTGCAATGATACAAAATTTTCCTAAATAAAATTTGAAAAATACTTTTGTCTATTTGTTTTTTATAATCAATTCTCAAGAGGACAATCCGACAATTAAATTTGGAATTTCAGCTTGATTCTTTCATATCCAAAAGAATGGATGATAAGAATGGAATAGATGAAGACTACATCTATTATGTTTAAATTTTATTTAATTAGTATTTTTTTCTTAAAAAATACTAATTAATTGTTGTGGTTTTTAAAAAATCACTTATAGATGATAAGTTTGGTTATATATGTGCTTGGTTAAATTTATTTTGTAATAGTTTTTGAGCAAAAAGTATTTCTTATGAGTTTGATTAAAATTGTTGGTGATAATAAAATAATTAAAAAAAACAAGTATTAATTTAGTTTCACATGTAAAAATTGTCAACTAGCAACGTTCAAAGTGCTGATCTTCAGGAATACTAATGCTGTATGGTTAGGACTTTATGTTGTTTTTCAGGAACACTGATGTTGTTAGGATTCTAGTATTTGAATTTAAATTAATTTTCTGTTATCAAGTTGTTATGAAAGCTTATCTGGTGTGTCGCACCCCCAAAAAAATAATAAATTTTCAATGCGGGTTCGACTGGCGAAATTTTTTATTTTTATTTGATTCTTTGGAGTCGCCACCTAGTATTTCGGTCACTAGGAACCCTAACTGGTCTCAGAGATCGGGTACGGAGACTGGTTGCGTAAAGGGAAGGTATTAGCACCCCAAATACGCCCTACCTAAGGTAAGCTGCATTGTTTTATTGTCTGATAAAAAAAACTAAAGTGTTATTGTGTTTTCCTAGTTGTTGGTCTGTCTATGTTTCAAGAAAAATCCCCCTCAGTAAGGAGGTCTTTATCTTATCGGGTGAAAATCCTAACTGTTCTAACGTCCATACCAAAATTTTATTAATAATATTTAGGAATACGTTTTACGTATAAATTCGTAATCCCAAATATTAAAAGAAAACAAAAAGATTTTTTTAGAATTTTTGAAATATTGGCCTAGTTCTCATGGCTTGAATAAACTGGTTATTAAAGCCAAAATGCATGTTAATACATATATTGTTTTGAAAATTTTCTTTGTTGTGTGAAAATATGATGTTATAATATTTATGTATATATATTGGAGAGACTAGGCCGTATTTTAAAACAAAAACAATTTTTTAGAAAATATTATTTTTTTTGCTTTGACGAAAATCGGGTATTTTAAATACTGAGCTTGTATCCTTACGGTATAAAAATACAACCCAATATTAATCCGCTTTAAAAAAAATATGCAGAAAAATCAATAACATTTTTAGGGAATTTTTAGAAAATTTTTTGAAAGCAAAAACATTTTTTATTCTGAAAATCTTTGATGTTTTGACGAAAACCGGGTATTTTAATACTGGTTTTGTATCTTTACAGTATAAAAATACAAACCAGAATTAAAACATTTTTGACAAAAATATGCAGAAAAAAAATCAACAATATTTTTTTTAGATTTTTTTCGAAATATTTTTTTTATATATATATAAATACATTTTTTATATATATATAACATATATACACATATATAATAATAATAATAATAATATAATTTAATTATAATATATTTATATAGTAAAAAGGGCTGGGCCGGCCCAAACTAAACTGGGCCGGACCCAGCCCAACAGTCGTTGGGCCGAACTCGGCCCAACAGGTACTGGGCCGACCTCGGCCCAAAAGGTACTGGGCCGACCTCGGCCCAGAAAATAATTAACCTCGGTCTGGGCCGGACCCGGCCCAGACCGCCGGACCGGGCCAGATCTCTCTGGCCCGGTCCACATAGCTCTGGGCCAGACAACGTCTGGCCCAGAGGAAATAAAAAACGCAGGGGGGGGAATTATTTCCCCCCCCCGTCCCCTGCATGCAGAACGCCTCTGCATGCAAGAGACGAATTTTAAGAAACAAAAAGAAAAAAAACGTGCAGGGGGGAGGGCAGCGTACCTGGCACGGCGGAGACGACGGCTTGCTGGCGGTGCTGCTGCGGAGACGGTGGCAGCTGGGCTTACGGACGGCGGGTCAGGCGGTTTTCTCTCTCTCTCCTCCCTTCGGGTCTCTCTCTCTCTATTCCTCTCGGGGTCTCTTTTTTTTTTCTTTTCGGTTTTCTTCCCTATTTATAGGGGCAGAACCGTGGGGGACCATGGGGTGTAACGGCTGGTCGGCCAATATCTAAAGGTGGTGGGGGCGAGGAGAGAGAGAGGCGCGGGAAGATTTTCGAATTTTTCTCTTCTTCTGTTCTGTTAAACGGGGGGGGGGAAGGAGATGATGAACAGTGTCGTTCAAAACGACACCGTTCTGCTTTCCCTTTTTTTTTTTTTTTTTTTTATATGAAACGGCGTCGTTTTGAATAAAACGCGCCGTTTCATTTAAATGGCCAAACTTCAAATCAGTCCTCCAAATTCGGTCCCCGCCCTTCTTGTTGGCCGCCTTTTTCACTTTGGTCCTTGGCCTCGGATTTATGCAATTTAGCCCCTAATTGATCAATAAACTTCCAATTTCTTCAATTAAGCCCCTGAAACAATTCCAAACAGACCCCTCTATCTTTGCGCCTTCTCCAAATTGGTCCCTGGTTTCGGATTTTCACAATTAAGTCCCTGATTGGCCCTTAAACTTCAATTTTTATGCAATTGAGCCCCTGATTTGACCCAATAAATTCCTAAAAAATATATTTTGGCCCCAGAACTTAAATTTCTCCAAATTAAAGCCCAAATTGACTTAAAAATCAATTTTTCTTGGAATCAAATCTTCTATAAATTCAAATAAAAATCCAATTAAGTCCATAAAAATCCAATTAAGTCCATAAAAATCCAATTAAGCCCATAAAAATCCAAATTTGGGCTTTTCTCCCTAAAATTCAAATTTTTCTTCTCAATAGGGCTTTCATCCTTCAAGAATATACTGTCAAAAATTCAATCCTTGTATTTTTAAATTCCTTGACCAATTTTCTGACTGTTTTCCGGGCGCTTCTGCCTCCGGTTATTTTTCTAACCTCTTTTGGCTATTTATTTTATTTTTCAGGGGGACCCAAAAATGGGTTACAACATGGTGTATCTTGTATTTTTGTTCATTCTTCATGTCTGTATATATATTCTCATTGAGTTAATAAGAAATAAGATTCCAAGGCATTCTAATGTTTATAAAAATAAATTTAATTTGTTTCCCAACATGATGTCATGATACCTTTTAAATGAAAAGCAATCAAAATGCAAACAATTTTACTTGTTCATGGCTATACTTGTGATGATATTGGTCCTGAACAGCAAGCATTGTATATCAAGCATGAGGAGTGTTTTGTTAAATTATATTGAAAAAATAAAATAAAAAATGAATATGGTTTTGGTTTTGAGAGAAATCAAACACACTTCAAATATGGTTTACAGAAACCACAGGCTCTTAATCCAGCCATAAATACTATTAAGTTTATATTTTTATTTTATTTTATCTTATTTACAAATAAACACTACCCTCAAGCTAGTTAAAGTGGTTTGCACTCCATGTCAACATTCTAATAAAAATGTAAATAAATGTTATAAATTGAAGGAAATCAGGCCGCATAAAATAGTAATCAAATCTCTATCCTAGGCTGTGTTCAAAAACACGGGCAACATGTATTTTTTAATAAATTTTAAATTTTTTTTATGAAAAATTAATTTATATATATATATTGAATTATTTTAATGTGTTGATTTTAAAAATAATTTTTTAAAAATAAAAAAATATATTATTTTTATATATTTTAATAAGAAAAATATTTTGAAAAACAACTAAAATTATATTTCAAAATAGATTCGTGTGTTGTTAAATAATTGAAAAAACAACTTGAGTATATTATAAAGAAAGATTTGGAGTAAGACCTGATTCATTTATTGCAATGCTCATGCTCAATCTAGGTTCAACCAAATTTTTCATGATGTTGTTTTAATAAAATAACAAATAAGTGGTTCGAGAACTGGGTTTTATCTTTAGTTTGATCATGTTGAGTTGTGAGCCAACTAGGTTTTTTTATTAGATAAAATTAAGTTAATTTTTATTTTATTTATTTTTAATCTAGACAATCGAAGCCCTGGATTGATCATCTTCCAGGTTTTATAATTAGAAAAAAATCCTTCCATCCTCGCGAGTTTCTGTGGGTTCAATGATCGTCCGGTTGGCTAGATAATATTTTTCTTGGTAAATGACGTTGAGCATTCATTACCTACCCAAAATACATCCCCTCTTCAAAACTAGAAAACAGACATACGTACGTGCACAAACCTCAGCCTTTTTCCGGTGCAGGCGATTCAAAAACACGTCAGTCTGCGAGGTCACCACAGCTGACTTCTTCAATTCAAGAAACAAACTGCCTTGGCTGCCCTGTAAACTTCTTGGGAGAACCCTTGGGCGGGCGCCGACGAAGAACAGTTAAAAAAATAATAAAAACCAGCTTGGTTGAATCAGGGCCGTCGAGATCATGCATGGGACCAAGAAAAACAAGGTTTAATGGAACCCAGTGAGTGATCATGACTAGCAGGGTAGCAGCCTGATTCTGCTTGCCATTTTTGAATGGTGATGTGATGGCCAAGATTCAATTGGGCTGTGATTTCGAAACAAATTTTACCAGAAAAACTTGAAACGTGTTTGACTGACCTTTCTTCATCCTCACTGCCTCCATTTGCGTCCAAATCAACCCGAGACACCCTACCTCTCCCTCTCTCTTTTTTCTTTTTCTTTTTTTCTGTTTTCAATCCATCGTATTCTCTAATCACTTCTAATTAACAGTACACACAAACACACACACAACAATTCTCTACTGCATAACAATAATAAAAGAATTTTCGAACTAGTTCATCCATTGACCAAAGTAAATTCTATTCTCGAATGATTTTAGGGTATTTTCTATACTAGTCTAGTGTATTTAAAAGGATAAATTCTTTTAGATGGTGATTTTAAAGTTTAACTCGTGTGCTCCCCATCCGCCCTGCTGACCACAATTTAGTTTTGGAGCTCAGCTATAATTAATGATATATTTCTTTAATTAAGTGTTTTGTTTACATCATGGATTAATTGTTTTTAACCCAATCCAGCTATCCAGCTCTGCTGGTGTGCCCGAATTCGCGGTCTCCTCCTCTAACAAGCGCAGTTCCTCCTTGGCGACATGTATGTCGCACCCCAAAAAAAAAATCCTTCCTGGCGCGCGGCATCGATTTTTATCATTTGTGTTTTGCTTGAATCGGTTCGTTAGGAGTCGCCACCTAGTAATTCATTGAGGGCTACTAGGAAACCTGATGTACTGGTCTTGTCAGAGATCGCGGGTAAGGGACTGGTTGTGGTTAGGGAAGGTATTAGCACCCCTAACGCACCCTACCTGAGGTAAGCTGCTTTGTTTTCTGATGTGGTTTGAAAATTTAAAATATTAATTAAATTCTAAGGCTTGAATAAATCAGTTATTAAATCCCCGAATATATGTAAAAACTTGTTCTTACATTTTCATGGAAAATACAACTTGATTGTATTTGTCCTTGAGATATTTAACCATTTTTAAAAAAATTTAAAATATTAATTAAATTCTAAGGCTTGAATAAATCAGTTATTAAATCCTCGAATATATGTAAAAAACTTGTTCTTACATTTTCGTAGAAAATACAACTTGATTTTATTTGTCCTTAAGATATTTAACCATATTTAAATTAACAATTAATTTTTTTTGTCTTTTTTTTATTTTTTATAATTCAATGTCATAAGAAAAAAATACAAACACACAACACAATTTTTTTATTATTTATTTTTCTTTTCTTTTCCATCACATTTATACAATACAAATTCAAAACATCAAAATAAAAATTACATTAATTAATTTAAAATTTACAAAAAACAGCCCCAACACCATCTGGAATTTATGGGGCACCACCGGAACAGTGTTGGAAACATATTCTGGGCAGCTGAACACTGATGGCGCGTCTTCCCACGCGCCACCGTCACTGGCGGCGCGTGGGTTCACGCGCCGCCGATGGAAAACCTGAAAAACAGAGGAGGCTGGAGCGGCTCCTTCTCCTCTTCCTTTCCTCGCCGGCGGTGAAGGTCACCGCCACCTGCAACAAGAGAAAAAAACTCGCAAGCAGCAGTTCGTTTTAATTTTTTCTTTCCGTTACAGATCTGCTTCTCTTTGATCTGATTTTCTGCAGATCGGTTCGCCCTTCTTCAGATCGACTTTGCCCCGGGTCAGCCTTTACTTCGGGCGGCGCTGTTGGGGTCGCTTCTGTGGTCGTTGTTGCTGGGTTCTTCGGTGGGAGGAGGCTGATTGGTGGACGGTGATGATGGTTGTGGGCGCCGCTGTGTTCGGCCTGCTACTGGAGGAGAGGATGGAGCCGGGTCTGCTGTGGAGGCTGCTCTGGTTTGGGAGAAGAAGCTGGAAATGTGCAAACAAAAGGGGGGTCTTTTCGTGTCTTCTCTGATGGTCTTTTTTACCAAGAAAATGGGAAAGCTTTGGGCGGCTTGTGGGTTTTATTTCTCACCGGTTGTCTTTTCTCCGGTTGTCTTTTTTTTGCAGAGGGGGAATCGGCTGGAAGGAGAAAATGGGGGACCGGCTTCTGTGTGGCAGGTCTTGGCCGGGTGACTTTTAGTGCTCCCTAGCTCTTGGTGTTGAAGACCGCCAGCTTGTTTTTTTGGCCAGGAGAGGGAGAGTTTTGTGTAAAAATGGGGGAGAAGGAGATGATTTCAAAGGAGCTGGGATCGTGGGTCTCTGCCCACTGCTCTCGGGACCCGGCGAAAAAAATGGCTCCAATCTCCCTCTCTTGCAAAACTGAGAATGAGAAGAAATAGGGGCTTTTCTCGTGAGGAGAGCCAACAAGGAAAAGAAGTCCTGGGTGGGGGCTGAGTTCATCATTTTTAGCCGAAAGAGAGGGATTAAATAATGGTCTTGGGCCAGGGGCAACGGCTAGTTTCGGGTGAAGAGAAAAAAAAAAAATTCTTAGGTTGCCCCTTTTTCCAAAATTCAAAATTCGATATACATAGGCAAAAATATTGTTTCGGCCTCAAAATTGGTCCCTTAATTTTCTTTTTTTTGTAAAATTTGATTTTTCTTGTTTTTTTGTATTTTTTTGAAAACGAGCAATATCAACGTCGACTCAAATACGGAAAATCAATTATTTTTAAAAATGACGCGTGAAAAGTCGAACGCGTTCGAAAGACCCTTAAAAAATTAAAAAAAAAAAAATTTAGACGACGTTGAAAATGCTAAAATGACAAAAATATATTAAAAACATATTTTTTTGGATTTTCTTTGTTTTTCTCTATTTTTGGATTTTTTTTTGAAAATATATCAAAAACATGGGTCAAAAATTGGGTAGCAACAATGTACATCGTAATTAAACGTCAAACCTTACAATGTGTCCAAGCTAACCAGTGCCATGCTCAAGCAAAAAAAATTTTATATAAATTCTGAGTAGTACTCCAACCAATCAAAATTGAATTTGCTTTTCAATGTTACAAAGTTGTTTTAAAATAAATTTAAAATTTACATGATTGTTAATTTTAAAATTAATAAAATTAATTAAAATACATACAAACTGATTCAAATATTTATAATAATTAAAAAAAATCATATTATAAGGATACAATATTGCTTAAATTGGTAGTCGACATCAAATATAATTTTTTTTTATAGAAAGATACATATCATTATTATAAAATTAGATGAAGTATATATAAACTAACTCAAATATTTATAATAATTAAAAAGAAATAATTTTTTCATATTAGAAGGATACGCTATTTGCTTAAATTGGTAGTGGACATCAAATCCAATTTTCTTTTATAGAAAGATACATATCATTGTTGTAAGTGGGTGTCGTAAATTATAATAGTATTTTTATAATTATGGTTTTTTAAAAAAGTTAGAAATATTTTTATTAACTAAATATTTTAGAAAAATATGGTCAAGTAAAATATACTTTCAATTACACCTCATCACATTATCAAATAAAAATTTATCAGTAAAACTGATGATATATAATCCAAAAATACAAACCAAATTTCAACCCGCATGATAAAATTAATATCCTGTATTTGATACATATACATTGTCGTAGGTGTTTTCCGGTGGTTATGATTATAATTATAAAATTCAGCTCGAAATCTAACTTAATTCATTATTAAAGTTAAGGTGGTTGAGTCAAGTTGTCATTCAATTAATCAATTTTATTTGTATTTACCAAAACAACCTTGTTTTAGAAAAATAAAATATGATTCAAAATAAAAACTGATTTAAATCAAAATCTGAATCAATGAATTATCCAATTTGTTCTATACTGAGAGGAGTTTTATGACTATGATGGTCACTGCTCCATGTTTAAGTTTTTCTTTTTTCATTGAAGTCTTAATTAATTAACCATTATTTAACTGATTGTTTAAGTAAGTTAATGATTATCTTAGTATTAATCAAAGTGGGCCAAAACAAACTCTCTTTGTTGAGAAAAAATAACAGAAAAAAACCTAACTTTACTACAGAAACTAAATAAGGCATAAAGCTGTCTTCACGTGAGACTCTAATTTCTATAAGCCAACCAATCCAAACCTTTCATCCTCTTTAAATACTCCCCGACACTTTCAAAATTCTTCTCTTGTCATAATTTCTTCACTCTTTCAACATCCAAACTCAACTCAAACAGTTCCAATCTCAGATCATCATCATCATCAAGCAAGCAAACTAGCTCTAGCCAGCAAAGAAAGAGACAGAACAGCAGAGATGTGTTTTGTGTTTCTATGTGATGAAGAAGAGAGGGAGTTAGGCAGGCAACAAGCTTCAGGGTCATGTCCACACTGTGGAGGTAAAGTACAGGCCGTGGATTTTGAAAGCCGGTGGAGGTTCTGTTTCTTACCCATTTGCTACAAGAATAAAAGAAAATATTTATGCACTCTATGTTCCAGGAGGCTGGAGTTGTATCAATATTAAAGACAAAGAAGTGGATTATAAACCAAAAAAATGCAGCAGCTAGCTTCACACCTTCCCTGGTGATCGATGAACATTCCAAGATGGCTGCTTCACTTGTAAAATTTCATCTTCTTCTTCTTTTTCATTAATAATTTGTCTGTCTTTAATTATGTTGTGAAGGGAGGGATTTCGTGGACCTGGCAAAAACAATTTGTCGGTAGGAACTCTTGACATTATCAATAAGAGTGTACAACTGTACATTACGTATGACTATGTATTTTAAGTAGTACGAGATTATTTTATTCGAATAGAAGAGATGAAGAAATTGAAAACAAAAAAATTCTATATTTTTTATTTAGAAATTATTTTAAAAAATATAATCTATTAAACACGTATTTTCCTCCGTGAGGAAGATGAAAAATCTGAGAAGGGTTCTTCTTCTTCTTCTTCTTTGTTATGGTACTGCTTGTTTGAAAATTTTGGATGGAAGGATATCCCATTATTCTTGTGGATTATTCTCTTTGACTTCTGTGCCTGATTCCTACAAAGGGTGTATGCTATTACTAGAGGTGGCTGCTAGGATAAAGAATTGATATTTCTAGAAAACTCCACCTTTAGATCAATGGAGTTTTTTGTTCAAGAAAATCAACGAAGGAAAGGATCGTGAAGGAGGGGGTAAATATGTGATTTTGCGCACTCTAGCAAATATACATAATAATAATTATTTTCCAGATGAGTATACTTAAATTGCTTAACTCCCCATGTTGAATTACACTAATGTTCATAGCAACAACGTGGAGATTTAGTAACAATGGAAATATATTTAGTTTGATTGTAGGTTTTTAATTTTTATTTCATGATCAAGAAAGTAGAGGCTTCTTTTTCGACATGATAAAGAATTGATATTTCTAGAAAACTCCACCTTTAGATCAATGGAGTTTTTGTTCAAGAAAATTAACGAAGGAAAGGATCGAGAAAGGAGGGGGTAAATATGTGATTTTGTGCACTTTAGCAAATATACATAATAATTATTATTTTCCAGATGAGTATACTTAAATTGCTTAACTCCCCATGTTGAATTACACTAATGCTCATAGCAACAACGTGGAGATTTAGTAACAATGGAAATATATTTAGTTTGATTGTAGGTTTTTAATTTTTATTTCATGATCAAGAAAGTAGAGGCTTCTTTTTCGACAGGGAAGGAAATAATTAATTTAGATAAGACAAGAATGTATGGGTAGCAAGTTGATATTGTTTTAAAATATATATCTTTGTGTTTATGTTGTTTAAAAAGAGAATATTTTGAAGGGAACAAAGGAGTTTTAATTATTATTACGGCAAAGAATATTTGGGTTCACCTTACGAGATAATTGAGATTAAAGATTATTTTATAAATGATTTCAAGAAAGTATTTGATATCAATTTTATGCATTTAAAAGAATAATTTTGAATATAAATTATTTATTATGAAGTAAATAAAAAGTGAATTTAGTTAATTAGCAAGCTTGTTATCAAATTAGAATATTACTATACTCATTAAAAAAATGTTTAGGAGTGCTGTAATGCACTTAAAAAGTGTGTTTCTCTTTTAAAAATAATAAATTAATATCTTTTTAATATTAAAATTTATTTTAATATATTCTTAAATAAAAAACACTCCCTCAAAAATGATTATTTTATCAATATGATATAATTATTTCATACCATGTATATTCAAATCTAAAATACTGTATATGACATTAAATTATGACAACAGATCTTTGTCTTAATTTCCACAAAGCAATAGTCCCTGATTCATCACCAGTAAAGGGTAAACCTAGAAAGAAAATTTTAGACCAAAAATTAATTTCTCCTGTCTACATCATGTCATGTCATGTCCTGTATAGATTTGATAAAGGTGATTAGATTTAATTTCCCCCCATCATTGTAAACTATATAATATTCTGATGTCAATAATATAATTTTACTATTCCCTTTATAATTATTAAGGTTTACAGAAGGTAAAGGTGTCCCTCCCTTTACTTCTTTTACTAGAGGAAAAGAAATGTCTTTTAATTATTTCTATGATCACGAGAGAGAGAGATTGCTGTCAAATGATAGCAGAGTATTACATATCAAGCAAACATTCAATTCATTGGTGGCCGGCCACCGCATACATGTGGTCGCATGATGACTGTCGCATCAAAACCTAACGGTAGCTTCATCTCCTTTTCTTTTGCAAGCTTTTTTCATGCACTCTATAGCTCTTTTTTTTTCTTTTTTTTTATGTTAGTAATGATGAAGTTGTGAAAAGACTTCACGTGGAAAACGTGAAAATGGATTTTTCATGTGCTGCAATCTTGGATTAAGATATATAGGCTTGATTATAGGCGCAATTGTTCCTGAAAAAATAAATATCTTATGTAATTAAGATTAATTGATGCTTAAGTTAATAGATATATGATATAAATAATGTGTAAGAGAATTAAGAGAAAATATATAGTGAATCATTGGAGAAAGAAAATTATTAAGTCTGAGAACCTTCTATTTATATGGTGATTCAAGGTACTTAGATTACATTAGCTTAAGACATGGAGAATTGCACAACAATTGATGGATGGAAATATTGGTTTTCATTATTTATTGTAGTGCCTTGTATTTTTATTGGTGGAGAGATTGATGATTTGCTAGTGACTAGTTGGCTATAAAAAATCATTGTTCAAGAAAAAGAAAAGAAGCACATGAATGTATCGAATGTAGTGCATGAATGCACTATTGACCATTAACTTGAAAAGATGGTTAACCCTGTATAAAAATATATATTTGCAAAAAATATGTCGATAGCAAATTATAAAAAAGTTTGAGCTTAGTAAAAGTATGTTTACACTCTTGACCATTCTAATTCGTCGTAACTTGAAAAAGTACATCCAGATATGTGCTACCAACTAGAAATTTTTCATGAAATTGGGTTAAAGCTAAATAATTTTTTTAAGGTTAAAATTGGATGCCATCCTACTCCTCATCTTCTTTTTCTTCTTTGTAAAAACATGCACCATTATTTTTCTTTGAAGTCCTTTAAACAAATGAGTTTGAAAAACTTAACTAATAGAAATGGAGGGAAAAAATACTTACGGTATAAATGTTACATGTTGTGGGTGCGTGTGCGTGTGCATGAAAATGTTGCCTCTTTATGTATTGTGAGCATGTCTACACGAGGTTCTCCTTGTAATTGTATTACCATTGATCATAGAGATCAAGAGAAGGATCATTGATTCTTCTAGAGATAAATGGTGGAGGGGACTCGGAGAAGGATTATTAATCCTTTTAGAGACATTAGAGACATGTATAGAGATTTAATAGAGACATATTTGGAAACATAAAGATCTTGCCGTAAATATTTTTCATGGAAATATGTTTGGAAACATGAGAGCATTTTTGAAGATTTTTATGGAAACACATTTGAAGGTATGGAGATTTCATAATAAAAATCTTCATGGAAACATGTTTGTAGGCATTTAGAGATTTTAATGAAGATTTTTGCTAGAAACATTGGAGCAATGAAGAAAAGTTAATGCTTTTATTAAAAATCTTAAAAATATAGAGATACAATTCTTAAAACTAATTCAAAGATTATTTTTTCCATAATCTGACATTTCTACTCTTGCTTTCTTGGTGCCCATAACATGTTTCCCACAGTGGCAATCAAGCATTGAGTATCCATGGTAGTAATGGACTTAAACTAAAGTATTGCAAATGGAAGTCTTTAAATTCGATTATCTAATTCATAAAAAAAAAAAATAGATTTGAAAAAAAAAGGGCTATCACGTTCCAACCTTACATTTCTTAGAGTATAGGATGTTGAACAAAACTTTGCTCTAAAAAAAAATACATTGGCTAATATTGAATTCTGAACATAGGAAACGTAACACCATGCATTTGTTGCAGGTGAGATGGGCTTAATTCATAGGGAAAACCAACTCTTCTCGTAGTAGGACCATTGTGTAATAAATCTATGATCAGCAGAGAGTTCTTTCTCTCTACCGTTTGCCGCACCCCAAAAAAATCCTTCCGGCGCGCGGCATCGGGCTGGCGATTTTTTCTTGTTTTTGCGTTTGCTTTGAATTTGTTCGTTGGAGTCGCCACCTAGTAATTCATTGAGGGCTACTAGGAAACCTGATATACTGGTCTTGTCAGAGATCGCGGGTAAGGGACTGGTTATGGTTAGGGAAGGTATTAGCACCCCTAACACACCCTACCTGAGGTAAGCTGCATTGTGTTCTAATGTGATTTGAAAATTTAAAACATTAATTAAATTCTAAGGCTTGAATAAATTAGTTATTAAATCCCCGAATATATATAAAAACTTGTTCTTACATTTTCATGGAAAATACAACTTGATTTTATTTGTCCTTGAGATATTTAACCATATTTAAGAAAATTTAAAATATTAATTAAATTCTAAGGCTTGAATAAATCAGTTATTGAATCCCCGAATATATGTAAAAAACTTGTTCTTACATTTTCATGGAAAATACAACTTGATTTTATTTATCCTTAAGATATTTAATCATATTTAAATTAACAATTAATTCTTTTTATCCTTCTTTTATTTTTACAATTTAATAACATAAATAAAAATACAAACAAGCACACATCTCTTTTTATTATTTATTTTCTTCTTTTTTCTTTTACATTCACATATTACAAATTTAAAATAAATAAACAAAAATTACATTAAAACTTTAAAATTTACAAAATGATCCCTAAAAACTCCAGAATTGCATTGAAGCCCATCTGCACCCCGGAACAACACTGGCGGCGCGTCTCCCTACGTGCCACCGCCACTGGCGGCGCGTGGGTTCACGCGCCGCCGTGAAAAACAAAAAAAAGAGCAGGGGTCCGGGATATCTTCTTCTCCTCCGTCTTCCCACGCCGACGGTGGAGGTCACCGCCACCTGCAACAAGGGAAACAACGCACAAACAGCAGTAGATTTTAAATTTTTCTTTGGTTTCAAATCTGTTTTTGGTTCTTTCTTCCTTCGTCATTTTGGATCTGCCCCCCCCTCTCGGTTTCGCCTTCTTCTCTGTGGGGGTTCTCTGCCGGTTGCAGGTCGCCCGTGGCCGCTGAAGCTACGGTGGCGATGGGATGGATCCGCTGCCGACCGGGTTGTTGTGGAAGAGATCAAAGGGGACGGCGCTGGTCTCTGTCCGGCGTGGGGCTGAGCTGGGTTCTTCAGTCGTGGGGAGATCAGCGGCGGTCTGGGAGCAGAAGAGGAGGGACACCGGAGACTGGTCTTCGGGTGGCGGCTGCTTTTTTTCTTTTGTGGCCAAGGGTGGCCGGCTCAGGAGCTGCGAAGAGCAAAGGGAGCAGCTGAGAGGGAGGATCTGTGGAGGAGGGAGCTGATTTGTGGTTGTTGGGGAGAAGAGAAACGAAAATGGCCGGGGGGTGGGTCTGTGTGTAGGCGGCTGCGTGTTGGAGAGATTGGGTGAGGGGGGCTGGCGGTGTGGCTGTGTTGGGGAAGAAGGAGAAAAAAAAAATTGGTGATGAAGGGGAGTAGTGAAAACCGGCTGCTGAGGGGGGGAAAAAAATCAAAGAGCTAAGGGGCTCCCTTGGGTGAGCAGCTGCAGGGGAGAAGAAGAAAATCTCCAATGGGACTGGGGACTGTGGGTGCTGCCCCCTACTGCCGGGACCCGAAAAATGGCTCCCATCTCTCCTTTTTTTCTTGCAAAACCGAGAATGAGAAGAAATAGGGAAAAGAAGACCAAGTGGGTGGGGGCTCAGTTCATCATTTTTAGCCGAAAGAGAGGGATTAAATAATGGTCTTGGGCCAGGGGCAACGGCTAATTTCGGGTGAAGAGAAAAAAAAATTCTTAGGTTGCCTCTCCTTCCAAAATTCAAAATTCCCTTAGGCAAAAATATTGTTTCGGCCTCAAAATTGGTCCCTTAATTTTCTTTTTCTTTTTTTTGTAAAATTTGATTTTTCTTGTTTTTTGTATTTTTTTGAAAACGAGCAATATCAACGTCGACTCAAATGCAGAAAATCAATGATTTTAAAAATGACGCGTGAAAAGTCGAACGCGTTCGAAAGACCCTTAAATTCTTTTTTTTAGACGACGTTGAAAATGCTAAAATGATGAAAATATATTAAAAACATATTTTTTTGGATTTTCTTTGTTTTTCTTTATTTTTTGGATTTTTTTGAAAATATATCAAAAACATGGGTCAAAAATTGGGTAGCAACACCGTTGAAGGGGTGGGTGGAGATTTTTAGTAGGAGTTTGATAGCAATAATAATTGATAGATGCAAGTCTTCGCAGTGGTGAAGCTTCTGGGAGCGACCACCGGAGGCAATGGTTGCTTTTGGCATTTTGGAAGCAAAAAAAGATGAAGCTTGTTTGTTCAGGATTAAACACACAAACATAAAGTAAAAATAATAATTACACAATATAATAATTTTTACGTGATTCAAATTCTTCAATGAAGATAATATATTTTATTATAATTAGAACCAATACAAGTTTTAAAGAATTTTCAGAGGCTGTTTTGAACGTGGTTGAAATTGTTTTTAAAATTTAATTTTTATATTTTTAAATTATTTTAATGTGTTTATCACCAATAATTTTTTTAAAATAAAAAAAATATTATTTTAATATATTTTTAAATAAAAAATACTTTAAAAAACAACCATTAAAACACTTTTAATAACCAATTCAACTCAATAATATAATCGTGCTATTAAACTTAAATTTCAAATATTATAGAACTCTAAAACGCGTGGGGAAAGTACTGTAGCTTTCCCACGTCTCCTATGCATCAGTGAATGAAAGTGTTTTTTTTTTCCACGCCTCACTATACTCATTATTAATATATTATTATTATATTATATTATATTATATTATTCCTAAGCATCGGTGAATGAAAATTTTTTTTTCACGCCTCACTTTACTCATTATTAATATATTATTATTATATTATATTATATTATTTAACTGTCTTATTTTTTTTCGTTTTTAATTTTTTTTGTTTTTTTAATGAATTTTTTTTGTTTGATTTAGTTTGTTGGTATTAAATTTTTTCTATTTAATTATCAGACTTTCATAACATGTATCCTGGCTTGACGGGTTAACTTGGTTTGATGGGTTGACCCAGTTAACTTTAGGTAAACCCGTTAATTTTTTTATTTATTTAGTTATCAAACTTTCATGATGCGAATTCCAGATTTGACGGGTTAATTCAGTTAATTCATTTTTTTTCTTTTTCTTCATTAGTTTTTCTCTTTCAGTTGATTTTTTTTCTTTGTTTTTTTTTTTAATTTTAATCAATCTATTTAATTATCACACTTTTATGACACGACCTTGCAGCCAGACCTACATCCAAGACTATTGGATCTGGTGTTGCAGCCACCCCCACTTAAACTTCGGTCATGCAAGTTTAATTTTATTATTAATATTATAAATATTACTCTTAGGTCAGGCGTTGCAGCCAAACCCAAGATGAAGAAAAAGAAAAAGAAATTAAATTAATTGGGTTAACCCTTTAAACCAGGTTATCCCGTAAAACCTAGGATTTGCGTCATGAAAGTTTGATAACTAAATAGAATTTAATTTTTTTTAATGAATTTTTTTGTTTGATTTAGTTTGTTAATGTTAAATTTTTTTATTTAGTTATCAGATTTTCATGATACAGATCTCGAGTTTGATGGGTTGACCTGATTTGACGAGTTATTTTTTTCATTTAGTTTAGTTTGTTAAAGTTAATTTTCTTTCTATTTAATTATCAGACTTTCATACTTTCATGATATGTATCCTGAGCTTGACAGGTTAACTTGGTTTGATGGGTTTACCCAGTTTCTATTTAGTTATCAAACTTTCATTACGCGAATCTCAAGTTTTACGGGATAACCTGGTTTAAAGGGTTAACCCAATTAATTCATTTGTTTTTCTTTTTCTTCATTAGTTTTTTCCTTTCTGTTGATTTTTTTTCTTTGTTTTTTTTAATTAGTTTATTTAATTATCAAACTCTTATAACACGACCTTATAAGCAGACCCACATCCAAAATTCTTGAGTCCGGTGTTGCAATTAGGCTCACTTAAACTGGGGTCATGCAAGTTTAATTTTATTATTAATATTATAAATATTATTTTTAGGTCAGGCGTTGCAGCCAAACCCAAGATTCTTGGGTATGACATTGCAAAAAAACCCAAAATTTTTAAATTTTTGTTTTTTTTTATATTTTTATACAAAAAAAATGACCTACGGCATAGCGCGGATAGCAAAGCTAGTATATATATCGTTTGTGTGTTTGTATGTCATTGTCCTAATGGGTAGGGC
Organism: Populus davidiana; assembly: GCA_030145905.1. Lineage (NCBI taxonomy): Eukaryota > Viridiplantae > Streptophyta > Magnoliopsida > Malpighiales > Salicaceae > Populus > Populus davidiana. The sequence goes on from CM057806.1 coordinate 5,325,474, forward strand.
CTAGGGGCGTGGTATAGCAGTAATCTTACGGAGATTCGTTTTCTATACAAGCCAATCCCAATTCCCAAGTCTATAAAACTCTCATTGTTTAATGTTAATATCCTTATATAATAAATATTTAAATTCATGTCACATCTCAACAAGCTAAAAACACTAATACAAACACCTTGAAGTAACAAAGTGATACTCCATTTTTTATAAAAAAAAAACATGAAAAATAAATTTTGTGTTCAAATACGATGTTTTTACAAATTAGATAAAGAAAAAGGTGTTTTTCATTTTTCCATGAATATAGCTAAAATTGGATAACAGCTAAAACAGAAGTGCGAAACACTCTTCTCCAGCATTCTATCAAGTAAATGAATTTTTTGGACAAAAATTTCCTTGCACATTTTATTAAATTACAATGATATCATGTGTATAAATTCTTTATTTTTTTTCTCACCAACATTTTAGACATTGTTCTTTCCCTTCTGCATCCCCTCCAAAATTCAAAAACAAAAAAATTAAATTTTTGTATATTTTTGTGTTTCAAAAATATTTTAAAAAAAAATTAAAATTTTTTATTTACTTGAAATTAATTTTTTTATATTTTTTTAAATTATTTTGATATATTGATGTCAAAATTAATTTTTTAAAAATAAAAAATATTATTTTAATACATTTTCGAGTGAAAAAAAATTTAAAAAATAACAATAACTACGCTTCTAAACTAATCATGAAGAGGAAAAAAAAAAGAGATGAAGGATTGTGATTTTATGGAAAAATATCTGTGATCTTCATCTTCCTTTGAAAGGTTAATTTTTTATTTTAATTTATTCCATTATTGAGAGTACAGCTCATATAAAATGGATCTTATATGATTCATAGAAAGACGAGCAGCACTGGTTAGGAAAATTGCAGTGTCGATTGGTCCACATTACCAAATAATTTTCTACGGGAATCATCAAATATTGTCTACATATTTCAAGATAAAATATGAACATTTTTTGGACCCTTTTTCTCAGAGTTGACAAACAAAGAAAATAATCTTATTTTAAAATACTTGGTTTTAGTGTGCGAAAGTTGGCGTCTAGGCATGATGAGATGTCACATTACATCTCGCAAATAATCTTTTTTTATTTATTTTGTGGTAAATCAAAACAGATTTTTAGTGTATTTTCCCGGTGGAATAATCGGGCGCGGTCCTCTTTTTTTTTGTTTGAAGGAATAGCAAGATAATGAAGCTTCGAGAGGGCTTTGGAGGGCCATGGCAAATGGCAACGTCCAAGGCAGTGATAGTATTTTAAATCTTTGCCATTTTCTCTCTTTTCTTCATTTGCACAAAAAATAGGCTTGTTAAACGTTAGGGCACACATCACGTATTATCGGAATGCATTTGTTAGACTTTATTCATATTTGAATTATGATAATAAATAATATAAAAAATAAACATTATTTAAATAAAAATCAGTGATATTAATTTATTATTTCATATGGTAATGTTTTTAAATATTTATAATTAACTATAAACAAGAAAAATACATGAATTGATCCTGTAGTATTTTAAATCTTTGCCAATTATATATATATATATATATAATTTTTCACGTATACACCTCAGATGTATATTAACATTTATCAAAATCTTTTACTTCATAAATAATTAATAAGATAAAAAAACTCTATCATGTGGATACACCGGCATATAAAAAGGACTCGTTTAAGAGAGAACACAACTATCTCAATGCAAATAAAATTTAAAACTCTTCTCTGCATTATTTCATGTATTTGCTTAGAATTTAAATAAATTGTTTAATAACAAACTCCAAAAAAATTGGTACCACCACTGCACGCACGATCTAAACCCCTATCATAAAAATAAAAAATAACAATCGAATAAAATGAAATCTGCACGAAATCTGCCAGCTGGAGCATTAATGCAATGCTGGCCATCCTATCTTCGACTTCCAGCTCCTTATCCACGAGGACGTTGTTCATAACAGGCACCCCCCTACTTCAAATTAAAGATACTCAGTTTATTAGCGAACTTCTTTGAATAGTATCTGTCCTTGTACTTATTGCCAAAATAATTGCCTTCGTATTAAAGGTACTCTGTGTCTTGGGAATGGAGACAGGACCCGTATCAGAGCTGTGAATAATATCTGTCCTTGATTTATTGCCAAAATAATTGCCTTAGTATTAAAGGTGCTCTACGCCTTTGGAATCTAGACAAGAACCAGATCAGAGCTTTGAATTTCACACCCATGGCTGGTAACTCAAAGCTTCACATCGCCATGTTTCCATGGCTAGCCTTTGGTCACATGATTCCATTTCTAGAGCTTGCCAAACTCATAGCTCAAAAGGGTCACAAAATCTCCTTCATTTCCACCCCTAGAAACACTGATCGTCTCCCCAAACTCCATCCAAGTGTATCACCTCTGATAACTTTCGTCAAGCTGTCATTGCCTCAAGTGGAAAACCTACCTAAAGATGCCGAGGCAACCACTGATGTCCCATACGACAAAGTCCAGTACCTAAAACAAGCCTTTGACGACCTCAAAGAACCCTTGTCCAAGTTTCTAGAAACTTGTGATGATCTTGATTGCATACTTTTTGATTTTGCCCCATATTGGCTACCAGATATCGCCACGAGTCTTGGCATTCCAAGTGTTTTCTTCAGCATATTCACAGCACCAACGCTGAGTTATGTCAAGCCAGCTTCTGATGTTGATGATCGATCAAAACCAGAAGATTTTACTGTCCCTCCCAAGTGGGTTACATTTCCTTCCAATGTGGTCTTCAGACTTTTCGAGGTTTTGAGGATTTTTGATCAGACTCTAGCTGAGAATGTTGTTTCCGATTTTTATCGTGCCCAGGAAGGTTTGAAAGGCTGTGATATGATAGCTGTGAGGAGCTGCATGGAATTTGAACCAGAATGGTTGCAACTACTTGAAGAAATTCATGGAAAACCAGTTATACCAGTTGGTGTTCTTGCCACTACAGAATATGATACAGGGTTGGAAAATGAAGCATGGAGATCAATTAAAGATTGGCTGGACAAGCAAAAGCAAGGTTCTGTAGTTTACATTGCATTTGGCAGCGAAGCAAAACCAAGCCAGGTTGAGCTGACTGAGATAGCTCTAGGGCTAGAACTATCTGGTCTCCCGTTCTTTTGGGTGCTAAGGAAGCATAGAGGCTCAGCTGATACCGAGTTGATCGAGCTGCCAGAAGGGTTCGAGGAGAGAACCAAAGCGCAAGGTTTGGTCTGGACTAGTTGGGCTCCTCAGCTCAAGATTTTAGCTCATGACTCCGTAGGTGGATTCTTGACTCATTCTGGATGGAGCTCTGTGGTGGAGGCACTCCAACATGCCAGAGCTCTTATACTCCTGACATTCTTGGCTGACCAGGGGATCAATGCAAGGGTTTTGGAGGATAAGAAAATGGGGTATTCAATACCAAGGAATGAGAAGAACGGATATTTCACAAGGGATTCAGTTGCTGAGTCCTTGAGATTGGTGATGGAGAAGGAAGAAGGGAAGATTTACAGGGACAAGGTTAAGGAGATGAAGCCGTTGTTTGCTGACAAAGATCGACAAGACAAGTATGTGGACAGGCTTGTGGACCATCTCAGAAGCCATGTACGGACGAAGAAAATCAAGAACTGCATGTGAAGAGTGGATCTCAATGTAAGAGTTGTATGAGTGCATTGATTGATCTACATGTGCGAGGAGTGTGAACCACAAGGTGAATAAGACAGGTCAAAGCTTGTGCCATGATTATTTAAGTAGCTGTTATCGTCCCCTCCAATGGGCACCATTTCTGCCCCTGTATGGCTGTATCCTTACTAAAATAAATGCCATGTCTATTGAACAATGGTTTCACTATTTACTTACTAGTCTTCTCCATTAGGTTAACTTGTACCCCAAATAATTTACTTCTATGAAGGAAACTACCTACATGAAAGCTATCAAATAAAAGCATAGCAGTAATTAAAATCATACATAACAGTAATTAACTGCAGATCCTAATTACCATTGATTCATCTCAGAAATTACAGAATACATATAATTACCTACTTCCTTATCATCTCCATTGTCTTCGAGTTTCACTCCAGTACTGAGGAGTCAATCTTGTGAACTGGTCTAGAGAAGGCAAGAACACCATCAGGATCTTGAGCACCAGCCTTGCTTTCTTCATCCCCATTACCATTACTACTATTATCACTAACGATTGATTCACGTATCAACATCTTTGCCATTGGATATTCAACACCCCTAGTAGATGAACCTTTCTTCTCTCCTGTCACTTCCTTCTCTAATTGCTTTTAATTTTCTCTCTTTGTTTGCCTCCATGAACATTCACTGCCCTCAGCTTCCTTCTACTATTTTCTCCTCTTTTGCCTCATTTTTTGTTAAAAGCACAGATGCAAGACACGTGGGAGTATAGGCCTTGTACTCGTAGTTATTGTTAAACAGCAAGGAGTGGCTGTTCTTAGATGCAGATAAGCACAACACCACACTATAATCTCTATCACAATTCCAAAAACCTTCAACCAGACAAGTTATAAGTTGTTGTCACACCGTGTCCGAACGAGTCTAATAAAACACGTAAACGTTAATTGAGGATTAATGCAAATTTTATTTCTCATGTTTGAAGACTTGTGACAATGAGCACACAATTCTTGGACTTTAAGCTAACCCAAAATGAGGTAATTAAAAGAAACAATATTTATATTTTCATTTCAATTTCCATATCTTTTAAAGATCAATAAAATCCATCTTGAATTATATGTGCAGTCAGGTTTTTGCAGCTTACGAGCACAATCCACCCAGCATGGAATCTTAAAGGGATCGCACCACACCTTGTCGGCTAGTTGTTTCCTCTACATTTCCTTCTTTCCCAGCCTGTTCCCTTTATCTCTCAACCTTTATTCCCTGATCAGGACACGCTTTGAACAAATCAATCAACAGTATTGGACATTGAAAGACAAGTTAATAGTAGAAAAATTTCAAGAGAGAATATCACATCAGCCGTGAGAAAATTGCAGGGCGTCAAGATGTACTAACAGAAATCTTGCTACGGCTGCCAGTAAAATTTATAGTCAAATTCAAGTATGTTTGCAAACCATGGCTTCTCCTCGTATCAAGCACTCAATTCTGTTATAACCACAACTGCAAGAACACAAATACTGCACCCTCAGGCCTCTTCTTTCCATGGTTATTTTATGTTTCTCTTAGAAACAAGAATTTTCATCCATATGATAACCATCTAGGGTTTCCTTCTCTTGAATTTTTAAACACCCCAGTTGTTAAAATTATCCAGTCTTGTAATGGTTTGTTACCTTGCAGCTCTACCACATAATTGAATGACTCTACTGCCACTTCATTTGCAACCCTACAACCAGGAAATTGGCAGAGTTTCTCTCACCTTGTATGGTGTCTTCCAGCAGCAAATGTTGTATTGTTGGCGTTAGTTTAGCTTTCGATCCTTCAAAATCGTTTCATTTCAAAGTTATTTGTGTTCGGAATTTAATTGACAAAGAGCAAGAGCAAGATCAAGATCTTGCATTTGTTGTTCCTCACACTTATCAAATAGGTATATATATTCCGCTGAAAGAGGTATTTGAGGTCTATCAGGTGATCCTTTTAGTGCATCAATCGCTACTGGTTTTGAATATCGTGTGTTTTGGAAGGGTGCCATTCATTGGCAGTCCATAGAGGACATCAGCATACTTTGACGTTGATAAAGAATGCTTTGACAATAATGTGTGGAAGGCCATGCCTCAGAACAGAAGGCATGGAAAGGTTTCGCTATTTTTGGGAATGCAGTGGCCGCTTGCTTCTTGTTGAGGTTGACATGCTTAACGATTCACTCTTTCCTGTTCGTGAATTGGAGAGGGATCAGTGCTCGGAAAGGTGGGTTATCAAGTGCTGTGTCAATCTTGGTAGTATAGGAGTTAAATGTGAGCGATGCATTCTTAGCGTTGCTGGAGCAGAGCAAAAGCATGGTCTGGCACCGGCGATGTGGGGACAACAGGGCATTGTTATAAAACCCAGAGCATTTCGGGTCACTGGCCAGTTTTAATGTAGAACCAGGTGGAAATTTTATTTATTAAAATGCAATCAAACCGCAATCCAATCAAAACCTATAACAAACCCGCTTCAACTTTCATTTTTTTAAAAACTCAAAACATGTTTTAACCTTTTTTATATAAAAAAAGAAAGAGAAGAAGTTTTGGATTAAACAAGACCAATCCAACTAACCCGGATCGACTAGTCTTGGGTAACGCTGGTTTTTATAACCAAGGGTTCTTGAGCACTTGTGCCCTGGCACTGAAGTTCACAGATGTAGAAAGCACCATTTGATTTTGATAGCTCCTTTCCTACTTCGTGGTTTGTGAATCCTGTCTAAAATGGTAGTGCTACCTTTGAGGAGCTTGTTACTATCATCATAATTCTTAAGATGGTTCGGCTGCTGCCTTTCATCATACGCACATGGCAAAATCCCTTTCGTGGATATTGAATCTAAAAATACCTAGTAGAAGTGCTCCAAACCTGCTAAGTCTAGATCATGTTGGCACTTGGAGTTCAAGTGAAATCTGTTACTAGATTTAGTTGATGCCGGATACCTTACCTTTCACATGTCAGGCAAGATTGCCTCAATTTCCTACAAAATGGTGGCTTGATGACGCATAGCGAACTAAAATCTTCCGCAAATCCTGTGGCTTCTCAAGGTATCAAGATATTGCTGAGATAGGCCAACTGAGGGCGGCACCACGGTCAATACAACAAGTTTGATGAATGAAAGCAAAGACAAATCAGCGAACTATTGCCTCTGGGATTGTCTCTAGAACAGTTCATACAGATGCTTAATAAAGCAGTAATGAAGTAACAAGCTAGCAAAACTTCTATGGCAAAAGAAGAGAGATTAAACATAACTCAAAGACCAAATGACCACCATCCTGTGTCTGCTGGAGAAGTACTAATGTTGAACGTAAATAAAGCAAGACAGCAATTTCTGACAACTTTGATCAACAAAAATATGAAAAGAGAATCAAAACAAGGTAATAAAAACCTAATTCATCCTCCTGATTAGCTCATTGATGAAATCCTCACGATTTCCAGCATCACCTCCTTCAACATAATGATTTCTCTTTTTCTTCAAGCCTCCAAGTGGTGCCTTCAGCTGGAAAGGCCACAGGAAGTTGTTTGCCTCCTTGAAATGGGGTCCAACAGTAATAATTTCATGGATGAGATCTTCTGTGCAGATGATTCCATGCTTGCCCAAGCCCTGCAGTCAAAAAGGAATCAAGCTCACCCATTACAAAAACAGATTCTGGTAAAGCGATTATAAGAGGGTGTTTGGGAGTGTGGTAGCGGTTGCTTTTCAAATAGCTTTTCGTGCCAAAAAGCATGCCAATAATGTTTTTTTATTTTTTAAAAATCATTTTTGACATCAGCACATCAAAACGATCCAAAAAGTACAAACCGCACTTAATTTTAGCACAAAAAAAAAAAATTTAATTTTTTCAAAAAACCGGTTTGGCCGCAATGCCAAACAGGCACTAACTCAAACAATGTTCAACCTACAGACCTGCTCAACGATTGAATTGTCAGTCAAGGGAATTCTCTGTTGGTTTAGTTTCCCAAAGCCCCTCTTGTAAATCAATTCTTTGACACTCTTTAAATTAGGATACCTGAAACCATTAACATCCCAGTAAAGAAATTTAGCAGAATGAGAAGACAATGAAATAAGATTACAATCATGAGATGAAAACACACCCAAATGTCACATAAGGCTCAACCCTGTGAAGCATATTCACGGTTGCTTTGTTAACTTTCAGGAAAACACCATTAAATATCTGCAAACGGAAGACCAGGCAATGTGTTTAGTAAAAAATAATTCCTTATCAATTTCTCATTAAAAAAAAAACTTATCATAAGAAAATAATTGCACTAGCATGAGTAATTTTATCTCTGAGAAAAAAAGGAGAATGCATTAATTAAAACTTGGAAAAAGTTGTTAATGGCAAACAACTGCAGCCTGAAGAAATCCTTTTGCACTTCAATTGTGACCAGCAAAGACATTTTGACATTATTATTGCAAGACCTCATTATCGACATCATAAAGCATCCTAAACAAACACCCACCTATCAAAAAACACTCAAACTACAAATTATATGAAGAAAAAAATACCTGAACTGAATTACCATTAATTAGAGAAAGATGTGAATAGATGCATATTTCACATTCTAGTTGATATTTTTATTAATTTGTTTAGTAAAATTGATGAAAAGAAAAGGAAAAAGTGAAACAAATGCCTCAACCTATGAGCCTCATATAGAACAGAATTCTGCTTGACACTTATCAGGGTTAAGGCAACACCCACTATTACAGTTCAAAATTTAGCATATCGTTTTAATGAAAATAAATATAAACTTTCATGGAATCAAGGAAGTCACTGGAAATGAGGCATACCTGTCTCAAACGCAGAAGCTGCAAGATCGATCTTGTCTTTGGGTGCATGGCATTGATACTGAAAGTCATAGAATCCATAGCATTAAACAAATGTACCATTAAACTAAGATTAAGAGGTACAAGCTAAATAAATACAACAGTCTTACCCACGGATCCTGATGATAAACAACAGCTTAGCTTCTGGGTTGACATAGAACCCTCCCTTGAGTCTGGCTTCACGTTTCAGCCTAATAAGCTCCTTTTGCTGATCATAAGAGAAAAAAACATTCCAAACAGTAGAATTCAAATTAGTACCAAGTCAGCACAAAACCAATCAATAAAGCAGCACATAAAAGATTATATGATGCTGTATACTACCTCATCATCATACTCCTTGGCATACTGCTTAGCCCTACTGTAGATCAACTTGCGATTTTCAACATTCTTCTTCTTCAAAGCTAGCTTCTCTTCCTTCTTGGCCAATGCCCATTCCTCGTTCCTTTTTTGCTTTTTCAACACAGACTCTGGTACCGCTACCTGAACTTCTTCCCCGCCCATCTCTCTCTACACACAAGACGTAATAATCAAAATCAACCAGATATCAATAACCCAGGACTCCAAAAGCAAAGCACGTCCCCAAACTAAATAAAAGTAATCTATCAAATTCTGCATTTGAAGCAAAAACAACAACAATCATTTACATCAAAATATAAAACTAAGCAACCCTTCTAAGCTTAGAGTAGAATGAGAAGCAAAGTTTCTAGCTTTTTTTGCTTCTAAACCCAACAGATGGCCTTCAGAATAGCTTAATCACACTATCATTCAATAGAAGATATCAAAAACCATTATTTCAAAATCTAAAACTAAGCAAACCCTTTTGAAATCATTGTAAGAGGGCATATTCTTGATTTTTGTTTCGGCAAAATGAGAAGCAGAGTTTCTACCTTTTTAGCTTCTAAAACCAATAGAAGTGATTAAGAATTACTTGAACATAAGGATTTAGCAACAAAAGAGATGTGACTGATAGCTCTGAAGAAGAAGAAATAGGAGAGACTGGGAGATTTACTTGTTGTTCGGCTTGATGGTGGCGACTGCTATCTTCAGAGAGAGAAGTGAAGGTGTCTTCGCAGCTCAAAGGAAAAATATATGAGAGTATAGGATTAGGGTTTTTCGAGAGAGTTGTGGGCTTTATTTGCTAGGTTGCAACTCCTAAAGATTTTCAATATGTGGGCCTCTGTTGGACTGGCCCAACGCTAATCTAATTTTCGTGTTCCTTTCTCTCTTCTTCTCTCGTATTTTAAAAACAAAAAATACCAAACAACTCCTAAGGATCCGTCCATTCCATTTGATAGTAAAGTGAGTGGGGTTAGTGTTTTATCTCTGAAAATATTTATTTAATCAATACATCTTCTAGTTTTATACGAGTTCTACTGAAAAATCTATCTTAAAATTTTAATTAAGAAAAAACTATAATTTATAATTTTTATTAAATTTATTTTTTGGAACCATATACACAAAAATTACCACCAAGTCAAATACATGCTATGTATAAGATTTAACCATTGTAGCATTTAATTTTAAATGGACTAGAATGAAACTTTTTTAAAATTATATGTAGCTTACCAAGAGATAAATACAAATTTTGTACGTTAGATTTTTTAAACAACAATACCATTATAAATTGTTTGTTGGTTTGCCTCTTTAGAGTATAATTGTGGTTATTTTTTAAAATGTTTTTTTACTTAAAAATATATCAAAATAATATTTTTTATTTTTAAAAAATTATTTTTGATATCAGCACATCAAAATAATCTAAAAACACATAGAAAATATTAATTTGAAATTAAAAAAAATTATTTTTAAAAAAATATCTTTAAAACGCAAAAACAACATTGATTAATGCATCGTTGTCGGATGTGGGGATCAAACCTGAAGAAGAAAAAACATGTGTTATTAGATAGTTGAGGTTTATATCCTTGTTAATATCTCTTCTAGCCAGTACAAATTAAAAAAACAGCTTTAGTTGAATTTTAAGTTAATAGTTCTGGATTAATCTAACTCTCATTAATTTATTAGGATAAGCCGAGTTTAATAACAGAGGATAAAAAAACACTTGATATAATTTCGTTTTTTTTCCTGTTGTAACCCATTTTTGGGTCCCCCTGAAAAATAAAATAAATAACCAAAAAAGGTTAGAAAAATAACCGGAAGCAGAAGCACCCGGAAAACAGTCTAAAATACAAGGATTGAATTTTTTACAGTATATTCTTGAAAGATGAGAGCCCTATTGAGAAGGAAAATTTGAATTTTGAGGAGAAAAGCCCAAATTTAGATGTTTATGGACTTAATTGGATTTTTATGGATTTAATTGGATTTTTATGGACTTAATTGGATTTTTATTTGAATTTATAAAGGATTTGATTGCAAGAAAAATTAATTTTTAAGTCAATTTGGGCTTTAATTTGGAGAAATTTAAGTTCTGGGGCCAAAATATATTTTTTAGGAATTTATTGGGTCAAATCAGGGGCTCAATTGCATAAATATTGAAGTTTAAGGGCCAATTAGGGACTTAATTGTGAAAATCCGAAACCAGGGACCAATTTGGAGAAGGCGCAAAGATAGAGGGGGCTGTTTGGATTTGTTTCAGGGGTTTAATTGAAGAAATTGGAAGTTTATTGATCAATTAGGGGCTCAATTGCATAAATCAGAGGCCAAGGACCAAAGTGAAAAGGCGGCCAACAAGAGGGGCGGGGACCAAATTTGGAGGACTGATTTGAAGTTTAGCCATTTAAATGAAACGACGCGTTTTACCCAAAACGACGCCGTTTCATAAAAAAAAAAAAAATTCGAAAACGACGCCGTTTTGAACGACACTGTTCATCTTCCTCCTTCCCCCCGTTTTAACAGAACAGAAGACGAAAAAATTCTAAAATCTTCCCGCGCCTCTCTCTCTCCTCGCCCCCACCACCTTTAGCATTGGCCGACCAGCCGTTGCACCGCACTAACGATGGTCCCCCACGGTTCGGCCCCTATAAATAGAGAAGAAAACTGAAGCTGCAGAGAGAGGGAAAGAAGAAAAAAAAAAAAACCCGAAGGGAGGAGAGAGAGAGGAGGCCGAAGAGAGAGAGAGAACCGAACACTGAAGATAGAAGGAGCCGCAGCGCCGCCCGGGAAGCCACGCCACCGCAACACCGCCTCCTCCACGCCAGGTCACCTCTTCTCCCCCCTCTCGTTAGTTTTTTCATTTTTTTTCCCTGCATGCAGAATGAACATTCTGCATGGAGGGAGGAGGGGGGAATTAATTCCCCCCCTCTGTTGATGTGTAGCTGGGCCAGGTGGATCCTGGCCCAGCACATTTTTTTTCTTTTTTTGGGCCAGACTAAGTCTGGCCCGGCCTTGTATCTGACGGGCCAGACCAGGTCTGGCCCATACCAGCTCTCTGGGCCAAGTCCGGCCCAGATATTTGGGCCGGCCCAGCCCGAATTATTTTTATATTATATATTATATATTATATTATATATGTGTATATATGTATATATATATATAAAAAATATAATAATAAAAAAAATAAATATTTTGAAAAATCTTAAAAAAAATATTGTTGATTTTTCTGTATATTTTTGTCAAAAATGTTTTAATTCTGGTTTGTATTTTTATACTGTAAAGATACAAAACCAGTGTTATAAATACCCGGTTTTCGTCAAAACATCAAAGATTTTCAGAATAAAAAATGTTTTTGCTTTCAAAAAAATTTCTAAAAAGTCCCTAAAAATGTTGTTGATTTTTCTGCATATTTTTATCAAAATGGATTAATATTGGGTTGTATTTTTATACCGTAAGGATACAAGCTCAGTATTAAAATACCCGATTTTCGTCAAAGCATAAAAAAAAAAATATTTTCTAAAAATTGTTTTTGTTTTTAAAATACGGCTTAGTCTCTCCAATATATATACATAAATATTATAACATCATATTTTCACACAACAAAGAAAATTTTCAAAACAATATATGTATTAACATGCATTTTGGCTTTAATAACCAGTTTATTCAAGCCATGAGAACTAGGCCAATATTTCAAAAATTCTAAAAAATCTTTTTGTTTTATTTTAGTATTTGGGATTACGAATTTATACGTAAAACGTATTCCTAAGTATTATTAATAAAATTTTGGTATGGACGTTATAACGGTTAGGATTTTTACCCGATAAGATAAAAGACCTTCTTACTGAGGAGGATTTTTCTTGAACCATAGACAGATCAACGACTAGGAAAACACAACAACACTTTAGTTTTTTATCAGACAATAAAACAATGCAGCTTACCTTAGGTAGAGCGTATTTGGGGTGCTAATACCTTCCCTTTACGCAACCAGTCTCCGTACCCGATCTCTGAGACCAGTTAGGTTCCTAGTGACCAAAATACTAGGTGGCGACTCCAAAGAACCAAATAAAAATAAAAAAAAAAAAATTCGCCAGTCGAACCCGCAATTGATGAATTTGAATTTTTTTGGGGTGCGACAGAATGGCGACTCCGCTGGGGACCTTGTAGACTAAGCTTTGTTTTTGTCTGATTTGTTTGTATTTTCATGTGTTTATTGTTAATATGCCCTTCCTTTTATTTGCGTATTTATTTTTTTTACGCATATTATTCATGCATTGTATATAATTGTTTCATGCATCACTTGCCTTAATTTTGAAAAGCACACACAAACTTTAAGTTAAGTGGGGAATTAGCGATTTACCCTAAGACTATTGGTCAGGGTTTAAATGCGTGAAACACCCAACTCATATCTGAGTGCCTGCTTGGTAATGGTGGGCATACGTGTCTTAACTGTTCCTTGCAACGCCCCCATACTTCTTTACGAAGAACGTCACTGGGCAGATATGAGAACCTTCAAGACTACATAGAAAAAACTACCCACTCTCACTTAATAAATAGAGCTTGTCCTTAGGTTATGTATCTTATTTGCATCAAGATCAATAAGGATAAACTCATCGCGCATCACTTATGCATCACATCTTCATCACATATTTTTGTTTATCATACACATTCCAGATCGTGAAACATAGGTCCCACATCCAGAGTCCACCAAACCCGGTCCAGATCAAGAATGGAAAACGAAGAAAGAGCTCACTTAGAGTCGCACTACCAGACCGAGTTGGAATCTGTGAAAAATGAAGTTTCTCGACTGACCAATCTGCTTGAGCAACTTTTAAGAGCGAAGAACAGGGAGGGAACGTCTACCCAACCACCTATAGGAGCGCCATCAGTTCATGTCCCGGGGATATCTCAGAACTTGGGGGCAGATTCAGTGACGGGGCAGCACTTTGCACCTATCATTCCCATTCAGCCCCCTCAAGCTCACATCACTGTGGAAGGGCCTCCCGATAATAGGTCCACCGGATTTATGAACGATGACAAGATATCAGCCTTGGAAGAAAGGTTAAGAGCAGTCGAGGGAAATGACTGGTTTGACCCCATGCGAGCATCTGAAATATGCTTGGTACCAAACATCACGATACCAAAAAAATTTAGGATACCGGAGTTTATAAAGTACACTGGGTTGGAATGCCCAAACACTCACCTTCGATCTTATTGCAATAAGATGGCTGAGGTGATTCATGACGATAAGTTACTGATCTATTTTTTCCAAGACAGTCTATCGGGGTCGGCGCTAAGTTGGTACATGAGGCTGGATAATGCCAAAATCAAGAAATGGAAGGATTTAGTTGAGGCTTTCCTTAAGCAATACAATTTCAATTTGGAAATTGCTCCAGATAGAACGAGCCTTATGTCAATGGAAAAAAGAAGCCAAGAATCAGTAAGGGCTTATGCGCAAAGGTGGAGGGACGAGGCCATGCATGTGCAACCCCCTTTGATAGAAACGGAGATGGTGAATTTGTTCGCCAATACATTCAAGGCACCCTACTATGAGCATTTAATGGGTAGCTCATCTCAACATTACTATGATGTTGTACGCATAGCGGAAAGAATCGAGCAAGGGATTAAAGCTGGACGCATAATTGAGCCATTGGAGACAAAGGGTTTTATCGGAAGAAAAATGAAAGGTCCCGTTAACAACTTCGAAGGTGGGTCCAATGACAAGATAACATATTCATATAACCCACAAATACCTACCTCTCATGTGGCCCACATAAACTTTAACAAACCTTTTTCCCCTAATCGAGCAAATGGCCAGTCAAACACCCAAAACAACCACCAACGACCAAACACAAGATACATTTCAGAACAACTACCGCCATTACCCATGCCTCTAAAGGATATATATGCCAAACTACTAAGCATTGGACAAATAGCTCCTATCCCTACATTACCACTACAGCCACCATTCCCCATCTGGTATAAGCCCGAGTTGACTTGCGAGTACCATGCTGGTATTCCTGGGCATTGTCTTGAAACGTGCTACGGTTTCAAGAACAAGTTGTTGAAGCTCATCAAGATAGGATGGGTGTCATTTGAAGACACATCCAATATCAATTCAAATCCATTGCATGGTCATGACAAAAGTGATAGGGGATAAAGGTTGGAAAACCTTGGTCAAGAGTCATCAATAATGAAGAAGGCGAGATCGAAGGAGAAGACAAGGAAATGCAAGTGGGGAAGGAAGATGAAGCATTGCCTCGGTTGACTTTCCACACACTAGAAGAAGTTTCAGAACGGGTTGACCCAAGAACTTCTCGTAGTTTTCAAAATGTAAAACAACTTTATTTGCCTTAGCATGTTTTTGTCATTTGCTTTTGTCTTTGCTTTTATTTTCTCTAGTGAGCATTCAGAGCTCATATTGTCAGCCAGATTTTTTGTCTTTGAGCTTACCTTTTCTTTAAATAAATGATGAGTTTATGCATTTTTTTTAACAAGTTTGAGTGGTTACAAATAAAGTATCAATAAAATGGTTTAATATGAAATACAACCCTATCTCTGATAGCATGGATAAATGTTTAAGTGGTCACTTTGTAATTGTCTTTTAAAGAACAGAGTTTATCAACCATAACAATGGCATTTTGAAATAAAAAAAAAATCATTATCTATTCACTCACTAAAAAAGTTTATCACCGGCTGAATGAATTGCTTCTCTATATAAAAACCCAGACTAATATCGCACCCCTATACTAGGGGGCAAGACGGGATGTTTTATGAAAAGTTTTACGATTTGAAAACCAAGCTAAAGCATTTGACAAAAGCATGACAAAGAGGCAAATACAAGTCATACATTTTGAGAAAAGGACTACTTGAATAAAGTCAAAGACCTTTTCTCCAAGAATATGATAGGCAACACGAGAGATGAATCCAGCATACGACTTCAAAAGCAATTTCATGTTAAGAGGGAGTCCCATGAACTAGAAGAAGAGGATGGGGCCTATGTTTCAAAACCAGGTACGAATGCATGCATTGCATCTAATCATAAATCATTGCATATATGTTTTTTTGAATCGTTACAGGAGGAGATCTTAGCGCATTCCAACAAGATTATGGACGAAGAAAGAATCATTGAGTTGATTCTTAGAACAACAAGAAGAGAAGATAATGGTTTTCAAACCTTGCCAGCAGGAAGAACGACATCGATAGCATTCGGTAAAAAGGAATCGCCAAATGGGATTCCAAGTTGTTGAGATCAACAGAAGGGATCTCGTATTTCGATGGAGGTCGCTAGAAGGGACCTCAAATTTCAGCTTTTGTATAAAAGGAATCACCAGATGTGATTCCAAGTTGTTGAGATCGCCAGAAGGGATCTTGTATTTCGATGGAGGTCGCCAGAAGGGACCTCACATTTCAGCTTTGAATAAAAGGAATCACCAGATGGGATTCCAAGTTGTTTGAGATCGCCAGAAGGGGTCTCGTTTTCGATATTCATCAATGGAGGTCGCCAGAAGGGACCTCAAATTTCAGCTTTGGTATAAAAGGAATCGCCAGATGGGATTCCAAGTTGTTTGGCTAAAGAAGATCGCTAGAAGGGATCTCATATTTCGATAAGGGTCGCTAGAAGGGACCTAATATTTCAGCTTTGAATAAAAGGAATCGCCAGATGGGATTCCAAGTTATTTGAGATCGCCAGAAGGGATCTCGTACTTCGACATTCATCAAGGAAGGTCGTCAGAAGGGACCTTATATTGAAACCATTTCTTAGAAAAGCATGGAGTTTACTAAGAATTATTCCCCTTGGGTTAGTCACCCATACAATGAGACCATCATTTTTCTTGGGTTAGTCACCCATACAATGAGACCATCATTTTTCTTGGGTAGGTCACCCGTACAATGAGACCATTATTTTTCTGGGGTAGGTCACCCGTACAATGAGACCATCATTTTTCTTGGGTAGGTCACCAATACAATGAGACCATCATTTTTCCTGGGTAGGTCACCCATACAATGAGACCATTCTCCATCATTTTTCTTGGGTGGGTCACCCATACAATGAGACAATTCTCCATCTTTTTGTTTACCTGGGTAGGTCACCCATACGATGAGACCATTATTTTTCTGGGTAGGTCACCCATACAATGAGACCATCATTTTTCTCGGGTAGGTCACCCATACAATGAGACCATTATTTTTCTGGGTAGGTCACCTATACAATGAGACCATTCCTCTGTTTTTTTTCTTGGGTAGGTCACCCATCACAATGAGACCATATTTTTTCGGGACAGGTCACCCATCATAATGAGACCACACACACATTTTTTGTATTGGGTAAAGGAATCACCAGATGGGATTCCAGGTTAAAGGAGATCACCAGATGGGATCTCGGATGGATTTCCATATTGATCAAACTAAAGTAAGAACTCAGAGGATTGCTGGATAAGGATCTCGAGATGGCTAAGTTTTGATCATAGTTTTTGGGCTAAGGAGGATTGTTGTAAAGAACAAAGTTTCAGATAAATCAAGCTTCGACCATATCAGTTTCGGGAGTTCCGTTTTGGGTTTATCTTTATAACACTTACTGCGCAAAACCCATGCTCCGTAAGTATTATAAAGAGGGGGCATCTGTTGTAACCCATTTTTGGGTCCCCCTGAAAAATAAAATAAATAACCAAAAAAGGTTAGAAAAATAACCGGAAGCAGAAGCACCCGGAAAACAGTCTAAAATACAAGGATTGAATTTTTTACAATATATTCTTGAAGGATGAGAGCCCTATTGAGAAGGAAAATTTGAATTTTGAGGAGAAAAGCCCAAATTTGGATGTTTATGGACTTAATTGGATTTTTATGGATTTAATTGGATTTTTATGGACTTAATTGGATTTTTATTTGAATTTATAAAGGATTTGATTGCAAGAAAAATTAATTTTTAAGTCAATTTGGGCTTTAATTTGGAGAAATTTAAGTTCTGGGGCCAAAATATATTTTTTAGGAATTTATTGGGTCAAATCAGGGGCTCAATTGCATAAATATTGAAGTTTAAGGGCCAATTAGGGACTTAATTGTGAAAATCCGAAACCAGGGACCAATTTGGAGAAGGCGCAAAGATAGAGGGGGCTGTTTGGATTTGTTTCAGGGGTTTAATTGAAGAAATTGGAAGTTTATTGATCAATTAGGGGCTCAATTGCATAAATCAGAGGCCAAGGACCAAAGTGAAAAGGCGGCCAACAAGAGGGGCGGGGACCAAATTTGGAGGACTGATTTGAAGTTTAGCCATTTAAATGAAACGACGCGTTTTACCCAAAACGACGCCGTTTCATAAAAAAAAAAAAAAATTCGAAAACGACGCCGTTTTGAACGACACTGTTCATCTTCCTCCTTCCTCCCGTTTTAACAGAACAGAAGACGAAAAAATTCTAAAATCTTCCCGCGCCTCTCTCTCTCCTCGCCCCCACCACCTTTAGCATTGGCCGACCAGCCGTTGCACCGCACTAACGATGGTCCCCCACGGTTCGGCCCCTATAAATAGAGAAGAAAACTGAAGCTGCAGAGAGAGGGAAAGAAGAAAAAAAAAAAAAAACCCGAAGGGAGGAGAGAGAGAGGAGGCCGAAGAGAGAGAGAGAACCGAACACCGAAGAGAGAAGGAGCCGCAGCGCCGCCCGGGAAGCCACGCCACCGCAGCACCGCCTCCTCCACGCCAGGTCACCTCTTCTCCCCCCTCTCGTTAGTTTTTTCATTTTTTTTCCCTGCATGCAGAATGAACATTCTGCATGCAGGGAGGAGGGGGGAATTAATTCCCCCCCTCTGTTGATGTGTAGCTGGGCCAGGTGGATCCTGGCCCAGCACATTTTTTTTTCTTTTTTTGGGCCAGACTAAGTCTGGCCCGGCCTTGTATCTGACGGGCCAGACCAGGTCTGGCCCATACCAGCTCTCTGGGCCAAGTCCGGCCCAGATATTTGGGCCGGCCCAGCCCGAATTATTTTTATATTATATATTATATATTATATTATATATGTGTATATATATATATATATAAAATATAATAATAAAAAAAATAAATATTTTGAAAAATCTTAAAAAAAATATTGTTGATTTTTCTGTATATTTTTGTCAAAAATGTTTTAATTCTGGTTTGTATTTTTATACTGTAAAGATACAAAACCAGTGTTATAAATACCCGGTTTTAGTCAAAACATCAAAGATTTTCAGAATAAAAAATGTTTTTGCTTTCAAAAAAATTTCTAAAAAGTCCCTAAAAATGTTGTTGATTTTTCTGCATATTTTTATCAAAATGGATTAATATTGGGTTGTATTTTTATACCGTAAGGATACAAGCTCAGTATTAAAATACCCGATTTTCGTCAAAGCATAAAAAAAAAAATATTTTCTAAAAATTGTTTTTGTTTTTAAAATACGGCCTAGTCTCTCCAATATATATACATAAATATTATAACATCATATTTTCACACAACAAAGAAAATTTTCAAAACAATATATGTATTAACATGCATTTTGGCTTTAATAACCAGTTTATTCAAGCCATGAGAACTAGGCCAATATTTCAAAAATTCTAAAAAATCTTTTTGTTTTATTTTAGTATTTGGGATTACGAATTTATACGTAAAACGTATTCCTAAGTATTATTAATAAAATTTTGGTATGGACGTTATAATGGTTAGGATTTTTACCCGATAAGATAAAAGACCTTCTTACTGAGAAGGATTTTTCTTGAACCATAGACAGATCAACGACTAGGAAAACACAACAACACTTTAGTTTTTTATCAGACAATAAAACAATGCAGCTTACCTTAGGTAGAGCGTATTTGGGGTGCTAATACCTTCCCTTTACGCAATCAGTCTCCGTACCCGATCTCTGAGGTCAGTTAGGTTCCTAGTGACCAAAATACTAGGTGGCGACTCCAAAGAACCAAATAAAAATAATAAAAAAAAAATTCGCCAGTCGAACCCGCAATTGATGAATTTGAATTTTTTTGGGGTGCGACATTTCCCATCATATATTCATTCGTATATTCGTTGGTGCTTAATTTTATGTTATTGTTTATCGGGCTTTCCAGGAAATATCGAAAGCTACATACAGGAGCAGACCAGAAGCTATTAATATGTCAGCTTGACGTTTACAAAACTAACTATTCTAAGTATTTACAAACATGTTTATTTGAGAAGCGAAAACTGCTGATGTTCTTCATTGATACCCACCCAGACAAAGAATTGCAATGTTTGCAATATCATTGGTGACAAATTTCCATTGTCTGCACTCTCGTCGTCATGGCAAGATGCTAGCTATCCCTAACCATCTAGATGATGGTCCAGTGATAAAAAGAGGTTTGCTCTTTCTATGCTTTCATGTTCGAACTCTAAGTTGTTCATATGATGGTCACTGGAGGCTTACATGGTCATTAACTTCAGGCCCGTGAAATTAATCGAGGTGCGCACAAGCTAGCTCAGACACCCACGTTAAAAAAAAAAAAAATGCTAGCTATCCCAGCTTGATATTAGGGCATCACCAAAATTCTACCCAGATCCTTGCACACCGAACCATTATATTCTTCGGCGGCATCATCAGATTTCAATAATTTGACAAAGACTTCTTTTTCCTTAGTTACTTCTGATCCACGACACAAATCACTCCAATTCAAAATTAAGGCTTGTTCAAAGGTGCCTATTGGAGTCCTTTGTTTTCCTAGTTTTATGTTGTTGTTGTTGTTGTTGTTTTGTGTTTCTCGAGGGTTGTTTTAACATAAACTTGTGACATGCATTTCTGAACAAACTTTCTAAATTGAGGTGAATCAGAGATACTGGTCAAAGTACTGAAAAGTGTGTAAACTCGTCCACAAACTAGATTCAAATTAACTACTGTGTTCTTCAATCTTTATAACGCAGTCCAGCGCCATCAATTTTATAACGTTAGCTCAACTTCTTTGGAACTCTGAATCGACATGAGACAAAAATGCTAAAACAAATATGAGAGCATGAACACTGATGGAGAATTTTATGATATGATGTATAAGAAGTACGGTTTTGTAAATTAATTCTATTTGATACACAATAGATTCACCACTCTCGAAATCTAAAGCACCTGTTTTGTACAGAGACAATAATGTAGAACAGTCAGAAAGTAAATATATTTCATCATTTTGATCCAGCTCTCAATCTATGCCGATAGAAAAGGAAGGCTCTGCTCAAGCATCCAATCAACTCTATAATCCGATATCAGAAAAGACTTTGAGCATATTTGACAGATAGCTATTATTTTTTAAATAATTTTTCGTGTTAAAATATATATTAATAATATTTTTTTATTTTTTAAAAATTATTTTTAACCTTAAAATGATCCAAAACATACAAGTTATATTAAATTTTAATAAAAATTTTTTTTTTTGAAAATTTTAAAAATACAGTGAAAACCACGTTTTCAAATGGTGTTTTCATCACCAAACACCCTAAATGAGGAAGTTAGTGATTGGAATGCTAGTGATGAGAGCATTGATACTTAAAACTTGACATCCTATGATTGCATTGGATCATTATTTAGAGAGGATGCTTTGCAAAGAACGATGATTTTGACATTTTATCATGGTGGAAAGTTCAAGGGGAAATCTTACAATTTATTGCTGGAGATTTTATTGGCTATCCCTGTATCTATCGTAGTTTTAGAATTTGCTTTTAGCACTAGCAGTAGATTGGTGGCTCTGCATTGTAGTAAACTTCGAGCGTTTTCGGTAGTGTTGTAATGATTGTTTTTCAAATAATTTTTCGTGTTGAAATATATATTATTAATTTTTTTTTTAATTTTTAAAAATTATTTTTAATATTAACACATCAAAACAATTTAAAAAGTACAAACCGTATTAAATTTTAGCAAAAAAAAAAATTTAAAATTTTTTTAAAACGCAGTTTTAACCACGTTTCCAAACACTATTTTCGTCCAAAGACCATAGAAGCATTAATATGTGCTCAAAATTGGTTATGGGCTGCTGAAACTGAAGAAGGTAACTCAATAAATATTTATGTTTTATTATATTTTTATACTCCTTAACCATATATTGAAGCAAGATCCTGACTTTTTATTAAATCCCACATTTCCAAATATATGCTAGACAAAATATGATATGATACTCCAAATTGTACCAAGATCTGAGTAATTTGAAAAGTATGTCCTAGAATCCATAGGTGTTACGCTTGGCCTAGCTCGATGGATTAATTTAGAAAATTTAAAGCTTAACTTTGGATGGATTGTTAATGAACTAAATAAGATATTAATTTGACTAAATTTATTTAAGTTAATTAATTTTTTAAATAATATAGTTAATTCATCAAAATTTGAAATTCAATTAAAACTTTAATGATATAGTTAATCCAGCCCAATTCGACTCAATAAAAAATAACCTTATAATTATTATTTTAATAAAAACAATTCATCTACTCGTGCGACTTAATAATTCAATGGCTTAGAACCCTTTTCATGCTAGTTCTAGAATCGTGTCTGACTGGTCATACAACTATTCTAGAAACTACTGGATAAAAAAGGTCAAGGGAATATAATTGTTTTTTATACTAAAGGGACTATTCAATTAATATTGATAAACTAGATGGACCAAAATATATAATCAAGACAATCTATTTTAATTTGCTTGATCCAACGGCTCTTAAACCCCAACATCAATACCCAACCAAACCCATTCCCTAAACCCTTCTGTCCGTTGAGGTTTATTGCTCAGTCTGACCCAAACCCAGGTAGTAACAAAACCCTAGGAATCCATCTCCTTATGCCAAAACCCCAGTTGCCAGCACAGTGAACATAAACCCTAACCCTTATCATTTAAGCCTCGCCAAGTGCTGCTGCTCTCTAGCCCACCACCAACAATGAAACAAGAAAACAACAAGGACAACAGCAAAACCCAAACTTTAAAGCCTGAGCAGAAGACACTTCTGCTTCATTCTATAGCTAAGTATCTTGAAAACACTGGTGGGTTTTCCAAAACATTAAAGAAGTTCGAATCTGAAGCCAAATTTGAGGTACAAAAAAGCAAAACTAGTCATTCTCTCTTTCTATATCCTGGTTTATCAAATTATGCAACATTTTAGTTAAGAGAAGATGATTGATTTTTTTGTTAGTGTTTTGTGTTGAATTTATGTTTATGCAAATGGGTTTTTCTGAATTTGGTTTGATGTGTATACGAGATGATTGAGATTAATGAAGCCTAATGTGATAATGTGTCCGTGCTGTGCTGTAGCTTCTGGGTGTTCTTTTTGTTTACTTGATTTTGTTTGGTTGTTTTAAATGTGGAAAGTTGTGTTCTTTGTGCAGAAAGATGATTTGGGTGGTGACTCCTTGATTGATTTGGAGGAGGTGTTTTGGAAGTTTTTGAAGACAAGGTAGGGTGATTATATTTCTTTTTTTTTAGAAAAAAAATTGTAATCTCTTGTTGACAGTGAATTTCAATTGTGGAGCTATACGAAGGGATTTTTTTATGATTATCCATAAGGCATTAATGGTTTCTTGGATTTGATATGAAAAGAATGCACAAGGTTTCTTTTAGTCATCAGACTGAAAATGAATGTGGTTCGCAGATTCCCCTGAATTCAAGCTATATACTGCAAATGGATTTTCTTGATTTAAGTGTTAAATTTGAATTTCCATTCTCAAACTGCATGACTTCCTGTATTTTTGCAGTGATGATACCAGCAAAAAGTTAGAGAGCAATCAGGTTCAAGGTGCGTTTAATTCTCCAAATGAAATTGCTTGTCTAGTAGGCAACTATATCATGTATTTCATAGTTAGTAGAATGTTCTTTATAGGGTGGATTTTGGTACTAGCTCATAGTCTAGTTCTATTTAACTGTAGATATACAGACGAACGGTGTCACTAAAAAGAAAAAGAAGTGTGATACTGATGCTATAAAATATCAACTAGGAGCTGGTGATAAAGTTAACAATTCTGAGAGTGTTGAAGAGATCATGACAAATGATACAGTGGCTACTGAAGTAAGGTCGAAAGAGAAGAAGGAAAAGAAAAGGAATTCTGATTCTCATAGACAAGAGGAACAAGACAATGTCGAAGCTTTGAAGGAACCTGCTGATAATGGTGCTGGTGAATTGCCTGATAAGAAACGCAAGGACAAAAAGAAGAAGAAAAGCAACTTGGAATCCGAGTCTCAAGATGATAACGATGGACATCATCTGGCAGAGCCTGTGTCAATGGAAGAAAAATCTAAGGATGTGGCATCTTCCAAGGGAAGCAAAGTAACCAGTGGTGAGACAGATAATAAACCAAAGGATAAGAAGAGAAAGAAAGACAAGCTTTTTGATTCCGCTATTGGAAATGGGGAGCAACATATCTCGGAGAGTAAGCAAGGAGCAAGTGCTGACAGTATTATGGACAACAAGAACATCAAATCTGAAGGGAAGAAGAAAAGGAAGGATGCTGTTTTTTCTGAAAATTTGTCTGCCGAGATGCTTGATGAAGGGAAATCAAATTCTGAAAAGGATGACTCTAAGAACTTGAAGGAGGATGTGAATGACAAAGACAATAAGAGTTCCAAGAAGAGGAAAAGATTGTCTTCTGAAGATGATGCCACTCAGACTGCTGATGAAAAAGCCATTGAAGAATCTAAACGAAGAAAGACAGAAAGTTCAGAAGAACTTAAGGAAAATGTTCGGGCAAACGGGAACCTTGAGCAAAATGGAGCAAAATCAGCACCGCAGAAATCTATGATGAAGGAAAAGAATGGTTCTGTTGAGGTATGGTTTTGAGTGCCCTAATTTAGGGAAGCTTGTTACTTCAACCTTAAATTCTGAAGCTGAGTTTCCTTTTAAATCCCAATTAACAGCATGTTCAAATTGTTCCAGTGCTATAAGTTTCCCAGGTTTCCTGTATATATGTGCTTAAACCTATTTGCCTATGTGGTGGAACTAAAACCTGAAGTAGTTATGTCTAGCCAGGTTTTGAACATAACTGATTTTTATGGAGATGATTAACCTATGAGCTCTTCAAAAATATTCTCATTGTTATGAGCAAACCTATTTTTTGTTGAAGTTCATGATAGCATAGTTGTGTTCTATATTAGCATGAATAATTATGTTCAAGTGTATTGTTGGTTTTATGTGTATGCTTAGACTGGAACTATGTCATTGCAGCCAAAGACGGTTAAACATTTTCAAAGAGTAAAAGTTGATGAGGTGGTATTCTCTGATGAGAGGCTTAAAGATAATTCATACTGGGCGAAGGTGTGCCAAGTTTTCCATTTTTGTTTTTGAGTTTTCTGGTCCTTCATTGGTTTATTTTCTTTAAGATTTTCTATAAATTCTCTGTAGGACGGGGCCGAGGATGGTTATGGTGCAAAAGCACAAGAAGTTCTTGGGCAAGTTAGAGGAAGGTACAATTTGTAGTTATGGCATTTCTATATCTTTATTTTCAGAAACGCAAACAAAAGGTTGTTCCTGTCATCTTATTGTCATTCTTTCCGCCAATGTAAACTGTAGCGATAACTTAATTGGGAAGTAAATGATCCGATCTAAACTGCTGGCTTGGCTAGTCTAACTCCAAGTCTAAACCTAGTTCAGTTTAGGAACCTCT
Source organism: Populus davidiana (assembly GCA_030145905.1). NCBI lineage: Eukaryota > Viridiplantae > Streptophyta > Magnoliopsida > Malpighiales > Salicaceae > Populus > Populus davidiana. The sequence continues at coordinate 5,350,890 of CM057806.1, forward strand.
TTTCTTCCAGTAATTCTTACTTTGAGCAAGTTTTCAATATGAAACACTGATTCAAATATTGCTGTTAAACTTAACCTAGGATCTTTTACGGAATCAAAGAAGGGTTTGGTTTTTGTTGGTCATTACTTTTTTATGTTTTTGAAGAAGAAATCTTGAAATTGAAGAAAAAAAAGGGGGGGTATATACCTTCAATTTCAATATCTTGGGGATTTTAAATTAAGAACAATTTTTTTGCATGTTAGTTTTATCGCTAGAGTTGCTATTTTAGATTGCATGCTTTTGTTAATGATTACTGTATGACTTCCACATTATGATTTTTCTTCTATATTCTTTTTAAGGCACATCAAAGAAACCCTAGACTTTTACACCCAGCCCCATGCTGTTCTTCCATTACGGATAGTGCATTTAGAATGATAAGCTGGGATACCATTCCTTTTGATCTTGTTCTGGTAATTCTCTCATTGACCCTTTGTCTCTCTCTCTCTCTCTCTCTCTCTCTCTCAGGGGTTTTAGGCATGAAAAAACAAAGAAGAAGCGCGGGACATACAGAGGAGGGCAGATTGATTTGCAGTCACACTCATTTAAGTTCAACTACTCAGATGAAGATTGATCGGGGACCTTCTTTGTGTGCGATGAACACTTGATTTTTGATCTCATTACGTTTTTACTTGTATTTACCAGAGCACAGCTTTTCATCATCAATGTGCTGACTTCTGCTTCCGTGATGATTATTGCCCATTGTTTGTACGTTTAGTGTCCCCTTTCTCTTATTTAACAAGCTCTGAGTCAAGTCAAGCATTAAAGCCATCTATTCTGAATTCTGTCTAGTTCCTCACAGCTTTCTCAGGTTTTTTTTTTTTTTTTTTTGATAACGTGGGTGTCCGGGCCAGCTTACGCGCACCACGACTAATCCCACGGCCCACTGAACATCCTGCAAGCCCTAGTGAGCAGGTAAGGCACCGTGGGGGTGACAGGCATACCGCATAGAGAGGATCCAGTAGAAACAAGAGAGGAGCAAACTTTCCAGCCCCACTCCCACTGGGACTCGAACCGAAGTTCGAAGGAAGGAAAGCTACTCCTCAACACCACTGAGCCACACGCCTGTTGGTGCTTTCTCAGGTTTTCTTTAGTTTATTACTAGTTACTATGATATTTAAATTGTTTTTTTAGAAAGGTATTAATAATATTTTTATTTTTTAAAAAATTTATTTCTGATACACAAAAAAATAATTTAAAATTCAATTTAAAAAAAAATATTTTTAAAATGAAAAAACAAACAGATATTTAAATTGTTTTTTTTAGAAATGAGGCAATTTTTTTTCAATAGGGATATACTTAAGAGACAGAAATTATTAATTATGATATTCAAAAATACCCCTGAAAATATGGGAGTCCTCAGCTACTGCAATAAAAAATAATAACTTTTGATGCATCTCTAGGCTCAAATTTAAAGAATAATACAATAAGGGAGCTTCTGAGCTCAAGCTGGCATCGTCAGGACTGAGTGAATTTCAGTAACTGGACTAATTGTTTGTCATTTCATGATCTACAAATACAACAGAAAATGAGCTTCACTAAATAAACCAATGTCCTGATGGTTTTCATCTTCCTTGAAATCCATGAACTACAGAAAGATTCCTCCAAGCCATATTATGGCTTGGAATGCTAGAGAGAAGAAAAATCGGGTATGATAGCATAGTATTTTGCACATCAAAATTGCAACACAGTTTATTGAAATAACAAGGCTGAATCTAGCCACAAAACAATATATGAATCATGAATAGCTAATATTACACTGACTTGAGAACTTAACTAGCAGTCAATCCTCCTCTGCAGTCATCAAAGATGATTTAATCTTAATGAGAAACCATTTCACCTCTTCTTATTTTTCTTTCTTCCCTTTACTTCTTTCTCTAGACTTCTTATCCTTTTAGTGATTACTGAAGATGAAGATTTTTTATGCTCAAAAAGCTTTGGTGGTTCAATGGGCAGGGATGGGGTAGGTTCCTTTCTGGCTGTTGAGAATTGTTTGATTGCTGAAAATAGATCAAAGGAAGATGATTTTGCAGCAGTAGTTCGTGGTGCCACGGGTACTTTTGGAACACCCAAGAATTCTTTTACCCCAGGAGCTTTGAGCACTGAAGTACAAGTGGAGAATTAGGTAGCGAACAGGGTTAAAGTGAACATCAAACCAAAATAATGTAAGAAAAACAAGTTCTTCAATGATCTTTGAAGATTGCACAGAAGCTTTTTGAAAAAAAAAAAAGATCTGGAAAGTTGGAAAACTCACCAAGCCCATACGTAAGTGAAAACAAGTTTGATGTAATCCAATAACAAAATATAGCCTGCAAAGACAAACGAGAAATTCATCATGAACTCAAACATAAAAGTCATTTCTCAATCTCTAAATAAGGGAAGGCAGGGGAAAAGGTGAATCATGATGGGAGCCAGCCTGGAAGGGCAGGGATGAGATGGGTGGGGCTGCAGAGCCTAAAACCACTACTTTTCCCTGGAAACTCATTTATACTCCATTACTAGAAGAAAATCGCAACTTTCAAGATGCTGATGCAGTAAACAACTTAAATATGATCTCATAATCCCATGTACTTGTACGTGATCATAAAATAACCTTTGGAAAACTCATAGTCAAAGGAACTGAAGCAGCAGCAAGGGCCCTTGAAACGTTTTTCATGGTGCCAGCAGCAGGATTTCCTTCCATTCCTTCTTGCGTGTTGCTCTGCAGAATAGCACAGATTAGTCAACTCAACAACAAAAACCAAAACTGAGTAGAATAAGATTGAAGCAATTTTGCAGATTTCTTTTTTCTCTTCTTTTTTATAAAGAACAACAAAAAATAACCATGCACTAAAACATAACCACCTTATTGGATAGAACAAGTATCTACCTCTACTGTTATCAAGAAAGTTAATGCTGTCAAAACTGGAAAGATGTATAAATCATCTGCAGTTGTGAGGTCAACGAACCAGAATGCTCCACCACTTTTAAAGGATGGCACTTTTTCTGCCATGTTTGTAATCTGGGGGGAACATTGTCATGACATCTAGAATGTGAGGATCAAATATAAACGAAGAATTACTCATTTGAAGTGTATTTATGAATGGAAGTTTAGCTTACAGCAAGGAAAAAGCTGATGAAGACAGGAGCTTGAATAAAGAGCCCCTTCAGTGGAGTAAATGGACTCACACCATGTCTGCAATTTGTAAGTCAAAATGAACTAAATTTTCCAGGGAAATTGACAGCCATGAAGGGGAGAATTATACTGTCTAAAAACTTGGCCTACTTATAGTAATCAAACTTCAATGAAGATACATTATAGCATTATGTAAAGCAAAAAGGAATGGAAAAGGTGAAAACCTCATCCTGAAAGGAAAGTACATATGATCCTCTCTAAGCAGGACTAATTATATAGCAATTTGGTAATATCCTATCTTCTTCAGCCACATTACATGAAATATATAAAAGCACTTGAAGGACACCATGTGTCCAAGTCATCCAAGGAGGTTCACATGGTGTGACTATTCAAATAGTAGTGTAGTCAGAATGGGCTACTATATAGAACACAACTTCGATCATGGTATTTCCTTTGTTTAAGAAACTAAAATTGTCATGAAACAATCAATACTTCCCCTAAAAGCAAATGGAAGAGTTTCTTACTCCTTAAACAGCTTCTTCATTTCTTTTTGACCTTCAGACACCGCAGTGGGGTCCATACCCTGAGATAGAGACAGAGATAGTGCCAACATGATTGATGAAAGCATTCTGAAAACAAGAAATGGATTATATAGTAGAGTGACCGCAGGCTACATCAACCTTTTGGTCCATTGTCATATGCATGCTATCACTTGAAAACAATCAAGTTTTATTCACATAAAAAACTGAGATGAACACAGGCCAGCCAAAAAGTTTATCAACTCTAACTAAGGAGATTTTGTCACAGTTGGCTACCTTGCCCTTTTGTTTCATGTTATCCCCTTTTGATATGGCAATTCCATATAGAGAACCAGGAAAACCACCCACTTACAGGAACCTAGATTTACATCCAAAATGAAGAAGCATAACATCTAAAACAAGTCAAACTTGTATTTCTGATAACCAGGAGGGAAATGCACCAGTAAAAGTAAAATATCAACATAACATAGAAAAGGGGGGCTACAGGCACATAAAACAGACCAACAATGCATGTATGAGGTCAACAGAGCAAGGATTGATAAAACCATCAATGAGCAATACCTGCCGTTCCACCCTTTGCTTAACCTCCTCCAAGTGTGGTCTTACAATCTGCAGAATACACATAAATCCATATAAGATGAAAGCATATAAACTCTGAATTTTTACTTTTCATACACCAAGAGAAAAATAAAAGATCTTTGTGGAGGGTTAAGAAAGTTGCACCAAGTCATGTAGTAGCAGGAGCAAAAACCATGTGCAAATTCAGGTATGCAATGCACTTAAATGTTCTAATCACCATATTGCACAAGTGATTTAATGATAAGTACAAAATATTCATATATTTTTATTCCTCTTACATTATGCTTTTTAATGTGTTTTAAGCTTGTTTGAGCTTATTAAAAGTTATTTTATGGGTTTGGCATGTCTAAGAGATTTTGTGAATTAATTGCTGAAAAAAATAAGAAATTCTGCATTTTATATTTCAGACCTTTGTTTCTTGTGACGGGTTTTTCACCAAGTTGGAGTTCCAGAATAGAAACGTGGGCTTCATCTAAGTCGAAGTACATATATCAAGCTTTCCAGAAAAACATTATGGACAGAAATCCGAGTTTGTTTGGACCTCTAAATAGACTTGCAAAAATTAAGCATGAATCTTACTTGTGGTAGGATTCTTTGTTCATACACTAAATATTCAAACAAACATATCATGAGCCTCAAATATCAAAATCATGAGCCTCAAATATCAAAATCATGCGTTTCAAAGGCCCATATTCTTCTACACATTGAGGGCTACAACTTTTATGAAGGGCTCCAGGTCAGAAAAAATCTTTTTGAATACGAAAATCCTGATGCAAGCTAAAGGACGAGTTTTATCACCTAATTTAATGGGAAACTAACAGTGTGGAAATCTTATCATTAAGAAGAAATCTGATTGGATTCAAAGAGATTTATCTACTACCTTTAATCTCCTAATATTTAGCCTTGATATCTTATCATGAAGGCTACCCATTGGAATACAAAAGGAGGGGAGATCGTTGGGTGCAGAGTTTTCTTTTGGCGGCTAGAAATTCCTAGAGGATGAGGAAATAATCCATCTCCATTAGTAGTTATGAGAAGTGACATTATCATTGTAGTTCTTTCATGTTTAAGTACTTATTCATCCTGGTTTAAGAATTATGCTATTGATTTCTGTTCATGTTAATTGAATTGTTTTGAGATGACATATATGCTTTCTAGTTTTTTTCGATCCATAATTGTTGTTAGGGACAAGAATAAGAAGCAAAAAGAATTAATTTGATTGCTGCAACTTTCAATTTAATTTATTAAGGAGGAATAAGCCAAGTAAAATTGTTCAAACTTTTGAACGGTTGCTTAGAATAAGGTTCACAATCTTTTCCCCTAAAGCTATTACCAAGTGAACGAAAATTGCTTTTCAATATTAAATTCACTTTATAGTAAGAAATTGATTAGAAAGTTTGTTATAATTAGTTTATTGATAACCTTCTCGATTTCCCTTAGTTTTACAGGATATCAAAATTATTTACTTAAATTGAAAGGATATTTATTTTACTTCTATGATCAATAAATTTATAAGAATGGATGTATAGACCTTAAACTGAGTTAACAACAAATTTATAAGAATTGATGTATAGATCTTAAACTAAGTGAACAACATATCAATTTATTATTTTTATGTTCAGAATTTGGTTTTTTTTAATTTTTTATTTAATTCCTCCCATACTTTTTTTTTTTCAGCATCTTGTAGGAAGATTTAGTAGAATTTCTCTTGGGTTCAACCTGGTTTTCACAATTATACTATGAATTTTTTTTTACATATAGTAAAGTCAGAATTAAATTTGGGAGGTTTTCGACACCGACCATTTAACAAACACAATCAATTTCACATCATTGTTTCTAGAGAGGAAACTTAATCTTCTACTTGAATATTGATGTCACCATATAAAAACATAGGCATCACAACTAACTTAATAGGTTGTTATACTTTAAAATCCAAACTAGAGGCTGAAATGCTACAGCATAAACAACATCATAGAAGATTATAAACTAAAAACTGAAAATACAAGCGATGAAAAGCAAGCAGAAGGTGACTGTACAGATGCCAACCGGGATTCAAAAGCACAAAAACCTCAAAAATGTTCACAATTTTAAAGCTTTTAACTCCATATAGCAATTAAAAAAAATAGGATTTTTTCAACAATTAAAAATATAGGATTTGTTTTTAGAAACATCCAAAAGCACCAAACCATGAAGAATTTAATGAACTTGAGAGCCTACCTTCACTTGAAATTTCTAAAAGCACAATTCTTTTCGCATGAAATATCAATCGATATATCAGGCAGATTCTTACAAATGTAACTCGAAAACATTTCAACAGGAGAAAAACACAATCCTTAACTCACCAAGCAAACAAGCAAAACATAATGACACCAACCCTAACATGCATAAAAATAATGTGCAAGCATACATACATCAATTAAAAATTAAAACATTCAAATTACACCGTAATATATGAGTAAACTTACACTGAGTTTGGAGGTAGCTTTCAACTGATTTATCAAAAGAGGAAGCGTAAAGCTTCTTATAAGCAATGTAGTCACAACTATCGAAGCCCACCTATTAAAATTTTAAATAAATAAATAAATTAAATTCTCATTTTTTAACTAATAATAAAAATTAATTGTTTGAGTACCAACCAATTGAATCCAGTAAAATTATGAACAGCATCAATCGCATGCTGAAGAACCGCAACAGGTAAGAAAGAATCCGCAGCAGCTATCGCAACCTCATTCACAGCAGGAGCCGCCATATCCATCACCACGTCGATATTCTCCGCCGCAGAAGTAGTGGTGGTGGTAGACATGTAGCGCACTAAACACGCGCCGGCGAAGTGTGTGTGATTTGGTTCGCGAAGAAGAGAGCCGAAAGAAGCGGTTGGTGCGGTGTAGAAGGATCTTTGAGGAAAGTAATTAGTGGGAGTGATTGCTGGTTTTGCGGAGGCATCAAGTTGTTCCTGGTTTTTCTCCTTCTGGTGGTGGTCGTCCTGGAGGATGTATGTGAAACGCGGATAATATTGTCGTTTCAAGATGGTTGATCGACTCGAGAGACTTCGCATGTAAGCCATTTGGTGGCTAGAATTTGAAGCTCCTTTAGAATTAATAAAAACAAATTGGATATTAAGGTATTGGATAAAGAATAAATTAGGAGTTTTGAGGGTTGATGACCTGTTGAGAGCTTCTGGGTTTTAGGTTAGAGAAAGAGGGGGAGGGTCAGGGGAGAGGGTTTAGGAGGTTTTGATTCTTTGAGGCTGGTCTGGGCTGGACTAGGATGGTCTGGGACTGTGAGAATTTTAGAGAGTTTAGGATATTAGCAAATGGGCCCTTTATTTCTAGTACAGTTTTAGACCATTTACTGGCCTTTTCTTATAGTCCAGTAGGTGAAAAATTGGAGATCTCAATTGTGTCCGTACACAGTTGGGCATGGAGGGATCAGGGATGTGGATAAAAATACTTGATTTATTTGGATAAAAAGATGGAGGTGACATCATCTAATCCGATGAATCTCTCTCTCTCTCTCTCTATATATATATATATATAATTTTTAATATTTATAGTTTATATGTTTGTGCAATTTTTTTATTAATTTTTTTGATGAATTTTTTATTGCCTTTGTATATTATTTTTATTTGATAAATTGATATCATCTAGTAATTTTTTATTGCGCTTGAAAAACACGAGGTTAGCTTGGCAACGACAACAGTTAATGACATTTTAGTTGTTGGGGACCATTATTTTTTAACTGGCTAGTGTCAATTAAAAGCCTGGTTAGCATGGAATTGCGAGAATCATTATTTTTTAAATAATTTTTTTTTTAATATATAAAAATAATATTTATTTTTTAAAATTATTTTAATATTAATATATTAAAATTATTTAAAAGATTAAGTTTCGAGGCATCAACCATAAAAATAAATAGTTTTTTAAGACTTAGCTAGTTTATTTTAAAGTGTATTAAAAGTTGTGTTTTAATTTATTTTTTACTCGAAAATATATTAAAATAATATTTTTTATATAAAAAAATTCTAAAAATATTAAAAAATATATTTAAAAAAAAATTCTAAATTTTAAGCAATAGCGTCGACTGCAATAACAAAAACGTTTTTCCTCATGCTGAAGGAACAACTGATACAGTATCTAGCTTTACATTTGAAATATTAAAAAAAGTTACTGTAACAGTTGTCAACAGCTGTGATGTGATAAAAAGAATCTACAACAAATTTTCTAAAAGCTGCTACCTGCTACAGCTAGAATATAGATCGTATCCCTTCCAGGAAATTGCTGTCTTACCCCACTTGTCAAGTAGCTCTCGTAATAATATATGTTTTTTAAATAATTTGTATACTTTTTTATAAAATTCTTTTAATTAACTTTTTTTTTTTACAAATGTTAAACACTTTTATGTATATTATTGAGAAAAATTATATCAACTGGAATGAAGGTCTGTATCTTATAAAAAGAATATGAAAAATTATTTTTTTCTTCAAAAAAAATAAAGTAAGAGTATAGAAATTAAAACACTCATTAATCTGCTTTTCAAATTATTTTTTTATCTAAACAATTATTAAATTAATAATTTTAAATATTATAGTTTTGTTGTGCTTATACAAAAAATAAAAAAAAAATCTAAAGAAAAATCAGTATTTTGAATTAAAAAACAAATTTTTTAAAAATACCATATTACACATTATAAAACAGAAATTAATATATGATATTATGATAAATTTTGCAATTGTGATTTGATAAAATAAATTTAAAAAAACTATAAATTATAATTTTTTTATAATTAAGGATTTTTCAAAAAAAATTCAGTGAATTCTATGTAAAATTATAATATATGTTAATTAAATAAATACTTTAAAAAATTATATTTAAAACAAAATACAATTTAAACAAAGACATTCTACACCACTGAAAAAGAGCTCCATGAACCTTCGTTATCGTAAAGACCGCCTTATAGGTTACAGCTGGCATCCACATTTTCACTTTATATTAAATTAAAAATATATATATATATATATTATTTTAATATATTTTTAAATAAAAAAATTCCTAAATAAAAACATCATTTTAAAATCTGGTCCCATTAACTTGAAATCCAGCTAACCTAAAGTTATAACCAAACTAGATTTATAAAAAAATAAAAATAGTTAAAAACTTGGTTAATCCAAAAAATAAATCTAAAAATTTAATTGTAATTTATTGATTATATATTTTTTTATCAAAATAATATTATTTTAATTTATAAAAAATTTAAGTTAATTTTAGTGATCTAGTCAAAATCTCGTAAGACGGTCAAAATTCATGATCCAATGGGGTTTAAAAACAGTATTAAGATAGTCAAAGACATCATTAGAATTACTTTGATGGGCGATTCAAGCTGCCTTTATATATTAATGTGCTAGACTGTGACAGTGCCTGCCATCTCTGTTGTGACTCTCAAGTAAAATTAACTGAAATGACAAGCTTATTCAGAGGCTCGCCATACAGAAGGAGACTTGATGATTTGGAAGCAAAAGAGGCGATGAATGACGGCGATGTAGATGGGGGTGATGATGATCCTTTTGATATCCCCAGTACCAAAATGGCCCCTGCCGATCGCCTTCGCAGATGGAGGGTACACAAATCTCTCTCTTTCTCCCTCTAGATTGCTATCATGGATATTATTAACTCAGTCCACCATTGTTGGATGGATACACATGAATACTAACAGATCTCTTTCATTTAAATAATTTAAGGTTCAATTTGTCATCTCGTACGTACTATCTTCTTAATATATGCCATAAAATCTCGTAAGTATATGTTAATCACAACCGATTTGCTTTGCTGCTGAGTATTGTAAATTCATTTTATTTAAATTTTAATTAATGACCAAAAAGAAAGTGCTATATCCTCTAACTCTGAGGTCAACTGATCCCAAAGCTTAGTCTTTGCTCTATTAATAACCAATAAAAACAAGTTGGGATGGTGGCTTAAAATGATGAGATAATTTAAACTTGGTTGGTGCATGTATAGTATTATTATAATTAAGATTAGTATAAAATAAAGTTTCATTATTAGTATATTATTGCCCTGCATATATTGGAAAGGAAATGAAGATTGCTTTCTTCCATGGATTTCGATTAAACGAGAATGCTCTCGGATCTCAAGGGGTGTAGCGTTGTAGCAAAGGGCTTAAGATCTGCACAGCAGGTCTCGAGTTCGAGTTAGGGTATGCACCTCTTGTAAGAGCATGGGACAATCAGGGTTTTACTCACTCATCTGGGCCCACAAAATGTGTTTTCTGTAGAGTGGGGTTTCCTCGAATAAAAAAAAAGATAATGCCGTCGGAGACAATAATAACATAGAAAACATAAGAATTTTAAATGTTAATTATATAAATTTATAATTTTATTTTTTAAAATTTAAATATACTGTACCCATCTCTTTTAAGAGATTTACAATACTTATAAATATACCATAAAAACTTACCTCTATTAGGAAATAACCTAAAATCTAAAAACATTAAGGAAATTAAAACAAAATCCAAAATAAAAATAATAAAGCCAAAAAATCCTAGGAAAATAACAAAATTGACCTAAACAACAACTTTTTAACTTAATTCTAGAAGATCCAATGGCCCGATAAGTGACATAGTTACATTTTTTTTAAAAAAAATTGCTTATAAAATCACCTCTAAAAATTTGAATTCGATTCAACAATCAAATCTTTTATTATATCAGTTTTAAGATGTTAGCTTAAACATGTCTCACTTATCTATAAAAATATATGTTAAGTTTGGGTTAGATACCTATTCGGTAATGTCAAATTCTTAAATAAATGCTCAAAACCTTCAATTTCTACATGGTCAAATGCATCAAACAACTAACATAAATATTTAGTATTTCGATGTATATGCTGGCCGTGGAAAAAACCATGGCAGCAGCTACAATATAATTGTTTTGTGGGAGTTACGACTGTTAGAAAGAAGTGTGGAAATTTTGGTTTTGAGAGCAGCAACTGCATCATGTGCAGGCTGTGAGGAAAAGAATTAGTGATATTTTCTTGTAAGAGTTTTCTATATGTTTTAGAACTTGACATGATATAAATTATGATTGAAATTGAGAATCTCAAAATAGATATAAACATTGCTAGGGTTTTATTTAATGTTCTTCTTCCAGCCAGTTCTTATGCTGACCCTTACATGTGAAGTGAAATTAAGGAAGTATAACTTATTCTCAATGGCACAAAACTATAACATGCCTGAAATAAAGATTGATTTTAAGAACAATCACAGCTGCATTGACACAAAACATTCTGAGGTGTATTGCAACTGCATATAATGATCATCATGCATAATTAAGAAACCAAAAGGAAAGAAATATATAAACCATGCATAATTAAGGTGTATTTTTAAGATCATTTAGAGATAAGGTTTAATTTTAATGGACGCATAAATTAGCGTGAAAATATCTTTTATTATTGACCAAGGAAAAGAAGAGTTTTAATTGAGGCCCTTCTTGTTTGTCAAAAAATAGTTTTCTTAAAAATTAAATTTTTTGAAAGTAGATTATTTGACAATGTTATAGAAAATCAATTGAAAAATCATTTCAAGTGTTTGGTTATGCCATAAATAATAAATTGAAAAATAACTTATTAATGTTTCAATTATTGTTTCAAGTTAATTGAAAGAATAAGGACCGAAACTGACACATAAAAAAAATTAAAAGAGTATGAAATTAAAAAAATTTATAATTTTATAAATTATTTGAAATAAAAAATAGAATAAAAAATTTTCAATTAAAAAATATAAAAGAAAAATAAATAAAAATAAAATAAATGAAGACCAAAGTTAATACAAAAATCAATTTAAATTAAATTCTAATAGATGAAATTTAAAAAAAATCAGAAAAAAATTCAAAATAAAATATATAGTAATTAAAAAAATTGATGATCAAATTTGATATTAAATAAGAAATTTTTGAATTTTTTGTAACTTTTATATCCCACCCAAAATAAAAAAAATACTTTCTTAGAAATCAAGCTAAATCTTTTTTTTTTTTATTTATGAAAAAGTGTTTTTTTATTAATTAATTTTTCTAATAGTAAATAAATATGAAAAAGTGTGAAAAGTAATTTTATAAAAATATTTTACATGAAATAAACTAGAAAACTAGAGTTAATTGCTTTTAGTGTGATTGAGATGAAGATGAAATATAAGAGGTTGATTGATTGAAGGATTAGTTTTGAATGTCACTAGTTGATAAACTAGGTTTAATTATTGGGAAGCAAATTGAAATTAACCCAAGATTAAATCTCACTGTTTTTTTTTTTTTTCATTGCTATGTTTCCATTTCCATTTGATTCCTACACATCATGAACAGTTACAGTGATATAATTCATAAACTGCAATGAATTTTTCTATGAAAGCAATATATATGTGAAACTATACTATCAAATCGGCAAGTTAAATTACTGTCAAAATTTTATTAAATCTCCCTCTCTCTTCTTTTTTTTCTTTTTTTCATGTAGCATTCAATTAAAACAACCAAATTACTGTCGAATTCAAGTGTCGAATATGGATTACAAGCTGATTTAAGCTCTAACATCATTTAAAAAAAAAAAAAAAACCCATCTACTTATTAATGGTTTTTTGGTTAATGATAAATTTACAACATGGGTTTTGTAGCAAGCTGCGCTTGTGCTTAATAATTCTCGTCGATTTCGATACACGTTGGACTTGAAGAAGGAAGAAGAGAAGAAGATAATATTAAGGAGGATAGAGGCACATGCACGAGTAATACGGGTACATAATTGGTTTACATCTTTCAACCTGATTTTCAATTTTTTCAGTACTAATTTGATTTGATTTATGGGAGCCAATTTTATTTTTTAGGCTGCACATCTTTTCAAAGAAGCTGGATCGAGTGCACCAGGTACCTTTCTTTATATTTTTTTTGCTTCTTGCAAATGCTGAGTAAATTGGAATAACAGCTATGATTTGATATAGTTTTTAGCTGTCGATATAAATATATTTTTTATATGCGTTGCGTTTAGCATGTTAATAGAAGAAGGTTACGCTATGGTAGGCGAGCATGCAGCAATTTTAAAGTTTACTTGGGGCTATCATGTAATAGATTTTGTGATATTCTTTTGGCTTATTTGTTGAATGCTAATTATTATATATGTGATTAATCTGCTTACTCTGATGTGATGGGTGCTGCCAGGTGTTTAATTGCGTAGTATGGTTTGAAATATGTTAAGTGTGTTTGATAATGTGTAGTTTTTGTTGTTATGATTTTAAAAAATATATTTAAGGACTAAAAATTATAGTGATAATTAACTAAAGACTTCTATTTTAAATATGTGGTGGGGATAAAATTTAAAAATTGCTCGTACTGTTGTGTGAACAGTAGTGAATCTGGGAGTGCATTTCTGCTCCCAAGACTTTTGTTGTTCCCCTGTTCATTCTAAGCTTTTCAGTGGAGAGAATTTTTGTCTCTTCGCGCCGATTGAAAACGAGGTTGTGTTTGTGTTTTATTTAAAATGTAAATGTAATATATTTGGTAAAAAAAAACATAATTTACTATGCATGGATTTTATAATATTTTTGTATTTGAAACACAAGAAAAAGAAAAAAAAAAGTAAGCAATCGCTGCTTTTTGGACATTGTTTATACTAATTAATTAGTATGAATAGTGGAACATGCTACACTGTTCATTGTTCATGTGAATAATGTAGCTAGCTCCACTGTTCTGGCCGGACCGGTTCAAAGCTCAAAATGCATTGAACCAGGTTCGATCCAGTAAAATAAAAAATTATTTTTCATTTTTTAATTGTGTTTTATTCGAAACATTAGTGTTTAACATTATTCAATGACACTACATAAATTAGACAGAGATCACTTGATGACGTAGTATTTGCAGAATTTGATCGCAATCCCAATTTTGTTCCTGATTATATTTTATTTAATGTTGTTGCACACTTAAGAAACCAAAAAAACTGTAGTCATTGTTGGATGTACTTCATACGTGATGGAATTGTAGATAGTTTAATGGAACAATAAAAAATATTTTATATAAAGTATTATTTATTTCATGATGTAATAACAATAATTAAATCTATAATATTTAATTTAAAAACCATCAATATTAATATATATTTTTAAAATTATTTTATAACCAAATATATTAAACTATTTTTTATTCAACCTCAATTTTAACCACAGTTTTAACCAAACATCTATTTTTTCAAACCAACCTCAACTAAAAGTACTTTTATATATATATAAAAAATTCAAATCACAACCACAATAGTTACCGCAATACCAAACATACCCCTCTCTCTCTCTATATATATATATATATATATATATATATATATATATATATATATATATGATTCTTAGGAAGAAATTTTTAGATGGCAATATTTTTTCCTGTGTTTAGAGTTTGTCACATCATGGATGGCCTAATCTCAACCCAAGTTCAACATGAACTGGCTGAAACTTGTTGACAGGAACCACAGTTTCATATCCATCCCCCATTGGTGAATTTGGAATTAGCCAGGAGCAACTTTCTGAAACCACGTGGGATCCCAATCATAATGCCTGGGTGGAAATCGGTGGGGTAAGTCTACCTCAATTATTTATCTTTCTCTTTGATTTATATATCATTTTACTATTGGTATCTTACTTTTCATGTTTATATCATATCAGGTAAAAGGGGTTGCAGATGCATTAAAAACAAATTTAGAGAAGGGAATTCATGGAGACCATGCTGATTTACTGAAACGGAAGAGAGCATTTGGATCAAATACATATCCTCAGAAAAAAGGGAAGAGTTTATGGGTAACTTACTTTGCGTCCTAGAGAGTGTTTTTGTGGTTAATTTTTTTAAAGTGATTTTTAAATTATATTTTGCCTTAAAATAAATTAATGTATTTTAGGGTTTTTTTTTTATGGTTTTACGTGTTGATATAAAAAAAAATAAAAAATACATAAATTTATTTTGATATATTTTTAATTGAAAAAAATATGTATTGCATTACTAAATACATACTTATACTCGTTTTCTTGTTCTTAAATTTTTTTTCTCCTATAAGAAAAAAGAGAATACTGTGATCCATATTTTTTGTGTTATAACTCCAGATTTTTCTAAGGGAAGCTTGTCAAGATCTTACTTTGATCATGTTGATGATAGCTGCGGTGGTAACTATTGGGCTGGGCATGAAGACAGATGTGAGTTTGGACAATAAATGTAGCAAAATTATTTGACTGCATGATCCCGTAGAAATTGTTTCAATCTTTTTAAAGGACCAATAAATTGGTTTCTGTAACTAATTTTGGAAACTCGATTCCTCATCCTTTCTTCATAGAAATAGAATAAACTTTTGGTCTTGTGCGCAGGTTATATTTTTATTTATTGCATGGCACCCATCCTGTTTGCTGTTCGTAAAAGAAACGTTTTCTAAAAAAACATATCATGCATGAGCGAGGTGCACAGAGGTATAAACAAATGCCCTGACATTTAAATATGTAGCACACTAAAGAAAACAGAGTAGATGAATACTGTCAGGTTCATATATATAAATACATGAATCACTCTGTCTCATATTAATGTTTTCTCGTCCTGCTTCTGATCTATGAATTGTTCTTTACACCCCACCGTGTAGGGTATTAAGAAAGGATGGTATGATGGAGCCAGCATTGCTTTTGCAGTTATAGTTGGCGTTGTTGTGACAGGTATGGATCAACAGCAAAAATCCAATAAGGTTTCCTAGCTAGACTACAACTTTTTTAAATTCCCCCCTGAAAATTCTGATTTGCATGCAGTTTAAGACCTCTGCCTGTCTCAGTTATGGGAGCTAACAACCTATGGTGGTTACTGAAAAAATTAAAAATTCAGACTTTAGGGTGATACTGTAAAATTTTAGAGAGTAATCTAAAATCTTCAACATGTAGTCTCCATCATTGCATAGCAAGAAGTTAGAAATTGCTTAGCTCCTAACCATAGCTTAAGTGAATCATAAACTAGTGTTTGTGGTCATGTAAGATATTTTGACAATCATGAGGTTATATTCATTTTGTTGAGAGTACAAACTTTCTTACAAGGACAACTTGGCTTGATGGTGGTGATATACATCTTGGATTACTTAATTTGTATCTCTTTGCTGTGGTTACAGCTTGTGACGTGTGTTGCATTCTTCTAATTTATTTTTCCAAGCATCCACAACAATCAGTAGTATGTACCATATGCCATTCCTCTACTGGATGTATTACACTGACACACCCCCTCCCTTTTCTTCAGCCATAAATGATTACAGACAATATCTTCAATTCAGAATTTTAACCGAGGAGAAGAGAAATATTAATTTAGAGGTGCACCGCTAAATAGTTTTCGACTACAGACACCTTTTATCTACTGTCCTTTAATTTTAAAGGCCTGTGCGTAGGTTATCAGAGATGGTAGAAGACCTAAAGTGTCAATATTCGATGTTGTTGTTGGTGATGTTGTACCCCTTAAAATTGGTGATCAGGTAATTGGATTTTCCCTTTCATTTTGTTTCCATTTTCTCACATGAAACTTACGGACATCCATAACATATCTCCAGATACCTGCTGATGGAATTTTGATACCTGGCTGCTCCCTTGATATTGATGAATCTAGCATGACCGGAGAAAGCAAGATTGTAAGCCTTGACCTATTTGTCTGCATGCCGATGTTACCAGTATATTCTTTGTGTTCAAGCAACTGCTTTCGCAGGTTCATAAAAATTCTAGGGAGCCATTTTTAATGTCTGGATGCAAAGTTGTGGATGGTAGCGGCACTGTGCTTGTAAGATACCAGTGTTCTTATTTTGCTTCTATCTCTGCACCAAGAATAATCTTTTATCGGTTTCCTTGAAAGACACATCCCATTATTTCATCGAAAGCAACTTAGAAAACAATTGTTAGGTTCTCAACATTGTCTCTGGTCTGTAATTAAGAGAGTAGAAGAGGGAGAAGAAGAACTTGTAGTATATGCCGCGATTTATATCTTTATTTTGTGCCTCCTATACATTCCTTTATAGTAATGAAAATAAAAAGAATAGATCGCAAGATGTATGTAGAGTGTAGGTGAGGTTTTTGAAGAAAAAATTGATCCAAGAATGGATTCAGAGAAGAGATAAGAGGAATAAGAATGTTTATTTAGTTTTCCCCGTTTTCTTTTACCTTTTCCATGTATATTGATTTCATGATCAAGTTATACTTATCGGTACCTTGTTTCTAAGATGTCACAATTTTTTAGTGCTCCTAAGTTATCAAGGGCCATGCTTTCACTTGTTGAGGTCCAGCGCAGCTTTTCTGCCATGCAGTAGAGATCTTCAAAACCTAGTTCTTAAGTGAAACATATTTAAATACATCAAGGCCTCACTTAATGTTAAATATTGATGGCTCATTGGTCTGTTTCTTCTTTGCTAGCTAACATGTCATTTTCCTCCCAGGTATTAAGTGTTGGGGTTAATACTAAATGGGGGTTGCTCATGGCTAGTACTTCAGAAGACATTGGTGAAGAAACACCCTTGCAGGTTTGTTTCCTCAGGATTTGGTTTTAATTCCATTTTCTGTCATTAGCTTTATTTTTATATGTAATGAATGCTTATAGGTGTACTTAAATGGGGTCGCAACTCTCATTGGTTTCGTGGGACTTGCATTAGCTGCTGCTGTCTTAGTTGTCCTTTCAGTTAGGTAACTATTGCAATGTCTGTGTTTCTGCTACTCTATTTCCTTCTCATTTGTGTGCTGTCCTTGTGAATGATCTCAACAGATTCTTTACTGGTCATACTAAAAATCTAGACGGAAGAGTTCAGTTTAGAGAGGGCAATACTAGTGCCGCTGATGCAATAAATGGAGCCACTAAAATTCTTGCTGTTTCAGTATGTTCTCTTTTGATCGTACATTCTATCTAGACCTTATCTGTATGCCTGTTGTCAGCTAACTTGGAACTGCTGTAGGTAGCCACCGCTGTAGTTGCAGTGCCTGAGGGGCTTCCTTTAGCTGTTACCCTAATGTGAGTTTCTCTTCTCAGAAAATTACTCAATATCTTTTGGCCAATTACCAGTCTTTCTTTTCAGCAGGTATCCATATTAATCGATCTCTTTCATTACCTGGTGTCTAGTGACTGTGCACTGGATATGAGGTTTCCTAGAAAATGTTTTTGGCTTTTGTTGCTGATAAATCCTCAACTATCCTTTTACCTGGACGATGATGCCATTTCTAACTTCTCAGTTGTTATTTCATCACTGAAGTTTTATTCTTTTTTGTTTTTTTATGACAGTCATGTTGGCAGAGAATGCCTAGGTTTCCTAGAAAATGTTTTTGGTTTTTGTTGCTGATAAATCCTCAACTATCGATCCTTAACCTGGACGATGATGCCATTTCTAACTTCTCAGTTGTTATTTCATTACTGAATTTTTATTCATATTTGTTTTTTTTATGACAGTCTTTCCTTCTTAGTGAAAAAAATGTTGGCAGAGAAAGCCTTGGTATGTATTATTTATTCTTGATGATATTATTTATCTTGACACTCCATTCAGCTTAATAGAAGTTGAATTGCAGGTGCGCAGGCTTTCTGCCTGTGAAACTATGGGGTCCATGACAGCTATTTGCACTGATAAGACTGGAACTTTGACCTTGAATTCGGTAAAATGTTATGCACCATGATGATAAATTTCAGACTGAATCTGCTCCTGACCATATCAATTAAGTTGCTGCTAGTGTTTTGACTACATCGTTACGTTGATGTTAGTATTTTTCTAAACAAATGTGAGGTTGGTGTCAACTTAGTGTAAGCTGAAAGAAACCAGCTTGAATAAAGGTTTTGCTCTAGCTTTTCAATAAGTGAGGACAGGGAATGAAAATGACTAGGCCCTTGTTTTTCCTCTCATCCATTACATCACACAAAATTCCTTTTATTCGCAGATGACTGTTATGGAAGTATATGTTGGTGAGAAAAAAATTGATCCTCCAGACAGCAAGTCGCAGTTGTCTCCTGTGTTGTCTTCTTTAGTCATCGAAGGCATTGCACAGAACACAACCGCCAGTGTTTTTATTCCTGAGGCAAGTTTTCAAGGGATTGTTCCTTTTTTTTCCATTTCTTCCTATAGAAAAATGTGGAATTGAGCAGCAATCCCATAATAAAGAATGATGATGTGACAATCCTGGTTGGCAGGGTGGAGGAGATCTAGTTATTTCCGGATCACCAACAGAAAAGGCCATTGTTGAGTGGGGATTCAAGGTTCCTTTTGTAACCTCATCTTGTTTTTCATAAGGTGAATTGTTAATTATTATGGCCTTTCCTTGTTTGCAGCTGGGGATGAATTTTGATGCCGTCCGATCCGAATCTTCTGTTATTAATGTATTCCTATTCAACTCCGAGAAGAAAAAAGGCGGTGTGGCACTGCAACGGGTAATGTGATGACTTTGTTATAAAGCAACCATAGTAAAACGCAAATTACAAAGTTCGTTATGAAACTGTGTGGGGATATTGGTTGCTGGTTGGTGTTTCTCTTTCCCTGTCTATGAGCTACATGCACATAGTAATTTCTATTCTTAAGAATGCGTGTCAAAAGTCTCAAAGGCCAATTACCATTATTAATTAAAACTTCCATGGCTGTGTCGAAGTGGATCATATATTTATAGTGAACTTGACATGGTCGATAATGTGTTGATTGATGCATAGGAGTTCGAAAGGTGTATCTTAGTGTATGATCAATAGTTTAGCTTGTATATGGCAAATATTAATTGAATAATGGCCTTTGGGGTTCATTCATTATGTTATTCTGGTAAAACAGGGAATTTTGCTAGCTGGTATGAAGTAATTTTCTCTCTCTTGGCAATGTGATTTAGCATTAATCAGAATGCTTCTGCACAAGTTCTGCTGGAGGAATAAAACTAGAGCAGCAGGATGTATTCTTTGTGCAATTCAGAAACTCCAGATCACTTAGTTCATTATTACTCCACTCTGTGTGTGTTCTCACTAACCCAAAGAAAATTTTTTAAACTGATTAATAAAAAGGTTATGAATTTGTTTAGCTTGACTTGATAGCAAACAGGAATGTACATTCCATTTCTTCAGAAATTCTTTTCCCTTCTCGAGAATTATGTGAACTTCAATGATTAAACTTTCAAAAGAACATGACGAGTTTTGTTCGAAAATCCTAAAAATACTTGCTACATATCCATTTGTGGTGATTGGTGTTTGATTCTAAATTGTCTCATTTTACAGCCTGATTCTCAAGTGCATATACATTGGAAGGGGGCTGCTGAAATCATCTTAGCTTCATGTGTGGGTTACTGTGATGCAAATGGTAACCTAGTACAGATGGATAAAGACAAGGTTTGTTAAATGTTTTCTTCCTCAGATGAACAGGTTACACCCCATGTTTTCATTTTTTATCTGAGATCGCTCTCATTAGGCATTTGTCTCGATTGCAGGAGTTATTTTTTAAGAAAGTTAATGATATGGAAGCCAATAGTTTGCGTTGTATTGCACTTGCTTATAAAACATATGACAAGGACAAACTTCCGGTTGATGAACGGGAGCTAGCTCAAGGGCCATTGCCTGAAGATGATCTTGTTTTGCTTGCTCTTATTGGCTTAAAGGTACATCATTCCTGGGAAATCCTGTAAAGCATTGTCAAGACTATCTTGTTTTCTTATTCATGTGTTATAAAACCCTCCTTGATAATTCTGAGTTTTGACTACTTTTTGTTAACTCCTTCAGTTTTTCATGTTTCGTATCATTCTTTAATTTTGTTTGATTTCCGTATTAGGATATTTTTTCCTGCTAACATGTATAGGTGATGTGTGCAGAATCCATGTCGACCAGGAGTCAGAGATGCAGTTCGCACATGCCAAAATGCTGGTATCAAGGTATTCTTATTTTGTCAAACTTTATACATTAGAAACCTGAATCCGTGCTTGATATTATCCAATCATTTTTTTCCTGTAGCTTTGAAATTCCTTTTCTCTTAATTTTGTGTTTACATAGATTATTATGTATTCTGAATACTATTCTCTAGAAAATTTGAACTCACGTCTCTAGGTATGGATGGTTGTTTTGCAAAAGCAGGTTTTAGGTAAATATGGTCAATCACAATCAATTTTCCATTTGAGTGCCAGGTTACCTCTTTTAGATCCAAAGTTAGCAGTTGGTCCTGCTTTTCTTCATGAATTGCATTTTGAGAACATGAAAAGCCAGCTTTCTCAACAACATGAAAGCTCTCTTCTTTTTTTTCTTTTTTTTTGTTATAAATCGGGGCTAAAGCCTAAAATTAAATTAAACGAGGGAACATCGTTCCAAGTATAAAAATCAATACAAGCTCTCTAGAGGGTCATTAATAGTCGAATCCTCCTTAAAAAGTGGATGTCTAGAAAGCTCAAAGTTAGCAAGCCAATCAGCAGCAACATTTGCCTCCCTGTAAGAATGTTGCACTTGGACTACCCAATCTCTACTTAGAGCTTCACGAGCTTTGTTAACCAAGCAAAGTTAGCATCAGCTTTCACGGATTGTTTTAAGAGCAGACCCACCACAACCAAAGAATCAGATTCCAAAATAATCTTACAAAAGCCCAAAGACCAAGCCAACTCTAGCCAAAGGGATTTACACGGAAAAGGACTTGGGTTATTGGATTAACCTGCAAATTACCAGGGCAACCATTTTTATTAAAATAGTATAATTTCATTTTTTTTGTTAAATAAAAAAATCAAACTGGATTTGGCTAGATCGGCTAGGTCAACTGAGTTTTATTATATTAATATATGTTCGGTTTAAATAGAAACCCAATTCAAGTCATATTTCAAGACTAGAGTTTCTCGGCTCTGTCAAAAAACCATCTCGATCCAATAGCTTAAACTGTTAAGTGAGGTCTCAAGATATAATTTATATTATTATCTAACACACACTTTCAAGTGAAAACTCTTTGAACTTGAAACTTTCATATGTCAATACTACTTTTTGTTTAATTTTTAACAAATAAATAGAGATTGTTGGATTCAAATTCATGACCGATTTGGTCATTAAAGCTATACCATGTCAACTTATTTTTGTTAAATAAATGCTGCATTTTCTTGGTACTTTTTTTTATGAACTCATCTTGACTTGTTCCCACCAAAATGCCATGTTTCACTCATATTTTTTTAATTGAAGTATACATTGAGAATATAGAAATATAAATAAATATGCCGACCTGCGAAAGTTGCAATGGGATGAAAATCTAGTTTTTTTTTTTTTTCATTTTTATGATGCAATATGAAGTCATTCAACCAGTGCATGCCTCTGCTGAACCTAGAGACCTGTACCCTTTTTTCCATGACACAGTTTTGATCACACCATATGCTAATATTAATTTTGTAAAAATAGGTTTGCATGATCACTGGCGACAACCTTCGAACTGCTAAAGCAATTGCATTGGAATGTGGGATCCTGAGTTCATCCGAAGATGCTACGGAACCTCTCCTCATCGAAGGAAGAGTGTTTAGCAGTTACACAGATGATGAAAGAAAACAAATAGCTGCCAAGATTTTGGTATGAAGTTTTGTATATTTTTGTGTTTTTCTGTAAGTTGTATAATATGACCGTCACTGGAAATTTTTGGTTGAAATATTACCAATCTGCCATTCAATGTTAGGTGATGGGAAGATCTTCTGCGAATGACAAACTTCTGCTTGTGCAAGCACTGAGAAAGACGGGACATGTTGTTGCTGTAACTGGAGATGGAACAAATGATGCTCCTTCATTACGTGAGGTTTGACTGTCTTATCTAACTCTGTTTTACGCATTCCTAATTCGTGTCACAAGGTTTATTTCGAGGAATTTCATTGCAACTCGAGAATTGCATGAGTAAAATCTGTTTATAAACAAGTTTATGATATTTTTTAAAAATATTTTTTAATTGAAAATATATTAAAATAATATTAAAAAAAAAATTATTATTAGTAGAGCACCTTAAAATCATTGAAAAACACAAAAAAAAAATTAATTTAATGTTTTTTCAAGCAAAAAGTAATTTGAAAAAAAACTTTAAAGCAAGTCAAACCTTAAAAACAAACACTCATGTCTACTGCCCGATGCACTTCATCTAACCGGTTTCATGTCCTTAAAATGCATGTATTTTTTTCATGAACTGGGGTGTAGTTTAGTTTGGGAAGTGAAGCTCACTGATTGTTCTTGGGAGTCATGCTGCATTCAGAAATTGTTTAGTTGATGATGTCAACTGCTTGAAGACTTGGTTGTTCTTTAACAAAACACGCCCAATTTTGAACCCTTAATTGGTTTGGTTTAAAATTTGGTTTCAGCCAAATAACGCATTGAACCTAGTTTTGCTGCATTTCTAAATCACCTACTTAAATAGTATCACACGAGATTCTTGTATTGTTTTGATATTGTTTGATTGCCTCCATTTCTTCCTTATGACTTGCAGGCAGATATTGGTCTTTCGATGGGTAGTCAAGGTACACAGGTTACCAAAGAGGCCTCAGATATTGTTCTCTTGGATGACAACTTCTCTTCAATCCCAAAGGTTGGCTCTATTCATCAATGTTAGTTTGACTCATTGAAGTACTTTGTCCCAATCCTAATTAATGCAAGACATCATCAGGTTCTTCTAATTACCTTCTTGACTTGCACATTAGATCTAATCTCACCCTTGGTTTTGGTAATCTACTTCTACCATCATTTATAGCAACAGCATAGAGTCTGTTAGAGTTGAACCCTTTAGGATCTTATTTTGTGACAAAGTTTACCCCTGTGTAACATGATATGATATTTATTTTTATTTGTGGAACTTTTATAGTTTTAAAATGTCTGCTAAATGCAGGTTGTCCTATGGGGAAGATCGATATATGTGAATATTCAGAAATTTAAGCAGTTTCAGCTTACAATTATTGTTGCATCTGTCATTATAAACGCAGTGGCTGCAGCTTCTGGTGGTGTCCTTAGTTTAAATACAGTGCAGGTATATTCCCCAGTCTCTTCTCTTACACGTCACAAAGATAACTGCTGTCATCCATTACATTCATGTTAATGGCTCTCTTTAATATCTTAATACAGCTTCTCTGGGTTAATCTTGTCATGGATACTCTTGGAGCATGGGCATTAGTTACTGAGCCACCCACAGATAACCTGATGCGTATGCCCCCAGGAGGTCGCAGGTAAGCGATGTTGTGACAGTCAATCCCTTGGTGGTAGTCTTTTTAACATATCGAATAACTTGAGAATTAAACTTGAGCAGTTTCCATACTAATGGATCAATCAATCATGTTCTTATCTGGGAAGAATTAAAATTGAATCCTGTTGCAGTAACCATATTTAAGAAAGTCACGAGTCCTGGTTTTTGAGCAACTGGAGCATGATTTTGGTCTTCCTCTCAAGAAGATTGGATTCAGTTAAAAACATTTTTATCCTGAGAGTAGGCATGATTATTGTGGTTAGTCCAGAAAGTGTACCTCAGTGTTCCATTTAGATTTGGAGAGATATTTAGCTCTATTTTATTTGGTTTACAAGACCCGACTGAAGGCTCTCATACATTGCAAGTCTAACCTGCTTGCATTAGCTGAAATTACAGGCAGTCGCACGCTCTAAGTTGCTAACTGTTATATTATTAGATAACTTATGTCGGTATTATAGCATCTTCCAGAAAACTTGTGGTTCCTCTGTGGGAGGAAAATGCATTGTTATAAAATCTCGCTCGGCCAGGCAGGTTGAACTAAAAAACCCGGGATCCGAAGCTTGACTTGGACCAGGTTGCTAGTTGTTGTTCTCTGCTATCAAACTATTTCAATTACAGAGATTTGCTCTTACCTTTTTGACAGTTCATCCCTGATAGAATATTCCCCCTTTTGTTTTTCATTTTGTTCTATTATTTTTCCTCTGGAGAACCTATAGCAATTAGCAGCAGATATCTTGTGGATGAATGTTAATTTAATTGCGGAGATGTGATCTTACTTTTTTTACAGTTTATCCCTGATAAAACATTCCCTTAATTTTCCTGCTGCGTTTGCTTTTCCCCAGAGAACCTCTAATAACAAACATCTTGTGGAGGAACCTGCTGTTTCAGGTAAATGTTCTTTGTCAATGGTTTTATTCTGTGTCTTGTCACTGTAAAAAAATTGATGGGTCTATTTCCACAGTCAATGCAGTATGCAGCACTAACAGAAAAAAGAAAAATAATTTATGGAGAAGTGTCCTTGTCTTCTCCAGTCCTCAATTCCCTGCCCTCTGGTTTCAACCCATAAATTCTTCATCTAAAACCCCATTTGAATTCATTATCACAAAAAATTTAATTTATTATAATTTAACTTGTGGTTTTGCATAAGAAAAATTACTTTAGTTATAAACTTGCATATAAATAGTTGCTTTCTTTACTGCCTGAGCAGCCCCCAAAAACACTAATGTCCAATATCCAATTTAGAGAATAGGGCCTTGAGAGGAAAGAGGATTTGAGAAATAAAGAAAGGGATTCTTGTTGAAATCAAGGGAACTATTAGGTGTCTCGCTTGTCACATCAGAACATTGATTCAATAGCACTCGTTATTGTTCCAAGGCCTCATTATGGTAATTAGATGAAGAGGAACAAGAAGTTGATGCCTGTACTAAGGCAGGTTCATGCTGCGGTTTTCAAGTGTACCTAAGCCCTGTGTTTTTCTAGCCAAGACTTGACAGTAGCTCGAGTCATGTGGTTTATGATCACAACCAAACGAAAAGATGAAGATGGATGATGAATAATATGATGACAGGTATTGGTCACCTGCTGTGGACAAGTTCAAATGGGATTTGTTTGCCCATTGAGCCATGGAAATAGATTTTGATAGCATAGAACCAGACTCACCCAAATTTTGCCAATAAATCTTCGTTTTTAGGGTCATCAATTGCAGAGCATATAATAACAGTTACCGTAACTTGTGATTTGTAAAATTTCAGGTAGCATATCAAGTGACTGTGTTGCTTGTTCTTAATTTTCGAGGAAAGAGTTTACTAGGGTTGGAACATGAAACCCCTCAGCATGCAAACAAAGTGAAGAATACCTTGATATTCAATGCATTCGTGCTCTGTCAAGTAAGTTTAATTCCTCTACACTGTTCTCATCTCATTTTGGTCGATATGAACGGTCATCAACCGTTCATGCATGACAAAGCATGATAATTACGTAATTTGTTTGAACTGCAGATCTTCAATGAGGTCAATTCCCGGAAGCCTGATGAACTAAATATTTTCAAAGGAATTTTAAAGAGCCATCTGTTCATTGGTATAAATGCAGTGACACTCCTACTTCAGGTGGGATTTTCTTTCCTTCTTCACTTTGAAATATTTGAACTCTCCTCAAACATTTTTTTCTTTTGTTCCTGCTGTTTCATAGGTCATCATCATCGAGTTCGGTGGGAAGTTTACTTCCACAGTCAAGCTTAACTGGAAAATGTGGCTGATTTCAGTAGCTATCGCATTTATGAGGTCAGTGAACTGCAGTCATTAAATGATAAGTTGAGTTCATGGCACTCAAATCAAAACATTAGAATTATCCAGTTCAGTTTGACCTAAAATCCATGCCAGTTTTGAGTAATTTAGCCTAAATGATATCCATGAGCATCATTCATAATTATAGCAAACATTAATTTGTTAGCGATTATTCTTCATTTCTCCAAAAGTTCTATAGTTATTGGTGACAAACTTGGATGTTTTCTTATAATATCAACTAGCATAACTTAATGGTTGTTTCTTTTCCCTCTTTCCAACCAGTTGGCCTCTTGCCCTCATCGGGAAATTCATACCTGTCCCTAAATCTCCCCTGCATAAGTTTTTTACAAGGAGGTTCCATCGACGTCGACGTGCTCATGGTACGAATCTTATGTTATTTGTCCATGTCTCGGCTCACTGTGGCATCATTGTTTATTTGTTTTGATTTACAATTTTTTTTATGTATTTTTGCTTGACGTTTATCAGGTTAATCAATGAAGGACACGAGGATTTGCAGCGCTAACGGAGGCCATCAAATACAAGATTTGTTTGATTTCTGTCAGCATTTTTTCTCCATTTTGGTTTATAGGATTGCCTATTTACAACGTCCGGCGACAGCTTCACTTTTCGCTTATTTAATAAAAAGATTTTTTTTTATTAGAAGAAATGAAGATTTTATTGGAGTCGTCATCTAGTAATATGAAGAAACTAGAAATCCCAAATTAGACATTGGTCCTAGAGATTCGGGTACTGGATTGGTTATGATTAAAGGAAGGTAAACACCACTCTGAATACATCATTTCAAGAGAAAAGTTACCCTTACTTGTGTGTTTTTATATTTGATTTAAATACTATTATATTTTGAGCTTATTTGCAATTTTATTTTTTTTAAATAGTTAACGTCGGTCCCTAAAAATAGGAGACGTTAAAAATAACATCAGTCCCTAAAAATATGAGATTTGTCTAAAATATCGACGTTTAACCCTAAAAAAGAGAATTACGTCTGAGTTACCAAAAAAAAATTATGGACATAATCCATATTTGGTATTTAAATACCCTTCACATCGGTCATTTTCTATAAAAAGAGACATGTCAACAAAACAACGTTCGTAGGAGATGCATTAAAAAAATGAATGACATCAATTCCTAAAAATAAATGGCTCGTCTAAAATATTAACGTTTAACCCTAAAAAAGAGAAGTACGTCTGAGTTAACAAAAAGAAATTATGGACATAATCTATATTTGGTATTTAAACTTTTGACATAGGTCATTTTCTGTAAAAAGAGATGTGTCGACAAACAATATTCGTTTATAAAACAAAAATTATTCTGATATAGTTGAGAAATGGGTATAACTATATTCGAGAATTGAGCTTTGGACCCACGAACGATAACATGATAGGATGGGTGTTGGACCCGCGTCGTTATTCATTTTATACTTGTTTTTGGTTTCTTTGTTTTACAACATGCAAGAAAATTTACAAATACTTGTATATAAAAACAAAATAAAAACTATTAGGAATCTCAAAAAATTACCTGAGTGCCACTGTATAAGTAAAGGACTGAAATACCCTTTAATTCCTTACAAAATTATGAAAATACCCTTGGTGGCGCGTGTGGCTCACGCGCGGTTACTGTTAGAGGTGGCGAAATTTTCTGGCAAGATTTTCGGACAACAAATGGTTGATTCTGGTAGATCTGAGGGAGAGGATTCTGATGAAGGTGGTTTCGACAATCGTTGATGGCTGACGAGGGAGAATCGTCGGTTTGAAGTTTCGGGTGGCCGATAAAATCACAGCCTTTTTCCAGCTAGATGAGGCGGCGAAAACGCTAAAAATAGCCGAGGTTTTGCTTTATAGGAGGGTAGAAACCTTTTCTGTGGTGGTTCGAAAGCTTCACACGACCAGAAATGGGAGATCAAATGAGAGAGAGAGAATCGCCGGTGAGAGGAGAGAGAGGCTCCAAGATTGTGCTACGGTGTGAACATGAGCATGGTGTACCAGTACAGCTGAAGGTTGTGAGCTGTTGGATAGCGGATGAACTGATCCTTCGGCTGTGATTGGCTTTATCTGCAAGCTGATTGGACAGTCCGGATGAGCTGAGCTTTGATCTGGTGTGGCGCGATGCACTGAAAGCTCGATACACCGGGTGACGTGGCACGACGGGATCAAAAGGCAGATTATTTCAAAGGCTAAGATGGATTTGGGTTTTAATCTAGTATGGTAAACCCTATTGTATCCTATTAAATCAAAGGTCTAGAACTAACACTATTAGATCAAATGGTTAGGATATTTTTGGTATTTTTCAAATTGTTTTTAATAAAAAACAATATCTTACTTGCAAAACTAAAAAAAATTCAACCATCTATCTTTTCTTTCTTTCCCTCTTCTCTTTTCTCCTCAATGACTATTTATTATAGTATTTATAGCCAATAAGCATGGGACAACTTATTTATTTCAAAGGAAAAAAATGCATCGACGCAACTAACCCACCTACTCTAATAAATTCATGTATTATTAATTTTGTTTTATTATATATAATAATAAATATTTATATGGGTAAAACTAAAAAACCTTAAATCAGTATTAGAAAAAGCTTGTTTCAACCGCTAAAAAAAAAAATTGATGGGTATCAACCCGGTGAACCGGGTTTTGACCGAAAAATGATGGTTTTGACCTGAAACAACCTGAAAACTCATTTTCTTACCCCGATCGACATGGTTTGACCCGTATTGACCCGGTGAACTCGGTTTTGATAAAAAATGACTGTTTTAACCGAAAATAACGGTTTTGACCCGAAACGTCATGAAAACTTATTTTTTACCCTGGTTGACATGGTTTGACCTATATTGACCTAGTGGACTCGGTTTTGATAAAAAATGACGGTTTTGACCCGAAACGTCATGAAAACTTATTTTTTACCTTGGTCGACATGGTTTGGCCCGAATTGACCCGGTGGACTCGGTTTTGATAAAAAAATTAAGTTTTTGACCCGAAACGTCATGAAAACTCATTTTTTACCTTGGACGACATGGTTTGACCCAGTGGACTCGGTTTTGACCGAAAATGACGGTTTTGACTCGAAATGTCATGAAAACTCATTTTTTACCCTGGTCGACATGGTTTGAGCCGTATTGACCCGATGGACTCGGTTTAGATAAAAAATAACGGTTTTGACCCGAAACGTCATGAAAACTCATTTTTTACCCTGGTCGACATGGTTTGACCCGTATTGACCCGGTGGACTCGGTTTTGATCAAAAATGACGGTTTTGACCCGAAACGTCATGAAAACTCATTTTTTACCCTAATCAACATGGTTTGAGCCGTATTGATCCGGTGGACTCGATTTTGATTAAAAATGACGGTTTTGACCAAAAATGATATTTTTTACCCGAAACGTAATGAAAACTCATTTTTTACCCTGTTCGACATAGTTTGACCCGTATTGACCCGGTGAAATCGATTTTTATGGAAAGATGCGGTTGACTTGAGAAAAATATATTTTGAATTTTAAAATTTTTCTTAATTTTTATGGATTTTTATGAATAATAATAGAAATAAAATAACATTTAAGAAAATCTTAGTGGATCAAAAATTGGGTTACATCAAGGATGACACATTACAAGGTTACGGGCATACTCTTCCTAAAGGAAAATTTCAAGGAGCAACACTTTTCTCGCGCAGCTTTATAACCAGGATGAAGTGGAGAGAAATTAATCATAAGAACTAAAAGTTTTAATTTAGGAAATTAATGTTTGTTTTAAGGGTAAGAAATTTAACTTTGCTGAAGTATTTACTTTCATTTTTCAATTATGGTACAAAACCACATGAACTTGAAACAAAATCACATTTATTTTCTTAAATGATAAATATAATTGTTGAATAAAATTACTTAGATTATAATTAGAGTTTAGAAACGTGTATCTCTTTTCTAATTGCAAGTTTAAATTTTTCTTTTAGTGGGCTTCTTGGATCCTTTGTTGTTCTTGATTTGAATCAAGGTCTTTATTGTAAAGGAAGCATGTGTTAATTCTGCTCAAATCAAAACAGAGCATGTCTAGCCTAAAATCATGGAAAATATTCTGTCACTAATTTTGTTTTTAAGAATTGATTCTAAACTTAAATTATATAGCTGTATATTGTAACGGTAGCATAGACTTAGCTTTAGCAATTACATGTTTCCTAAATTACACTCTCAATTACTTTGTATAACACAGAACTTCTATCATCTATCAATAAAGAGTGTGGAAAATTTTATTCATTGAAATTACAAGAGATATATGTTAACTTTATATCTATTCGAAGTTGTGTAAAAGTTCTATATATATGCGCACACATATGGAGAGAGAAGGAGGTGGAGGACAGAGTGGTGATGGGTTTGAGCAGAGCAGGGTGTCGTAGTTGCAATGTTTTCGTAGTCGTAGTTGTCACATTAGACTTGAAATCTGATATAGAAAAGAATTTGGATTTCTAGGAAAAGAGTCAATCCATGAATAATCATCAATCTAGATGAATATTTTTTACCTGAGTTTGGTCAATTCACGAGTTTAATCTGCTAGTTTGGCTAAGTTATTGTATTTTTTTTTAGTTTAAATTGAAATTCAACATTGGTTGTTTTATTCCATTGAAAATGATGAAATAGTTCAACCCTTGTTGTTTTATCTTTCTTTTTATTTTTTAAAATTAGAAGATAAAGGTATTTTCAAAATAGCTTGCGTGTTTATTAAAAATTTCCCTCCTCGGGTAATCTTCAGAATACACTATTTAAAAGCCTATCTTTAAATTAGCTAAACTTTTTATCTTAAAAATGCATTTTAGCAATTAAAAGTTAGATTAAATTATCATAAAATTACCTTAATTATTTCCTGAGATTTTATTTGAAAGAAAAACTCATGCAGAAGTTAAGTTTCTTGAATAAAAAAATGTTTTAATGACACCAATAAATAGAGAGCTCTGTTTTTTATTACATTCTTAATGCAATTGTGAATAAGTTTTCATTAGAGAAGAAAGGATATTTTTAATAGCAACTCTTTAATTAAATACAATGGTTATTTCTCTATTTTTTTTCAGAATAAAAAAGGCTGGATTATTATCGGTACTAAATTAATTATTTAATTCATGAATTATGAGCTTAGAGAAAAATTATTAGTGTTATACTAGAAGAAAATTATTTGTATTCTTTTTTCTTGTTATTATTATAAGAGAGATCAATTAATAGAATATGAACGTTTTCTTCTTCCCTAATGCTCCTTGATATATTTGCTTGGGCTGAAGTCACATTTGTGTGTGTGTGTATCCTTGATATATAGTGTTTTGCTATTGTTTCAGGATATAAAAACGAGGATAACGAGACCAGAAATATATTTAATCAAATAAAAAAATAAAAATATAAAATAATTCTATTTTAGAATAATTTTGAAGTAAATTTCTATATTTTCAAATTAGAAAGTCATGAAAATATGTTTTCTCTCTTATATTATCTTTGTCTTTCATGTAGTAAGATAGTTAAATGCTACTTTACAAACTTGAAAATGAATATAGTTTCAATTCACGAAACTGACCTGAAAATGATCAAATTGGAGCAAAACAATTCACGAGATATAAGAAAAAAAATGTTTAATTATCATTCCCATTCTTTTTTTTTTCTTTCTTAATTGTAGATGTTAAGTTAGGCAATGCAGGGAGGCCATGAGAGGCCCTCCATGTTGAATCAAACACACAAGAGAGGCTTCGGGTGTTTCATCCTGTAGTTGAACCGGAGTTTTGAAAAAAATTGAATATAATTTTTCTGTTTTTAATTAATTTTTTTATGGTATTAATTATTCAATTATTTTAATATATCAATATTAAAAATAAAAAGATATTATTTTAATATATTTCAAAAAACAAACTTTAAATAAAAATTTTGTATCAAAAGGCATTTTCTTGAATCTCACCATCCATGTTTGCATAAGTTTAAATTACGTTCTTGTTTATTTTTTTATTTTTAAAATATTTTAAAAAAAATTTAAAAAAAAATTATTTATTTTAAATTAATATTTTTTTGATATTTTTAAATCATTTTGATACAATTATATTTAAAATAATTTTTAAAAAATATTATTTTAATATATTTATAAATAAAAATAGATGTTCTGTCAACTTTCAAAAATCTCAATTAATCTCACGAGTCTTGAAGTTAACGATTATATAAACTTCTAACGACCTTGAAATTTATGAGCCTTAAACTAATAATTTTTAAATAAAAAATTTAAAATCTGATCAGTAAAACTATACCATTCAGGGTTATATAAATTAAAATTTGAATGATATTCTAGGGGACCAAATGTCCATACACTTTCTCTAACATATATCTTGTTAGCTAATCCAGGCACTATAACCTGGTCTTCAAACCCTAGGACACTGGGGAAGTATCCTTTTTTCCCTATCATATGATTGGATATTAATTCAAAACCAAATTAATTTCCAAGATGTTGTTGTTCGTACGGTTGAATGCTTGATGAATTTCTTGAAGTTTTGCTAAGATAAATTCCAAGCATGAGCTAAGATAGCCATCGTCAGAGGATTTAAATCACATGGTGTACGGACGTAGTTTATGTTAAAGAATTGGATTTTGCCTTCAAAGTCTTTCTTTTCCATTGATTTTACGAATTTAAGTTGTTTAACAATATCTTCAAACAATAACAAAACCTGGCCGGACTTCTTATCATAATTAAGATCATGTTTATCAATATCTTCAAACAATAACAAACTAGACATTTAACAAGTTCAAACTTTTTCGAAAACTTTACTTCATTTATGTATGGGCTGTAAAGATGTTAGGAATGTATATTTCGAATCATTTGGATGTAGGGTCACTGTACATTTTCTGTGTTGTTTACCTAGCGTACGTCCTGGAAATTAAAGTGTGCCTGGCTTGCATGTGTTTTCTGCCCTATTCTTATATTTATTGTACTATTATTTTGGGTTTCCCACTGGCTTACACAGAAAGAGCCCAATTTTCCACGTACCGACATAAGCAGCTGCTTCGTGCAGATGGATAGTGTTTAAATTGTATTCTCTAAAAAATTAATTTTTTTGTATTTAAAATTAATATTTTTAAATTATTTTTTATTACTAATATCAAAAATAATTTTATAAAAATAAAAAATATTATCTTAATATATTTTAAAATAAAAAAACTATTTAAACTACAAATCACTGTCGCGCTTCCGAATATTTTTCCATATGCCCCTTCGAGGAAGTTGCTGTGCTAACCCCACTTGCCAAGTAGCTCTCGTAATGATATATAAAGAGAGCATATGCACTGGATTCGAACAGGATAGAAGAGAAAGAAAGCTAGTGGGGGGAGCATCAGCCTTGCATATACTTGTCGTTTTGGCATAAACAGGTACGTGCATTTATGTTATAATTTCCACCCTTCACTAACGCGTAGGTATAGTCCTCTTTGCTTGTCGTTCGGTGTCGAATGTCGATGGTAGAAAGTGTCAATTTTGCTTGCTAATTGTAGAGTAATGGAGTCACTAGTAGCGTTAGTTTAATATATCGCCAAAGAAAAGCAACGTATACTTCTTTTGATAATGAAGATTCCCAAGAGGAGAAGCAGTATAGGGTTTCATTTCCTATATTTGTTTGTAGTGGGTTCCCTTGAAATGGCGAGAGGTTAATAATACTTTATGGAGGGGGCAAAACGAAGTTAATTTCTTTTTTAGAGGAGCCAATTCTGCATCTTTGAAAAATTAGAGAAAGAGAGGGGAGGGTCAGGGGAGAGGGTTTAGGAGGTTTCGATTCTGTGAGTATGGGCTGGGCTGGTCTAGGATGGTCTGGGCCTGTGAGAATTTGAGACAGTTTAGGATATTAGCAAATGAGCCCTTTATTTCTAGTCCAGTTTTAGACCATTTAGTGGCCTTTTCTTATAGTCAAGTAGGTGAAAAATTGGAGATCTCAATTGTGTCCGTACACAGTTGGGCATGGAGGGATGTGGATAAAAATACTTGATTTATTTGGATACAAAGATGGAGGTGACATCATAACATCATCTCTCTCTCTCTCTCTGTGCAGACTTTTTTTGTTAGTTCTTTTTTATGAATGTAAGACATTTTTTTCTTGCCTTTGTATATTATTTTTATTTGAAGGAAATTGATAAAATATATATGTGTGTGTGTGTGTGAATCTCCGGATGTTCATCGGCTCGAGAGATATCTATTAAAATTAAAATTTTTCTTTGCGGATATAAAAGTTAGGAGGTTAGGAGATCTTCATAAAAATAGAGATGGGAAGTGCATTCTTCATCTCCATAAACTTTCATTGTCATCTCTGGTGATAATACAAAAAACAAAAATAGTTGATAAAGCTCAGTTATGCCGCAGTCTAATAAAGCTATTTTGGCTCAGTCCACAAATGACTTGTCAAGCAGGATCAATACAGACCCAAAACTCATCAGCCAGGGGAAATATATTTTTTCTGTAAAGTTTTTCCATGATTTCATCATTGGCATTCTTCATAGAAAAATGATAAAAAAAAAAAAAAAAAAAATGTTCATTCTCTTTCAACTTGTATTGCATGTTTCCCATCACAAAAAAGTGAAAAACCTATACACGACACGCAGGAGATTTCACCAAATCCGACTCATGCACACCATTCCGACCAGGTGGAAGAGTCTCCATTTTATTATCAACAGTCGAGTCAGTGGGTTCAGTTGAGAAATCAAAATCATCTTATATATATCATTACCTCTAGAATTTGATTTATGTAGTGTTTTGTTGCTGTTTCAGTAATAAAAACAAGGATAATAAAAATAGAAATATGTTTAATTGAATAGAAATATCTCTCATAGTCTCGGGGGACCAAATGTCCATACACTCTCTCCGGCATACATCTTGTTAGCTAATCCAGGCACTAAGCTGGTCTTCAAACCCTAGGGCACTGGGGAAGTATCCTTTTTCCATGTCATATGATTGGATATTCAAAACCAAATTAATTTCTAATTTTTTTTTCAAACTAGACATTTAACAAGTTCAAACTTTTTCGAAAACTTTACTTCATTTATCTATGGGCTGTAAAGATGCCAGGAATATATATTTCGAATCATTTTCGATGTAGGGTCACTGTACATTTACTGTGCTGTTTACCTAGCGTACGTCCTGGAAATTAAAGTGTGCCTGGCTTGCATGTGTTTTCTGCCCTATTTTTATATTTATAGTACTATTTTGGGTTTCCCACTGGCTTACACAGAAAGAGCCCAATTTTCCACGTACCGACATAAGCAGCTGCTTCGTACAGATGGATAGTGTTTAAATTGTATTGTCTAATAGCATCTACAATAAAAATGCTATTTTAAAAAATTAAATTAATAAAATAATATTTTAAATAATATAAATATAACTTTTTTTATAATATCTATTCCAATATAAAAATTCATTTGAAGAGCAAATTATATTAAAATAAAAAAAGTTATTATTTTATTATTTTTTAATAAATTTAATATCTTTTTTTTCATATAATTTTATTTAATTGATTTATTTTTTTAGTAGTTCCGGTTTTAATTTTTTTGAGAGATATATAAAAATAGTATTTGCGAGAGAGAAAATATATTTTAGTATTTTGTTTCACTTTTTCTTTGGATTGTGCAAAATATACATAAAAGAATCAAAATAATATTATTTAAATATTTGGCTTTCCATTTGGCACGACCAGAGATGCTTTAACAAATTTAAAATTTTTTATTTAAAATTAATAAGTTTAAATTATTTTTTATTGCTAATATCAAAAATAAATTTATAAAAATAAAAAAATATTATTTTAATATATTTCTAAAAAAAAAACTATTTAAACTGTGCTAACCCCACTTGCCAAGTAGCTCTCGTAATGATATATAAAGAGAGGATATGCATTGGATTCGAACAGGATAGACGAGAAAGAAAGCTAGTGGGGGGAACATCAGCCTTGCTTATACTCGACGTTTTGGCATAAACAGGTACGTGCATTTATGTTATATCTTTCCCCTATTAACAGGGTAGTCGTCATTTTCATGTTATAATTTCCACCCTTCTCTAACGAGGTATATTCCTCTTTGCTTGTCGTTCGGTGTCGAATGTCGGTGGTAGAAAGTGTCAATTTTGCTTGCTAATTGTAGAGCAATGGAGTCACTAGTAGCGTTAGTTTAATGTCACCAAAGAAAAAGCAACGTATACTTCTTTTGATAATGAAGATTCCAAGAGGAGAAGTAGTCTAGGGTTTCATTTCCTATATTTGTTTGTAGTGGGTTCCCTTGAAATGGCGAGAGGTTAATAATACTTTATGGAGGGGGCAAAACGAAGTTAATTTCTTTTTTAGAGGAGCCAATTCTGCCTCTTTGAAAAATTACCACTCAGGGGTGATTTTGAAAACTTCTAAGACTTTAGGGGGCCATGGGCCTTCCTAACCTCGTTTAGATCCATCATTGTTCTGAAAAGACAGACATGAGACAACTATGACTTCATTGCTCGGTAATTCGTCATTCATCATATCACAAAGCATGTTTGTATTCATGTTTTTAGACGGTTTTTGAGAAAAATTATTTTTTATATAATATTTTTTTATATATATTTAAATTATGTTAATATATTAATATCAAAAATATTTTTTAAAAAATATATATTATTTTAATATATTATTAAATTAAAAATACTTTTAAAAACAATCAAATTCCTGGTATCTGTCACAGTAGTTCAAGCTTGCAATCAAGAAATTGGAGGAAGAAAGCTGAGTGGAATGACTTGACTGTGTGACCACTTGTGGATATATCTTCCATCTTTGTCATGTGGGGTAGAAGGAGATAGTGAATGTTATATATATATATATATATATATATATATATATATATATATATATATATATATATATATTAAATGAAATTATTTTATTATAAATTATTTTTTATGTTTTTAAATTATTTTATTATGTTAATATAACAAATAAATTTAAAAATATATTATTTTAATTTATTTTCAAACAAAAAATTACTTTAAAAAATAACTATTATAACAAAATTAAATTAACTCCAAAATTTTCTCGTCTCCATGTCAATGCTAATGCTAGGATGGTAGATAGCTATTTATATAACTACGTTTTTGTTTATGTATTTTAAAAATATCCTTAAAAGAATTATTTTTTTTGTTTTAAATTAATATTTTTTTTGTATTTTAAAATTATTTTAATATGTTAATACCAAAAATAATTTTTTTAAATAAAAAATATTATTTAAATATATTTTTAAATAAAAAATATTTTAAATTTAAACAATCTTAAAAATACGACAACATTTCTCAAAAAATAGAGGGCACGTACCATGCCTTATGTCTTGACATACTCGGAAAAAGATTGTTCAAGGGGAATTGGTGGTTCATATTTGATAGCTTCAACTTATAGAAAATACATGATGGGATTAATGTATTACCTTTGATCATGTACGTAGAACAAAAATAGAACTCGGATTGGAAAAAAAAACTTCAAAAATGAACTATCCCTTCAAGGGTAGATCATGAAATCGAGAAAGAAATGATGAGCCACCGTTTTCACCTAAGTCCCTTCTTTTTGTTAATATCTCTCGAGAGGGATGTCATAAGATGATAGTTTAGGGTTTTTTTTAGATTATGGTTGTATTTTACTTTTTATTTTATTTTATTAAAATTATTTTAATATAATGATATTAAAAATAAATTTTAAAAATAAAAAATATTATTCTAATATATTTTCAAATAAAAAACATTTTATAAAATAATATCCATCACACTAACTAACATAAAAAAATTATATATAGTAAAAAAACTGAAACTTTACCAATCCCAGCTTGGAACAAATTATTGGCCAGCTATATTAATTCAGCAACAATATTTTTTATTTATTAAATTAATTTTAAAAAATCAACATATTGTTTCTATGTAATAAATATTAAT
The DNA here is from genome assembly GCA_030145905.1 of Populus davidiana. Classification (NCBI taxonomy): domain Eukaryota; kingdom Viridiplantae; phylum Streptophyta; class Magnoliopsida; order Malpighiales; family Salicaceae; genus Populus; species Populus davidiana. Next base: position 5,389,564 of record CM057806.1, read on the forward strand.
TCTTCATTATGTTTTATTGTAAAGTTATTAAACTTGTTCTAAAACTTAGGTGAGGTGGAGTATGTTGATGTATTTAATCTAAAATGATACTATTTTAAAAAAAAAACTATAATAATGTTGCTTTAATTTTTTCAAAAAAAATCAAATTAAGTCACTCATCAAATTTGAACATGTTAATTTTCATTTAGTTTCGTATGTTAAAGAACCATCTTAGTTTAGAATTTAAGCTCTGCTAGGTAAGATTTCAAGATATGATTTATATTATTTTATAAAACATTTCTTCAAATGAAAGCTTTTTGAACGTGAAACTTGAATAAATTTAAATTACCTCGTGTTTAATTTTTATCAAATAAATAAGAATGATGAGATTTAAACTCATGACTCCTTGATCGTCAAAATTTTAATACTATACTAACAAACTAAGTTAACCCAAAAATTTAAATTATTTAATAAAATTATAAAATAAAATTTTATATTATTTTTTTAAAAAGATATATTATATATCAAACACTTTTCAAATGTGATCATGGTTACTTTTCAAAATGTTTTTCACTCAGAAATATATTAAAATAATATTTTTTTTATTTTTAAAATATTATTTTTGATATCAGCACATCAAAATAATATAAAAAAAATTAAAATATATATTAATTTAAAAAAAAATTAATTTTTTTTTTAAATATTTTAAAAACACAAAAACAAACATTTTGAAGTTGACATGACAGCAATAACACCGCCATGTTGAGTTCCTGCCTACACGTATCTGAGAAATTTCCTCGAACTTTCGTCTGGCAATCTATCGCCGATGCCCTTGCTAGGTGTTCCTTTTGGAATCCATACAGAATAACGAGAGGAGTTGCTTCTTCCTCCCCCTTGGCATCTTCTTGGATATATATATATATATATATATATATATATATATATATATATATATATATATATATATATATATAATGCATCTTTCCTGCTATTTCCTGTCAATATTTATTATTCTTATTCTCTCCCTTTTGACCTCACGACCATCACTTCATATATAAATTCTAGTGAATCTTTTCTCTATTTCCAGGAGGCAACCAATTAGCATATACCACGAGTCAAAATCAAAGACATCATCAACTACTGCGAATGCTCTTGAGGATCCTCTAAAGTTTTTCCTCTTGTATCTGGATAAGGTAAGTCTTTTGCTTTCTGGGACTCTAATATAATACAATAAAAGATGATATATATATGAATCAGAATGTTATTTTACTTTGGTATATATCTTAATTTATCCTCTTTAACTTTTACCTTTTCCCTTTATATATTCTTGGCCAAAATGTCAAGAGTGAAAGAAGATGTGTTCACACTCGCAATGAACATCGCTGATCCTTGCATCTTAGAGATTTTAATTTTGACATTAGTTGAGGAATAGGATTAATTCTCCCATCCATTTAGATATATATTCTACAAATCAAGTAGTACAGATTTTGTGTCTCATGAAGCACTTGTCCATAGAATTGATCCGATCCAATTGGAGAACTCATCAATGGCTTTTGATACTGGTCTAATTTCGCACTTGAGGTCTTGGTTCAGATCATCAGTTGGAGAACTCTAAACTATTCTTGTTGTTATCACATAATACATATCATATCAGATAAAATAAACAAAAGAAGGAAATCTACTGCAGAACCTCATGACTTCTTGAAAACAATGGCCTATGCCATCGGATTTTAAATATAAGGAAGTGTGTGTGTGAGAGAGAGAGAGAGAGAGATCTTTAGTTCAATAAATTTATTAAAAAAGAAAATGGAGTAGGGGGTTTCAATTTTGAGACATTATAGATTAGGGGTTTTTTTAAAAATAATGATGATATATCATTTCACTCATAATTAATTATAACTAAAAGAAATTATTTTTTTACCGTGAAATTATATAAATTCATAGTGAAAGATGTATGCTTTTAGTTATAAATTTTTTATAAAATTAAATTTTTTGTTTAATTTAATTTTTTAATACAAATTTGATTGGAAATGAAATTTCATGATTTGTTTTGTTTATTTTTCTTTAGATTATCCTGATCTCACGAGAGAGTTTTACTGTACCGTTCTTTCTAAAGTACTGCTTTGTTTTTATCTTTTTAATTATTATTTTTGTTTAATTTTATTCTTTAATATCATTATTTTTTTAGTTATTATACTTTTATGATACAGCCTTGTTATCAGACTCATATCCAAAGCTTTTAGGTTAGACATTTTAGCCAGATCCAATTAAACTTAGTTCAGGTAAGTTTATTATTATTATTATTATTTTTATTATTTGTATTATAAATATTACTCTTGAATTAGGCATTACAGCCAAATTTAAAGCTTTCGAATCTAGCTTTTTAGATAGACCCGACATTTTTTTGTCTTAGTTTTTTTCTATTGTTTTATACAAAAAGAAATTAATTGAAAGTGCTAACTAGTTCTCTCACTGTCACGTGACACTTAGTAAAATCAATCTTCAGAACTCATTAACATTATATTCTCTTGACATGTTGAAGCTAAGACGGGTCATGTAACTAGTTCTCTCACTGTCACATGACACTTCGTAAAATCAATCCTCAGAACTCATTAACATTATATTCTCTTGATATGTTGAAGCTAAGAGCTTTTTGATTTTGAACTCACAAAAATATCACTTCATCAAACAAGTTTATACTATAAACAAAAATCATATAATAAAAACATATATTATGTTATGCGAGGCTCAAAAATAAAATTTAAATATTCTAATTTTCAATATTTTGAATGAGATATTTTTTTATAGGAAATTCGTATGGTTTTCCGTCATAAACGTTTACGTGTAAAAGGATAAAAGAGCTTAAATTACTTTTAGTTTAGAAATAGAGAGGCTGATATGTGCTAATTAATTTAGAGTAAAATGTATGATTTTAATTACTTAGGTTAATTAAAACGTTATTATTTTTCTAAAATTTAAAATAATATTATTTTACAAAAAAACAAACCGAGTTTTAAGGGCTGACTCACAGTTTATCAAGATCAAACGACGTAGTCGGCTAGGTTTTGACTCGAACCATCATATTAGGACAGGTGTAATAAAGGTAATATGAAGTAAAAGGTCTGATTTGATCAAACAATTAAATATTAAGCCTGTTTTTCTGTTTTGCCCTTTACCCCATTTCCGACAATAACTCGTGTCGGCTTCGCGTCGGCCAAGAACAAAACCATCCTCGCACGCTCGCCTATAATGTGATCACAAGGAATATGCTATACCTTGGAATTTCTTGTTTCTTGAGATCTTTTGGTTTTTTTTTTTTTTTTGGTATCAAGATTTCTTGAGATTTGCTTCTTCTGACTTCTTCCTCACCGACTCATTAAAAACTGCCTTTACTATTTTTTTCAGAGTAATAAATACTTTTAAGACTATTCGATACCACCTTTCGGTTCTTTCTATAGTTGGGTATTTAATATTTAATGTGCTATTATCCAAGGTGCCAAAAATACTCCATCTCTAAGTGACTTGTACTTTACTCTACTAATTTTTTGTTATTTTCGTATTTCCATGCTAAATTTATTTCCAAGGGAACATTGCTTTTATCAAATTTTATTGTAAAGAAATTATAATTGATTGCAATGCTTAATTCCTTATCAATGGAAATTTTGTCGTTACCTTTTCTTACAAAAAACGGTGGAATTCAAACAGATGTAGGAAATTTCTTAAAGACTACAAGCCTTTTTGAGATTGTAGTAATTATTATGGTTTAAAGTGTGTCTTGTTTAGAAATGTATTAAAATTATATTTTTTATTTTATAAAAAATTATTTTTGAGATTAGCACATCAAAACAATTTATAAACATAAAAAAATATTTAACAAAAAAAATTAAAAAAAAAACTGTGTTCCCAAACAGACTTGTACATGACTCTCCCCTTAAAACAAAAGCAAAATTAAATTTTTAGAGATAAAAGGGATAATGTGATTAGTATAAAGGAATATTTAAATTAAATAAATTAATGTTGGATCAGAATTTTTAGAATAGGAGAATATGATATTTTAATGAAATGAATTTAACTTAATTTGATGCTAGTCTTAAGACTTGGGACTAAATTGAAAACCTTCTCAAAGTCTAGGCATGGCCACCCATTATCCAAGCATAATTGCATAAACAGAGTTCTGCCCCTGCCGACGAAGTCTTAATTTTAGAATTCCAGAAATATCCTTGGTGACAAGCACGATAATTCATGTAGCAAAATTCAAGCTACTTAACTATAAAATAAAATTAAAATACCCAATACTAAAGTGTGAGGTGTGTGCAATTATTTTTCTTCATTTTAAGTTGTTAGGAAAAAAATATGGAACAATATTATAATTGTACCCACTATGTTTATTATTAATTTAATGATTTAAAAAAATAGAGGGGTATTAATTTAACGAAGAAAATTAGAAACCAACTGCAACAAGCTGTAGTTTCATGCTGAAAGAAAGCTCGTACAAGTGGATTGATTCTGATTAAGAAAAAGTTGATTAATCTTTATTTTTAAAAATCCTTTTCCTTTTGATTTTAAAAAGAGGAGGGGTATTAATTTAAAGCCTGTTTGTTTCTGCATTTCAAAAGCTTTTTTAAAAAAATTTAAATTTTTTTTATTTTTTATTAACTTCAAATTAATATATTTTTAGTGTTTTCAAATCATTTTGATATGCTGATATAAAAAATAATTTTTTAAAAATCAAAAAAATCATTAACATATATTTTAACACAAAAAACTATTTAAAAAATAACTACAATCACATTATCAAACAAGGTCTTGATATAAAAGGATAGAAATCAATTGCAATGATTTCATGCTAAAACAAAAAAACCAATCTCTGTCCGGTCCGAGAAACCTTGCACGTCTCCATTATCTTTTGGGAGGCCTATGTCCCATAGGAATTGTTTATCTGAAAAAAAAAATATATTTTTATATTTTTTAATTATTTTAATATGTTGATATAAAAATTAAAAAGAAAATCTTGAAGTATTTTTTTTTGTGAAAAACATTTCTCATCACGGCACCATGCCTATGCTAAGAAAAAGTTGATTGATAATATATGAATTTTTTAAAACTTTTTTTCCTTTGTTGTTTTCTTATGTTAAGCATTTAAACATTCCTTTGCATATATCTTGCGGGCTTCTGCGGTGGCGGCTACAAACAAGCGCAAGCACATAAGCATTGTGGAAAAGTTCTTGTTTGCAAAATACTCTGTGCTTATATATACATGCGTGTTTGCGCTAGGCCAAATTTAAAGTGCCAAAAATCTTTCTTTGTTTTTTAATCCGACAAAGATTTATCTTATAAAATATGCATGTACTGGAAAGTACTGCCTTTCTATGGGAAGGAGGTGCATGGCTCCTTTATTATGAAAAAAAAGATGAAAAATGTACACTAGCTCTCAAGGTCACACACACACACTTCATTTCATTCGAAAGATATTGAAATAATGAAACTCCCATGGTCACGGGTACTAGGAGAGACAGGCATGCGGTCGCTTTTAATTTCGTAGAATAATGTGGCCTTGTGTATTCCGAAGTCAAAAGTTTGTGTTTTTTTTTTTTTTCTTTCTTGTGGTTAGGATTATCGATCATAATTTCTAAAATCTTAACTCATATTTTATTTTCCTAAACCTAGTTGTTTTTGTGTTTTAAAAATACCTTTAAAAATATATTTTTTTATTTTAAATTAATTTTTTTTTATTTTTAGATCATTTTAATATACTGATGTTAAAAATGATTTTTAAAAAATTAAAAAAATATATTATTTTGATGTTTTTTTATTGAAAAACACTTTAAAAAATAATTGAAGCTAAACTTTCAAACACGCTAGTCGTTAGTGGATAAGCTTTGACTTTTTCTTTTTTAATTAGATTCTTAAAAATTAAACACAGTAATAACCCACTTGTGTATTAACTATTAAGTTTTTCGTTTAAAAAACTTTACTTGAAAAGAAAGTGTATTTAAAATAATATAAATTCATTGTTAAATTTTTACTAACAACTTTTCGATAAAAATCTTAAAGCGAATCCGGTCCGTTGTCCCCGTCAAGTATGGACAGGGATTTCAAAAGTCGGGCAAAGGAAACACAAATATCAACTATGAATAGGATTGCTCTAAACTTTCTTCTTTGGGACTACTCGTTTAATATAATTATTTCCGTTGGTGTTAATTTAGAAAACTTTATAGTGATAGTTAGTAATATTTTATTAGTTATTTTTTAAAATTTATTTTGAAAAGGTAGATAAATATGAAACTTATGATCCATTAAAAAAATAAAAAATATCTTCCTATTGTATTTTTTAAAAAAAATTAATATAGAAAATGAGTATCATAAAATTATTCCTAACTTACTCCATCATGGCATTTCAACCTGGCTAGCAGGAGTGTTCATGATCCAGTTCAGTTTGGTTTTAATCTAAAAATTCAACTGAATCAAAAAATAGCATTCTTTGTTAATATAACCCAGACCAAACCGAAAATCGATTTAAACCAGATCAGTTTTGTTTTATTCAGGTCGAGTTTTTAGCATTCAAAACAAAAAAAAAACCATAAACCAAATGAGCTTGTTTTTAATGTTGTTGTTGTACATTAAGCCCTCGCACTCCATTTTTCACACAAGCTTTTGCATGTCAACAAATGAATGATGATATAAATTGAGATCTTGAATTATTATCTCTAACATTAGATGATAGGATGAACCAAAATTGAGAGATGATTCAAAGTTTAGAGAAATAATTAGATTTGCAAATGCACATGGAGCCATTATAACCACCATTGTTTGATGGTTGATAATAAAAGTGAAGTGAAGGTTGTGAAAGGCACTATCATTGAGACTAAAGAGTGATCGTAGGAGAAGGTGAGGAGATATAGCTGGTGTCAAAACTTAAAAAGATGATTTAATGCTAAGTTAACACTTTAATATGAGAGAAATTAGAGAGAAGAGCACAAAAAAAAGAGGGATGACCGGAAAAGGGATGGAATGATTTAGGGTTATGGTCCTTAGAGATGTTTCTTTTTATTTAATTTTTTAAGTTATTTAGATTTAATTAAACCAATTTTGTTCAATTGGCTGAAGCTTTTTGAAATTAAAATCAAACTGGATCGAGTGTTTTTTTTTATTTTTTAATTAATTTATTTGATATTTTCTATTGGTTGAGTTTTTCTGACCTGTCAGTTTTTTTAACATCCCTGCTAGCAACAGTAAGATAAATTTCAAGATTATTATTTCCAGCGAACAAAAACCTTGTCATGTGATTTAACAATTAGTTTAGTATTCAACTATAGTACTAGAAAATCTTCGAAATGAAGTCATGACCCATGGAGTCTCACTATCTGCCGCGAATTACGAATGTACGGAGAGGTTGCTTGCCGACAACTATATGAGATGGGCAGCGGCATTGCATGCCGACAAACAATGCTTTTGTTGAAGCGTGTTTTATTATGATTTTAGGTAGGAAAATTTATAATTTTAGATAGATGATAGCCATAGAACTCAAATGGACCACGAAGCATAAAATTGGTGACAAGAAGTGGATACTGGAATAGGGTTACCAGGTCGAAACAGTACTATATCAAATAAAATATACAGAAATAATAACAATAATAATAATAATAACAATAATAATATGTTTTGAAAATATATAAATTCATTTTAAAATTATTTTTAAGGAATTTCAAATTAAAAAAAAAGTGAAAATACTGTGTTTGCTATGTTACGCAATATATATCTTAGAAACGAGGTTTGTTATCTTATAAGATCTTAAAACAATTATAGGTATATTTGAGAGTGTGATAATAATTGTTTTTAAATATTTTTTTTATTTAGAAATGTATTAAAATAATATTTTTTTTAATTTTTAAAAATTATTTTTAATATCAGTACTTAAAAACAATTTAAAAACATAAAAAAAATTAAATTATTTTTTATGAAATATAATTTACACTACGTTCTCAAACTGTCTCTCTAATAATAAAGCCGTAAATAAAACAAGAAGTTTGGATATTTTTGAATTATTGATAAACAGAAATTTAAGGAGCCTATCCTAAGTAACCTCGATTAACAAAATAGAATCTAAGATCTATACGAAAAATATGTCCGAATCATGCTTTCTTTACCGACAGAGGAAAGGGGAAGCATGAAGTTACCAATGCCAATCCTAGTGTCAATAATTCCCCCCACCCATTATTTTCCATGATTGTTAAGTTTAATCAAATATCAAATATGCGTGTCGTTATACGTTTATCGCTAACTATCAAGTTGTAGTCATTTTTCAATGGATTGAAAAGGAGACTATAATTGATTTTTTAGATTGGCCAATGCAATGCTTTAAAAAATAAAATAAAAAAAATCAAAGGAATAATGCAAATGTAAGGAATGTTAGGTGGTCTTGGGATTATGCTAACTTTTGCTTTTAATGATGTTTTTCAAATTTGCATTTATCTTGAGAAAATATTATATTTATGTTTTTTTTATTAGTGTTTTTCAATGATTTTATAAAATAATATAAAAATATAAAAATTATTTTAATATATTTTAAATAAAAAATATTTTAAAAAATTACCCTCCAATATCGTATTTCCTCCCTTTAATTGTAAAAAGAAAATTATTTTAATATATTTTTAAATAAAAATATTTTTGAAAAGTACACTATATAACAATATTAAATACACTTTTAAAAAAAATATCACAAAACCATCTTAACCAAAATTTATATTAGTATCTAAAGTGAACTTTCATATGCATTAATTAATTTTAATTATATGAAATAATAAGAATAATATTACAACATTTAAACTAACACTATTTAATAATAAAAAAAAAAGACTCCAGCATCATGTAAAAAAAAAAAAAACTGTCTTAAAGAAAGCTTAACGAACAGCCACCTTCCACCATTAATTCTCTTTAAAAAGTTGATCTCACCACCCTCATCAGAGAGTTAACTTCATGCACACATCACTCTTCTTATCATTTCAATCTACAAAAAGCTACAGAGCAAGCAAATGCACACTCCGTCATAAACAGAGGAAGGACAAAGAGGAAGTGGGCCGGCTTTGATTTTCAATCAAATATCGTTCCTTCTCAACTGTTTCTACCGAGCTACCATATTCCAGATTACTGCAAGAGGTTCGTTAATCTATTCTTTACTCAAAAGTGATAAAGCTTGCCAGATCAGGAGATTTAAGACGAGAATACAAGTCGAAGTGATTCTTTGAAACCAAAAGCTAAAGAAGTGATCCCACATGTGCATATATTCCATACAAGTCATTTAGTTTCCTGTAATAGCTAGAGGTATTTCTTTTGATAATCTCCTGCTAGTCTCTGCTCGTTCCCTGAAGGCCTGTATGCTTGAAGGTCCAGATATACAAGATCCTTCACAGTGCAATACGTACGTTGAGATCAGCTGATTGGAAACTTTAGAGAGGAGGGAAAGAGATGGGAGTCTGATCAGTACTGTTCTTTAACAGAGGAATCATATTTTGATGGGGTAAAGAGGGGTAAAGTCGCTTGAGTAAATGATACAGCTTGAAGCGTTTACTTCATTGCTTTGGTTTTGCATCTTCTTCCTATCTCTCCCTTTCTCTTTCAGTATAAAATACTTACTTCGTTGATTATCCTTTGTATCAGTGTTGTAATTGGCTAATTTTTTCGTGCTTTTCAAAAAGCACATTAACTATACCTAGATATTTTTCTTAACATATAAGATTTTTCTATTCAGAGCCGTGGCATAGCTCGGAATTATCTAGTATATAATGTCTGCTAGCTGTTGATATTAAAGGAGAGACAGGGGAAGGCAACTCACGAAAACTCTTTCTTGCTGATACAGAGGTCGCCATTGATTGTTCTCTCTGTTTCCTAGAAGCCTGTTAAAGAATTTCTGAGATTACTCCAGCAGCTGGTTTGTGACTTCTTCCACATTTCTGCTCTGCACTTTCTTTATTACAACAATTCTCTTGGATTGCAGTGTGGTGTCTGTGTGTTCTGTTCAATTTTACATTTTATTCTGAAATAAAACTTGAAATGAAAACATAATCTTGTTCTCTTCTCGGGCTCCCATGCTTCTTCTTCTTCTTGCTATGAATGAAATATTTTATGATCATAGAAAATACTTATAGGAAGCTTTATTCTTCTTCTTCTTCTTCTTTTTAAAGCTTTATTCTTCCTGCAGAAAATGGATTTAAGACAACTTTAACCTATTGATTAATTGTTTTACGAACTTTTGGTGCTATTTCGATTAAATTTTAGTATAATAATCACAAATTCATCATGAATAGGAAGTGAAAACAATATTAATTAAGCCGTATGTATAACATGATGTATAATTTATCTAATCTTGAAGAAACTATCTGGCCAGGTAACATTTTTTTTTGATTGACTAGATTTTAAATATATCATGTTGATTTTAAACTTTGAACGGCTAATATTGAAACCAAACGGACAGCAAATCTAACTTTTCATGATTTTCTTAAGAGAATTCTTTACACGTGTCTAGTAAATGATAAAGAACTTGTGAAAACCTTTAAAAAATTCTTTGATTAAGTGGATGTTTGGAAGTTTAGTTTTAATTTATTTTTAAAAGTGTTTTTTATTTAAAAATATATTTAAATATTTTTTTTATTTTTAAAAAAATATTTTAAAAATCAATTAATTATCTAAATTATTAAAAAATATTAATTTGAAATAAAAAATAAAAAAATTTAAATTGTTTTTAAAAAACTTTTAAAATATAAAGTCTCCCGCCAGCAAGGTGTTTGCTTTATTGTCTATTTTTAGTAAGGTGGTCACGTGGCATCCACAGAAAATTGGTTTCCGTGTCCTTAGTGCTGATCTTGGCAATCCCCTCATCTCTTTGCCTCGTGCCTCCCTTACACAGCTATCAATGCTGTCGGCTGGATTTGATATTTATTTTGGATCCTTGTCTGTTTGCGCCTTTGCGGGCCCCCCCAAATTTATTTATTTATTTTCAATTTCTTTTTCGATCTTGTCCAAAATCGGCCATATTAAAATCAAAGATTTTTTTTTAAAAAACTAAAATAAAATTATATTAGATAAAAATAATGGATCTAGACTAGCTTGAAAATCTACAAATTGACTCAATAACACATAACCCGAGTTTTAAATCACTTCTATCTTCAAACACTGACCTCGAACTAGATAGACGATTGTTATTTTTCTTTGCTAATATAATTACAGTGATTGAGCTTTTTATTTTGTTTTTTATTATCGCCGTTGAAAGTGCCTTTTGATGTGAAAGTGAAGCGTCACACTGCTTATTTTGCTGCTGCGGCAGCATTCCATTTTCGTTTTGATTATGTAAATTAACTATAGATTTCATTTTTATAGGATTAATTAGCTTTTTCTTGGGAGCAGCAGCACTGCCAAGTGCCAACCTCTTGATCGGGTAAGCGTAATAGTACCTGTAATTTATACTTAATTTCACTCCAGTACTTCAACTTTAGATATGTTTTTAACTGAATGCTTTCGTTAGTTTTCCTTTACAATTCAATAATTTTCCCCTAACTACCCTCCATTTCTTTTCAGTTTTTCTTTCACATACTATAAAAAAATTAAAATAAAATCATTTTTTTTTAAATTAGCATTCTAACCGTAGTCAAGATACTAATTTATGATTTCCAAAAACAAAAGGACAAATTCAACAATTAATCGAAAATACAAGGACTAGATAAATTAGCATTCTAACCACTTTCTTACCGAACCACCCCTAATTTTTACCTTGTTAAAATCCGATAAAACAGCTTCTCATAAAAAAAAAAACATTAACCCTCTCGACATTTACTTTTAACCACGGTAAAAAAAAAGCCGGGAAACCTCTCACAGCCTGTTGTTCTCATCATCCTTCCGTATAATGAAACAGTAAAATACAGTGTAAATACACTCTACTACACTTTGCCTAGCCTACTGTTTTATCACTTCGAAGTTCGAACTGTTTTTTTTTTTTTTTTTTTTTTTAAATTTATTTTTTAAATCGCATTTTTAAGCAAGCAGGCAGAAGCTATTCCTGAGAGTGTAGATTTCTTTGAAAAGAGTAACTGTTTGTTTTTAAATGATTTTAATGATGGAAAAAGTAACTGTAAATGAGATGATTTTTCTGACGGTGGTGCCATCTCCCCGACGACAGAAATAAGAGAATGACAAGTTTGTTTAAAGGCTCGCCGCGTACACGCCAGCGAGATGATTTGGAAGCTGGTGAAAATCGTTCTACTGACGTCGGCCATGATGCCGACGACTCGTCTGGTCCTTTTGATATCGTCAGCACCAAAAACGCTCCCATCGACCGCCTCCGCAGATGGCGGGTACGTTCTCGAGTCTCTGTGTTTTTTTTTTTTTTTTTGCGATTTATAAGGTAAGGTAATTAGTTTTTATTTTATGTTTCTAATGTAAATGTGTGTGGATTTCGTAGAAAGCTGCACTCGTGCTTAATGCTTCTAGAAGATTCCGATATACTCTGGACTTGAAGAAGGAAGAGGAGAAGAAGAGAATATTAAGCAAGATAAGATCACATGCGCAAGTGATTTGGGTAAATAATGCTTTAGATTTAATTAATAATGATAATTTTTTTTTCTAATGTTTTGATTTGCAGGAGGTTATGTTTTGTTAATTTTAATTTTTTTTTGGTATTGTATTAGGCTGCACATCTTTTCAAGGAAGCTGGGAATAATGTATCCAATGGTACTTTCCCGTTCCTTTACCGTGCTTAATGTGGTGTGGTTTTGTTAACACAGTATGATATGGTTTGATTAGGCGATTGTTATGGTAATTGTTTGAATATTTGTGCTCATTATCATGTGTTATGAAATGATTATTATATTTGTCGCATTCTTGTTCGTCTGCTGTATTTAGCGTGAAATAATCATTTGTTTTTTTCAGAATTTTAGATGTGTTATCTGGTCTTTTATTCATTTCTTAGTTGATTTCATTTCCCCCCACTTATGTTTCTTTCTTTTTGTTTACTTGATGTTATTTGCTGCGAAGGGCATTGTGTCTTGCTGGAAAATCGTTGGCATTCTTTTTCTTGGTCGTATTTGTTTATTTTTATTTCATGGTTCTCATTTTGACAGATGGTTACTTTGGTCTGATGCACGGTGGAATTTTTGAAGTTTATATTGGATACTGTTTATAATAGATTTCCTGTTAATTGTTTTGGTGTGTTAGTTGAACGGGTAATTTATGATTTCTCCGAGATGTTCAGTGCACCACAGGTTTTTAATTGCATTCCCGTCACAAGAAGTATGGTATACTGTGCTGGTAGTATGTGAACTAACCGAAATTTGGGGATGGCAGGACACACAGGACAACATCCACCCCCCACTGGTGATTTTGGAATTAGCGTGGGGCAAATTTCTGCAATCACGAGGGATCATGATCATAATGCTTTGGAGGCACTCGGAGGGGTAAGTCTACCACTCTCTTTGTTCTCTGTAGCATTTTACTATTCTTATCTTAGATTCATTTTCTTATTTTATATCTACACCAGGTAAAAGGGGTTGCAGATGCATTGAAAACTGATATAGAGAAGGGAATTCATGAAGATGATGCTGATTTATTGAAACGGAAGAATGCATTTGGATCAAATACATATCCTCAGAAAAAAGGAAGGACTTTTTGGGTAACTTCTTTTGCAGATTTGTACTTAGTATCATTGCTTACTTTTCCTTCTTTTTTTCCCCTTCTTTCTCTACTTCTTTGACCAAAAAAGAAGAGTACTGTACACCCTTGATTGAATTTAGTATGGTGCTTTCTGTAGATGTTCCTTTGGGAAGCTTGGCAAGATCTTACTTTGATCATATTGATGGTAGCTGCAGTGGCCTCTTTGGTGCTGGGTATGAAGACAGAGGTGAGTTTCTGCAGGGCATAACTGATTGTGCCACCATTATTTGACCATATGAACCAGAAGAATGCTTCATCCAGAGCTTTCAATGAATCGATTCATTTAACTTCCGATAACCTGATCCTCGCTTCTTGGAGGCGAATAAATTTTGGTTTCCCGTGTGCTTACATTATATACACAGCAATAATCTGGTTTGCTTTTGGGAAACAAGATTGATGGTTGATTAAGAAAAAGAATCATACGCTTGCAATCCACACATATAAACATAGGGATGTAAACACACAGACACACAAAAAATAATGAAAAAAAGATGGCATTGGTGCATTAAAACACTAGAAAATTGCCAATAAGTTCATCTAGTTTCTTGAATGTGGTCTCCATGTCAACTTGCGTGCTTTATGTTTTTGTAATGGTTCGTGACCTTTATCTGATCAATATATTGTTGCATACTTATTCAGAGGGTCTTGCATTTCTTTTGCAGGGTGTTAAGGAAGGATGGTATGAAGGGGCCAGCATTGCTTTTGCAGTTATTCTTGTCATTGTTGTGACAGGTATGGAGAAACATTTATAGCGCTTTATGTATTTGAATTGGGAAAAATTAAGTTTTGTATAGAGTAGCAAATTAGTGGATCCCCCATTGCTTAGTAGAGTTTTTTGTTTTAATCTTCTCAGGATAATACTTATGTGATTCAGTTACAATGTTAAGTTTGTCAAATCTATTTGGTTTCTTGTGTTAAAATTCCTATAGATGAAACACTGTGGTTGGTCTTGTAGGATGACGCCTGGTGCCTTGTTACATATCTGTGCTGTGTTTCCCTGCATTTCTTTGTATCGATTTCTGTTGCTGGATGTGTGTGTGTGTGTTGAATTTACAAAAAACTTCCCAATAACAATCACAAAACTGTTACTTGCTGCAAATATTGGAAATAGAAGAGATTCTAAGCAACAACAATATTGCTTAATTAACAGAACTACCATTAATGTAGAAGTGAACAAAAAATGGAGAACCATTGACTGTTTTGGCTTTTGATATATTGAACCCATTCACATCACATCGATCCATCTAATATATATATATATATGAATGCTATGCGTTATTATTTGATTATAATAATGCCTGAAATCTTGAACTGCTATAATTTTTGCAAATGCTGTGTCATCATTTGCCAGTTCACGTTGATCCATTTAAGTATGCCGATATATATAGGTTTTTGTGAATGCTGTGTTATTATTTGACTATAATAATGCTTGAACTCTTGGACTGCTATAAAGTGCTATAATTTTTGAGAAGTGGAAGAATACTTGTCTGACCTACCAGCTTTTTTGGTATTTGTCATTTATCCTGTTTGTCTTTGTTCATCTGGCTGGGAAGATCAAAGAAAAGCCTTCAACTGTGATTTGCTTGCTTTATTGGATTTCTTAATGTTTGAATGAGTTATTTTGGGGGGCTAGCCAAATATCACTGGTGGGTCATATAAGATACTTAAGAGTCATGTCTTAGACAATCTGGTCATGCTCTCTGGTCATTTTGTTAAAAGTCCAAATTTTCTTCCAAGGACTAGCCTGATGGAGATGATGTTATATATCATAGATGGATATGAGTGTTTTGCTTTTTTCTGTGGTCACTAATATTAGCTTGAACTTTGAGCATCTACTAGAATCATTTTCTATATGTTCCTCTTCCTTTCTTTCTTCAGCTATAAGTGACTACAAGCAATCTCTTCAGTTTCAAAATTTAAACGAGGAGAAGAGAAACATACATTTGGAGGTGCCTTTCTACTATGGCAGTTTTATTTTATTTTATTTTTAATTATGGGCATTTATTTGTCTTGTACTTTAAATTTAAATTTAAAGGCTCCTGTGTAGGTTACCAGAGGAGGTAGAAGAGTTGAAGTTTCAATATATGATATTGTTGCTGGTGATGTTATACCCCTTAACATTGGTGATCAGGTAATTTTCATTTTTCTGGTAATTTTCATTTTCTTCCCCTACTTCATTGGCGTCCTTCATATTTCTCCAGGTTCCTGCTGATGGAATTTTAATTACTGGTCACTCCCTTTCTATTGATGAATCAAGCATGACTGGAGAAAGCAAGATTGTAAGCCTTGGATTTGTCTTTCAACTTGCTGATAATGCATTATTACGCTCTTTGTATTCAAGTTTGATTGCTTTTTATTCAGGTCCAAAAGAATTCCAGGGAACCATTTCTAATGTCTGGCTGCAAAGTTGCAGATGGTAGTGGCACTATGCTGGTAAAATTTAAATGTTCTCATTTTTGTTCTCTTTCTATTCCCCTCTGCCAAGTACAATAATTTTCAACTTTTTAAAAATCCATCTTGTTGGCTCATCAAAGGCAACTAATGGAGGGATACAGTTATGGTCTCAACATTGTTTTTGGTTTCTATGTATTTGAAAGGAAATAAGAGAGTAAAAAGAGGGAAAAGGGCTGGCAGTACGTGCAGCAATCTTTTTGTTTGTCCTTGAGGGACCGAGGGTTTGTCTTCAACCTGGCCTTACCCCATCCCTTTTACTCTGCATGGGGTATTCGGATCCCTCTCACATTCATTTGGACATGATATTTTAATTGTAGCCTTCCAAATTTAATGGGCAAGATCTTACTATCCAAATTCCAACACAACTATTTTCATATTTTGCATAAACAAGTAATTATACACCTCAATTCATTGTGGAAAACTAAAAAAGAAAAAGCAAACAAATTATATAAAAAAGTACAGGCTGCATTTCATCAAAGATTTATAATCAAAAGAAGAAATGGATAATCAATAAATAACTTGCCAAGTGAATCATTGTTTTTTTGTGTACTTTCTGATGATGCTAAATTGCTAGCTTCAAATAGTGCACAAGAAGGAATCTGATTTCAAATTGTTAACTGTGGACCCAACTTCTGCATCTGGGCTTGAACAAGAAATGGATGGTGTAAATGATTCAATTCTTTTTTCTTTTTAATTTTCTTCTAACTGTTTATTCATTCTTAGAGTTGAATCATCAAAGAATAACTATGTAGAACGATGGCAGTAATTATCCTGAAATTTTAGATTTGCTTTTGTTTGAAATATCCACTAGCCATTCTTTTAATTTGGATGGCTAAGATTAAAACAGCTAGATATATCACATTCTAAAGAATATGAGAGGATTTCAGTCCTTGCAAGGGAAAGCACCATTGGGATGAGTGGCGTTGGTGATTTGGGGAATGCTTCGAGGAATCTTTTTTTGTAGATGTAAATTTTCCTCATGCTTGTTTTGCGTTCTTCTTTCCCTCTTTTTTTTTTTCCATGTTCATTGATAACATTGCCATAGTTCCACCACTTATTGAAAACCAGTTTTGTAATGTTCCTGAAGCTATCAAAGGCTTTCACTTTTAAAGGATTGAAACTTTGCTTGCTTGTTGATTGTCAAAATCTTGTTCTCAACTGACAGATATAAATAAGGATGCAAAGGGTGTGCTTTCATGGTAGGGGTTGATGGTTTATTGGCCTCTATTTACCTTGCTAGCTTATGTGTCTTCTTTTTTTCCCCATTGTCTGCAGGTAACAGGTGTTGGAATTAATACTGAATGGGGGTTGCTCATGGCTAGTATTTCAGAAGACAATGGTGAAGAAACACCTTTGCAGGTTGGTTTTCTCAATATTGGTTTGTAATAACCTTTATATTATAAGCATCATATTTGACTGTTAGTGACTGCTTACAGGTGCGCTTGAATGGGGTCGCAACTTTCATTGGTATTGTGGGGCTGACAGTAGCTTTGCTTGTCTTGGTAGTCCTCTTGGTCAGGTAACTGTGATATCTTTTTCTTTGTCCTCTTCACCTCTCTTTATGTCTGTATGTTGAATTTGCAAATTTGATCCAACAGATATTTCACTGGACATACAAAAAACTTTGATGGAAGTCCTGAGTTCGTAGCGGGTAAAACAAAAGTTAGTACAGCAGTAGATGGAGCCGTTAAAATTCTGACCGTCGCGGTATGTGCTCCTTTCTTCAAACATTCTCCTTAGTCTCTACATGCCTCTGATTAACTAACTTTATAATCCTTGTAGGTCACCATTGTTGTAGTTGCAGTGCCTGAAGGGCTTCCCTTAGCAGTTACTTTAACGTGAGTTTACCTGTAAAATTAGTCCAGTATCTTGGGCAACATTGTTTATCCAAACATCATCCATTATTTCTTTCATCAGCGGTCATCACAAGTTCAAATTACTACTATCTTTCATTAACCCATGCATTTTGTGCTGTTCAAAAAAAAAAAAAAAACCCATGCATTTTATTATTACCTTTTGTAGCAGATTAATTCCCATCTTTCCTTTTATATAGCCGGTGATGCTACCTCTGACTTTCATATACTGGTTTCATGATCGAACATGTTATGCTTAAAACAGACTCTTTCTCTTTCTTTGTTTTTTTTTTTTCTTCTATGACAGTCTTGCATACTCGATGAGAAAAATGATGAGAGATAAGGCTTTGGTATGTGATGTTCTTTATTATTGTTGGTGGTTTTGATGACTTGACACTCTGGCTAAATAGAAGTTGAATCGCAGGTACGCCGGCTTTCTGCTTGTGAAACCATGGGCTCTGCCACCACTATTTGCAGTGATAAGACTGGAACTTTGACCTTGAATCAGGTGAATCTGGAGGAAAAGATTGTTCTCATAGCTTTTCCTTGACTCGGATGGGGGAGTGAGTAATAGGGTCAGTGTCTTTCTTCTCGTGTTAATTTCAAAGACCTCTTTGATTCACAGATGACCGTTGTGGAAGCTTTTTCTGGAGGGAAAAAAATGGATCTTCCTGAAAGTAAATCACAGTTGCCTCCTATTTTGTCTTCTTTACTTATTGAAGGTATTGCACAAAACACAACCGGCAGTGTTTTTGTTCCTGAGGTAAGTTCAAGGGATTTCTCATGCTTTTTTTTTCTTAAATATGAAAAATGTAATTGAGCAGCTGATCAAGTATCTAGGGCATCATATGATTTGCTGTCACTTCTCTTTGGCAGGGAGGTGGAGATCTAGAGATTTCTGGATCGCCAACAGAAAAGGCCATTATGGGATGGGCAATCAAGGTCTGTTTTTTAACTTACTCTTGTTTGCTATAAGGTGAAATTTTGAATTCTAAATCAGATCATGGGTATTCCTTGTTGGTAGCTGGGGATGAATTTCGATGCTGTCCGATCTGAATCGAATATCATTCATGTATTCCCATTCAACTCTGAGAAGAAGAAAGGCGGGGTGGCACTACAGCTGGTAATATAACTACATTGTTAATTTGTTATATTATAGTAACCTTAGTGAAAGCGAATTGACAGTCCAGTATGGGACTGTGCTTTGGGAAAAGTTGATTTTTGTTTGGTGCTTCTCTTTCTCTTTAAAAGAGTATCAAGTACATACTATCCTTCATTTCTAAGATTGTGAAAAGCCCAAGAGTGTGTTGTTATTGTTTTTTGTAACTCAACTCATTTATGTAAATACCAATTGAACCGTTACCTTTAAGATTCATCCATTGCACCAATCTGCTAAAACTGAGACCTTTAGAACCTTGCTTGTGTGTATGAAGTAATTCGACTCATTTGAACATCGTTGACTAGCAATACTCAGAATTCTTTCTTTTGCTAAAGTTTTGGTGGGCAATAAAAATAGCACAGTAAATTTTATTTTCTATGCAATTCATAAGCTCTAGATATCATGGCCCACAATATTTTTTATACAGGCCAGTAATGTTGTCCATATATAATTAGGAAACTAATTGAAAATTGTGAATTTGAACCAATATTGTTTTCTGCTCTTAGATGTGATTCAAAATTGTTTTTTACAGCCCGACTCTCAAGTGCATATACATTGGAAGGGGGCTGCAGAAATAGTCTTAGCCTCATGTACAAAATATGTTGATGCAAGTGGTAACACAGTGCCATTGGATCAAGACAAGGTTGGTTTAAATGATTGCTTTCTCTGATTAAGTTTGTCCATGTAATGTGTTTGGTAAAAGGAGGTTAGTCACAGTTCTTTGAGTGGAAATGTTGTTTTCTGTTGTCTCTCACATCAGTCTTTTCTCTTTATTTAGAGAACTGAAAAGCAATAATGTTTGTTTCATCATTTTAAGAGGCACCTGCTATTGTTGATGGTATCGTCCATATTATAATAGGATTCTTTTTGGTGAAACTGGTGATTGATTTCAGGTGTCGTTTTTTAAGAAAGCTATTGAAGATATGGCTTGCAGTAGTTTGCGTTGTGTTTCCATTGCGTATAGAACATATGACATGGACAAAGTTCCAGCTGATGAACAACAACTAACTCAATGGGTGATTCCTCAAGATGATCTTATTTTGCTTGCAATTATTGGCATAAAGGTACATGTTGCCATATGGTCGAGATTATCATTTTTCCCACTTGTTTACGATGACATCTTATTTATCACACCAAGAATGCTGTTCTTCTAATGGCCTTGTGAGATGCAACTAATTTACTCATTCACTTTGTTGATTTATGTAATCTAGTTTTGCTTCACTTGGCTCTTAACATTTATATTTACACAATTTTGTTTCACTCAGCTGCTGAACATTTACATTTTCGCATATAATTGAATTTTATTTCAGACTGTTATGATTTATATTTGCATGCTACCTTGTATATAAAATTATGCAGGACCCATGTCGTCCAGGTGTGAGAGATGCTGTTCGACTGTGCCAAAATGCTGGTGTTAAGGTATTTTTGCTTGTCATGTTTTAACACGTCTGCATGATTGATATGCTATCAGTTATTTGTTGTATGATGCTGCAATTTCTTTTTTGCTCTCCAACCTTTTTTGTATTATAAAAGCTCTTTTGGATTCATACTTCAGCATGCTGAATGCTGGTTTCTGATAACTTTGAACTTGTATCAATTCTGGTATGAAAGATTATTTTGGAAAAACAATTTGGGATTATACATAACAGATTTATTTTTCCTTCAGAATCTCTGAACCACATATTTTAGGTCATTATTTATTTATTTATTTTCTAATTTTTTTGTGCTCGTTGCCTCTGAAATTACTAAGCTTTTGATATCTTGCTCTATATTGATTGCAATGCTCCTATGTCTTGGTCTCTCCCATCTCCTAGAGAGTCAAGTCATTGTGATATTTGATGCTCAACTAGTTTATATTTCTCTTTCTACTTTGCTTTGTTTTCCCTTAAATATAAAAGTAGTTTGATTGAGTTGAATATAAGTGTTATCTAGGTTTTAGTTTTGAATGTTAATGCTGTTCATCGTGCTTGAGACTTTTATCTTGCACGGCTCCTAAGTGATAAAAGAAAGAAGAACTCATCTTCTTTCTTTTTTGATTACATTCCTCCCGTATGTATAAGTCCGAATCCATTCGATTTCTAAAAAGGATTAATAATTCTTAACTTTTCGAGAAATCCTTAATCAGTGGTTGTGAATGACCGATTTTTCTCAATCTTTTCGACCTCTTGGTTCCGTAGGAGCAAGTAAGAAAGATTGAGAAATAGAACCATCTCACTTAGAAGATTGTTGCTATTGGGTCAAATATAATTCTATATTTGAGAGTTTTCTCAAATTAAGGGGGAAATGCATTGAAAAAGGTTTTAGTTCCTAAGATAGATCATGCTTTTATTTCTTCCACACTTAAAATATTTAAAAGCAGCCAAGGACAACTGATTTTGTTCATGAACTTTAACTATAGTTTTGCTGGGAGGTGATTCTGAAAGTGTGGGAAATTCTTTTCCTGCTGATCTCTCTATCTCTCTCACACACACACACACACACACACAGTCTTTATAAATTTATCTTTTGAGAGCATGAAATTGGTCCTGATAAACAACACGAGACCTCTATTGACCTGCAAACATAAATTGGTGGCCAGGAAGTTTAAGTGAAGTGCAGATTACTTTCTATTTCCCTGTTTCCTGTTACCGGGG
Source organism: Populus davidiana (assembly GCA_030145905.1). Lineage (NCBI taxonomy): Eukaryota > Viridiplantae > Streptophyta > Magnoliopsida > Malpighiales > Salicaceae > Populus > Populus davidiana. The sequence goes on from CM057806.1 coordinate 5,411,340, forward strand.
ATGTTGCTGGGTCTTGTTGGGAAGTCATCTGAACCTTTTCTAATTAATGTGTTGCTTGCAGACGTTTTTAGCCATCAAGATTCTGTAATTGTATGCATCAATTACACAAAATAGAACATTATATGGTTATGATTGAGAGAGTTACAATTAGATGAAGTCTAGTGTTACAATTTTATTTTTGTATCAAGTTGATGCCATTCCACAAATAGGAGTGTTGAATCTTTAGACCCTTCTTCATTAATACATGCTTATTTGATTATGCCAGGCATTGAAATAATAACAAGGAACTTTTGTACGTAGGTTCGCATGGTAACTGGTGACAATCCTCAAACTGCTAAAGCAATTGCTTTGGAATGTGGGATACTGAATTCAGAAGAAGATGCTGTGGAGCCTAATGTTATTGAAGGAAGAGTGTTTCGTGAATATGAAGGTTTAGAAAGAGAAGAAATCGCAGAGAAGATCTCAGTAAGAATTAATTGTCTCCATTTGTTATTAGTTTTTTCTGTTTTTGTATATTTGCAAATTGTCTGATACTTAAAAGAGCCAAATTTCTTAGAAACATGTGCTATTCAAAATCTTTTAGGTGATGGGGAGGTCTTCTCCGAATGACAAGCTTTTGCTTGTGCAAGCATTGAAAAGGAGGGGACATGTTGTTGCTGTAACTGGAGATGGAACAAATGATGCTCCTGCATTACATGAGGTTTGACTTCTTCTTCTTTTTCAACGCTGTTACAATTGTTCCATGCATTCAAAGAAAGAGTGCCACACAGTTCATTTGGAGGAAGTTTGGTGGGAGTTTAGAATTCAAAATGCATCTGGAAGTTAGGGTCCTATATCTGAGGCATCTCTCCTAACTGGTTCCTTTTCCTTAAAATGTGTAGCAACCCTTCATTATCTGTCGATGATTTCAAGCGCTATTTTTTTCTTCACAAAACAGTGGTTTTGGTTAATAATTTCAATGCTTGGTTTTCTAACAAAACAAATTTGAATTGGTTTGGGTTGAGGTCTTTGCTTAAGAGAATAGTGCAGAGCCCTAGTTTTGTTATGTTTTTGTATCAATGGTTCTTAATATTATTATAATCAGTTATCTCTTTTCACAAGGTACTCTGACTTGCTACATTGCTATTATTCATTTTTTGAGTTCAGGCAGACATTGGTCTCTCAATGGGTATTCAAGGCACAGAAGTTGCTAAAGAGAGCTCAGATATCATAATTTTGGACGACAATTTTGCTTCAGTCGTGAAGGTTGACACTGTTTTCAGCTAATTTAGTTTGAATTAGAATCCTTGCTTTTTTATGCTATTGCAGGACATCACATTCTTCAAAATTATCTTCTTGACTTGTCACAGTAGATCAAGGTCTTAGGCCTTTTGTTGCTACTCACTACGACCATAGACTAACTAAATATTATTGAACGCCCAAGTTGATAAGCATTTTAGGGCCAAGTTGTGCTATTATTATTTCATTCTTTTTGAAAGTGCAAGTTTCAATTATTTTAAATGTCTCCTTAATGCAGGTTGTCCGTTGGGGTAGATCTGTATATGCAAATATCCAGAAATTTATTCAGTTTCAGCTTACAGTTAATGTTGCAGCTCTCATTATAAATGTTGTGTCTGCAATGTCTTCTGGTGAAGTCCCATTAAATGCAGTGCAGGTATTTTCACTCCTAGTATCACAACTGAAAAAGGTTAACTGTTTCAGTTAGTCTGTATTCATGCTAATGTTTCTATCTATTAATACAGCTCCTTTGGGTTAATCTTATCATGGATACTCTTGGAGCACTGGCACTGGCTACTGAGCCTCCAACAGATCACCTGATGAATAGATCTCCAGTTGGTCGCCGGTAAGAAATGCTACGTTGGTTGGCACCTTGTCGGTGTGTAAAATGTTGAAAATTTTAAAACTGAACTCGACCTGTTTTATGCTTAGAACAGTGTCCTCCTTTCTTTGTAATACAATGAGTTGAAAATTTTATCTGTAAAGTTTTAGAATTGGAGACGCCGTGTTGATTTGTCCAAGCATTTTATGCCTGGGTATTGTATGTATGTATGTTACAACTAGTGTCTCATCTGGACTTTAGAGAAGTAGATGGCTCTGTTTTAGTTCGATTCTTGAACCTGATTAATGGCTTCCCCTTACTAAAATTTCAAACCTTCCTACCTCAGCCTAAAACTCAGCCATTTGTTTGCGTTTTGTTATTATTAGATAACTTGTGTGAGTATTAGTATATGTTTCTTCTGTAAAAATGGTGGTGCCTTTATTCTATAAGGATATTTCCTAGGTAAAATGTCTCAGTTCTGGTCTTTAATTTACTTGGTGTCTCATTATGTTCCTTTTGTTTCTCTGTTATCAAAATAACTGGGACATGGTTTTGCATTTTCTATTATTTACCTTATGGTGTATACACATTTTCAGGGAACCACTAATAACAAATATCATGTGGAGGAACCTGCTGATACAGGTACGTTTTAGTGTTTGGTTTTATTCTATCTATCTTGTCAATATTAACACTTCAAATTGCTATAAATTTTCTGCTTAGTTTTTTTTTTTTTTTTCAAGTCACATAACATACAATAATGGTAACTGTTGATTGTGGTTTCTAAAATTTTAGGCAGGATATCAAGTGACCGTGCTGCTTGTCCTTAATTTTCGAGGAGAGAGTTTACTAGGTTTGGAGCATGAGACCCCTCAGCGTGCGACCGAAGTGAAGAATACCTTGATATTTAATGCCTTTGTGCTCTGTCAGGTAAGTCTTTTAACTGCTCTTAATAAACTGAAGGAACAAACAATTAAAATGATTCTAGTTAAATTCCATCTTAAGCATTGTTGTATGATTTGGTTGTTGAGAGTTCCTAACTACAAGGCATGATAAGGGACTAATTTTTTGAAATGCAGATCTTCAACGAATTTAATGCCCGGAAACCAGATGAAAAGAATATTTTCAAAGGGATTTCAAAAAACCACGTATTCATTGCTATAATTGCAATAACACTCGTACTTCAGGTAAGAGCAGTTATATTAGCCCCTCTTAAATTCTTCAATGCCCTAGGTTTTGGGCCTTTTTTGTGCTGTCCATGAGCATTAATATTATTATTTTTTTCTCGTGTGTTTTTATAGGTAATCATAGTTGAGTTCGTTGGAAAGTTTACTTCTACCGTCAAGCTCAATTGGAAACAGTGGCTGCTTTCAGTTATTATTGGTTTTATCAGGTAAGTGAAGTGATTTTCTTCAAATGTCATTTATGAATATGGTGTACGAAGCAAACACGAGAGATATACTTTCCAGAAAACATCCTATGCGTGTTATTCTCTTACCATTTAGATCATGTTTGCATGTCTGAACTCTAGTTTTTTATTTTTCTGTCCAATCAGCTGGCCGCTTGCTGCTCTAGCTAAACTGATACCTGTTCCACAAACTCCTTTGCACAAGTTCTTTACAAATATGTGTAATCGACGTCCCAAGTCTTCCAAGTCTTCCAAGTAAGAGTCTTTCGATATTTGTCTGTTCATCTTTCCTTCTTCAAGTGGGCAGCAATTTAATTTGACATACCAAGTCTGATATTTCTCAATTAATGTCTTTCAGGTCATCATTAGAGGTCACTAACAATTCACAGCACTAACACCGACCTGCCTAATGTAAATTTACTAGCTATGTCAGCACTCTCTCTCCATTTTTGCTTCGTGGGATGATACAGATCTACATAGATGGCGACATGCTTGTGAATAAAAAGCTATCACCGGTGTTTTTTTTTTTTCTTTCACTGATCGGTTCATGCTTCAGTTCTTAGCGAGGGTTGTTTAGGGCTTGGTAAATATTTTTTCACATAGATTGTGTTTTAGATGTATGAAATGCTTGTAATCGAATGCGGTGGGGACACTTGGACCTGAAACACAGTTTATACCCATGTTCGGCTGTGTAGTAAAATAGGGGATAGCCCAATATTTTATTTAGTGCTCCATAATTCTATTTGTTGGTTTTGATTTGTTTTGTTAATTTTTTAAAATATGGTTTTGGATTATTGATGATGAAATAAGAGAAGTTACTCTTCTTTCTCTCCCCCGGCTCCTTTTCTTCCAAATCTTCTCTCCGTTTTTTTTCCAATTCCTCTCTTTTTCCGCTGCTCTCCTTCTTCTTAGCTTTCTTATTCTCTTATTTTTGTTCAATTTTCTATAACCAATTGATCCAAACTATTGAAACCCAAATCCCTTCCCAAACTCTCACAAATCTCTCCTTTTGAAAGTCTTCCCTTTGAATCTCATTTTTTATCTGTTGCTAAAATTCAAATCCCTACAAACACTTAAATCTCTCCTTTTAGCTTTCAAATCCTTCCTTTTAATTTTGCACCGGCTTTGAGAAACCCATGAACCAAAGATTAACAATATTCTACCACCACAACCCTTTACCTCAAATCACGACAGGTCTGGACCTACAACTAACCCAACAACCCATCATCGATAAACCCTACACCGCCCACCCATTGCCACAACAACACCACAAACCACAAAAAGGCCAAAAGTCCGAACACAAAGCTAGAAATAAACATGAAATGAGTGAAAGTTGGGTTTCCATTTAGATGCGAAGCATTAGTTTAGTTGAGAGTAAGGGATGAAAGAGACTTGAAGAGTGTTTTGTCTCTTTTGAAATTCACAAGTTGTTGTGTATCATTATCATTTGATTTTAAAGGATTCAATTGTAATGTTATTTTTATCTTGAAAAAAATAAGTGACAGAAAAGTCACTGTAAAAATATATTAATAAAAAATTAAAAAGACATTAAGAAAATCCACAAAAAAGCGATAATATCAATAAAATATCAGCGCAGTCATGAAGTTATATTTGATGTGGTGGAGTTCCTTCAACCCCCGAGAAAATTGGTAAGGATACAATATATGATCCTTTTGGTTTGTGTTTTTGCTTTAATTTAGAAATAGAAAAGAAAAGGGAGAAGATTATTCGTGTTTAAACATACTGATAAATGACAACACAAATTCGTGTCTTGAGATGAGCTTCAATGGAGTCAAATATCACTTGGCATTTCCTGGATCCTAGTGGAAGTAACAAATTCGGGTGCATCCACGATCCATGCCTTGGAGACCCATATGATGCTCAAGTTACTAAAGAATTGACATGAGAAAATAATCAGCACTCTGTTGTTGTCAAAGGGATACTTGTTGACGCAGGAGTTTTTTTTTATAGGAAAATTGATATTTTTTTTGTTTATTTTATATTTTCCTATTCTTTTATGATATTTTTCTAGCTTTTTTTTTCTCTATTTGAAAGGAATATGCTTTTTAGTTTATTTTTTCTATTTAGTATTATTAGAGTTTTCTAGTTTTATATTTATAAAATGTTGTAATAGCTTTTTCACTGTCAAAAAACCATTTCATCCAAAAGCTTACATTGTTAAATGAGATCCCAATATATAATTTATATAATTTTTTTATCACATATCCTCAAATAAAAGCCATTTGATCCGTGTTTAATTTTTTATCAAATGAAATGGGGGGGTGGTGAAATTTAAACTTGTGACTACTTGGTCAACAAAACTTTGATATCATGTCAAAGAATCTTCTCACTCAAAAGTTTAAGCTATTAGGTGAAATCTTCCAATATGATTTATATAATTTTCTAACATTGGCTAATGAAGACATAGATGAATAAAAATTAAATATTTTAATTGACTCCCCATATTTATAATGCACTTGGTTTCTTAGGATTTTGACTTATAGCAAACCTTTCATCTAATGCTTTTTTTTTTATTTCTGTTGTTATCAGAATCCAACTATTCTTGTTGATTATTTTACTTTGCTGCATATTACAAAACAATTATGATTGGAAAAGAACTTTACGATCCTTGATGATAATTTTGTTTTGTTGTGTGCTATAAAACAATTATATCCGGAAGAGAGCTCAACAATTCTAGGTTATTTGCTTTTAGTGTGTTGCAAATACTTGCTTGCTAAATTAAGTTGTATTAACTTTTTTTATACATAAAAATATATATCTTATTGGTTAATTTTAATTCTTCTTATTTTTTTATTTTTTATTATTATGCTTTTCTAGTTTTATTCCTATTTTAATTTTCATTTATTTTCTACATCCTTTCCCTCTGGTTGTCGTAGCAGTATAAATCACAATTATTAAACTTAATTTGGGTTCATCTAGGATCTACCTTGTATGGGTTTTAAAAATAATATTCGATAGTTGATCCAATCAAAAATCAACGATAACACATGGCATACTTGACTCGTTAAAAAACAAAAACATTCCAAAACAATAATGTACTGCCTTAAATAAAAAATTAAAACTATATTATTTCAATCAAATCGAGTACACAGACTTTGGTACGGTTTTCATGGTAATGGCACAAATAAGATTCCAATAGGGAGCCCTTAATTTCTTCTCCTGCTTTGAAAATTGCAATGACAATTACCCTTCGACCAATCACCAGATTCAAACTGGCACTAAAGCCCTTTCCGTTGGTAGCTGTCATAATTTCTGTGGAGATTTTTGACAGACATGGGAGGAGGAAGATGATCAGCCAGCTGATATCCACGTCGTTGTCAAAAGTTGCATCCCTCTCTCGTCATTTTCTCTATTAAACATTCTAGCTAGTACCTTTCCATTACGCTCATTTTGCTAAAGTTAGATTCAAGGAGAAGATATGATTTGACATAAATTTTCATTTAAGATCATGATCTTAAGGGCAGACTTCATTTTTTTTGTTCTTCTTCTTCCGTGAATAAATTATTGCTGTGAATAAAGAAAAGAAGGAAGAATACGATTTTGTTTCTAATCGATCATAGAATGACAATATCCTTTCTTAATTAGGTGTTTTATCCTAATCCTTCTTCACAATTGCTCTTCCGTGCCTTCTGAACTTGTTTCTTCTCTTCCCATAAATATGCTCACACGCACTATTTTTAGTTTTTCTTTTATAGTTTAATGGTTTGACTCTCGAGATGTTACCTGGTTAGTCTCAACGACATGATGTTAATGTTTGTTTTTGTATTTTAAAAATATTTTAAAATTTTTTTATTTTTTTATTTTAAATTAATAATTTTTTAATACTTTTAGATTATTTTGATAAACTGATATCAAAAATGATTTTTTTAAAAAAATATATTTTATTTTGATATTTTTCTGAGTAAAAAATATTTTGAAAAGCAATCATAACTACACTTTTAAACAACTTAGTGCTCGTTTGGCACTGCGGCATCGACATCGACACAAAATAAAAGCTGAATTGAAGTGTTTGGTTAATCCAAACTTCACATTGTTTTACATGGGTCCCACCTAATAACTGAGGTCGAACCTCAGCTCATGAGAAGTAGGTTTTAGCTGCTTCTCCTGCGGTCCATGCTGGGTCTTCTCATGTGGAGAGTTCACTCTCCACTGTGCACTTAAGTGAACAGTGGAGAGTTCATCCACTGTGCACTTAAGTGAACAGTGAGAGAGTTCATCCACAGTTCGCATGAACAGTGGATACCGGACCCGATCCAAAACTATAAAAATATATTGAACTCGATCCGACCCAGTAAAAAAAAATATTTTTTTATTTTTAATTGTGTTTTATTTGAAAAATTAGTGTTTCACATTATACAATAACACTATATAAATTAGAAGAAGATCGCTTGATGACATAATATTTATAGAATTTAATTACAATCCTAATTTTATTTCTGATGATATTTTATCTGAAGTTGTTGCGCGTTTACAAAACCAATGAAACTGTAGCCCTTATCGGATGTATTTTATACGTGATGGAATTATAGATAGTTTAATGGAACAATACAAAATATTTTATATAAAGTATTATTTATTTCATGATTTAATAACAATAGTTAAATCTATAATATTTAAATTAAAAACAATATATATATATTATTTTATAATCTTAATTTAAAAAGTATTTTTTTAACCAAACACATTAAACTACTTTTTACTCGACCTCAGTTTCAACCACAATTTTAACCAAACATATATTTTTCGAAACCAACCTCAACTAAAAATACTTTTTATAAAACAATTTTTTTCAAAGCACAACAACAACCGCAATAGTAAACACACCCTTAGTGTAGCTAAAGATCTCGAATATGGTATCGATCTAATCACAACCTGAGTCCTAAATAAAAATTTTAAATTTTTTTAAATTAATTTTTTTTTGTTTGAAGAGTTTTCAATTGTCAATTTTTATTAGAAAATGAAAAAGAAATTCAAATCTTGTTTTCAATTTTCTTATTATTTTAAAATTCATAACAATAACAAACAACCCTTTAAAGATCCACAGCCATAAAGACACAGACAAAGGTCAACAACCAACTATGGATTATGTTCAATTGTAAATTGACGAAGTTCTTCACCCTAAGAGATAGGTTTAGATTTAGGTTTAGTGAGTGATTAAGGAGGTTAATTAATTCTCTCTTCTTTAACTAATTAATACTATATAATCGAACCTTGGACAACGTATGTAAAGGTTGTTATTTCCTGTGAATGTATCATGTCGACATAATGTATACATATATATATTCATGAGATGGTCAAGGGAGAGGACTTTATATCTTAATTAACACCATAAAAAATAAAAATAAAAATAAAAAACATCATCATCATCATCGTCTTCTTCTTCTTTTAGCAGTTAAGTAATAAAAGCATCTTCTTCTTTTAATCGAATAAAAGCATCTTAATTAAACAACAAGAAGTCTCACCTCACCTTAATTGGCTTGGCAGCCTGTTATAGCAGACAACGAAATCAACCAAATATTCTTTAAAACCGCACGATCCTCCATATAAATAAAACTACAACCATCGATCCCTTGTATAAGCTACTCCTCTTATCAATCTTGCAGTATCATAATCCAACTTGAAATTAAAATAAAAAATAAAAAATAAAAAAATGGATTTTGGTTGTTGGAAGGGAAGGGAAGATAAGGATTGTTTATATGCTGATCACCCGTCACCATGTGCCCTCAAGAAAACTGTGCGGCTCACTACACATGATTAATCATGTGTACATCTACATCATTATTAATTAATTAATTCCTCGTAGTATTAATCAAATATGTTATCTAAACCCAGTGAGAATTTGAAACTTTTAAGAACTAGTTTTCCAGTTGTTTGAATGGAGAATAATATTGTAATATTTAAATAGAAAGTTTCGATTTTCCTTTGTTTGATTCATTTTTCTAAAACAACGTCTGAAGCATTAGTCTGTCTATAAATTAACATCTCTTATACTTCTTGATCAATTCCTCCTCTTCTTTTTAATGTTCTTAGCCGGTTTCTTCATTAATTTTTCAAAGTGATAATCTTAAATAAGTACCGTTAGTGTGGATTCATTTAGGATAGCATGCCTAGTTAAGCCGGTAGTTCGGGGATGTAACTGAAAGTCTCATCATAGTTGAGGGACTCATTTGAATTTATCCTCTTTTTTTCATTAATGGGAAAACCAAATAGGGATTAAAGTCAAGAGGGATATAATGACAAGAAAGGGAACGAGATTGGTGGGTAGTATGTGGCCCTCAACATAAAAATAATAATAAATAATAAATAAAAGAAAGAAAATAAATGTGAAAAAAAGGTTGACTTTATGAAAAAAAGGTATAGATGGCCACGCAAACCCTGGCAATACGGCCTTGTACTTCCGAAGACGTCAATCCCATTTTTTTTACCTTCCTCGCCATCCTCAGCCGTACGTCCTTTATTACGATATGTTAATTGCTCTTGGGTCTTGAATTTGCTCATCAAAAGACCCAAAAAAACACGATTGCATGCCCTTCCCCTTCCCCTTCTCTTTCTTGTTCTTGTTTCTTTGTTCTATGATATAACCACCAGTACTCCATCAAATATCTTATCTTCGAATCATTCTCATGTATTTGTTGTGTGATTCAGTGTTGTAAAGATGATGTATGAACAGATACAGCAGCAGCAGCAGCAAATGATGAGTAGGGTAGATAGAAGGAAGGTTATGGGAGAGAGAAGGAAGGCAATTGAGGAAGAAGAAGTTGATTTGAGTGGTATGTCTTTGGAGACTATACCTAATCCTTCACTCAATTTAGCCGCTATTTGCAAGCTTAACCTCTCCAACAACGATCTTCAGGTATATATATTTTCTCATCCTACTTGAGTGATCATTATGGATATATCCCACAAATTTTTTGTTGAAGTGCAAAAAGAAACCATTCTTGAGGCCAAATCAAACAAATTTTTGATTGATATTAACACAAAATTTTTGTATTATTCTTTGTTTTTGATAAAAACACAGCTTTTTGTTGTTAATTTGATTTTTTTTTTATGGAAAAAAATGTAGTTTTTGTTTTTGTTTTTTGGAATAGCAATCATTTCATTTGGAGTTGGTGAATCAGCACGATACCATTTTGAGTTTAAAATTAGTGAATAAAAATACTATTAATTTCCGAAAAAGAAAAGGAGAATTTTCTGGGGAAAAAAAATCTTATTATCAATTATAATCATTCTATTTTTTTAAAATTCCAATAAAAACAAAAAGGAGAGAAAGCTTATTTTCTTTTTTATGTCCCCCCCTTTGTTAAATTTGGAAGATATTTCTTGGACCATATATCACTCTCTCTATTCAGTCGTACGTACGTGGGTCTTAAGATCTCTACTAAATATTGGTCTATATGTATATAATCTAAGAAAAAGTTTTTATTCAAATATTTCTTCAGGTTTTTCTCACCTCTTACTCTCTCTTGGATCTCAAACAATTAGAGAGTTTTTAATACTATAGTTAAGCATTCAACACGTAGCACAAGGAAATAGAGGAATATGTAGTAGCATATTACTACATGCTTATTTCATAATTATTAGTTTTAATCAACTAGGAACACCATCATACATTAAATATTTCCTTGACTTTTATAACATGTACACTTGAAAATCTCCACTGGCCAGATCACAACGGAACCAAGCTAACAAATCGAGAAATTTATAATTTCCATATTCGACAGATGATACCAGAATCTTTAACAGCAAGAATGCTAAATTTGGTGGTGTTGGATGTTCACTCAAATCAGCTCAAATCTCTCCCTAACTCCATTGGGTGCTTGTCAAAGCTCAAAGCTCTTAATGTTTCATGCAACCTTCTTGTGTCCCTTCCCAGAACCATAGAGAATTGCAGGTTTGCTGTCTCCTGACGCTCTTGATCTTCTCACAGAAATATATTCTATGCATAGATATATAATTAATCGATTAACCTCAAGAGCCATTAATGACATGGAATTGGATTGATCGGATATTTCATTAATTAATTTTGCTGTTTGTTGAAATATTATCGAAATAATTAACTCTCATAAGTGTGATCATCCAAATACTCAAACTAATAACTAGGCCAGATGTAGAAAAATAAAAAAGAAAATTAAGTAACCATATCATCAACATCATGCGTGGCCACTTAAAGACCTTAATTTGTATTTATTAATTTCTTTTTTTTTTTTCATCTTATTGTTAGTTAATCACAGTTCCATCACTGTGGAGCCTAGCTTTAATTTGAGGATGCATGCCTTCTTAATCACAATCTTATCGTATAAATATCAAGTGAATCGATCATCAAGAATTAGAAATATTATTTGTTTTGGGCCTATATATGTGCTATTTTATTTGGTACAAGAGGGTGCTTATTCGAATATATATATATATATATAAAAGACAAGAAAAAGATGGTTTTTTTGAGCTAAACAAAAATATTTATTGTGGCAAAAAGATTTAGTGCGAGAACCTTGACTAACAGCATCATTGGACGGTCAGGGTTAAGAATTACCAAGAAGTCAAAGAAAATGTCAATGATGATGTGGAATTAAAACTTAGGAAATAGTAGCACGCATGCAAAGAAAGAAAGGTGGCTTGGACCAAACCAATGGAGGAGAGGTAAAGAGCAGGTCAATCTTTTTGTCTGCACTAAAGTCCCTCGGTGTAATTATTTATCGGCTCACTAAAGTTGAGAAAATGTTTCTGTTAGCTTGGAAACACAAGCCCATTTATATTTTAAAAAGTTTTATTTCATTTATTAAAATTTTATTTTCTTTATATATTTTAGATATTTTAATATGCTTATCTTAAAAATAATTTTTAAAAAATATAAAAATTATTATTTTAATATATTTCAACATAAAACAATACTTTAAAAAATAACCATAACCATATATATTACCAAATAGGTAAACCGTTTTCATGTTTTTTTTTTTTTTAACTTCCAATGCTTTTCATGAAAAGCATGATCCAAAATGCTTGATAATACTATTTCCACAGTAATTTCCAATTTTTAGAAGCTTTAATTTATAGTTTTTGAATTATGATTAAGAATTAATGGCACGCGGCTAAAAACTACAGCTTTTCCAAAAGGATCCAAGGGTTCAAAACCCATTTATGATATTGATCATGATGATTTTCCCCTTGAAGTGTATTTAACACTTTTCGTTTTTTCCACTGCTAATTAATTAATATTTGACTTTAGTGGAAAGATTAAAATGACTGTTTAGATGTGGACATATTGTGTATGTATATTTGATAGTTTAGATGTGGACTACGTGTATGTATATTTGTCTTGATCATGATTGTCAAAAATACTGTTTAAATTTCATTTCACATGTTAAAGATGATTCCCTCATTTTAATAATAATAATAAAAAATACTTAATAGGAATTGATCTAGTATAACATAATTAACTAATCAAAATTTAATTTGATTTAAAATAAATTAAAATAATATCATTTTAATTTTAAAAATATATTTAAAATGATATTTTTTTGAATTGACTTGGATCAATCCAACCATAACCCGGATATCGAAATGTCCTAAAAATTATGCAATCCATCTCATTTTATTTATAAAACAAATTTTTTTTTTATATTTCTTTTTTCTTTTCATGTTTATTAGATAAAATTAATCTCATCCATTTAATTACTATAAATATTTAAATATGTTATGAGAGAATATAAATTTAAAGCTCTGATGAGATGTGCATTTGTAATTTTAGACAAAATATTAAGATTAAATCAATTTCACCAAATATGAAATCCAGTAAATGGAGTGGCTATGCATGTGACCATCAAATAAAATGTGAATTTAGAAGCAGTTTATTGTCATTTCAATTATGTTTATATCAAAATCTTGTGTTTCTGTATCAGGTCTTTAGAAGAATTGAATGTCAACTTCAACAAGCTAAGCAGATTACCAGACACCATGGGGTTCGAGCTTGTTAACCTCAAGAAGCTCTCGGTAAATTCAAACAAGCTTGTGTTTCTTCCCATGTCTACCTCCTACATCACTTCTTTGAAAATACTAGACGCAAGGTTGAACAATCTAAGGTCCCTTCCTGAAGACTTAGAGAACCTTGTCAATCTAGAGGTCCTAAATGTAAGCCAAAACTTCCAATACCTTGAAACCTTGCCATACTCCATTGGCCTCCTTCTATCTCTTGTGGAATTGGACGTGAGTTACAACAAGATTACAACTTTGCCCGACTCCATGGGGTGCCTAAGGAAGCTGCAAAAGCTGTCCGTTGAAGGGAACCCGCTCGTTTCTCCGCCAATGGAGGTGGTGGAGAGAGGGGTGCCTTTTGTCAAGGAGTATTTGAGTGAGAAGATGAATGCAGGCCACAAGAGCCCAACAAAGAAGAAGTCATGGGTTGGTAAAGTGGTCAAGTACGCGACCTTCAATGGGAGAATTGGTTCGAAAGACAGAGAAGGGTTCGATGTCACGCCTGATCATCACCACTCCCTTAATGGTCTTGCTTCTCCTGCATACAGTGGGAAATCCCCTAAACACACATGGAATCGTTCCATTGAAGGCCTTGCTTCTCCTAGATACTTGAGGATGTTCTCACCCGCTCGTCTATTCTCTTCAAAGAATCTCTCTTAGGACCGCTAGACTGTTTGTTGTTGCATCTGTTAAGCTAGTCAATTCTTAACATGCATGTGTTCGAGCTTCGTATCTTCAGTACATCATAGGAGGAAGATCAGAACTCCCCCAAGACATGTATATTCCAACCTAGGTCTACATGGGCGTGCCTTACTTTTGGTTTGTAAATAAATGGACATCATTGTTTCAGATATGGTTTTGAGAATCAAATATTAGTATGCATTTCAATTACTTCCTAATATTACTGTGCACCATAACAAAATTTCTATTCCAAATCCAGGTAAATTGCTATCTAAAGCTGGCCATATTCTAGCCAGTAAACTTTCAAAAAATTTACTACCTGATACTTACATCATACATGAGAGATATTTAGTTCCACCAATAAAATAAATATATATTTTTTAATTTTCTCTCTTCCATTTCTCTTTCTTCTGTGTCTATATCACTTCTATGCCGTAAGAATCAAGTAGTTTGAGGTCGAGTCCGTAAAATTTCTGGTCACCTTTCTTGTCTACATTCACTATTGTGCACAGGGGAGGCAGCACCATAGAGAAAAGCGGAGTGACTCTAATGGGTGGCAATATGACAGACTACACTCTAATGAGAAGGGTATGGTTCTAATGGCCTTATAAGATAGGGAAGCTTGGAGAAGGCTGCTTGAAGTTGAAGTTGAAGTTGAAGTTTAGGTGTTTGGTGATCATGCATCCTGATTCCGATTTACTTCACAAACATCCAAAAAATAGCAAGGCAATTGAATTCATGATACTGGTTATTGTTTTCTCACTTCACAAACAAAATTCAGCAATCATTAATATTAAAATGATAAGTAATCATGACGTCTAAATAGCTCTTTCAACTCTCATAGAATTTGCAGCACCCATCTTCTTCGAACTATTATTGTTTCTTGTACTTCAGACAAACTTCTAATTGAGATTTGACCATTTAGTCTCAGTAGTTGAGAAAAAAGCATAAGACAGCATAAACTAGCAGATTTGCAGTGGAATTATCCACACCCTCAAAGTGCCATAAGAAAGGGAGTATTAAGAAGCATTAGTCTAACCTAGCTCTGCAGTTTATTCAAATCCGATTCTGAGCACAAGTTTGATGAAACATCAATCACCATTTCAGTATGATCAAGTTAATAATCCTTAAGACTATCAAGAACAATGAGATAATCCCATTAGCACTGCTCAATAAACTCAAAACATTGGAATTCAAGTTAGAATAAAGGGACACACCAACACTCACCTATGCTTCTCGATTCCTGCATGTCATCATCCAAAAAACACCACGCTAATCTTCTGATATCATTCCAATCTCATCATTAAAATCTTCTCAATTTTATAACAAGCCAGAATTTAATAAAGAAACACAGAATCACAGACAATAAAGATAACAATCACTAGCATTTCCTCAATTCAGCAAAATCATCAACAAGTAGTCAGAATTTGCGACTTTTATTAACAAAAATACTAATAGTTCCATAACCAACCAGCACCACAAGATCAAATGAGAGTAACCCAGATCACAAAAATCCACAACAACCCCATTGGACAAGCCACATTGTGATTTCGAACTACCTTAACAAAAGTATCATTCCAAAATACACAAAAAAACCCGAAAACTCAACGAAGATATCCTGGGATCTTAATCCGAAGAAAAAGCATACTCATAACATAAGCAATAACAACAGAGGAAATCCCAGCAGTAGCATAAGAAACCTTAACACTCTTGGCACGATTCTTTTCAAGAGCAAGATCCATCAAAATAATGCCAACGCCACCAACAACGAACATGAACCCAGAAGAGAGCCCTTCAATTATATACTGCCCATTAACTCTTCCAGGCAAGAAAACCACAGGTTTGACGGATCCGGTATATGGGTCTTGGGTTGACCCTATACCAGGTGGTTCAACGATTACGTCATAGACGATGCCAGAAACTACCATGAAGTAGGTGAGGAGGACTAAGGAGAAGACTGTCATGGAGGAAGGGAGGGTGAAGGAGGGGAGTTTGAGACGGAGGCGTGGTGGGCGCAGGATTGAGTAAGGGAGGAGGGTGAGAAGGTGGAAGAGTGGATCTATGGAGGACGGGGACGATGGTTCGGCGGCGGAGGTGGTGGTGGTTGAGGTTAGGTTTTGGGATTCGGGTTTGGGAGCCATTTTGTGGAGTTTGACGATGGAAGTGTTGAATCTTTTGATTTTGTCGAGGTTTCGAGAAGTTGTGTTTGTGTTGGAGTTTTAA
Source organism: Populus davidiana (assembly GCA_030145905.1). Lineage (NCBI taxonomy): Eukaryota > Viridiplantae > Streptophyta > Magnoliopsida > Malpighiales > Salicaceae > Populus > Populus davidiana. Next base: position 5,427,458 of record CM057806.1, read on the forward strand.
GAGGTTTGTTGTCGGGGTTGGGGTTATCCTAGTACTGGTTAGGGACTGACCTATTCTGAACTTGTTGGATCTATGACCAATAAAAATGAGCTTGGTTGGATTGGATTGGATTGAGCAATTGGACTCAAGTATATTAAAAGGTGAATTGTTTTTATATAATAAGTTATTTTTTTAATTTGTTATTATATTAAAAACTTAAACATATATTTAAGTGTAAATTTATTATTGCTTGCAAAAATAATAATTTATTTAAGATATTACAGTGCCATCAATTTTCATCTAAATCATATTTTTATATATTATTTTTATATAACTAAGATAACACATTCATAGCACTTTTATATCTATGCAAAATATCCTTATTATTATTCTAGTCATCAGAAACAACATCATCCATATTATTTAAAGGTTCATTTATCAACATATCCTTACCCAAATGACTTTTTGAGTTGTTGCATTAAGTAACACGATGCATCATACATATAATATTGAATTCTTAATATTGAGCTTGAACCATTATTAGTAATCTATTGAATTTGCCGAGTAGCTAACCTTATAATATTTTTGTTGCGTTCTATTCTTTTATATTGACTTGTTTGAAACTACTATAGTAATTTGTTGTTTCTTTACCATCAAAGCCTTTTGATATACCTTTAACATTATATATTGGGATTGCAAGCACAATATGTTTTAGATGGATTGTCATAACCCATTTAAATACCTTGTCACCAATTTTTCTTTCCATTTTTTCCAAATAATTCCTTACTAATAATTGAAATAATTCATCAATATAATTGTTAGTATATTTACTATTTCGTTTCAATGTGTCGAGCCATTGATGCATGGTTTGTGCATAACTAAAAGGAATAAAGTGTTCATTCATCTTCTTTTTTTATTTTTTCTCAATCGTTGATTCTTGATTTTTCTTATCTCTATTGTGTTATCTATAACTGTTTCCAATAGTTAGAAACCTTATCCCTTCAATATGATTGCAATTAATTTAACTCCCATATGTTTTAGAACCTTCTTATACTAAAAAAATCATTTCAACATTGTTAAATCAACCCAAGAACTCTTCCTCTTATAAAACTCCTTTAAAATCAGAAAGTTTAATTCAAAATCTGAAATCTCCATTCTTTAATATATTTGCAATTTTATCATTAAAACTATATACAAATAAATAAAACAAAAATACAAGCACACACATACACTTTCACTATTTTATTTTTGTTTCTTTTCTTTTCTTTTCTTTTCTTTTACATCCATATTTACAAATACAAATACAAAACAAAAAATAAAAATTACATGAATTAATTTAAAATGTACAAAACAATCCCCCAAAGCTCCAGGAATTGCATAGGAACGCTTCTGGAATGGTCTGAACGGCGGTGGCGCATCTTCCCACGCGCCACCGTCACTGGCGGCGCGTGGGTTCACGCGCCGCCGCTGGAGAAGTAAAGTGAGCAGGGGTTCAGTCACAGCTTCCCCTCTTCACCGGCGATGACACCGTGACCTGCAAAATGAAAAAAACGCAACAACAGTCTGTTTTAATTTTCGTTTTATTTCATCCGTTCCCAAGTTTTTTTCTTTTTTAGATCTGCTTCCTTCCGTTGATCCTTTCTTCTTCTGGGTTCAGCGCCGCCATTGCGGGTTCCCGTCTGGATGGTTGAAGATCGGAGAAGTGGTTGGTGGCTGGAGGCGGACAGAACTGAGATCGGTGGCTGCCGATCTGTGGACGACGCTCCTGGGGTCGCTGCTGTTGTCGGAGGCTTGGTGGAGGATCTGCGACCGACGGGTCTGTTCGGTGACCCTGTGACCGCTGCTGGGTCGTTACCGGTGTGCTGCGGTTGTCGGTGAGCACGGTGTTGAGAGGCCGATTGGAGGAAGAGACGGTTTGGAGCTGCAGTAAAAAGGCTGGCCGGCGGGAGGGAAAGAGAAGGCGGTTGTAGTCTGTGAGGGGGGGTGTTCGGGTGTAGAAAGGAGAGGACGAGGGGGCTGTGTAGGGGGCTGAGGCTCAGCCTTTAGCTAAAAAAAAAAAAGAAAAAAAATCTGAGGAAGGGGGGTGCTGGCAGTGATGAGCGGCTGGGGAAGGAAAAATGAAGGTGGGGGGGCTGGCCTCGTTTGTTTTTTTTTTTTTTTTTCAGTGGAAGGGAGTAGGTTTCGGTTTGTATGGGTGTTGGCAGGCCGTCCGGGGGAAGAGGAAGAAGGGATCAAAAAAATTCCAGGAGGGGTGGCGGCTATAGGAAAAAAATTCAAACCAGAAGGGGGGGGGCTTGTCTTGAAAAAATGGGTTTAGGGTTAGGTTTTGTATTTTTTCTGAAGTTGTCAAAATTGCCCCCCCTTGTGTGAGTTAAAGACCAGTATTTATAGGCAAAAATGTTGCCAAGTTTTTCAACTTGGTCCCTCAACTTCTTTCTTTTTGTAAATTTTGATTTTTCTTATTTTTTTGTATTTTTTTGAAAACGAGCAATATCAACATCGACTCAACGAGGAAAATCAATGTTTTTTTAAAAATGACGCATGAAAAGTCGAACGCGTTTGAAATTTTTTTAAAAAAAATTTAAATTCTTTTTTTTTTAGACGACGTTGAAAATGCTAAAAGGACGAAAATATATTAAAAAAACATATTTTAATGTTCAATTCAATTGAGAGACTACCTCCTCTTGAACGGGTTCTTGTTATTGGCTAAGGACCCACAATCACTCATGCAAGGGGTTTAAGAAAGATTTTTTTTTTCTAATTTGTTTAGGATTTTTATTACTTTTTCTTTATTTTCAAGTTTTCAAATTTGTTTAGGCTTGTTTTTTAGTTTATTTAAAAAGTTGTAAACTTTTTAAAAAGTAAACAACTTGAAAAGAAATATCTATTAATAAAATTGTAAATTAGAGTTTTTATCTGATCCTTTCTTTTGAAATTTTTGTGTTCTTGTGCTTTGTTGCCTTTCTTATGTGGTTTTAGTCTGCATCAATTGATATCAAAGTTAAAAGATTTATGGTGATTAACTGTTGTGTATTGTTAAATAACTATGGTGAAAAAGGTGATCATAAAATAAATAATGCTAGTGCAAAAAGAGATGTTGTGTTTCTATCTCAAGAAACAAATATTAAAAAACTGGTAATAAAAAACATGCAAAGATAAATTATAAAATTAACTTGTTAGTTAGTAATAATAAAGGTATAAAGACAAATTGAAGAATTATTTCCTCAATTAATGAAAATGCATAAAATTGAAGAAACATGAAGAGAGTAACAACATATTTATGACCATTTATGAGAGCTCATTTTAGAGGCACGAGGATAGTAACTTTTTGATGAGAATAAATATCGCGGAGATTGATATAGATTAATATTTTATATTAATTTGTGATGTTTATTTTAAAAATAAATATATTTATAATGATATTATATATATAATGACATAAATGGTGTTGATTCTTTTATTGGAGGACTAATTTTTTCAACTAAAAAAGAATGACGTGGAAGGTTTTTTTTTTAAAAAAATATTTTTATTTTTTTCTATTTAATTTAGTAAATTAAATAGTATATTTAATATTTTTTTATTTTATATAGATTGATTTTGAAATTTATTTAAAAAGAAAAATTATAAAGTAAATATTTCAATAGAAAAATTATAAATTGGAGTTTGTGTTTGATATGTTTTTCAGTGTGAATCACTCTCTCTGTTTTTTTTTTTTTTTTTTTAAATTTCTGTTAATAATAAAATAAAATTTATGTTTTGGCACTTGAATTGCTTGTTCAAGGGTGCTGCTCTTTCATAGTTATCAAAAACTAGAAAATGGGCTCTTTGTTTTTTGAGGTCTTATTGAGTACTAGGAAGTGGTAGCAATTTGGACTGAAAACACTGAGGAAATTGAGCTGTTTAGTGCTTAGTGAAAGAAAGAATCAAAGGAAGAAGAAAGAAAGATGCTCTATAGTCGTGAAGTTTTGAATTTTTTGGTGAGGAAAGATGTGAGGAAGATACTCAAGAGGAAAGACAGTGATGCTGGTGAAAGAGGTAAGCTTTTTTGAAGAATTTCTTGAGACCCCATTTCTTTATTTTGTTTAAATTTCTCAGAGTTTAGTTCTTTCTTTCATTTGCATTGCTGCGTGTCACTAGGTTTATCAGTTTTGCTTGCGTCAGTAACAGTCTAGCTAGAATTCTCTAGTCTTTTCTTTGTTTGGATGTAAATTTTACTTTATTTTGTTGCTGCAATTGTTGCCTTTTGGAGTACCAGGTTGGTTTTTCTTGGGTTCTCTCTTATGGGTTATAGCTCTTTAACTCTGATAAAGTTGTGGTTAATTTTGGTTTTTATTTAATTAATTTCAGAAAGATAAAGCAATTTTTTTTGCCGTTGAATGAAGGGAGAGTTGGCTGCCCAGTTGCTCAAAAATGGGATTTTTCTCATTACATATTTGCCTTTCACTGGCAACTTTAAATATTAATGATTTTTTTCTTTGTTGAGAGGGATTAATCAAACCATTATTCTACTCAAACATGGTAGTTAGTTTGTTATGTTGTTAACAAGAGGTGATTGCTTTGCTCATTGGCTAGTGGCTTTCTGTGTAAACCGTGGAGGCTTTTTTTCAATTGCTTGTCTTCTTTGATGTGGTTGATTGACCTGCATTTTTATTTGTGTACTTATCAATGCAGGAAGAGCTTTAGAAGAATTGCGGTCTTCTTTATTTAGCAGATTTCGCTCGTCTGAAACCGCGAAGCGACACGAACAACAATTATGTGGCCCTGTCATTGCTCTCACGTTCAATTTTCTGGTTGCTATTGGCATTATTTTCATGAACAAATGGGTTTGTCTTCTAACCTTTGTAAATGCATATTATCTAGTTTTAACTGCTTTTGTTATTGCTTCAAGTTGCGGTTTCTTTGAGTTTACTTGATTTGCCTCTCTTTTTTTTTTTTATGGCAGGTGCTTCAAGGAGTTGGCTTCCATTTTCCTATATGTCTTAGTTTTATTCACTATGCACTAAGCTGGGCACTGATGGCCATTATAAAAACTTTTTCTGTGCTTCCTGCATCTCCTCCATCAAAATCTTCTCGTTTATCTCTATTCACTCTTGGCTTTGTTATGTCTTTCTCTACTGGCCTAGCTAATGTTAGCCTGAAATACAATAGGTTAGATATTCATTTCCTATTTTCCACAACTTTGTTGTCGTGTTCAAAGTTTTGTGTTTGATATGTTTCATGTTTTGTTGTAGTGTTGGATTCTATCAGATGGCTAAGATTTCTGTTACACCTTCGATTGTTTTAGCAGAATTTATATGGTTTAAAAAGAGAGTTTCTTTTTCCAAGGTAAGTTTTGGCTCATGTATGTCTATGGTGCACTTCCATATGAAAATAAGCTTTCTATTCTGTTGTGATGACAGAACAGTCTGAATTAGAAGGCATTGCTATTTTTCTTTTTCATTTTCAACTGATTGATTCATGGGAGAAAGGCCATTCATGTGAAAACTAGGTGTTCTATAATTTTGATCTGCACACTAAGTGTCTGTTAAAGTATGAACATGGACTTCTATATGGATAGCATTTTGAGTTTCACTGTATTCAGGACAAGGGTTTATCAATGAGCATTAATTTTGTATACGTATCTTGGGCCTCGAAAGTGGACTCACTCATAAATGCTTTGGTCATATATCATTGTTACCTTTATGAGACTGAAATCTACTTTAACAGTTGATTTGAATGGAAGGGATTTGGAAGAGTGAATGCTGAAAGTTGTGTTTTCCTCTCGTAAAAATCTTCCACTTAAGCCCTGTATTTTGAGACGTGGAACCTCAAACAACATATTTGGACATGAATTGATCTTTATACCCATTCCATTACTTCTAAAATACCCATTGAAGGATTACACTTGCACCCTCTAGGAGGAAAAAAGGCTTGAAGTGTTAATTACTTATTTTGTTTATTTTTTCAAGTCACGCAACATCTTTTATTGAGCCAAATACAAAAGTTTTCAGTGCCTATAAATGTCTTTGTAAATTGATTCTGGAAGTTTCCTTGCACATGGCATTTTTATCAAGTGGGATCTGATGTTCGTGCAGAATGACTAATTTCTGCAAATAACTTAAGTTGACGCTGGCCCTGGGTTCTTATATGAAATCTTCCAGGTGGTTGCACTTACAGTTGTGTCTATTGGTGTTGCCGTGGCTACAGTAACTGATTTGCAATTCAGTCTCTTTGGTGCTTGTGTAGCACTAGCTTGGATAATTCCTAGTGCAGTCAACAAGATTCTCTGGTCCACTCTGCAACAGCAGGATAACTGGACAGCCTTGGCGTAAGTTACCTTATCTAAAAATTTGCCTTGTAACATTCCTTATTTTCAATTTTCTACAACCAAATAGCTTTCACATCTTACTTGACTTGTGAAATCGATGAGCAGGTTAATGTGGAAGACTACACCAATTACATTGTTTTTCCTGGCTTCATTGATTCCTTTCTTAGACCCCCCAGGTGTCTTCTCCTATGATTGGAACTTCAGAAACACAGCACTGATTCTCATGTCTGCTCTTCTTGGCTTTTTGCTTCAATGGTCTGGTGCTTTGGCACTTGGGTGAGTGAGTTATCTTCATTCCTTTTAACTATTACAGAACTCAGCCTGTTTTGTTCATGGTTTCCAATGATGTATTTTCAACCTCTCAATTGCTGCACATCACCTGTTATTTCTAGTTATAGGATATGAGGAGGTTAGTCAATTTAGGACATCAAGATATAAAATGACTCTTAAGGAACAAAGATCATATTCATTCTATATCATTATTGAAATGTTCTAAAATCATGTTGGTCCAGAGAAGGTTTCTCATTTTAATATACAACTTCCTTTGTGTACAGTATTATAGAATCTGCACTGGTAAATTTACTATGGTAGAAAAGAATAATAACAAGACAGTGTGTATAATTAGATATGAAAAATTATAATAATTGCACCAGAACTACTAAATTAAAGAATACGGATTTTTATTTATTTTAATTTGTCCAAAATGTTATCAAAATGCTTTGCTGATTGGTATAACATTATTTTCTAATGTTTGAGACATCAAATATGTTGATAACTGTACGTCGGCTGATGCATTTGACCTAAAAACATATGCTAAGTGCTTTTTATGAGATGGTGTTCTGTAATTTCATGTGATGAAAGATGAAATAAGGAGTATCATGTTTTCGGTGGGTACATATAAGACCAAAAATGGGAAGGGGAAGGGGTTGGGATAGAGGAGAAAAAGTGTAGAAGAATCTATTAGAAATCCTGGAAGCAGGGTCTCAAATTTTAGAAAACTTCATGTTGACCTGGTCCTTTTACATCCCTTAAAGGATTGTATCTCTGGCACTTTCACATGCCTATTGATTTTTTGGTTAGTCCTGACTCTTAATAGTAAATGCCTCAACATAACACCCCTTGTTGTATATGACCATAACACAACTCACATGCTTAGCATGCATTTATATTAAAACGAATTCTCTTTTCTTTGGATAAGAGAATGCTTATTTCATTGAAATTGCAGTTCTTTAAAATTCAGGTAGATAATATCAAAAGGGCCAAGCCTATGATGCTAGAACATGTGGTTGTTAGGTTATATGATGTCATTATGACTTCCTGAGAGTGCACAGAATGGAATTCCTATTGAAGATTTGAGAAATACAAGTCAGATGAGGAATTTGAAACGAGATTAGCTCTTGAATGTTCTCACAACCTATTGTCTGGTGCGAAACCTGTGTGAAAGTAAAGCAAAATCTGCTTGTGGTTGTGCCATCATGGGATTGAATATGAACCTGACTTGCTAATGCGCTTAAAAAGTGGGCTAAGGATGACAAAGATAAGTGAGAAATAAGATGGCAATTTTGATTTGTGAAATAGGATTCTTGGTTACCAGAGAAAGGTTTCGTATTGCAAGGAATGGCTTGTGCCAAGAAAGCTTCCAGGTATACCTTGAGTTGAAATTTAACAAAATCCAGGAGGATGTGCTTTATGTAGCTAGATTTGGTTGGTTGAGAAGCAGTATCTTAATAAAGAAAAAGAAATTATAGATGAGACGCGGACGTTAGGACATGCTTTGAAACAATAAATGACTACATAATTAATGAATACATGCATGAGGAATTAGGTGGTACCTATTTAGGTAACAAAGGGAAGGTATCTAAAATGGGTTGCCACTTCCAATTTAGACCTATGGATATGTAGGTGATCATGTGTTATGCCATTCAAGTAATAGGAGTGAAGAATGGAAGGAATAAACCAAAAACAATACAACATAATTGAATATAGGAAAAGGATCCATATAACCCGTTCTAAACCTTTTCCTAGTCTGTAAATGGGTGCTGGACCAGTTGGTTAAGCTCTGTTCTAATTCTAATCGAGTTGTTAGTCTCTGTGTCCTAACTTATGCCTTGGTATTATAGTGAGAATATATAACTTTAAAATTTTAGCGGACCATTAAATGCTTTGGCTCATTGGTTATGATTACGTAGTTGGGTTGGGAAGCCATTGATCTTGGAATGGTATTATATGATCATCATTGTTGGTAGTTTGCAGAATGGTGTGTTTTGTGTTTTTCAAAAGAGTTGATGAGGGCTAAATTTCTCCTTTGACACTAGAAGCCTATTCCTTTTTCTTCAATTTTGTTGTAGAGAAGAGTACCATGTGATAATAGTTACATTGTTGTGCCTTCAGAATCTAATGGAAGGATTGGATAAAGACACAAAAAATGAAAAGCTAGGGGCAGCATTGATTTAATCGGAAGAATAGGTGAGGTGAATCTCAAAACACAGACAAATTCTATGAAATATGCACTCTAATAGTAAGTTAATAAAATTCCTAACCCACCCCTTCACATCATTGGATAATTCATGATTAATTTTTTAAAGCCTGTTAAATCTGTGAAATTCATGGACCGGCCACTTCTATTAGTAGGATTAAGAGGCTAAAATTATGTGTATGCTCTTATTGACCTTGGATTTCAAAGAATCATCTTCCCCAAAACCAGCTCATGACTACTTCTGAATTCTGACCAGATATCTACTGCTTGACTACAACCAAGGAAACAAGAATATCTCTACACTGTGCATTGTCTTTAAGCTAAGAGAAAGTATGTTTTACTTCTGTTTATATTTGTATCGATTAACTTACATGTTATAAATTCTATAGCTAAGGGTTTGTTAGCTATGAGGTGTTAGAGGGTAATACAAAAACATTTTCAGGCTTTTTCTAACTGGTTAAGCTTTTAGGTTAGATGGTTTTTTGACATGATATCGGAGCCTTAATGATAAAAAGGTAATGAGAACTCTCATTAAGGATGCCAAAATAGGTGTTCTTAAAAATAATTGGTACCTGCTTGAGAATTTAGATCATTAGTGGGTCCAATGAGAGCAAGTTTGATAGTGAACTGATTTCTATCCCGAAAAAAGTAAACAATGCATGGGGTCCCAACTGTAAGGTGCAAGTAAAAGAGAACGAGAGTAGGTTATAAGTTGACTTTTTAAGGAAGAGAGGAAAAAAAAACAAGAAAGACAACTTTTCCCTCTTGAAAATCTTTAAGGCACTCTTTAACAATTATCCCTGAAAACCTCCCTATAAAATCCCACCTCTCCTTTTTCAACCCTTAAGCTGCCCACCTAAAGAACAATCAAACCACTTTTTTTATGCTAATTGCTAATATTTTCATATTGTTGTGTGCTTTGTTAAGCTTACTGTATCCTTGTTCATAAAAGATGAGACTAGAACTAGCTTGAACCATGGAACGCTGCAGCTATGTCTTTAAACTAATATTATTTTAATCTTAAGATGAAGTTATGATTAGTAATTTGAATGTGTGTTGAGTTAGATGTTTGGTTCTCATTCATTTCATCTCATTTACTTTTCAGGGCGACGTCTGCTATTTCTCATGTTGTTCTTGGTCAATTCAAAACATGTGTTGTGCTTCTTGGAAATTACTACATATTTGGCTCCAATCCAGGAGCGACCAGTATATGCGGGGCATTGATGGCTATTGGAGGCATGTCTTGTTACACATACCTCAATATATGCAACCCAAAACCACAAACAGGAAAATTATCTCCTGGAAAGTCTTCCACACAATCCAGATCGAGTAAAGAAAATGGAGATAGCCATGATGGCTATGGGGGCGAATCTGTGTAACTCATCTCTGTGACAATGGCTTATCGACTAGCATGCGACAACAGATTTTTTCATTAACCCTAGGTGTTGCTTCATCTGCATTTGTTTCTGGGTTAGAATCTGCTAATTTAATGGATCGTTGTGCTCTCTATTTAAGTTTCCCAAGAGGACTTGTAGATTAGTTAGCTGACCATAAATTTGAATCAAACAATCTGAAGGGCTTGTGTAGTTGCTGCTGATGCTTCGCTGCTCGTAACAATATTAGTCCTTTACACAAATGTCATGATTTTATTATTTTGATTTGTTTTTTGTTTCTAGTATCCGATCCAGCCATTTGACGGTTCTTATTTTTTTGACAGCTTTTCTTGCTCAAGTTTAAACCGTTAAGGCTTTCTTTTTCTGCATCAAGTTATCTGTATGTGAAGATTTGGCAGCAACTCGAGAGACAATACAATATTAAAGCCATTGAATGTGGGTTTCCAAGCTAAAGTTGACTAGCTTGAACAGATACCTTTTCATTTACAAGTCTTCTTGGTCTTGATTTCTGCATGTGGAAATGACAGCTTGCCAACTGAAAGCAACTCCAAGATAGTATTTAATTAAAATTCCAAGATAGAAAATATGAATATTTGTGATTATTGAGGAAATATATATTTATATAATTCATGATTTGAAATGATAAAAATTCATTTTAAACAAGGATAGAAATTCATTGCAAAGTTTTTTTTTTTTTTAAATATATTTGTTTTATGTTTTTATTTTCATCTCTAATCAACTACATTTTTATCTCATGTATTTCTCTCTCTCGAAATACTAATCAAATATAATTTAAATATGTTATCATAATATCATACTGATAATGACATGTTCTCTTTTCAATGGCAAAGATGATAGAATGAACTTAATCATCGTATAAAAATATGATCATCATATAAAAAAACTTAATCTGAAAATAGAACATTGATTGTCAAGGTGATACAAACATTAATTGTCAAGATATAAAACCGTACGTTAAATGGAATCATTTGACCTATAATTCATGTAATGTAAGCTTTAAATATATGCTTGAACTAGCTAGACCAATCTTTGATTTTAAGGAGTTGAATTACGAAATTAATCAAGATAATTCATGTATGCGAGGAACCTCGGAAGTTGTAGCTGAGAAAATTAATAAGAAATCAAGTTAACTAATCGTAGATTGATTCACAAACAAACATAAAGAAACCCACATAAACTGATTGAGATTGAAAAGTCCCCACATGGGATAGAGTTCTTGCTGTCACTGGATCCATGGTGTCGGCTCGTGGGTTTACAAGAATTCTTCAACTCTTGTTGTTTATTCAAGAGTTTGTCTCAAGAGATGGCAGGATTTTGTAGAGAAGTGCATGTGCAATGCAGGGTTTGAACTCCAAAAACAAGACAAGTCTTTTGGCTTCCCACGTGAGATTATTACAAAAAAAATAAAACCTACATAACAACGAACATTGTATTTGCAAGCTTTCTTTCCTCATCCACTTCATCAATTTGATGTGATACTAAGGAACCTTAACACATGCATGTTTTGATCTTATCCTTACCGGGTTACAATTTGATGAGTTCTCATGTCATGCTTGACGGTTTGATACAACTGTTTAATTATGTATTTGTTTCAATAAATTCAATATTAATTATACACAAACTATGTTTGTTTTTCCAATACGTTGCTTGCGTAATTTGGTGTGGTGCGTAAATAATATTATAGTGCATCATATTTTTGTTCGAGAAAGTATTAAAATAATTTTTTTTTTAAATCATTAATTTAATGTACATCATCATTAAAAAAATATATTTATTAAAAAACAAAAACTACAAACACAATCTTAACACTCACTTGTTGTGGTTGTGGAATAAGATAAATCACATTTATGTGAACATGGGTGGTTAAATCAATTTGAAAAAATATAATAAAATAGATTTATATTTTTGATTACTTTGCATATAATCTTTTTAATCGAATAATTTTAATGGATATTGTGGAATATACTGCTAGCCAAAATGCCATTTACTTGTAAATTTAATAGGTTCAAAGTTGAAGACAAATGGATGGTGAAGGAAGCATTTACGTTGTCAAAATATGATAATAAGATCTGTCTCGAAAACCAGACTAGACAGCCAAACTGTCTTTGAACGCCATAACCTTACAAAAACCTTGCAGTTAGGACAAATGATCATACTGAAGAGAGCAGTCTGCCAGTCTCCTTTTGATTTGACGAACAGTGAATCACATGCCTCCTCAAAGTCACCAGATCCCAACAAGCAATACTGCTATATATATATATATATATATATATATATATATATATATATATCAAAACTCATAAGAAATAACTAATAAACTTTCATTTCGTGGCTTTTGCCTCATTTTCTTCCACCGATGCATGCACATATGAACTAGTGTTATTCACAAAAGTTGTTCTCTTGTAACTGGATCCATCTCTAATTAATAATCAAATGATACTGAATTCATTGTACATCACCTGTAGATTCCTGCATTTAATTTAAAACTCTAGCAATCTAGAGATGATGATAGCTATATAATTATATTTATTTAGAGATAGATACAAGAAAGAGAGACGAACAGGAGAGAAGGAATTAAAAAGAATAATTTTTATACATGTTAAAATACTCTTATTAATTTTAATGGGACCGGATGTTTCTTCTTCTTTTTTTATATTCATCTCTCCTATTAAGTAATTACTGATAATTACAAGCAAATTAATTGATTGATTGATTTTATTTTTTTTGGTTTATTGGCCCTTGAAGGCATAATTATCAATGAATTTTTCTTGCTCTTCTCCTCCAATATTTCTAACTTGAATAAATTACAATAATACGTGTGGAAGGGAACGTTAACAGGCTGAATGTCAATTTTCAAAGCTTCAGAAGAAGTGTGGATCTTTCCCAACACCTTAAATAAATATTACCAGCACAACAATTCATGAAGAATCAAGCAACGTAAACTGACTACAAAGTCAAAGAGCTACATTGATGTCAGTGTAATAAGCTCCCAAGTACATAATAATTAACCCTCCTTCTCTTGCATCCTAACCCCTAGTATATTGCTTTCTGCCTAACTAACCTGGTAATGTAGCAAAATTAAACAAATAACAGTAACATTGAACAAAGTAAAGACATGAGCAAAAGGTATATTAAACCCACAGATCACATGCAGATGATGACACGATGTTTATGTCTTGCTCCAATGGCACAAAAACAATTTAGCAACTTTTATAGCATCCATCCACCTTAGCCTGACTTGGATTTACAGTAGTATACTCTTTTCCTTGCCTTGTTTTCCATGAAGTCAAACGCCAAGAAGCACATAGTAGAGTACTGTAATGGGCAAGGCAATCAACATCCCAAAAATAACCCTGCAAAAAAAAAAAAAAAGCAATGTAAGAGTAATCTACCAAGTCCATTAATTTCTGATTATTAAGATTTTTCGATAAAAATAGGATCACCTTCTTCACACAGTAATGGTTGCTATGTATAGCTAGGGCTTTCTTGTGATGTAAATAAATTACTTACGCTGTGCTAAGTATGTCTGGATGGACGTTGTACTCCTTGGCAAATACAAAAGGGACTATACCTTGGGGAAGAGCTGCCTGTGAACAGGTAATCGATGTTAATTGCTTAAATTTATTGATTTAGTAAGAGATTGCAAAACCAGTCAATAAAGAAGACAAGTGATCACCTTTTGCAAAGAATTGATCAGCATTATGTAATTGAAAGCAAAATAATGAAGATAATGCAAAGAACAGATAATGACTAGAAAACAAATAAATTTTTTTTTTTAAATGATTGAGGAAATGAAAGGAAGTTTGAGAAATATTTTTTTTCTTGGCATGTTTTGGCCATGATTTCTTATAAAATAATTGTAAATGAAGCTACCTAGAAAGATGCATAGAGCTTCTTTGGATCACATCAATTAGAAAATAAAACTTTGAGATTAGGGTTTAATTTTGACATTCAGAAGGTCCAACCTGAACAATTGCAACATGTAAAAGAACACCACGAATGCCAATGGCAATAGAGGTTGCAGCAATCACAGCAGGGCCTGTCAAGAACCTCACTGCCATTGCAAAAGTTGCCACTGATTTTCCACAAGCTATAATCTTTGGTTGTAAGGCCATGAACAATCCTGTTTAAGCAAGAATCAATGTTCGATGCATTGTTAGACCAAAAACAATATTAAATTGTTTAAAATCATATATATATGAAAGATAAGTACCTAGACTGAACATAGCCATTCCTAGACCTGCATCAGATAATATTGCTATAGATCCACTAACTATCGACGGCATCTTGATGTTCCACCTGAAGATAAATTTAAGGCTCCATCAGATTATATATATATATATATATATATATATATATATATATATATATATATATATATATATAGGTGATTTAGAGAGTGGAAATGGTAAAGGAAAAGATGGTGTAAGGTTTTTGGTACCTATATGATACGAGAGACCATATAACACCCAAAAGGCTTGAGTAAGTATTAGGGTTTCTTATCAACTTCCTCCAGACCATGATAAGGATGAGTCTAGTCATGACACTTGCAGGAGGCATTTGGTGTTTTTTTGAGCCATCTGCTGCCATATCCATCTTCTTTTGGCAAGTGAAGGGAGACACATTTTGAGGAAACTTGCACCCATCTTCTACATCATGTTCCTTTTCTCCACTCCATTTCCCAGAAGGGCTCATGTTTTCAATTAATTGGTTCATTGCTGCATCAGCAATAAGCAAAAAGTATAGTTGTAATGTATTGTTAGACTAAACAGAATAGGTAAAATAGAGGAGGTTAGCCATCATAGTGCAAACAAATTAAACATGTCTGTCATTTGTTTCCATGCAATAACAAGGAGACGTACAAATATGGTGGCAGGAGGGGCAAATGAAGGTATATATCTCACCTTTTGAAGCAGCGGATTCTTGTTGAAAAGCAGCTTTAGAAGGGTCGGTGACCCCGAAATCAGTGGACGCAGCTCTATTAACTGCATGCCTCAGGTTCCCTTCTGAAACCGGAGATGCACTCGAGCTCCAAACAAACATATGAAGCTCCTTGTTAGGCATTGCACTACCAGAACCACTTTCCTTCTTCTTTGGTCCACCACTTGTAGACCCTGAAAACATTGGATTTGGAGGTGGATAAGAAGAAACTAAACTGCCACCATTAAGTAATTCACCACTCATATTTGGTCTTCCTTTTTTCTTCCCTAACTTCAACATCTCCTCGTCATAATTTGAAGTTCTTGGTGTCGCTCCTTTCGAAGATTGCAAAGAGTAGACATCACCCATCCCTCCTTGGAAACTATTTGTGTATCCATGTTTCGGACTTGCGGCCTTGCTAGCAAACATGGCATAAAAATCTGTTTGATTAAAGCTTGAAGCTCTCGGTGTTGGCTCTCGAGAAGATTGAACCGAGTAGATCTCCACACCAGTAAGATTCGAAGCTCTCGGAGTCATTGAAGTGATTGAGTTTAGTCCATGAGACTTGTTAAAGGAAGACACTATTGATGATGCATTTGATCTTTTCACCACCACATGTAGCTTACCATCATCTCCAATCTCAGCATCAGCCTGTAATGGTTCCCGCCCGTTGAGCGAAACAACATCAGAGTCAACTCTGAATGATGTAATAGACCCAGCCGTTTCAGGGAATTGCTCGGAGATTAGTAGCCTAGCTCCTCTATATTCAAACAAGAAGAGCATAAGAGTATACCAAATTACACTTTGCAAAACCACAATTTGAACCATAAGATTCCCTGAGAAGTCTCCATACATGGCTTTCAAAAGAGGGATTCCCATGACAAGAGTATTTGGGAGAGTAGAAAGAGAGAAGAGAGTGATCATCCATTCAAGATTCCCACGTTTGCTAAAGGCTTGCCAAATAAAAAGAGCCCCAAGAATAACAACTTTTTGAAGAGTATCAGCAGCAATGAACCTAAAGTTCATAGCATAAGGATCATTGGATGATATGAAATGGAAAGACAATAAAGGAACTGCAAAGACTGCTACAAAACGGTTAATGCCTGAGCATTGATCAGGTGTAAAGATTTTCCACCATCGGACTGAGCCATAGGCTAAAATCATAGCAACATAAAGAGGCACAATTGCTGCTAGAACATCATAAATGTCCTTGCCAGTGATCATTGTTAATGGAGAGAAGCAGAGAAGTTGTAAGAGCCTGAAAGAGGAGAGCTGTGAGAGAAAAGAAGGATGGTTATGGGGTGTTCTAGTTTTCAAACTGGGAAAGAAGGAAACATGAGTGAAGAAGCTCGGGAAGCTTGTTTCTCTTCTCAATGAGTAGACCAAAGGGGAAGAGTTAAATGGTTGTTTGCCATGTTTATAAATGGAGTCTTGGCTTCTTCTTTTTTAATTTTTTTTTATTTATTTTGGTTAAAAGAAAAAGGAATGGAATAGTGAATATGGTTTTTCCAAATTTTATTAGTTAGACTTCTACTTTTAAAATCCGTTTTAAAAAAGACTCGCTACAAAATCGCATCATGAGTTGGGATCAATAAAAAAAATTAATATTATTTTAATTAAATATCAATAAATTAATAATTGAGTTTTAATAAGCTCAGGATTATCATATCAACTTTAGTTTTTAATTGGTTTAACATAGTTTTTATTTTATTTTTTGTTTAACCCATATTAGTATAGTCTTGGGTTAGCCAAATCGATCCACCCGTATGTCCAAATTTTAAAATAATGCATAACATTAATAAAGCAACATTATTTATTTAATCATTTTCTCTAATAAAATCAGTTTTGAGTTATAATAACTTCATTATATTTAATTTTTATACATTGAAAGAGGAGTATGTCTTATTATATAGTTTAAAGTCCGATAGCCTTTCAGATAAAAATTAACATTTCTAACATTTATTTTAAATATTGTGTTATTTTGGATACTTTCTATATATTAAAATGAAGTGTTTTTTACTTAAATTGTAATGAAATACATTCACATTTGGGTCAATGCAATTTTAAAAAAATAAAAATAAAAATCCCATAACCTCTCTCAAAGTCGAGAATTTTTCAACATATCATGAATTACATCAACTCTAGAACAATAGTTTACTCTCGGAAACATATATTTCAAACTACTTAATGTTAGTTCATATTAATTTATATTATTAAGTGTTAACAAGTACCTGGTTCAACTTAAACTATAAGCAAGTGGGAAAACCAAATCCACAACAACAGTGAGGCAATCTTTTTTCATTCAGGACTTGTCCATGGCCAGAGGTACAGAAAGGATTCCTCTTGGTACACAGATAAATAACATGTAGGAGATAATTTACTTAATGAAAGACTTAATTAGGGGGTTAATTTAGATTAGATTTTGGTTAGATTCACATGAAGGAATTAATTAATAATAAATCGCAAATAAGTCATATGATGCTACTTGATTTCATTTTTTTTCTTTTATATTATTATGCTTTTTTAGTTTCTTTTTTTTTTCTATTTGAAGAAAATAGTTATTTTATTTGATTTTCCCATTCAGAATTATTAAAGTTTTCTTATAATAGTTTTTTAACAAGAAAAATATAAGCTAATAAAAATTAATTTTTTTTTTACTTTTTTATACTTGGCTAATATCTACGTAATCCTACTTATAGATAGGAAGTTCATGTACATGAGCTAGCAACTTCCAGTGATCTGCGGGAGAAGGCAGGATCTGTTCAATAGCATAAAAATAATGTTTTGCCGGGACTTGGGCCACGCCAGTAGCTGTCTAGCTGTTGTTCTTCGGCTCCCAAAAAATTTAGCCCTCCAATATTAATACTCGAACAACTTTATATTATATAATATTTAAGATGTAAATGTTCATGTTTTTTTTTTAATTGATATGGTATTCAGATCAGCTTGTGTATATTTTAACTAATTTCACAGGTCCTAAAGTTAATAATTATAGACGTTTTCGGTGATTATTATATTAACAATTATAGAGTTTGAATCTAAAACTACAAAAAAGATAAAAAAAATTTTCCTAAACTTTTAGCATTGTACACCTATTAGCTGGTTCTAAATATTGATGTTGTTACCGATTAAAAACTTGAGAATGACGTACCTCTTCCTAGAATCACAACAACTTAGCCTATTCTTTTATAATGTATGAAAAATAATAATTTAAACATATATATGGCATAGTCTTCCCCTTAAGAATCAACCTATAATGTAATCCAAAAATTAATAAACTAATTACTAAATTGATACGCCGTAAGAATAAATCAAATCCAATATATCTTTTACTTATAGTTATTAAAATTAATTAAAATTCAAACTGATCGCTCGTCTAATTTAAAAATTAATGAATCCGATCAAATTTATTGAAAATAGACTTGAACTGCTTGCTTAACCAATAAAATTGACCTGGAGTGTGAAGAGCTCGCGACATTAATTGCCGTATCTAGAAATTGAGCACTCAATATCTTATAGGAAAAGCATAACTATATCATTGGGCCAACGTCATATATCGTGCACTAGCTTGTATAGAAATTTACGTATTGAAATATTTAACATGACGCTTCATTGATTTGAAAAAAAGAAGAAAAAAAAGTAGTCTTCCATGAGAGTCAAATACATGACTTGATTTATAATAGTAATTCTAGTCAAGGATCAAACTTCCAACTTGAATCCATTCAAGAGAAGCACCTTTACCACCAAGAATGATGACTTTTTTGCTTTTTATTGAGTGTTGCAAATATAAATTGAGACTAATTTTTATATAATAAAACGAGTTTTTAATTTATCATCTCTAATTGTGCTAAATAAAGGATTTTTCTTCAATATGTAATTCCATTTATTTCTTCCATCTAAAATAACAAGAAAATCATATGATATTCACATAATATATTTTAGTTTAAAAAATACTCATTACTCTGGATAGGTTATATAGCTTATATGTCCTCGTATGTTCTTGTATTTTAAAGGTCATGTCCAATAAACTTTTATATATTGTAATATCAATTGTGTTCTTAATTTTTAGTTCATATAAAAAAAAACGGGTAGTTCATAATATAATTTTTAGATCATTTATTATGTTAGTTCGGATAGAAAATACAAACGAAATAACTTTATTCAGAATTGAATGAACATAATTATAGATACAAGAATAAATTAAAAATTAATGACCCCATTGTATAAGAAAAGAGTAGCTAGGCTGATCAGTTGAACCACGATCTAACACCCATATCAATTCATTGATTGGGTCGGTCGGTGGTGATAACATTGCTTCCACCGTATCTAACAAGCAGGATCGCTGGTTGCTAAAGGCTCGAAAACAGTCAGCATCACCGGTCTGCGGAGGACAAGGCAAGGGAATCAGCTAGCCACCTCCTGCCAAGAAAAATAGTAGAAAAAAATAAACCGCGAATCCACCAAATTTGCACCAACAAAAACCATTTCCCGGCAGAGCAATCAAAAACTAAATTTCCCGGCCCATAGTCACTCCATGATGAATATGTGTTCATGAAACCAAGATCCACGTTACAGGAACATGCAAATCTACAAATAAGACAACGTCAGTAGGTATAAATAATTTCAGTACAGCTTGCATTCTACGATTCACCACAATACACCGGAAGAATCTTTCCTTTATATTAGTATAATATGCAACAAAATAGGACCATGTTTAATTCTGGAATTCTAATTTTAATTTTATTTTCTTTTACGTTTATTAATTGTGCCCAAGTTCTTGTCACGATTGGGTAAAATCTGCTATTTCTCACATTCTTTTGATCTTTGCTTCGTTTTTAAGTTGAATTTATGCTTTTCTCGGTCCTTGTGCTGAGGAGGTTAGCAAGTTCATTTTCTTGGCCAGCTACGACCAGGCTAGCCCAAACTCTTGTGTCCATTGTTATTGATCGAGCTCAATAAGAACCCGCCTCTTTCATGGGGTTCAGCCTAAATCATCGATCTACCATCATCATAAAACTCCTTGTTTCCAGGTGTAACTTTCTCTACATTCCATGGTGGATTCAAATTTATTGCATTGCAACATATATTTCTTTGATTTTTTGTTTTTGTTTTTCAATAGATGGCTTAAAAGAGTTTGAACTACACTATGAAAGGTAGTCTTATTAAAATATTTTGAACTATATTATGAAAGGTAGTCCAATCGTGCTACTTAACGTAGAAAAAAACCAAATAAAGGGGTCAGGCCCTTCCTTAGTAGCATGATATCTAATTTTGGAATCTAACATTCAAAAACATTTATTAAATTTATTTCAATTCAGCTTACCGATGCAAAGAATATGTTCGTAAGATTAGAAGTGAAGCAAATTATCTAATTATTCAAAATATCTAAAAAAAACTAACTTAATACTAACCAAAAGGAAAAGTTTTTCAAAATTTTGGATAATTCTAGTTAAATTAAAATTAAAATATTTGTTTTTGTTTTTTTAGAAACTAAATCCAAACCAAACCACACCGAGCCCTAAAAAAATCGTTATAAACTAAAGGTTTATTATAAATTAAAATCCCATTAAATCTAAGTTTATTAAGAATTATCCAATTAAAAAAACATGAATTAAATTAGACTTATTTGAATAAAACTAAACCAAATTAAATTCATCGGTTTGATTTGTTCATAATTTTGAGAGAGAGAGAAAAAACCGGCTTGGTCGAAATTTTTTATTCAAATTCAACTATTTGAACTTATGCTCATCCATACTTAAAAAAAAAGAAAAACACTTAATCTCATTGATATAGAAACTAGTGTGAAAATACCTATTACCATCCAATAATTAGGAACACTATTTTGTTATACTCTTCACAAGTTGCAAGAACTAAAGAGGAGGCGGGCAAATTTATTTATTTATTTATTTTTTGCAAGTGGCAGGGAAGGGGCATTACAAGTTGTTCATTTGTTGAAGTGTAATTAATCTGTACTTTTCTCCTTTGTCATATGCGGGCAAGTGATCATATATATAATCAAGTCAGTGGGTCGACGCCCTCATCCACTTTCCTCACAATTCTCACCCACAGTTGCTTCTTCCATCACCCTGTATTCATATAATAATAATGGAGGTAGATTGGGAAAACTTCAATATCTCTCCACTCTGATCATATAGTGGTCGCAGATCTAATGGTTTACTTATGTGTACTTTGAACCCATGATTGATTGTTTATACTTATTTGGTTGATCTGCGTGTTTATGATTTGTTTAGGGAAATTCATCGTATCTTCTTCCCATCAAGTTGAAGCTATAAACAACAGTATAATCACTTTGACGTGCGTAGTCTAACACTAGAAGAACTTGTAAGCTTTGCAGATCTTTAAATATATTCTTAGGATCGGAGCAACCCCACCAGGATTAATAAAACCCTAGATCTGTACAGAGCTTTGGTAATCATGAACTGGTGAATTACGAGACGAGATCCGAGCAGGTTAGCCGAAACTTACGAACTTGTTTACATGTCAGTAAAAATGGAAACCAATCCAAGGCGTGTACAAAACCCACGCTCGTTGACCAAATCTTTAACCTCTAAACTCAAGTTAAAGTTTTTAATTCTTATGATATCAAATATTCGTTGTGGATTTGGAGATATATGATAAGAATTAAATATTGTAAGATGAATCACCAGGCCACTATATTTTGTCATTGAAAGGCGTGAGAGAGGAGGTAGGTCGAGAGCTCGTAGATCTATTCTTGTCCTGGAAAACCACTACTCATAATAGTTGTTAATCATGCCTCAATCTCATAGGTTTATATGAAAAATCTACCATGTAGAGTTTTGTCTCACTTAAATTCCAAGTTGATCTAGAAAAAAATAACCCAATAAAACTTGATTGATTTTGCCAAGACCAATTCAAATATAGTTAGTCATCGTCAAAAAAATTCTTTTAAAAACAATTGACTTGAATTAACTCTCTGTCACCCACAAGTTAAACCAATATATAATTCAATGATCTTAAAGTCTTTTAAGTTCAGTGCTGATGGAACCACTTAATACAAATTAGGTTTATATGATATAAGACAATTAATGTATTAAGTGTCGTTTGGGGTTGAGGTTGTGATGCAACCTTAACCTAGAACCATCAATACTATGATGTTTTTAGAGTTGAGGTTGCATTGCAGCCACAATCTTGACCCCAAATTAACAAGACTTGAGTTAGGTTTGTTCCGTGTGAATTTTGTTTATTATGATTTGATTTCTTAAGTAATGTTTATTTACTATTGCAAAACAAAATAAATGAAAATAATAAAGAGAATAAAATTTATTCTAAAATTATTTTAATTATAAATTTATTTTGATGATTAAGTAGTCACGAGTTCGAATCTCGTTATTTTTCATTTATTTGATAAAAATTAAGCACAAGATAATATAGATCAGTGCACGTTTTAAATTTAAAGGGTTTTCATTTAAGAAAGTGTATTAAAAAATAATATAAATTGTGTGTGTTAGAGAATAATATAAATTATATACTCATCTAACCATTTAAATTTTTAATTTTTAAATTAAAATAGATCTCTTGCGTTTCTATTTCAAACATTAGTAATAACAATTGTGGTGCCGCTATTAAAAAAATGAAAAATAAAACTATTGGAAAATAGAAAATTAGAAATGATGGGCATGGCAGAAATTGCTTCCCTTCTTTTGACGCCATCTCCAGCTATGTTTTGAGAGGCGTTGAAACTCTTCACCACGTGTGTTGCTAATAAAATACTCAACCATCAAGCGCTGACCTACACAGCAATTATTATTATTTAAAGCATTAGGTCAACCACCATTAATTACCTTCATCCGCTTGATCTAATATAGACTCGTCCAACGGCTAGAAATTGGTACCTGCTACACCACGTTTAGAAAATGGAAAGCCTGTAACAACAGTTCACTTTTCATTTTCTCCCTTTTTTAAAACAAAAAAACAAAAGTCAAACAAAAACCTTGTTAAATAGGCTCTCCCTCCACCCTTTGATTGTTGTTTTGACTTGTTTTTTGCATATTAATTAAAGTGTTTGATGGGTTAACTTGTAATTTATTAATGTAAATAAATTTGGATGAGATATAATTGGATTAATTTTTTAAAAAAAATTCTTTGAATTTAACATCAATTTAGTTTTTATTTTTATTTTTATTTTTATTAGTATTTCTTTGAATTCAACATAAAAAAAACCTTACATAGTATTTCTTTTTGTTGGTATCCATTATCTAGTTGCTGAGTTATCAAAAAGTTTGCTGGATATGAATTGACGAAGTAACTTGCAAGGTTGCAATAACCTGTAAGTAACAGATCTTGATTAACTTATTACTCTCAAACAAGAATGACTAAATTGTTAGTTTCTTGAAAACTACAAGGACTACATTACAATTAGACTAGTTGATCAAGTTGAAAATTACCTTAATCATCCTATAGTTTAATTATTTTTATACCTACCCTTTGTATTTTGAAAAATTATAGTTTTATATGGTAATAAACTAAATTATATGATGATTTAAGATGTAAAGTATTACCCATGCAGTAAAATTTAGTATGTGAATTGTAATTTTCAAAAACATGGAAAGCAATTGTAAAAATAACTAAACTAAATATGGTTAGGGTAATTTTAGGGTAATTCTTCTTAATTAATACATATATCTTTATTATTTGTTAAATCCAAATATTGAAAACAGATGTTTGGATCGTAAAGTGCATTTGTATAGCAAGGTGGACTGATTTGAGAAAAAAAAATTTAGATCATTAAATCATTAGATTTATATATAGATTATTGAATCAATTTGAGTTAATTATTTTTATTATAACAGTGTTGTTTTATTTAAAAAATTATTATTTTAAACCTAATTAAATTTAAATTGGATTTGATCAAATCAACAAAATTATAAATATTTCATTCAAGTCAACTAAATTTTACCGAATAAATATCTTTTCTAACCCAACTAAAAAAATCAGCTTAGAGCATACTTTGAATCTCATATGTTTGAATTGATTTAATAGCTATGTGTAGATGGTAAGTGCACAGAGAAATCAGGTGTGCATGGGAGACTTCTGACAATCTGATGAGTTGATACCAGCAAGAAATGGGGGAATCATTCCTTCTTGCAAGGCAGATGAACTTTGACTGCAACAAAAATTATCATACACTAAATTTTTTTCATGGTGGTATTAGTTGTAAATGTTTGACTTTTAATACAAACTCTTATAACTTAATAATCAAGAATTTTTTGTGGCATAATATGTGGCTGATTGAGTACTGTAATTTTCATTATCAGACAATATTTAGAGAAGAGTAATCAAACAATATTTCATAATATGTGACTGGAAGTATTTAAAATTGTTATGAATATTAACCCCAGTTAACATAATTGGTAATTTATTTTTATTTTTGAAAAAATATTTTTATTTAAATCAAATTAAGTCATACTTTAAATTAAGTCATCACAAACATTTGAATATGAATAATTCAGTATACATCGATTTCAAAGATCTTCTAGTAATCCCCGAAATATAACCTTGTCAAACCCATAAATAAAGACCAAACTAGAAGACTTGAATTTCTCATCTATAAATCATGGTCAGCATAAATCACATGAACCGACATTGCTTGTCTTGAAAGATGTTGTAATAATAAATAATAATGTTATAAATGCATATAGCGGGTTGATTCGAAATTTAGAAATTGATGCAGTCATATTCAATTACCTTGGGATAAATTTGAATTTAATTAATTAATTCAAATTAGTTCACTCGATTGATGACATGAAAATAAAATAGTAACTTGATTACCGAAACGAACCATTGTAAAACCACTAAATAAAGAAAACAAATTAAAGTAATTCTCAACGACTTTAGTTTTATAGAGCACTGTGGTCTCTCATGCATCTATAGCCTGTCTGTCACCCACTATGACCATTGACTATCCGCCAATCTAGAAAAAATCAAAAGCCACATCTTCCACCACCACCACCATCAAAGTACTCAATTTCCATGACCCTTCTTTTCTTTTATTACACATCTAGGTCCCACCACTTTCTTTCAAGACTTTTCTTACAAGCTCTCTCTCTCTTACAGAAAGTCCAACCAATCTCCACCCTTAGATTAACATTTCCATGTTGACTTTGCACCCTCCATTTCTTTTATAAGCCCCCCTGCTCTTCTCCCTTCTTCTCCTCCTCTCAAAACAAACACCACTACTCCATCCTCCAACTCTTTCTTAGCTCCAAGGGTTTTGCTCTTCTTCTTCTCTCATCATGGCTGTTGATCTACTTGGGTACTCAAAGATGGAAGATCAGATGGCTATTCAAGAAGCTGCATCAGCTGGGATTAAGAGCATGGAGCACTTGATCTTTGCACTTTCTAACCAAACCCAACAAAGTCACCAACTTGACTGCAGAGAAATCACTAGCTTCACCGTTGCTAAGTTCAAGCAAGTCATCTCCATCCTGAACCGGACCGGTCATGCCCGTTTCCGCCGTGGACCCACTTCTTCCAACCCTGTTTCCGTCCGACCTGTCGTCCAAGAACCTCAAAAACAAAATCTTGATTTCTTTAAGAGTAACACTACCTTTAAAGCTGAGACAAAAAACGACTTGTCATTCGGCAGTCAGTATTCCAAGGATTGTTTTAGCTCTGGCACGACTACTTCGTCCTTCCTGTCTTCTGTTACAGCTGATGGGAGTGTCTCTGATGGGAAACAAGGTGGCTCGTCTTCTCTTTTCGGAACTCATCCTCGACCTACCGGAAAACCACCTCTCTCATCTATCCACCGCAAGAAATGCCATGATCATACCCTCTCCACCAGCAAGATCTCCTCCTCTGGTGGCAGCTGCCATTGCTCCAAAAGAAGGTAACCATTAGTTTATCAACAATTAAGTAATAATTACATGTGTATTAAACATGTGACTGTGATTTGGAATTTTTTATATTTAATTCAATGATTCATGTATTTACATGTTAATCAATGTTAAATATTTATTTATTTAGTTAATAAGATACAGAAATAATTTATATTCTTATATCATTATTAAAAAAAAAATTAAAAATCAGGATATAAAAATCCTCTAATATTATTTTATTTTTATGATTTTAGGAAATCAAGGGTGAAGAGGACGATAAGAGTCCCAGCAATAAGTTCCAAGGTTGCTGATATACCAGCAGATGAGTTCTCATGGAGAAAATATGGTCAAAAGCCAATCAAGGGTTCACCTTACCCAAGGTATTATTTTATTCTATGCCTTGATCATCCACCGTTAACCATGCATGATTTTTGGTCCAAGTCAAATAAATTTGACCACAAGTCTATGATAGTCAAATAATAATTATTTTTGGGCTCCTTGTTGTGCAGAGGGTACTACAAGTGCAGTAGTGTGAGGGGATGTCCAGCGAGGAAGCACGTGGAGCGTGCCGTAGATGATCCGGCCATGCTTATTGTAACATACGAAGGGGAGCACCGTCACTCACATGCTCCCTTACCAGAAAATGTCACAGCTAACGCTGCCATGCGACACGTGTTCCAGTCAACATGAGAGACGCGGAAAAGTCATTGATGATGTTGATTGATCCATCTTAGACGGTGGCGAAAGGGGCTCGACGCTGTTGCCGTGACAGTCACGTGACGGTATCGTCTCGGAGAAGAGTCAAAGAAGAAGAAGAAAAGTCTAATGGATTGTAAAGAATTTCAAGGATGAAAATGACGGGCCACGTTCAAGTGGCCTGGGAATTTCGATTTTGTATAAAAAAGCAAGAAATTGTAGAGTAGAAATTAAAGAAAATCAAGGTGGTATTATTAATCAATTTGTTTCTTCATAGATTTGAGATTGGATTCTTTGATTTGAAATCTATGGTGTGATTGCAAAAGAAGTCAAAATATGTGGGTGTGATTCGAATATTTTGCAAGTGTCATGTAGTGAGCAGGAGGTCAAAGGAAATTGCAGGCATGGGGGCCATGACAGCTCTGTGAATTGGTGCTGTTGGTTGACTAAATGAGATATATGCTTCGCTGTTTCTTGGTTTTGTATGAGGTCGGAGAGTGCGATTATTCTCCATTCATGGGATGCCTTGGCTTCTTTATGGGTGGTGGGACACCGTGTGGGGGCTGATGTGCCATGAATGGATGAACACGAAGGGAGGAGGGCAGGCAAGGTTGAAGAAAAGTTGGAGCCTATAAAGGTTAAAGAAAGTTGACTGTCTAAAAGATAGAGATGCCTTCTAATGCCGTGGAGGGAGGAAGCGTGACAAATTGACAATTTCACTTTGCTTAATAGTAGTTTGACAATGTTTTCTTTAATGAAAATATATTTTTAACATCATATCAAACATATTAAAAAATATTAATTTGATATTTTTTCAAGTAAAATAAATTTTAAACACATACAACATTTATAATTTTGTTATATAATACATGTATACATACCTCAACTATGTATATTATTTTCTTATTTCATGTTTAATAATAAATTGTAGGAGGATAAGAGACACCAAATAAATACTCTTGATAAATAAAATATAATTTTTTATTTTTTCAACTCAATGAATAATTGATATATTATAAATAGAATACAAACTTCACCCACCAATTACCATCCCTGCAAATATCCAACAATGATGTCTTTGGTGTCAAGCAAATTAATGTGATGCTGGTGATTGTTGATGAGTGAGTTTCTTTCACGGAACAAACTCAAATTCTTCATTAATCATGTAAAAAAAATGATTCCCACTAACCAAGTTTGATTTTTGTCATGTACAAGTTGTTGATTTGTTCCTTTAGATAGGTTAGATCGATTAATGGAGCTTCGCATGATATGACTTGAGATATTTGAGTGGATTTCATTGACACATTACCCATCAAACTGAATTCAATACTCACTAAATAAAAAAACAAATAGCCAGGCATGATAATTTACTACAAATTTAATGAATATTAATATAAATGAATTGATTTTTTTAAATAGTTATTTTATCAAATAAATAATAAAAAATATATAAATATTATGAAACCTGACTAAAAAACTAGATCCAAGATATATCATGTTTAATAATAAATAGCACTAAATCATGTAATAGATATCTAAATAAATACGATAAATAGAATATAAATATCTAAACTCTTTTATTTATCGAGTAATATATTTATATTTATAAATATGGTAAAAACCGGACCCATAAATTATGGATTACCATCCCTACATATACCCACCAATAATGTCTTTGGAGTCAAGCAAATTAGTGTGATTCTGGTGGAACTGATAAATGAGATTCTTTCACGGAGCAAACTAATTTATCAGTTATCAATTATGTCAAAAAAAGAAAAAGAAAAAGAGAAGAAATCGGCACCTACAAAGTTTGAGTCTCATGGATTTCCAATAAGGTTGCTGAGCCTTCAAGCTCATCATCAATGTTTGGGCTCATTATTGGATTTTGACGAGTAGATGGGCCAATTGTACACGTTCTTCTTTCAACCAAATTCTGACATCGACCCTCCCTCCCTTCACACCATCATCATCCACAAATTAAGCAAAGTTCTATCTTCTTAATTATTCGGTCATGTTTAAAATTATAATTATAGTTATTTTTTAAAATATTTTTTATTTAAAAATATATTAAAATAATATTTTTTTTATTTTTAAAAAATTATTTTTAATATCAATACATTAAAATGATTTGAAAATATAAAAAAATAATTAATTTGAAATAAAAATAAATAAATAAAATTTAAAATTTTAATAATACACATTTGACATAGCCTAATTAATATCATACAATTAAAATCCAAGATGAATTTTTTTGACAAGAGAAAAATCCGGACACAAGTTTTTCAAAGAGAGGCAACGCTACTAACAATTGAAATTCAACTGATATTTTTAATAACGTGGCGAATATGTATGTGTGGTGAATACCAAATTACTAATAAATAGCGTTTCATTATTATATCCAAACAGAAAACGAAGAGATTGGAGATGAACAGAGAGCGAAGAGATATTTTCCTGTAAAGATTAAAAATTTATTTTAAAATTATTTTATAAACATATTTATTTTATGTTTCTATCTTTTTTTTTAATTAAATATTTTTTTATTTTTTTTATACTTTTATACACGAGTACCCAAGTGAAACCATCAAACTCATAATTGGATAAAAAGAACAGCCTATCTTCATAGATAAGAGAATATCATTCAAAATCGAATCTTTTTTTTTAAAAAATCAAGGTAATGTTAAAGTTAGATTTTACACAATGGAATTAAGTATTTATTTATAGGATCTTAAACATATATATCATCTGTACTTACACACACATATTCATAACAAAAAACCCATTTTTTCTTGATTTTATTCATATTTAATCCCAAGATAATTGAGTAAAAAGCAAGTCCACATGTTAACAAGGTTTATACTGAATAATTATCACAGGCTTGTCTACAAAAAGCAGGTTCATGGACAAGCAAATTAATAGATCAACAAGTTAGTGCATACCATCACATGCATCCCAGGTAGAAGGATACAAAAATTAATTATTAAATTCCTCTTCCAACATGTTTTGCTCCCTCTACTCGTATTTGTATATAGCAGAGATGTCGAGTTTAAAATGAAGTAATTAACATCATTAAAATCTTATCAAATTAATAAGAACAGCTAAAATACTTGAATGGTTTCTGATAAAGTTGACATCTTTCACATTCACACAGCTTCTTTTTTTTTTTAATTTTCTTTCACGCGAGCAATATTTGCTGGGCTGCTTGGAGATTCCTTTTTCCCTTTCATCCTCGAGAAGCAAAGGTTCCAAATCCTTGTGCAAAAAGGGGATGTGTTCACATGCCATGGCTTGTTGTTAATTGATAATAATTATACTTACTATATTAACCCCATAATTTGTCGCGTATTAACCACTAATTAAATGCTATATCATGGAGGATAATTAATAAACTCTATCATGTGATTCCAACAGCTTTTGTCCCTCACCTCGACCAAATTATTAGATTTGGATCTCAAGCAACCCTTCTTTCCATCTTCTCTATGATGGGGTTTCACTGAAGGCAATAAAGATATCATGACGACACATAAAGTAAAATTTACCTTTCCCTCTCTCTTGTTAAATCCCATTTCAACATTCAATTACTGTAATTCATCTTCATGTGTTAATAATTCTTAAGGAATATTATGTGTATTTGAACTTCCACAATTGTTTTGGTTGAGTTCAATTACTTTTGTTTTTCTTGTGATTTATTTCTTTTTAATTCTCAAGTGAAATCTTTCAATTTGCAGCGTGAAGCAATGTATAGCGAAAGAAAGAAAAAATACTAGAGTTTCTTAGACCCTAAAATTACAGCTGAATTATAGAAAAAAAAGTTTGATTTGATAAATTTGCAATAATTCTTAATTTCTTAAAAGAAAATTAACAAAAAAGATTATAAAATTTAAGAAAAGAATACATAAATAACTAGGAAAATAAATAAAGTTTCAAAACAACAACTTTTAAATCTAATTTGGATATGATACCAAACTAATCCCATAGAAAATCACCAAGTTTACTGAATTCTAACTGAATTTAACAAATTAATAATAAATTGTATGTATATTTTTTAAAAAAACTTGTTTGGCTAGTTCATATTTTTTTTAAAAAACTTATCATTTAATCCATAAACATATCCACTGCCATTAATTCAATTTAGTCTTAAGTATACTGTTATGGTAGAGGAAATAATTACTTACGCAGTAAAATAATCACAGATATGTGGCAAACAAGCATAGACAAAAAAGTGCCATGTATTATAATTATGATTAGAAAAGTGACAATAATTATTCACATTATCCAATAATAAATGCCATAAATATCTAGTTTTTATTATTTTTTAATCCTTTTGACTATAACTATTTCATTTTATTTCCAATGGCTGCGCTTGGATATTGATTCAAATTGTCTAGAAGTATATATATCATCTCTAGCTATATCCATAAAATTACTACTCCGAGGCCATTATGCATGCGAATCTTTCAAACAGGGCAGTAGCCGGTGAACTTATACCCGTTGATGATTGACTTGAGAATATTTTACAAGAACCTTGGGAGTAGAAGCTGTTGGGATCAATAATAACACTCTTAATTAACAGCCAAAGAGGTGAAAAAGTAAATCAATTTACTATTTTAATGCCAAACAACATGAATTAATGAAAGCTAACGTGAGTAAACTAACATGGGCAGCAGAAATAGCAGCAAAAAATACAATAAAATAAAAGGAGTAGCAATCTGTTTCATGTATGGGTGATGAGGGTTTAGGCACCATATGGTCCCTGCAATTCCAGCTTTCTCTTGGTTTGGTCCTCTTAAGTTTATTTGTCACAGTGTCAATATTCCGCTTCTCTCTATTTTAGAACATCTGTTAACTTCGTCAACAATGGTGCTAAATCCCACCATTAAGTGCAACATATGACGCGACATGATAGATGTTTCAAGAAAATGTTGTGTTTAACAACTTTCATGTTGTTTCATTGGTTTTTCTTCATTTTTTTTTGTATTTAATGATGAATTGAAGGAGAGTATTGCTTCGAGATATTCACATAAAGCAAAATTAATCTTTGGCTATAGAAATCTAGTAATTTTGTAATGTATTATTTATACCAATATTTGTATTGTTAAAAAATAATATAAATTATATTTTAATTAAAATCTCAATAATATGAACATGTGTAGCTTTTAAATTCAAAAAAATATACAAGATAATTACACAAATCAAACATAACCTGATAGCTTACGGATTCAACCCATCTATCTCTTCTATGTTCTTGAAAACCTATCATTATCTGATCAGCAGTGATTTTCCAAGTCATGGTTTGGTCATCTTCTTCATTACTCGTAAGAAATATTGATCTACCCGTAAAGGGAAGTAGCAGCACACGATTACAAACAGAGATTAGGTAGATGAAACTAGGACAAATCAAAGTAAAGGGACAAATGAAAGTAAAGCATAGGAATAGAAGGAGCAAAAGCTCCCCTAAACGTGTGCGATGAGGAAGTGAAGATGTTAGGAAACATCACATGGGGAGAAGTGCAATGGAGCTAAATGGAGCAAACTGTGCCAATCTGTCAGTGAAAAAGGCTGCGTTTCTTTCTTTCTACCTTTAAAACTCAAACACTCACTTCCACACGCTAACTATTTGTGTTATCCCTTGTTTTCTTCCCTTTATAATTGTCTTAAATTTTGCCTCTACTCTTTTGCCACTCTCTTCCAGTTATTCGCCTTCATCATTCCCCATCACTCTCTCCACATTACATCCCATCATCACCCTCTTATTTACCTTTATAGCACGCTTCCTTCTTCTTCTTCTTCTTCCCTCCCTCTCCCCCTTCCTTTATTTATAATCAAATATTATTCCACCCCAAGAAAACTCTATCTCCCATAAACCTTCCCCGGCTCTTTCTTGAATCTCTTTTGATCCGAAAGACTTGTACTTTGTTATCTTACCAGCAAATGGGTCTAGAGATTTCAGAAGAGTTCAGGCCAATTACGCCAATAAGAACAGTTTCAAGAACATGCAGTAATAGTACTACAAATAGCAGTATTGGAACAAAATTCTGTGAAGCCAAGGAAGCTGATGCGAAGAAGATTCTCAATTTTGATGAAGATCTGGAGAGCAGTAATCCTAGCACACCAAAGTCACCAACTCATATTTTGAAGTCACCTCTGGTGTGCCCACCAGCTCCAAGGAAACCTAGGCCGCCGAAGAGGAAATTGAGCCCTCCTCCACAAGGGTTCTTTGAGATTCCAGTCAACGATTCAGATTCGGTTCTTATGGTTCTCACAGCGTGTCATTCCAAGAAGATGAGAGCGACTTGAACAGATAGTATAAATCTTGCACGTAATTATTAATTTAGCTAATCTTTTTCTTGCTCTTAATTGCTGTTGTTTTACAGCTTGTATTATTATTTTTCTTCTTTGGTTTCTGAAAAGGTTGAAAGATTGGAGTCTTGAAGGGATATCGGGGATGAATCTGTATAGCTCATTGGCTATTACTTGTATCATCAACTCTGCATTCCAAATTGCCTTTTTTTTTTTTTCCTTGCACCACTATTGTCATGAGAAGAATAAGGTGGTGTACAATGTAAATGGAATTCAATTGTTAATTTGAAACGATTATTTCTTTAATTCTAAATGAAATCATTTTAAATATTAAAAATTAAATTTCAATTAAAAAGATACAAAAGTAAATGAAATAACAACCTCTCTAATTTACTAAACTAAAAAAAAAAATTTAATGTTAGAACTATTGGGTGTTTGCAAAATTGCAAGCATTCTGCTTGAAGATCAATGAATTAACTGACATATATGGTGGATTCAATTGGATAGCTTGCTAGGAATTCTGAATTAAAGCTATATATATTGGTAGAGTAAATTATGCTAGCTTAGACTGATGGACAAAATCTTAATATTTATAAATCCTATGGCCTGTTTATTTTTGTATTTTAAAAGTATTTTTAAAAAAAATTAAAATTTATTTATTTATTTTAAATTAATATGTTTGTAGTGTTTTTAAATTATTTTGATGTGTTGATGTTAAAAATAATTTTTTAAAAATAAAAAAATATTATTAATATATATTTTAATAAAAAAATTATTTAAAAAATACACCGAAAAAAACACTGCAAAAGAAGCTTTATAAATGGTAAAGGGATGGATAAACCAGAAGCATACATGCACGGGCTTGGATTTCTATTCATGTTCTGTAGTTTCTCTCTTTTCAACACCAAAACAAAATTCATTGATAACTTCAGCACTCGTCTTTTTCATCACAGAATATAAATTTTTTACCATGAAAAAGGTCAATGTGTCATCACAGAACAGAAAAACCAATTAATGTCAATGCAACGAAGATTGTTGGTTCGAAAATCATATAGACATGATACTTTTTTATGAATTTTTCACTTCCAGATGATCATGACCTGTTACATGCTTGCTGGAAGGTAGTGTTTGGTTTGGTATATAGAAAAGAAAAGATGGTTACAAGACAAAAAAAACATCATGTGTAATTGGAAGAGACGGAGATAAGATTCAAAGACAAAATTAAGCAAAATTTATGTGCACAGGACATGTATAGATGAAAATGAAAATTTACTAGCTAGATATTTTATTTTAAGATTGAAAGTTATTGTTTTAGATTTTATTTTTCTTGTTATTTTCAGATTAGATATTTTTTATAATTTTATTATTTATTTACTATTTAAATAGTTTTGTATGTTATCTTAAAAAAAATAATTACTTATATATTTAAGGATAGAAAAATTCGTATTTCTTTTTCTTTACTGTATGCTATATTAGTATGATAGTGTTTAAAAGCATGACGAATTGTGTTTTTTAATGTGTTTTAAAAATATGTTTTATTTGATAAAATATTAAATTAATATTTTTTTAGTAATCCTTGATAATTTTAATATTCTTATATAAAAAATAAAATAATTTTTTAAAAAAATATATTTTAATATATATTTAAACTAAAAATATTTTAAAAAATAATAATACTATAACATCGCAACACCTAATTAATTAATTTTATAGTTGTTTTGGTTGAAATGTTAAGTTATGAACAGGCTTAAGTGCAACTGATATGAATCCTCGAGAGCTGGCGCAGGTTTATTGGATTAAACCATATATATGACAAAAAAAAAAAATGAAGTTAAGACATGTAATGGTTTCAGCTCCCGGTTGGAGGGAAAATATCCTCCTAAAGAGGCGTCGCAAATAGCTTATCTTGCTCTTAAATGTCTTCAGCTCCGTCGCCGGTTCCAGCCATCAATGGCAGAAATTGCTGAAATACTTGAACAGATGGAAGCAGTTCATATGAAATCAGGGGAGCCTTAAATTGATTCTGTTACGTCAATTTTCACTAGCGTTTTAGTGTTCTCCTTCATACAATCGCCATGAAAGGTGAGAGATTTCTGGGATACTGGTCTAACATCATTTAATACACAAACACACAAAGATTTCATGTACTTAGTGCTCATGAAATGTTTTAGACAGGACTACAGCATGCTAATTAAGGGCAGATTTTAACAGTTTTCAGACTATTCATTTCTTTCAAGAATGAGTTCTTTCCCTCTTCTTCTTCTTCTTGTTTTTTTTTTTTTTTTTTTTGCGAGATTAAAGATGGAGTGAATGATTTATAACCGTTGAGTTTAGATAGATTTACGTCCATCATTAAAAAAAAATGCTAGTGATGTTACTGTTTCCCACGAGATAATTTACTATTCATTAGTCATTCCAATAATATAATTACTATTTTACTCCAAGTTCATTAAATCTTTTAACTTAGTATTGGATGCAAGGTGGTGTTTTCACCCTCACATCAAAATCTTTTGCTGAAAATATAAGGTTATGTTTGTAATTTTGATTTTAAATGCACGATCAAATTACTCATTTAACCCTCGAATAATATAATCTAAAACCTACTATTCAATGATATTTTGTATTTTTTTTTATTTTTTTATAAAATAGTATAATTACTTTGATACACTTAAAAATAAAATTAATTAAACTCTCACTCAATGGTTTTTTTTTTTCATTTTACTTTATTTTTATTATAGATTTCATGATTACTTACAGGTATTGTTGTAAATTATATTTATTGAATATAATTAAAAAAAATCTTGCTAGCACGTGAGAAGCTATCTAGCCACCAAACACCACCTTTCCAGGACAGTGTTTGGAAGGTCTTGACTTCTCCAACTCGATGAGATGGTGCATGTGCTGCAGTCATTAATGAAAGTCCGGTGTTGGTGATCATATTTTTCCTTTTCTCCCTTTTCTCTTCAGATTTGGTATGCTTAAATTTTTTTATCATTCAAAATTCATCCTTATTTTTTTGATTATTTTAAGTCATTTTTTAAATTGATTTTGTTTTGTGATTTCACCCTTCTTTGATTTTATTTTTCCTATCAAATTTAATCATTGATCTTTTGATTGCTGATTTTTCAACATTGACAAGTTTTTATTTGGAATAATTTTTAAATTTTATTTTGTTTTATGATTTCCCTCTTCTATGTTTTTTTTTTTGTTCTAATATCAAATTTAATCCTCATTCTTTTGATTTTTGTTCCTTTTGTTTTGACAAGTTTTTAAATTAATATTTTTAAATTGGCTCATAATAAACTTCTTGATTGTATCCAGGTCCATGGTTTCACGGATTACAAGTTTTTAAGATTTGACTAGGTTCAAGATGTTTGTAATGGTTTGCTTGGCTTGTACAAATGCTTTTCACTTTAACCCCTATGATTTTCTTAATCTTTAAAATATGGTTTTCATTCTTTTAAATGATGTTTATTTTAGTTGAGATTATTTTTTTAATTTTTTCATTAAATTGTATTCTCTTTGAGTTTTTTTTCTTATCAAATTTTTTTCTTATTCTTTTTGTTGCTTTTACAGGTTTTTTCATTAATATTTTTTTACTGATCTCATGCTTCAAAATTAAATGAGGATTAGGCTTCTTAATTGAATTAGAATCAAAGATTTCACGAGATATGACATTTAAATATTAGATGTTTAAGAGCTTTACTGAGTTTGCTTTTTTTTTTTTCCCTCCCTTTTTCTTAGCTAATGTTCTCCTTTTAAAAAAAAAGATTCTTATTTTTGAGTTTTTTTTTTGTTTGATTCTATTATGTTAGCCTTCTACAATTTATTCCTATTTATCCCTATTATTTTTTAATCTATCATGTTACAAATAATTTTCAATTTCACCCCTTATTATTTCTTAATCTTTCAAATTTGGTACTAATTCTTTTAATTGCAATTTATTTTGTTTATGGTCATTTAAAATTTTTCTTTTCAAATTTCATCTACATTGGATTTTTCTTTGTCAAATTTTATTCTTATTCTTTTTATTGTTGTTTTCTTTTGCAAGTTTTTTTAATTAATATTTTTTTTCTTGACTTCATCTTTCAAAAATAAGTTTTTTGAGAGTTCAGTTTATTGATTGAACTCAAGTCTATGATTTCACAAGT
Organism: Populus davidiana; assembly: GCA_030145905.1. Lineage (NCBI taxonomy): Eukaryota > Viridiplantae > Streptophyta > Magnoliopsida > Malpighiales > Salicaceae > Populus > Populus davidiana. Next base: position 5,464,558 of record CM057806.1, read on the forward strand.
TGCATGTTTTAGAGATTATATCGGATTTACGAAGTTCACCTAAGTTTGCTTGGTTTCTCTTTTATTTTCTTGAGCTTATGTTTTTTTTATTTTTTTTAATCTTATTTTTGGTTTGGTTTTATTAAGTTAGTACTCTCTGATTTTATTTCTCAATTTCACTCCCTATCATTTTTTTATTCTATAAATTATCTATCAAATTACAAATATTTTGTAGTTTCACCCTTTGTGATTTTTTAATCTTTTAAATTTGGTATTTATTTTTTTAATTGCTATTTAGTTTATTTGGGATTTATTTTTTTCAAATATCATCATCCTAAGGTGTTTTTCTCTCAAATTTTATACTCATTCTTTTTGTTGTTTTCTTTTCTTTTACAAGTTTTTTTATTAATAATTTTTAACGATTCCATCCTTCAAAAATTAAATTGAATGAAATTTAAGTTTTTTGATTAAACTTGGATCTATGATTTTATGAGTTGCAAGTTTTTTAGATTAGACTAGGTTAAAGAAGTTTGACTAATTTTTTTTTTATATTTTTTTAAGCTGATGTTTTTGCTTTTTTTTTTTTGAAGTTTTACTCTTTTTTTCTTTTGGTTTTCCTTCAATTAGGTTAACATTGAGTTGTTCAATAATCTAGATTAAGTGTGTTTTTTCTTAAATGTTTATTTATTTATTTACTGTTATTCATTTGTTTTTGTATTATTTAAATTATCATGAATTAATAATTAGAGATTTGAATTTTTCTAAACTAATAATTTTTTTGCATAAAAAATTTTAGCTCGGTTCTGCAACTACATATCTAGTTTTTATTTTGAAGTAGTTTGATTCAATGTAAACGCCAACACAATGATTGAACTTGTCATTTGGAGATGATTTATTGAACCTATAAGCTGTAATCAATATAATAATACCTCATATCAATCAATGTGCTTCTCTAGTGATGATATAAGAAATACATGTAAGTAGTAGTCCCTTCAATCCAAGCATTTAAGTGCATCCATGGAAGTCCGACTCATAATTATGAAATCATAGGATCTTCATCACCTAACTCAAATCTGAATCATTTTAAATTAATTTTAAATAATATTATTTTAAGATTTTTCTTAAAAAAAATTAGTACAAACTCGTTCTGGATTTTAAAATTTTTCTTAAATTAAATCTCATATAATTTTAACTAATCCATCGAGTTGCAAGTTAATTCACAAAATTAATTAGATTTTATAAATTAACTTTCATATAATTCAATACAAAACTCAAGTTAAATTGAGGAGGTAATGTATTGTCTTAATAAATCAGTTTAGGTATGATAATACTAATCTCACTCCATATATACTACTTAATTGTTAGCATGCTAAATAAGTTGGCCATTATATAAATGAAAATATATGAAAATAATTAAGGAGTTATATATATATATATATATTTATTTGAGATTTATGAAAATCCATTTCTTAGCTTACCAAAGATTTTCATTCTTCTAAAATTAGCCATAACTTAATTCATTAAATACAACTAAAAACTTAATGAGAAAATAAAATATATAGTAACATACTATTCACCTTTTTTGTTTTTTGTTTTTAATTCAAGAGAACGGAGCCCTTGTTTTTAATTTAGATACTCTCCAGCACTCAAGCTCTTCTTCCTTGTTCAAAGTCAACGTCAAAAAATATGTCTCCTCCCGCTGTAAAAGCACACAGAGAATTTAAATTTTTGACCATTTTACTTGTTCAGTAGTGTCACGCAATTGATTTTTAAAAATATTTGTTATTTAAAATCATATTAGTTTTTTTTAATATAACACATTAAGATTATTAAAATAATATTAATTTAATATTTTTTTAAAATTAAATATTTTTAAAATGCAAATAGCATGGCTGCAAGAGTTTCAAAATGCTGACATATGAAGAAGTTGCTTTTGAAAAATATGATATTAAATAAATATTGCGATACCGATAACCATCTAGTGTTTTCGATTTGCGATATCCATGACACGTGGCTATTAAAAACATTATTATTTTATAATATATATATATATATATTATTTTTTTATAAAAAAAACTGTGCTATCACGTTATTATTTTTAATTTATAGTGCTATTTGTTTTTTAAGAAAAATCCTCTTCCCTTGACATTATGTTTCCCTCCCGCTCTTTCAAGAACAGCAGGAAAAAAACAATGGTCATTACAACAAGAAGGAAAGGGTGACACACAGATTACAGTGGCAGTCAATTAATGGGGATTTTCTGTAGCTGTTCAACTCAGAAGCCAGCAACACCCCAAGGTCAAGACCCAACACCAAGCACCGCCGACCATGTCAGTGCAGGTACCACCACAATCATTTTCAACTTCTCTTCACATTAATTCTACTATTCATTGACTGTTTCAAATTGGGTTTCTTTTGGTTTTGCTCTTACACTTCTGTAATTTGACTTAGTTGGATAGAATCCTCTTTTTTTTGGCTTATTTCACAACATGACCTCTGCTTATTTCACATGTCCTCTGCTTATTATATGTTTATGACTGTGATTGGGTCTTTGCTGTTCACTGCCCCTCTACCTTTTTATTGATGTTAATGCTTTTTGGCGTTTCTAATTGTCTCTCCAACCCTTGAAGGAATTTCTGTCTGACATCTTCACAAGTGAACAGAAAATCCATCGTATTTGAGATATCATATGTTAAGTGAATTTATCTATTGAGGTGGTTAAGGGTTTTCTGAGTTATTGATATCTTGTACCTTTGGAATTGTGATTCTATTTCTCTCTTGCTCTCTCGTTCCCCATCTTCTGTCTTTCTTTCACAAACCAAATGCATCTTCTGTCTTTCTTTCACAAACCAAATGCATGTGCTCTTTCTGGGAGCTAGTTCTTTGTTTGAGGTAGTAAAAGTTGTTAGTTTAATCATTTTTCCATGTATTGGTACAGGCCGAGGTGTATTTCTCCGAAAAACATTCTTGCCCAAACCTGGTAAAACTATTGGGATATTGTTCGGAATGTGGAGACCGCATCCTTGTCTATGAGTTCATGAAAAAGGGAAGCTTAAATTACCATCTCTTTGGAAGTAAGAGACATCACTACTGCTTGTAAATTTTTGCATTTAGTAGAGCCTACACTTATGCATCCAAATGTTCATTTCGTTCATTCCCTACATGTTTTCCATGTTTTCAGAGTGCTCATTTCCACCACTTTCATAGGACATTAGGCTCAAGATTGCTATAGATACGATACCATGTAAAATTCCTACGTAAGGAATGAAAAGAGAGGCATGCAGATCAGGATTTAGGAGAAGAGAATGAATTCTCAAAAGTAAAATTGAGAGAATTCTCAATCAGTTAAATTCTCAATCAGTTTTCTGTATACAAAACAATATTGCTTTTACAATCTTCTTAAGCTTGTACAGATGGAATGAATGAAATATATACACGTTTTCTAACGTAAATCTCTCAACTAACTGCAACTAACTGTAACGGTTTATAACTAACATATATTCTTTTAACAGTATTTTGTATACATGAAGACTACAGAAAGGCCTTCTAGGAAGGTGTGGCCAATGGTGGTGCTTCTGCATGCTGCAGAGATTCTTCTGCTTCTTTGTTAATCATTGTAGATTGTGGTAGATTCCAACACCCCCCGTCAAGATGAGAATGGATATTTATCATTCCCATCTTGCTTATAATCGGAGCAAGGGTGAGACAACCTAGTGGTTTAATGAGTGCGTCTGCAAGTTGATATCTTGAGGGGATATGAATGATGTTAAGCAAGCCCTCCTGCAATTTTTCACGGATAAGATGACAGTCAAGTTGGATATGTTTGGTGCGTTCATGGTGAACTGGATTTGAGGCAATATCGGAAGCAGGCCTGCTGTCAGTGTACAACAAGGCAGGCTGGGAGTGTGGTATATGAAAATCAGCTAACAAATAAACAAGCCATTGAAGTTCACAGGATGTAGTTGCTAAGGCTCGATATTCAGCTTCTGCTGAGGATCGACTAACAGTCGGTTGTTTCTTTGATTTCTAGGAGATGAGAGAATCGCCAAGAAACACTAAGTATCCAGTGACATTGCATCTAGTATCAACGCAACCTCCCCAATCACTATCAAAGTATGCTTTTAAATGGAATGTAGAATCAGCTTTGAGAAGTAATCCCTGTCATGGTGTTGCTTTGATATAGCGAAGGACTCGTTCAGCAGCTTGTAAATGTGTGGTATGAGGATTGGACATGTATTGACTGAGATTTTGGATGGCATATGATATGTCAGGGCGTGTGATAGTGAGATAGAGAAGTCTGCCAATTAAGCGACGATAGGATGCAGGGTTAGGTAGAGCAGGACTAGAATCATGTGTACTGAGTTTGAGGGTGGTTTCCATAGGAAAGCTTAGTGGTTTAGCCCTAGAGAACCCACTATCGGCTAGGATATCTAAGGCATATTTGCGTTGACAAAGAACAATGCCTTGTTTAGATCGAGCAACTTCAATTCCTAGAAAGTATTTAAGTTTGCCAAAATCTTTGATGGGGAAGGTTGTGCGAAGGAAATTTTTAACCTGGTGAATGGCTGTAAGGGTGTTGGAAGTGATGATAACATCATCAACATAGATTAATACAGCGGTGAAGGTTGTGTTTGTTTTTCTTATGAAAAGGCTAGAATCGGATTTAGCTTGTAGAAATTTAAAAGGCAATAAGGAGGTGGACAGTTTAGAGAACCATTGTCTGGAAGCTTGTTTGAGGCCATATAAGCTCTTTTTGAGTTTGCAGACGCGAGGATCATGAAGAGTGGAGTAACCAGGGGATAACTGCATATATACCTCTTCATATAAGTCACCATGTAAGAAGGCATTGTCGATATCAAGTTGGTGTAAATGCCAATTGTTGACAGCAGCAATGGTGAGAAAAACTCTAACAGTTGTCATTTTTGCCACAGGAGAGTAAGTATTAAAGAAATCAATGCTCTCTTGTTGTGTGTAGCCTTTAGCTACTAATCTGGCCTCGTAGCGTTCAATCTGCCCATTAGCTTGGAACTTAACTTTGTATACCTACTTACATCCAATGACAGATTTGTTAGGAGGTAGAAGTACTAAATCCCAGGTGTGGTTTTGTTCAAGTGCTGTAATTTCTTTAGTCATGGCTTGTTGCCAATGAGGGATAGCGCAGGCTTGGTTGTAAGGCCAAATTAATAAACAACCCGGTTGTTACACTTCCACTTCATTGATTTTGATTTACAACACACGAAAAAAAATTCCTCTGCTAAAACACACCACAATCCCGGCGCTAAAACACACCGCTGGACTACTCTGCTCAACGGTCTTAACCTGCGCACCCACCCAACACCTAAACCATTAACTCGCTCGCTCAAACCCAGTCCTCCACTACTCCTCATCTTCTTCTTCTTCAAGCCAAACCCCTTTCTAGTTGATGGAGTGACAATTTCCATGGAATATTTTCAGATTTTGGATCGTACACAGATAGGCAGAAGATAATTTCCTGCTTAAAAAAGCCTTGTGAAATCTCTCTCTCTCTCAAACAAATTTATTTGTTTTTGTAATTGATTGAAAAAGAAAGAACGAAAAAAAGAAGGAATAAACAGAGACAGAAGATGGCGACGATATAATCGTTGGTGGCGCAAATTCAAGGGCTATCAAGCAAAGCGGTGGATTTAGGTTTGTTATAGATTCACTTGAAGAAAGCAGATGAAGTGCTACACAATGAGTCGACTCGGCTTTTGGCTTTTCTTGAACAGCTCGACCCGACTCTTCACTCACTCGGTTATTTCTTGGATCATATTATGCAGGGACAACGGTCAAGAACTTAGTGGAAGAGGAAGACATGTCAAAGCATCTGATAGAGACACACCACAATCCCGGCGCTAAAACACACCGCTGGACTACTCTGCTTAACGGTCTTAACCTGCGCACCCACCCAACACCTAAACCATTAACTCGCCCGCTCAAACCCAGTCCTCCACTACTCCTCATCTTCTTCTTCTTCAAGCCAAACCCCTTTCTAGTTGATGGAGTGACAATTTCCATGGAATATTTTCAGATTTTGGATCGTACACAGATAGGTAGAAGATAATTTCCTGCTTAAAAAAGCCTTGTGAAATCTCTCTCTCTCTCAAACAAATTTATTTGTTTTTGTAATTGATTGAAAAAGAAAGAACGAAAAAAAGAAGGAATAAACAGAGACAGAAGATGGCGACGACATAATCGTTGGTGGCGCAAATTCAAGGGCTATCAAGCAAAGCGGTGGATTTAGGTTTGTTATAGATTCACTTGAAGAAAGCAGATGAAGTGCTACACAATGAGTCGACTCGGCTTTTGGCTTTTCTTGAACAGCTCGACCCGACTCTTCACTCACTCGGTTATTTCTTGGATCATATTATGCAGGGACAACGGTCAAGAACTTAGTGGAAGAGGAAGACATGTCAAAGCATCTGATAGAGACACACCACAATCCCGGCGCTAAAACACACCGCTGGACTACTCTGCTTAACGGTCTTAACCTGCGCACCCACCCAACACCTAAACCATTAACTCGTCCGCTCAAACCCAGTCCTCCACTACTCCTCATCTTCTTCTTCTTCAAGCCAAACCCCTTTCTAGTTGATGGAGTGACAATTTCCATGGAATATTTTCAAATTTTGGATCGTACACAGATAGGCAGAAGATAATTTCCTGCTTAAAAAAGCCTTGTGAAATCTCTCTCTCTCTCAAACAAATTTATTTGTTTTTGTAATTGATTGAAAAAGAAAGAACGAAAAAAAGAAGGAATAAACAGAGACAGAAGATGGCGACGACATAATCGTTGGTGGCGCAAATTCAAGGGCTATCAAGCAAAGCGGTGGATTTAGGTTTGTTATAGATTCACTTGAAGAAAGCAGATGAAGTGCTACACAATGAGTCGACTCGGCTTTTGGCTTTTCTTGAACAGCTCGACCCGACTCTTCACTCACTCGGTTATCTTTATTTTTTATGAGCCGCATCATTATTCTTTATTTTTTCTTTTAAAAAAATACGTTCACTGTGATATAGTTTTATTGTTAAAAAGAAGAAGAAAGAAGTTTTGGAAGTTTTAGGGTTCATTGTGTTAGAAATGGATGGTTGTTGAAATTTAAGAAAGACTAAGTTTTGAAATCAGAAGCAGAAGAAGGGTATGAGTATTATGTTGATTTGGGTTTAGAGAATGAGTTACTTTTGTGGTTTTTAATTTTTATTTTTATATATAATTGTGTATGTATTTATTTACTTATTTATAAGTGGTGAATGGGTGGCAGAGAGGCATGCACTTCTGGGCCGGTTACTAGTGAGCAAGTGAGAAGACTGGTCTTGATCCTTTCCAGGTTTCTCACTTGCTGTGTTGCAGATCAGATTCGTTTGGCGTCGGAAAAGTGTATTTTATTTTTGTTTACCTTGGATTAAATTTAAAATATGTGTGATTAGAATGTTGTTTTTCTATTTATTTAGTTGATGCTAACTAATCTTTTTGAGTTGGCAGTAATAGCTGTTAGTAAGAGATTCAAAGACCAAGTTTTGATGCTTGAAGTACCAATGCGTGGTGTGGCCCCTTTGCTGGAAGCTGTGAAAAAACTACGCTCTTCCTCTAAACATGTGACTGCTTTGCATTGTAAAATTCCTACGTAAGGAATGAAAAGAGAGGCATGCAGATCAGGATTTAGGAGAAGAGAATGAATTCTCAAAAGTAAAATTGAGAGAATTCTCAATCAGTTTTCTATATACAAAGCAATATTGCTTTTACAATCTTCTTAAGCTTGTACAGATGGAATGAATGAAATATACACGTTTTCTAACGTAAATCTCTCAACTAACTGCAACTAACTATAACGGTTTATTACTAACTTATATTCTTTTAACAGTATTTTGTATACATGACGACTGCAAAAAGGCCTTCTAGGTAGATGTGGCAAATGGTGGTGCTTCTGCATGCTGCGGAGATTCTTATGCTTCTTTGTTAATCATTGTAGATTGTGGTAGATTCCAACACCCCCCGTCAAGATGAGAATGGATATTTATCATTCCCATCTTGCTTATAATCGGAGCAAGGGTGAGACAACCTAGTGGTTTAATGAGTGCGTCTGCAAGTTGATATCTTGAGGGGATATGAATGATGTTAAGCAAGCCCTCCTGCAATTTTTCACGGATAAGATGACAGTCAAGTTGGATATGTTTGGTGCGTTCATGGTGAACTGGATTTGAGGCAATATCGGAAGCAGGCCTGCTGTCAGTGTACAGCAAGGCAGGCTGGGAGTGTGGTATATGAAAATCAGCTAACAAATAAACAAGCCATTGAAGTTCACAGGATGTAGTTGCTAAGGCTCGATATTCAGCTTCTGCTGAGGATCGACTAACAGTCGGTTGTTTCTTCGATTTCTAGGAGATGAGAGAATCGCCAAGAAACACTAAGTATCCAGTGACACTGCGTCTAGTATCAACGCAACCTCCCCAATTACTATCAGAGTATGCTTTTAAATGGAATGTAGAATCAGCTTTGAGAAGTAATCCCTGTCATGGTGTTGCTTTGATATAGCGAAGGACTCGTTCAGCAGCTTGTAAATGTGTGGTATGAGGATTGGACATGTATTGACTGAGATTTTGGATGGAATATGATATGTCAGGGCGTGTGATAGTGAGATAGAGAAGTCTGCCAATTAAGCGACGATAGGATGCAGGGTCAGGTAGAGCAGGACTAGAATCATGTGTACTGAGTTTGAGGGTGGTTTCCATAGGAAAGCTTAATGGTTTAGCCCCAGAGAGCCCACTATCGGCTAGGATATCTAAGGCATATTTGCGTTGACAAAGAACAATGCCTTGTTTAGATCGAGCAACTTCAATTCCTAGAAAGTATTTAAGTTTGCCAAAATCTTTGATGGGGAAGGTTGTGCGAAGGAAATTTTTAACCTGGTGAATGGCTGTAAGGGTGTTGGAAGTGATGATAACATCATCAACATAGATTAATACAGCGGTGAAGGTTGTGTTTGTTTTTCTTATGAAAAGGCTAGAATCGGATTTAGCTTGTAGAAATTTAAAAGGCAATAAGGAGGTGGACAGTTTAGAGAACCATTGTCTGGAAGCTTGTTTGAGGCCATATAAGCTCTTTTTGAGTTTGCAGACGCGAGGATCATGAGTAGTGGAGTAACCAGGGGGTAACTGCATATATACCTCTTCATATAAGTCACCATGTAAGAAGGCATTGTCGATATCAAGTTGGTGTAAATGCCAATTGTTGACAACAACAATGGTGAGAAAAACTCTAACAATTGTCATTTTTGCCACAGGAGAGTAAGTATTAAAGAAATCAATGCCATCTTGTTGTGTGTAGCCTTTAGCTACTAATCCGGCCTTGTAGCGTTCAATCTACCCATTAGCTTGGAACTTAACTTTGTATACCCACTTACATCCAATGACAGATTTGTTAGGAGGTAGAAGTACTAAATCCCAGGTGTGGTTTTGTTCAAGTGCTGTAATTTTTTTAGTCATGGCTTGTTGCCAATGAGGGATAGAGCAGGCTTGGTTGTAAGTTTTGGGTTCAAAAGTTAAAGAGATAGAAGAAGTGAAAACTCGATGTTGGGAGGAAAGTTGGGAAGTAGATAAGTAAGATAAGAGTGAGTATGGCTTACCAGGATTGAAGCAATGGGAAAGGTGTGGATTTACTGAAGAAACCTGAGCCATATTGCCACAATGATATTGTTGCAAGTAATGAGGTGAATGTTTATTTCTTGCAGACCTTCGGAGTTGGGAAACAAAATTCTGAGGTAAGGTTGTAGGAGAAGGAGCAGAGTTTTGGAAAGACAAGTTTATTTGAGAAACAGAATGGTGTGGAGTGGACTGGGATGGTGGGGGAGTGACTGAATCAAAGAATTGAGGAAACTCAGGAAAGAAAAGAGGTGTATGGACTGTATTTGGTATGGATGGGAATGTGGATTCATGGAAGATGACATTGCGAGATATGAAAGCCTTGCCTGTTATTAAGTCTAGCAGTTTGTATCCTTTACCGTGGGGGGGGGGATATCCTAAAAAAATGCATTTGGTGGCTCGTGGGTGAAATTTACCTCTATTGTATGTGAGTGTGCTGGCATAACATAAGCAACCGAAGACTTTGAAGTAATTATAAGTGGGTGATTTATTAAAAAGAAGCTGATATGGTGTTTTATGGTGTAAGGTAAGTGAGGGAATGCAGTTGATAATATGGGTTGAAGTAAGAATGCAGTCAGTCCAGTAAGATAAGGGCAGTTTGGATTGAAACATAAGGGATCTAGCTACATTTAGTAAATGTTGATGTTTCCTTTCAACTCTTCCATTTTGTTTGGGTGTTTCAACGCAAGTTGTTTGATGGATGATGCCATGATCTTGATAGAAAGCAAGCATATTAAACTCTTGTCCATTGTCAGTTCTTATGGTCTGAATTCTGGTGTTGAATTGAGTATGAACATAAATGAGAAAGTTGCTAAGGAGACCTCTAGTTTCAGACTTGGATTTCATAAAAAATAACCAAGAGAATCTACTGTAATCATCAACAATCGTGAGAAAAAATTGATGTCCAGAATATGAAGTAACTGAGAAGGGGCCCCAAATATCAATGTGAATTAATTGAAAAACTGTGTGGATGTATGCATGGATAAGGGAAAAGGCAACCGTTTTTGCTTAGCTAAGGGGCAAATGTCACAAATAGATTTGTCTGTGGCAGTTACTAAAGGATCAATTTTATTAAGAAGATTGAGTTTGAAAATAGGAATGTGGCCTAGACGTAAATGCCAAAAGTTACTGGTGACATTACAAGAGGTGATGTGTCGATACACGACGTCGGGCGACGGCTCCGCTCATTTTTGTTTATTTAACAAAAAAGATTTGTTTAATTGGGGGAAATGAAAATTTTATTGGAGTCGCCATCTAGTAATTTGAGGGAACTAGAAATCCCAAATTAGACACTGGTCCCAGAGATTCGGGTACTGGGTTAGTTATGATTAAGGGAAGGTAGACACCACCCTTAAAACATCCTTTCAAAAGAAAGGTTACCCTTACTTGTGTGTTTTTTTATTTGTTTCAAATGATATTATATTTTGAGTTTATTAGCAATTTTTTTTTTTTTTATGGTTAACGTCGGTCCCTAAAAAAAATAGGAGACACGTTAAAAATGACATCAGTTCCTAAAAATAAGAGACTTGTCTAAAATATTGACGTTTAACCCTAAAAAGGAGAAGTACGTCTGAATTACTAAAAAAAACTATGGACATAATCCATATTTGGTATTTAAACTTTTGACATCGGTCCTTTTATGAAAAAGAGACGTGTCGATAAAATATTCGTTTATAAAATAAAACTATTTTGATATCGTTGAGATATGGGTATAACTATATTTGAAAATTGGGCTTTGGACCCACGAATGATGACATAATAGGATGGGTGTTGGACCCGCGTTGTTATTTTTTTATTATTATTTTTTTGTTTTACAACATGCAAGAAAATTTATATACAAAATAAAAAAAAATATTAGCAATCTAAATAAAATTACATGAGTGACACAGTATAGGTAAAAAACTGAAATACCCTCGGATTTCTTGAAAAATTACGAAAATGCCACTGCCGGAGCGTGTGTCTCACGCGCTGTCACTGTTGACGATGGCGAAAATTTCCGGCGAGATTTCTGGCCAACCGATGGTCGGTTCTGGTAGATCTGAGGTTGAGGATTCTGTTGGTGGTGGTCTCGACGGTCGTTGATGGCTGACGAGGGAGAATCGTCGACTTGAAGCTTCGGTGGCCGGCGAGAATCGCGGCCTTTTTCCGGCCAGATGAGGCGGCGAAAACGGTTAAAACCGCCGGGGTTTTGCTTTAAACCAGGGTAGCTACCTTTCTGTGGTGGTTCGGAGACTTTATATGGCCGGAAAGTGGAGATCGGAGGAGAGAGAGAGAATCGCCGGCGAGAGGAGAGAGATGCTCCGAGATTTGCTACGGTGCGGACGCGAGTATGGTGTACCGGTGCAGCTGAAGGATGTTAACCGTTTGATCTTGGATGAAACGATCGGATGGCTGTGATTGGCTAGATCAGCAGGTTGATCGGACGGCCCAGATTGTCTAGTTTTTGATTTTGTGTGGCGCGGTGCACCGAAAGCTCGGTGCACCGGATGACGTGGCGCAACGGGATTAAATCCTGGAATATGTTAACGGCTGAGATGTGTTGGGATATGTTTGGTATTTTTTAAATTGTTTTTTTTAAAAGACAATATCCTACTCTCCTGAAGAAAAAACTAAAAAAATTAGAAATATTATCAATCGATTTTTTTTTTTTTCTTTTCTCTTCCTCTTTTCTTTCCTTCTTTTTTTTTTTTCTGCCCCCCTCTCGTGGATATTTATAGCCACGGGACAACAACCATAAAAGATTATTTTATTATATATAATAAGAAATAATACACACAACTACCATAATTTTATTTTATTATATATAATAATAAATATTTACACAACTACCATAATTTTGTTTTATTATATATAATAATAAATATTTACATGGGTAAAACTAAAAATTCAAATCAGTATTAGAAAAATCCCGTTTCAACCGCCAAAAAATGGAATACCAAAAAAAGCATTTGATGGGTATCGACTCGATGAACCGGGTTTTGGTCGAAAATAACGGTTTTGACCCAAGACAGCCCGAAATTCATTTTTTACCCTGGTCGACATGGTATGACCCGTATTGACCCGGTAAACTCGGTTTTGGTCGAAAATGATGTTTTTGACCCGAATCAGCCCGAAACTCATTTTTTACCCTGGTCAACATGGTATGACCCGTATTGACCCGGTGAACCTGATTTTGGTTGAAAATGATGTTTTTGACCCGAAACAGCCCGAAACTCATTTTTTACCCTAGTCGACATGGTTTGAATGAAAAGATGTGGTTGACTCGAGAGAGAAAAAAATATTTTTAAATTTTCAAATTTTTCTTAATGTTTTTTTTTGGATTTTTTTTGAAAATATATAAAAAACATAGGTCAAAAATTGGGTAGCAACAGATGCCCCCTCTTTACAATGCTTACGAAGCAAAAATCCTCGATGTTTTGCATAGTAAGCTTTGTAAAGAAAAAAAACTTGTCTTTCTGTCTCTCTTTTTTTCGTTAACCTGAGATCCCATCTGGCGACCTCCTTTACCAAAACCAAAGAATGTGTGTAGCTCGGTCAACCTGAAATCCCATATGGAGATTCCCTTTAACCCAAAGCTACATGAGATCCCATCAGGCAACCTCATTCAATCAAAATAAAAGAATGTGTAAAACGTGGTCTCATTGTAATGGGTAACCAACCCAGGTGGAAAGAATGTGAAAAAAAAAAATGGTCTCATTATGATGGGTGACCTACCCAAATAGAAAGAATATGAAGTGCGGTCTCATTGTAATGGGTGACCTACCCAAAAAGGAAAGAGTGGTCTCATTGTAATGGGTAACCAACCCAGGTGGAAAAAATATGATGAAGTGGTCTCGTTGTGATGGGCGACCTACCCAAATAGAAAGAATGTGAAGTGCGGTCTCATTGTAATGGGTGACCTACCCAAAAATGGAAAAAATATAAAGTGTGGTCTCATTGTAATGGGTGACCTACCCAAATAGAAAGAATGTGAAGTGCGGTCTCATTGTAATGGGTGACCTACCCAAAAATGGAAAAAATATGAAGTGTGGTCTCATTGTAATGGGTGACCTACCCAGATGGAAAAAATATGATGAAGTGGTCTCGTTGTGATGGGCGACCTACCCAAATAGAAAGAATGTGAAAAAAATAAAATTTGTGAGTGGTCTAATTGTTCCAGGCGACCTGCCCGATGATAAAATGCGAGGAAACTCGCAAGTGGTCTAATTGTTCCAGGCGACCTGCCCGATGATAAAATGCGATGAAAATCGCAAGTGGTCTAATTGTTCCAGGCGACCTGCCCGATAAATGAAAAAAAAAAAATGCGAGGAAACTCGCAAGTGGTCTAATTGTTCCAGGCGACCTGCCCGTTGATAAAATGCGAGGAAACTCGCAAGTGGTCTAATTGTTCCAGGCGACCTGCCCGATGATAAAATGCGATGAAAATCGCAAGTGGTTCCAGGCGACCTGCCCGATAAATGAAAAAAAATGCGAGAAAACTCGCAAGTGGTCTAATTGTTCCAGGTGACCTGCCCGATAAATGAAAAAAAAAAATGCGAGGAAACTCGCAAGTGGTCTAATTGTTCCAGGCGACCTGCCCGATGATAAAATGCGAGGAAACTCGCAAGTGGTCAAATTGTTCCAGGCGACCTGCCCGATGATAAAATGCGAGGGAACTCGCAAGTGGTCTAATTGTTCCAGGCGACCTGCCCGATGATAAAATGCGATGAAAGTCGCAAGTGGTCTAATTGTTCCAGGCGACCTGCCCGATGATAAAATGCGAAGAACTCGCAAGTGGTCTAATTGTTCCAGGCGACCTGCCTGATAAAAAAAAAATGCGAGGAAACTCGCAAGTGGTCTAATTGTTCCAGGCGACCTGCCCGATGATAAAATGCGATGAAAATCGCAAGTGGTCTAATTGTTCCAGGCGACCTGCCCGATGATGAAATGCTTGAAAGTGAATGAGCTTCAGGGTTGATGAAAACTTCTAAAGGAAGTCATACCTGTACGATTGAGATTTGATCTGTAAATCGATCTCAAAGATGATGTAAGCTTCTCACGAAAGTCGTATATGTAAAGCTGAGATCTGATTTGCAAATCAATCTCAAAGATAACACTCAAGAAAGTCTTACATGTACAGTTGAGATCTGATTTGCAAATCAATCTCAAAGACGACGCTCAAAAAAAGTCTTATATGTACAGCTGAGATCTGAGTTGTGAATGGATCAGGAAAGCTTCTCAAGAAAGTCTTGTATGTACGGTTGGGATTTGATTTGTAAATGGATCCCAAAAGATGAGGAAAGCTTCCCAAGGAAGTCTTGTATCTACGGCTAAGATCTGATCTTCTATTGAAAATGATGGCCGGAGCAAATTCCCTATAAATCACGCAATATTGGGCAAAAGACATCATCCACTTCTCACATTTTCAATACTCTCAAAGTTCTTAACTTTTGAAGTTTTAACCATGTCTTCCTCTTCTTCCAATGCTAATCCAAACCTTGTTCCTGCGGCAGAGCCTGTAGTTTGGCGTACAACCTTTGAAGTGAATGGTCGTCCAGTTACAATAGAGGATACTGTAATGGACGATGAAGATACCGCTGTAGCCGTGGCTAGAGACATGATCCTTCCTCGTGATGAAATGATGCTGGCAGCGAGGACCGATATTGGAGTAGTGAATCAGTCACTTGCTCTTAGTATCAGAGCTACTTCGTCTTTGGTGAATGTTGCGGAGCGTCTTCATGCCAGAAGACTTGAGTTGAATACTCAAATTCCTGAGCTCCATAATCAGATTGAGAATTTAAGGAAAAGGCTCCATGATGAGAGACGTTACAGGAACGAATTGGAGAGGAGAAACCAAGAGCTCAATGCACGTGTTGACTTTTGGAGGGACTATGTTAACACTCGACACCTCGAGTTCGAGGAAGAGATGGAGCGCATGCATAAGCAATTTGAGGAATTCCGAGGCATGATTGGGCATCAAGATGAAAATATCCCTAATCGTCCTCGCAGTGTTTAACGTTTGTACTTGTAAACCATTATGCCTATGAATAAAAATCCATCTTTCTCGTCTTTATTCATGAATTTTGCTTTTATGGAATTGCCACATTTGATATGATTTAAAAGAACTTCAATTCATCTTTGTCTCATTGGATCCCATGAGGAGTTTTGTTTCGAGAGATATCTGCAAAACAAATATGCGATGCTTGTGAAGTGAGATGATATGCAATGCATCTTACCTGTTTTTGAAATATAGATCCCCGTTCATCTTGTTTGAGGGTTTTGACTTTGAGTGAGCTCTTTTGATTTACGCGTACTTCAAGTCTACTCAAGCTGACCCATGTTGTCCATTTTTTGAGTTTCCCAACAGTCACTGCACGTTTCTCTATTGGTAACTTCACTAAGAGAATCAGCTTCTCCGTGGCCCGACATTGTCCTGAGATTTCATCTGCATTTCTCTTACTGAAGATGTATCAGTTATCTTGTTGTCTAACTGATCATATTGTAAGAGTCAACAATCTCCTTTCATAGATATTGAAAATCATACTATTTCAGTCCGCATGCTAGAAGAAGCCCACAGTTTATCACGTGTATTTCCTACTAAGGAAGTAAATTTCTTTGTGCCATTACGGATCTGGTAAGTGCTTCTCTGCCCCCTGGGAGAATTAACTGTGTCATTTCATTTCCTCCTTTGCTCTTGTTGTCATTAGAATCTCTGATTTTCTAATGGTGCCTCGTAGTATGCCATATATTCATTTTTCTTACAAAGAAAACCTTTTTTTTCAAAAATGATTTTTTAAAAGATCTGTTTTGTTCTAGAAAACTGAAATTCTCAATGTCTGTTTATAACAATGTTCAGGCAATTCTGGGGCTTTATGTCAAATCTCTTGGTAAAAGTAATCTAAGATGAAGGTAAGTGATGAGATGACCTTCTACTTTGGTTTTCAAAGTGTTCAAGCGATTGCTTGAAGGTATTTTGAGAGAAAAGAAACAATTTGCCTTTTATCTTTAGAAACACTCTTTTTAACAGCATGAATAATAATGAGTAATTATTTGCTATGCTATGACTCTTTGTGGAAAAGTCTCTTACATTTTGAGAACGCCGTTTATTGATCCAGGTCGTTTACTTGATTAGAAAGGACTTCAAAGGCACATAATGTAGTTTATGGCTCAAGGCTATAAAAGAAAGAGTATTCCATAAGCTCAAAAAGTGTTTAAGGGCTTATAAACTATAGATCACTATTATCTTGTCTTGGCATTTTCTTTTGCTACCTTGACAACAAAAATGATGATGAATATTCCAAATGAGGAACTTTTGTGTGTTTTTTTTTGTTATTCCTATATTTGTTAGGAATTCTCTCAATTGTTTGGAATTTAATTGAATTCTTTGTTGTCAGACTTTCTTTATAAGCTCACATGCCTTCAAGATATTTCCTTAATCATACTTCTCTTTTTGCCCCCTAGTGTAGGGTGTGATCTTAGTTAAGGTTCTCATGAAAGAAAAGGCTTTAAATAGACTCAGCTCAAATTGGGACTGCAAAGGATAATTTTAAAGAAAGTGAAAGGAATATCAAAGATGGCCTTTCCTCATTTCAAGTAAGATCAGTTAAAACCAATAAAATTTGTCCATATCCAACGTAATGCTTTGGATTTGTAAGATACCATGTTTTGGAGTCCATGACAAACTAATGTACTACCAACCATTATTCATGCTGATAAAATATGGATCCAAGACATAATTTGGGTGATAGTTGTTCCAATTGCATGTTTTTTTTTTTTTTTTTTTTTACTTGTTTGGTCATCTCTTTCAAGGGAATTGCTCTGAACATTATTCCAAACAAAACATTGATTTATTTCATTGAAATCACAAACAAAATCAGCTCTTTTAAAACCTCATTTAAGAAGAATGGATTCTCCTGTAAAAAAAATTTGAAAGATCGAATTGTTGAGTCATTGAGATCATGCATGGGTTTTTTTTTGGTGAGGTATATGCAAAGAGAATTTCCTGGCCAAAGCTTCATTGATTTGATTGGATGAAACACATCATACATAATACTTCTTCACAGAGTCAGAGTTCACAGGCCTAGGTAAATCATCTCCATCCATCCTAGTTAACAATAGAGCTCCTCCGGAGAATGCTTTCTTCACTACATATGGGCCTTCATAGTTTGGTGCCCACTTGCTTCGGTCTTCACTTGGCAATGGTAAGATTTTCCTCAGTACAAGATCTCCTTCTTTGAATTCTCTTGGTCGGACTTTCCGGTCATATGCTTTGGCCATCCTTCTTTGGTATAACTGGTGATGACAAATTGCAGCCAACCTCTTCTCATTTATCATGTTTAGCTGCTCATATCTCACTTTAGCCCATTCAGCTTCTTCTAGTTCAGATTCTATTAGTACTCTCAAAGATGGAATTTCTACTTCCAAAGGCATCACTGCCTCCATCCCAAATACTAATGAGTAAGGTGTAGCTCCAGTGGATGTCCTTACTGCTGTACGATATGCATGCAGAGCAAAGGGAAGCATCTCATGCCAATCCTTATAAGTGACTACCATCTTCTGGATAATCTTCTTGATATTCTTGTTCGCAGCTTCAACAGCACCATTCATCTTTGGTCTGTAAGGAGATGAGTTTGAATGTTTAATTTTCCACTTCATACATAATTCTGTGATTATTTTCCCATTAAAGTTCTGGGCATTGTCGGTCACTATCTTCTCGGGTGAACCATACCGACATATCAAATCTTTCTCAATGAAGCACTTGACCACTTTTTGAGTTACATGAGCATAAGAGCTGGCCTCCACCCACTTTGTGAAGTAATCAATGGCTACTAAGATAAATTGATGCTTATTGCTGGCCTTTGGGTTAATTGGCCCAATCACATCTATTCCCCACATTGCAAATGGCCATGGTGATGTCATATTAAATAGAGGAGCTCGAGGTGCATTTATTTTATCACTATACACCTGACATTTATGGCATTTTCTAACATAATCAATGCAATCTTTCTCCATGGTCATCCAGAAGTACCCATATCGTTGCATTTGTCTAGCCATCATGTGCCCACTTGCATGAGTTGCACAAATTCCTTCGTGAATCTCCTGCAATGCTACCTTAGCTTCGATTTCGTCTAGACATCTTAATAAAGTTCCATTGAATGATCTTTTATATAGAATTTCTCCATCCAGGTAAAATTCCATGGCTAACCTTCTCAAGGTCTTCATATCTGCTTTAGATGCCCCCAAGGGATATTCTCGATATTGGATAAATCGCTTTATATCATAAAACCATGGGTTCCCATCTATTTCTCCTTCAAGTGAACAACAATGAGCTGGAAAATTTTTAATCTCAATATGGATTGGTTGTACCCTGATTCCGTAATCAATTTTGGCCATAGAAGCTAAGGTTGCCAAAGCATCAGCAAACTGGTTTTTGTCTCTTCCCATATGGGTAAAGTCTATCTCATCAAAGCCCTTAGTTAGTTTTGAGAGATATTGTTGATATGGGATCAATTTTTCTTCTTTGGTCTGCCATTCACCTTTCACTTGACAGATTATTAACATTGAATCCCCATAAACATCAAGCTTCTTTATTTTCATCTCTAAAGCAGCTTCTAACCCAAGGATACAAGCCTCATATTCAGCAGTATTGTTGGTACATTCAAATTGTAGTTTGATTGAGATGGGATATTGCTTCTGGTCAGGTGAGATTATCACAGCCCCTGCTCCATTGCCAGATACATTCACCGCCCCATCAAAATACATAATCCACCAATCATTCTTCTCTTTGTCTTCTTCTACTATCAACACATCCTCATCCGGGAATTCAAAGTTCAAAGGCTCATAATCTTTGATAGCATTATCTGCCAAATGATCAGCAATTACACTTCCTTTTACGGATTTTCTTGTCTTGTATACAATGTCATACTCGGCCAACATTACTTGCCACCTTGCTATTCGACTTGACAAGTAAGGTTTCTCAAAGATGTATTTAAGAGGATCCAATTTTGAGATCAACCAAGTGGTATAATACAACATATATTGTCGAAGACGCTTCGTGCTCCATACAAGAGCACAACATAGCTTCTCAATCATAGTATATCTGGATTCACAATCGGTGAACTTCTTACTCAGATAATAAACGGCTTGCTCCTTTCTTCCAGACCCATCATGTTGTCCCAACACACAACCCATTGCTTCCTCAGTTACTGTTAAATACAAGATCAAAGGTCTTCCAGGCACAGGTGGCACTAACAAAGGTGGATTCTGTAAGTATTGCTTGATTTTATCAAAGGCTTCTTGACAATCTTTGTCCCAAGTACCAGGATTCTTTTTCCGAAGCAATCGGAAAATTGGCTCACATGTTGCTGTTAACTGAGATATGAATCGTGCAATGTAATTCAAACGTCCCAAGAAACCCCTTACTTCTTTCTCGGTTTTAGGAGCTGTCATAGCCTGAATTGCTTTCACTTTATCAGGATCGACCTCTATTCCTTTGTTGCTTATCACAAACCCTAGCAACTTTCCAGACTTCACCCCAAATGAGCATTTTGCAGGATTCAATTTCAACTGATACTTCCTTAGTCTATCAAATAATTTTCTTAGAATCTGTACGTGATCTTCTTCATTCGTAGACTTAGCAATCATGTCATCCACATACACTTCAATCTCTTTGTGTATCATATCATGAAAAAGTGTCACCATTGCCCTTTGATATGTGGCTCCCGCATTCTTTAACCCGAATGGCATCACTTTGTAGCAAAACGTTCCCCATGGTGTGACAAAAGTGGTCTTCTCTTTATCTTCTTCAGCCATTTTAATCTGGTTATACCCGGAGAACCCGTCCATGAAGGAATAAGTTGAGCTTCTAGCAGCATTGTCTACCAAGACGTCTATGTGAGGTAAAGGAAAATTATCCTTTGGACTAGCTTTGTTTAGATCTCTGTAGTCCACACATACTCTGATTTTGTCATCCTTCTTTGGTACTACCACTATGTTTGATACCCATTGAGGGTATTTAATGACTTCTAGAAAACCAGCATCCCATTGCTTCTTTATCTCTGCCTTGACCTTGAGTAGAATATCTGGGCGAGTTCTTCTTAATTTCTGCTTGACAGGTTTACATCCTTCTATCAAAGGCATTCTGTGTACTACAATATCAATGTCTAAACCAGGCATATCTGCATAAGACCAGGCAAACACATCCATATACTCTTGTAGTAATGAGGTTAAACTGCATCTTTCTCCTGTAGTAATCAGAGTTCCAATCTTTAACTCTCTTTTATCTTGCTCGGTGCCTACATTTATCACCTCTAATTCTTCTTTTGCAGGTTTCCAAGCACGTTCAGACTGTTCTACCTGTCTAGTAAACTCTTTCATATAATCTTCATTCCATTCTTCTTCATCCATTGCAATCATATCCTCATCAAAGTTTGGCCATTCATTTTCAATGCAATATGTTTGTGGATTTATGGAGGATTCGCTTTCAGAACTCCTGAAAGCGAGAGGTGTTTTTTAGTGTAAATGCGTATCTTGTGGCCAAACAAAATAAAAAAAGATAACAATAGTTGAAGAAAAATGCATGATCTCAATATTATTTGGAAAGCTGACTCAATAATTATGAAAAGACCTTATGTTGACATCTTGGACCAAGATTTCCAACTAGGTACAAAAACACAAAGCAAACTACAAAGCAAAGCACACAAAGTACATAAAAGCAAATATAAGCAGACGCTTATTCATTACTTCTTGAAAACAACTGGGGCTTCTTCAATCTCCCAATTATGGAATACTTCATCAACTGAAAGCTTTCGCACAAAGGCGTGGGTTGGAGCCTCTTCTAGAGAGTGGACAGTTAACTGAGGCAACAATTCATCTTCTTTTGCTGTTTTTGGCTCGTCATCAGAATTCCAGCCTTTTCCTTCACCTTCCTCTACATTGTTGATATCCATGAAAGCAAGTTTCTGTCCCAAGACTTCCATCATGTTTTCAGGTTTTATCACATATGCTGACTTTGGGAAAGAAACATGGATGGGTGGGATTACGATGTCTTCTTCTTCTGGCTTTCTTCCTTCCATTCCGGCCAACCTTCTTTCTCGCTTAATCCTAGCAGCTCTCTGGTAATCATCTTTCTTAGGCTTAAAGCCAAGCCCAAATCTCTGATCAGCAGCCTTAATTTTCATTCTGTTGACTCTCTTGAGATTTCCAGCAATTGGATTATTCTGGAATGGTAGCCCATGTTTCAAAAAGCACTTAGCTATCATTCGGGCAGTATCGGAAATCATTGGTCTTCTTAACACCGTGTTCTCTGGTACCCATTCAGTATTCACAACCTCGAAGGCATGGAGATTTCCATCTTTGCAATCTTCTGTTTCAATATAAGGGACCGACACATTCCTCATCATGGACAAGGTTTCTTCTGCCTTAACTTTTACTAGAGTACCATTGATAATGTACTTCAAACATTGGTGTAGAGATGATGTCACAGCCCCAGCGGCATGTATCCATGGCCTTCCCAATAACATGCTATACGAAGGATGGATGTCCATCACTTGTAAGGTTATTAAAAACATCTGAGGCCCTATAAACAATTCAATGTCAATTGCCCATATCACCTGTCTAGGAGAACCATCATATGCTCTAGCTGTTATTGTGCTTGGTCTCATGTAAGTAGCATCAATTGGCATCTCATCTAATATATGCCTTGGTAGCACATTCAACGCTGAACCATTATCCACAAGCACTTTGCCGATCAAATAGTCTTTACATTTCACGGTGATGTACAAAGGCTTGTTATGCCCAGTCCCTTCCGAGTCTAGCTCATCTTCTGTGAAGTATAAGTAATTAGAGGCTTGAATTCTTCCCACCAAATGTTCCATTGTATCTTGAGTAATATCCTGTGGCACATATGCTTCATTCAACACCTTTTGCAATGCTTTACGGTGTAACTCAGAACTCAAGATAAGTGACATTAAAGAGATTCTAGCAGGAGTTTTCTTCAATTGATCCACCACACTATACTCACTATGCTTCATCAACTTCAGAAACTCATTAGACTCGTCTTCACTTATAGGCTTGTTCACTTCCATGCCTTTAAAAGCATCAACTATCTCTTTTCCTTTGGCTTTCCTCTGCCTTTCTAATTCTTCTGGTGTAAAACACCGACCACTTCGAGTTAAACCACCGATTTCAGGATGAAAGATGGGAGTAGGGTTCTTAATGTTGAAAGAATACCCATAATTGTAAGGCATTGAGCCATAACTTTCACTATTTGTGCATACAGGCTTGGTCAGGATTAGTTTTGGTGGACCACCCATAGTTGGTTGGAGTCTACAAACTTCCATTTTTGTCTCCTGACAGCCTATCATCCCAACTTCACTACTCTCTTCTTCACTCTCTATCCTTAACATGCCGAAAGTCAGCATCCTTTTCACTTCTTGGTGAAATTCTCCACAATCATCAATGTGATGTCCCACCTTGCCATGAAACTTACAGTAGTTATTTTCATTCATCACTGGTTCAAACTCAGATAAATAACCAGACTGTACCAACATACCATACAGTCTTTCCATGGAAACCTTCAAAATTCTTTCCTTCTTACCCTCCATTCCTACAGCATTCACTCCTCCACTACTTGTGGCATGATTGGGCAAAGGATTGGAATTTACATTCGGTGAATCATCAAAAGTTATCCATCCAGCTTTTATCAATTGAAGAAGCTTGTTTTTAAATGCATTACAACTTTCAATGTTATGCCCTGCCACGCCAGCATGATACTCGCATTTCAGATCTGGCTTATACCAATTTGGATATGGAGGTTGTAGTGGAGTTAAGGGAACAGGGGCTACTTGCCCAATACTCAATAACTTTGAGTACATTTCTCCCAAGGGAAGTGGTAATGGTGGCAATCGTTCCTGGGTTCTTTGAAAGATCCTTCTTGGAGGATTAACAATCTGGTTACTTTGTTGGTCATTTGGTTGGCTTTGTTGGTTGGTAGGGAAAGGTTTAGTGAAGTTGACACTTGCAACTTGTTGGGTAGGCATTTGGAAGTTATAATGGTGGTAATTTGTTTTCTTACCCTTATACACTCCTTCCACGTTGTTCACCTCGAAATCCTTCTTTTTCCCAATAAAGCCTTTCTTCTCAGTAGGCTCTGACATTCTCCCTGCTCTTATTGCTTGTTCTATTCTCTCAGCGATAGTTACAGCATCATAGAAATGCTGAGCCGAACTACCCACCAGGTGTTCAAAGTAGGGAGATTTAAAAGTGTTAGAAAAAAGAGTGACCATTTCTTTTTCTAACAAAGAGGGTTGTACATGAGATGCTTTTTCACGCCATCTCAAAGCGTATTCTCTTACAGTCTCTTTGCTGCCCTTTTCCATGACTAACAAGCTTGACCTGTCCGGGGCTACCTCCATGTTGAATTTATACTGCTCCACAAAGGCTTTTACCAAATCTTTCCACTTTCTGATCTTGGTGTTATCCAGCCTTGTATACCAGCTTAATGCCGATCCAGAAAGACTGTCTTGAAAGAAATGGATGAGAAGTTTCTCATCATTCACTACTTCTGCCATCTTATTGCAATAAGATTTAAGATGAGTGACTGGGCATTCAGTTCCAGTATACTTGATGAATTCTGGTACCCTAAATTTTCTGGGTACAACTACATTTGGAACTAAACACATTTCTGCAGCATAAACAGGATCATATAAGTCTGCCCCTTCTACTGCCTTCAATCTCTCTTCCAGAGCGGTCAATTTATCATAATCGACATTTTCAGAGAATTTCATCCTTTGTGGGTCATCAGTTGCCAGGTTTACATTAACTGGCACTTGTGCTGGTGGAACATTGGCAGTGAACTGTTGTTCAAATGCAGAGGGATTTGCCCCTAAATTTTGAGGCGGGAATGCAAAGGGAGCTGATGGCATAGATATAGATGGAGTTGCAACTGCCGGCTGAGTAGAGGTGCCTTCCCCAGACTTGGATACTAGGGCCTGCTCGAGTAGACTTGTAAGTCGTGCTATATCATTTTTCATGTTCTCCAACTCTCTTTGATAATGAGCCTCTAGGTGTGCCCCTTCTTCGTTCTCCATTATCTTCCTTCGTAGTCGAGTGTAATGAATTTTATGGCCACTTGGGGGACCTATATTTCAACCTGAGTGAATGCAAGTAAACTAAATGAAATGCACAAATGAATGCAAAATGCCATATGCTTTATGCATGTTTGTTATTGGTTTCAATTTTTTTTTTTAACTTATAACGAGGAATAGACCAGATCAGATTCTCTTAAGAAAGTTCTCACTGAGGACTCCAAACCTACAGGGACTTGAACCGATTTAGGGGAGAAATTTGATGCCATGTTCTGATGGCAAACAATCCCTTTCATCATGTTGGTTTAATTCTGATCTGGTCAAAAATTCCTCAATAGTAATGTTTTTTTCAATCTCACACTTCCTATGAGGATCGGTGGAGATTTAATGAGAATATTAAATGTACATGAACATGTATGTTAATGCATTGATATTTGTTTGTGTCCTAAAGGTATATCCTAATTGATAGGATCTAGCTCATAGGGTTTGGCTCAGTTGATTCTAATCTTAAAGATCATCTTTGGTTCTTAGATTGCCCGAATTACCCATGGGGTAATCAACCTCTTAACCTTATACAACATGAGTATGGGAAGAAAATTCCACAATACTCGTTGCATAGGGTGAGTTACAATCCAAGCGAAAGTCCAAATGAGCATCAGTGGACGAAAGTCACACTTGCCACCTGAATCTTTCTTTTCTAATCTTAAAAAGGACGAGCTCGGGTCCAGAGCTTTTATGGGTTCACTGTGAAGTGTGTGAATACACAAATAAATAACATGCATGCATGTGTAATTAAAAAATGAAATGATTTACAATTGATATTGCATAAAATAAATAGTGCAAATAAAATAAATACTCAAAAAATAAATAGCAATAATAAAAAAAATGAAAAGCACACACAAGCAGTTGGTTCAACCCTTTCCCCAGTGGAGTCGCCATTCTGTCGATACACGACGTCGGGCGACGGCTCCGCTCATTTTTGTTTATTTAACAAAAAAGATTTGTTTAATTAGGGGAAATGAAAATTTTATTGGAGTCGCCATCTAGTAATTTGAGGGAACTAGAAATCCCAAATTAGACACTGGTCCCAGAGATTCGGGTACTGGGTTAGTTATGATTAAGGGAAGGTAGACACCACCCTTAAAACATCCTTTCAAAAGAAAGGTTACCCTTACTTGTGTGTTTTTTTATTTGTTTCAAATGATATTATATTTTGAGTTTATTTGCAATTTTTTTTTTTTATGGTTAACGTCGGTCCCTAAAAAAAATAGGAGACACGTTAAAAATGACATCAGTTCCTAAAAATAAGAGACTTGTCTAAAATATTGACGTTTAACCCTAAAAAGGAGAAGTACGTCTGAATTACTAAAAAAAACTATGGACATAATCCATATTTGGTATTTAAACTTTTGACATCGGTCCTTTTATGAAAAAGAGACGTGTCGATAAAATATTCGTTTATAAAATAAAACTATTTTGATATCGTTGAGATATGGGTATAACTATATTTGAAAATTGGGCTTTGGACCCACGAATGATGACATAATAGGATGGGTGTTGGACCCGCGTTGTTATTTTTTTATTATTATTTTTTTGTTTTACAACATGCAAGAAAATTTATATACAAAATAAAAAAAAATATTAGCAATCTAAATAAAATTACATGAGTGACACAGTATAGGTAAAAAACTGAAATACCCTCGGATTTCTTGAAAAATTACGAAAATGCCACTGCCGGAGCGTGTGTCTCACGCGCTGTCACTGTTGACGATGGCGAAAATTTCCGGCGAGATTTCTGGCCAACCGATGGTCGGTTCTGGTAGATCTGAGGTTGAGGATTCTGTTGGTGGTGGTCTCGACGGTCGTTGATGGCTGACGAGGGAGAATCGTCGACTTGAAGCTTCGGTGGCCGGCGAGAATCGCGGCCTTTTTCCGGCCAGATGAGGCGGCGAAAACGGTTAAAACCGCCGGGGTTTTGCTTTAAACCAGGGTAGCTACCTTTCTGTGGTGGTTCGGAGACTTTATATGGTCGGAAAGTGGAGATCGGAGGAGAGAGAGAGAATCGCCGGCGAGAGGAGAGAGATGCTCCGAGATTTGCTACGGTGCGGACACGAGTATGGTGTACCGGTGCAGCTGAAGGATGTTAACCGTTTGATCTTGGATGAAACGATCGGATGGCTGTGATTGGCTAGATCAGCAGGTTGATCGGACGACCCAGATTGTCTGGTTTTTGATTTTGTGTGGCGCGGTGCACCGAAAGCTCGGTGCACCGGATGACGTGGCGCAACGGGATTAAATCCTGGAATATGTTAACGGCTGAGATGTGTTGGGATATGTTTGGTATTTTTTAAATTGTTTTTTTTAAAAGACAATATCCTACTCTCCTGAAGAAAAAACTAAAAAAAATAGAAATATTATCAATCGATTCTTTTTTCTTTTTTTTTTCTTTTCTCTTCCTCTTTTCTTTCCTTCTTTTTTTTTTTTTTTTCTGCCCCCCTCTCGTGGCTATTTATAGCCACGGGACAACAACCATAAAAGATTATTTTATTATATATAATAAGAAATAATACACACAACTACCATAATTTTATTTTATTATATATAATAATAAATATTGCACACAACTACCATAATTTTGTTTTATTATATATAATAATAAATATTTACACAACTACCATAATTTTGTTTTATTATATATAATAATAAATATTTACATGGGTAAAACTAAAAATTCAAATCAGTATTAGAAAAATCCCGTTTCAACCGCCAAAAAATAGAATACCAAAAAAAACATTTGATGGGTATCGACTCGATGAACCGGGTTTTGGTCGAAAATGACGGTTTTGACCCAAGACAGCCCGAAATTCATTTTTTACCCTGGTCGACATGGTATGACCCGTATTGACCCGGTAAACTCGGTTTTGGTCGAAAATGATGTTTTTGACCCGAATCAGCCCGAAACTCATTTTTTACCCTGGTCAACATGGTATGACCCGGTGAACCCGATTTTGGTTGAAAATGATGTTTTTGACCCGAAACAGCCCGAAACTCATTTTTTACCCTGGTCGACATGGTTTGAATGAAAAGATGTGGTTGACTCGAGAGAGAAAAAAATATTTTTAAATTTTCAAATTTTTCTTAATGTTTTTTTTTGGATTTTTTTTGAAAATATATAAAAAACATAGGTCAAAAATTGGGTAGCAACATGATGAATGGTCTAGGAGATGAGTATGCTGGAGACTGGTTAGAAGTTCTGTGAATGTGATATAGACCAGATTCAGCTTCAGCATGCCCAATTGTCCTCCATGTGCTTAGATCCTGCAAATAACACTTTGTGTGAAGAAAGAACAAACCAATCTTGTTATCAGCAGTTAGTCTGGAAACAAAAATAAGATTAATATTGACGGAAGGTACATCAAGAGCATTGTTTAAAATAATAGTGGGAGAGAATTTAACCGTCCCTGTAAAAGCAATAGGCACCTTGTGGCCATTTGGAAAATGAACTTGCTTTTGTATCGTAGGCAGAATAATGGATTAAAAAAGGATGGGATTACAGATCATCTGATATGTTGCCCCTGTATAAAGTATCCAAGTGAATTTGTTCTGAGGTGAAAAATTTGTATGACAAGAAAATGATATACCTGATACAGATTCTTGTTCCTTAGTAGAGTGATGTAGCTTTGAGTTGGAAATGCTATTTGCAAGGGTAAGTAGATTTTGCATCTGTTCTTGATAGAAAACGATGTTGGGAGGTTCTTGTTTTTGTTCTGAAATAACAATATTATGTGCAATTGGTGGTGTTTGATAATTTATGTTAATATGTGGTATTGTAGCAATTCTTTTTCCTTTCGGCCCCTTCCATCCAGGAGGATATCCAATGATCTGAAAATATTTATCAACTAGGTGTCCTGGATATCCACAGTGGGAGCAAGTTGCCTCTGATTTTTCTTTTTGTTTTAAAAAACGTGGAACATATGTTGAGCCTGGCCTGTGATTAGGATTGTGGTATTGTCCAGTGGTCATGGCATGTGAGTCAACAGAAATTCCTACCGTATTTGTTAGAGACCTTTGGCTTTCTTCTTGCAGAAGCAAAGAGAACACTTTCCCCATGGATGGCAGGGGTGTTTGAAGTAGTAATTGGCTTCGGACTGCAGAGAAGGAATCATGAAGTCCAACTAAAAATTTCATCACATAATCAGATTGTTGTCGATCTGTTAGGTGCTTTAGGATGTTGCAAGAACATGAATCAAGATTTCCACATTTGCAGTTTGGTATTGGACGAAAACTGATATATTCATCCCATAGGCCTTTGAATTCGCTGAAGTAATCTGTGATTGTTTTTGAGTTTTGAGAAATAGAACTTAAAGATTTCTCCAAGCTGAAGACTCTTGGTCCATCACTTCTCAGATATCTAACTTTCAACTCTTCCCAAATATCGAAGGCTGATGTGAAGTACAGAAGACTGCTGCGAATGTCTTTGGCAATAGAGTTCATTAGCCATGACAGTACCAGATTGTTTGATCTTAGCCATGCCACGCGTAGTAGTTGATTGTTGGTATTTGGCTGCATTAAAGAACCATCAATAAAAGAAATCTTGTTCTTTACTGTTAGAGCAATAATCATGGATCTGCTCCATGCGATGTAATTGTCGCCTGTGAAAATTTCAGAAACAAGAAGTGCCCCAGGGTTATCAGAAGGGTGCAGGTAGTAGCAACTGGAGGAATCATCGGATAGATTCATAGTAATGGTGTTGAATGGTTCATTGTGTGCTGTAGAAGCATTTCCTTCAAATTGATCATACATTTTGAAGTTTTGAAGATGATCAAGAAGATGAAACAGAAAAGATTTTGTAAGACCTTTAAAGAATATGAATCTTTCTGTTTTTATGATGGAGAACAAGATTTTGTTAATCATTATAGATTGTGGTAGATTCCAACATAGATACTGCTCGTGGTCTGGCTTACTTGCACACATTGGAATAACCAATAACATACAGGGACTTGAAGTCCTCAAATATAGTCCTGGACGAGATAAGGTTCTATGCAACTTAATCAGATAACACTATCCCTGAAACCCTCTGTTTTTTTTAAAAAAATGATCCTGTATTTGTATCTACCTTTCCGTAGCCATTTTAGGAGATCAATGGCAAATGCTAGATTATGAATGTTGCGACTCGGTTCCAGTGATTAGACCTATTTGTTGTTACAATGACACGAAGAACCTTCATATACACCATGCTTTTGAAGCTATAGACGTTAATTCACCATACAATTGGAGTAATAGATGGATTTTTGAAAATTAGTTTGAATATTTTTTTTAACAAAATAATACAGGTAAAAAAAAAAAAACTTTTGCTAAATAGAATAAGAGCTTACATAAATTCAAAGAAAGAGAGGAGAGATGAGAAAAGAGAGAGAGAGAGAGAGAGAGAGAGAGAGATGTTGAAGGTATATCAAAACTTTGAAGACAACACTCTTTTATTATTGGAAAAATTTTAATAAGATAAATTAAATTACAATAAAAAAATCATTAATGATTATCAGAGTAAATCATACACGCCATTCAAAGATAAATGATCTATTGAACCTAGAAGCTGTAATATGGGCATTAGCCACTTCCTGAGTTGAAACTACACCATCAATGATGATTTAATCAATTGCATGATAGCTCATATCAATGTGTTTTATCTGGTGATGATAAACCTCATATCAATGATGATTTAAGAATAAATGTAATTAATAGTTCCTTCAATCCAAAGACTATATGCAGGTGCATATGAGTAAGTTCCCACCATAGTTATAAGATTATGCAGAACCATGATCTAATCTAAAATCTCGATTATGGATTGTATGGATAAATCTAATCTGACAATAATGTTATTATAAGAGTTTATATATAAAACAAATTTAGAGAACATCATTTTAGATTAAAAAAAGTCAAATCAATCTTATCAAAATTTTGAGTGGATTAATCGACTTACTAGGTTAATTAGATTTAGAGCGTGTTTGGTAGTGTGGTAGCGGTTACTTTTCAAATAGCTTTTCGTGCCGAAATACATGCCAATGATGTTTTATTTATTTTTTAAAAATCATTTTTGACATCAGCACATCAAAACGATCCAAAAAGTACAAACCGAACTCAATTTTAACAAAAAAAAAAATCAAATTTGGGCAAAACACAGATACAAACGCAGCACCAAACACTGCCTTAATTGAATCAACTTTTATTGTGATATAAAACTCAACTTGAGTTAAGTCTTGTATAGGTTGGACTAGCTAGTCCCACACCACACTATTTAATTTTCAAGCATGCTAAACAAGGAAACCGAAAATAAACAAGAAATTAAATATATTGAGAAATATATGAAAATCCATTTCTTAGCTTACTAATTTTTTTTAATTATCTTAAAATTAACCATAATTTAGAGCTTGCTTGATATTATAGTAACAATTATTTTTTAAAGTGTATTTTATTAGGAAATGAATTGAAATAATAATTTTTTAATTTTTTTAAATATTTTTTTTTGATTTCAAAACAATTTTAAAACACCAAAAAATAAAAAATTTAAGTAAAGAAAAAAAATAAAAAATAAAAAAATTTTAAAAATATTTTTGAAATGCAAAAATAAATAGACTCTTAATCCATTAAAATCCAACTAAAAACTTATTAATAAAATAGTCTATTTTTAAAAAATTAAAAATTAAAAAAAAATTAAAAACATTTTTAGAATAAAAAATAAATAGACTCTACTTCATCCGTTAAAGTACAATTAAAAAATTATTAATAAAATAGTCAAGCGACCATATCGAGAAAACATAAAAACTAGAAGGATGAAATACTGTAATATACTATCAACCTTTATATTTTTTAGAAGTAATGTGTTTATTATGATTGTGATTTGAAATTTTTTTTTATATATAAAAATCAGAAGCACTGCCACCTGGTGATATTCAAGCTCTACTTCCATGTTCAAAGTAAACGTCAAAAAAGACGTCTGTTCCCTTGACATGGTCACTTTCTGTTCCTCTCCCTCTCTTTCATGAAGTACAGGAAAAATCAATCGTCATTACGACAAGAAGGGAAGAGTGACACACAGATTACAGCAACTGTTAATTAATGGGGATCTGTTGTAGCTGTTCAGCTCACAAGCCAGCTACAACACAAGATCAAGACCCAACACCAAGCACCGTCGACCATGTCAGTGCAGGTACCACCACAATCATTTTCAACATCTCTTTACATTAATTTTACTATTCCTTGGATGTTTCAAATTGGGTTTGTTTTGGTTTTGCTCTTACACTTCTGTCATTCGACTTGTTTGGATATTTTTTACTACATGTCCTCTGTGGCTGTGATTGAGTCGTTTTTGTTGGTGCCCCTCTACCCTTCTATTGATGTTAATGCCTTTTGGCGTTGCTAATTGTCTCTCCAATCCTTGAAGCAATGCAAAGATGGCATCCTTTTGCCTTTAGCAACGTTTTACAAGGTTGCTCATTGTGTTTTCGATTCTTCAATGCGTTGCTAACTGTAATCGCAGGATATATTCACTGAATCTAATGGAATTAACAATATTTCTAATGGGATAAAATACTAGTTATTCAAAAAAAATAAAAAAATTCCATTAGTTGTCGCAGATTTTTTAATTTTTGGAAAATATTGGTTCCAATTTCTGTTTGTGATTTCATTCTCTGATTATTTGAGTTTTGCATGCTTATGCAATGGTCGTACATGTTTTGTAGGTAGCGATGACTTTGGCAACAGCTGGTTCTCTATAGCAAGCACTAGCATTACAACATGGATGTCTAATCCAAGTAGCAGCTTCACAACTATTTGGGGTAAAAATGTCCCTGAGAGCAGCCAATTCTCAGATGCAACTGGAAGTGGTGATGGGACCTTAGCAAACGGGCAAAATGCTACCAACTCAAGCGTGACAGTATTCACATTGGCGCAACTGAGGGCTGCAACATATAATTTTAGATCTAATATGGTGTTGGGAAAAGGAGGTTTTGGCGATGTTTATAAGGGTTGGCTTAAGGAGAAGTTGCCTCCAAGGGGCATAAAGAAGACGGCCGTTGCTGTCAAGAAATTGGATTCTTCCCGCATGCAAGGATTAAAAGAGTGGAAGGTATGTGGATTTCCAAATTTTGTATTTACTCTCTGTCATACAGTCATTCTGTTCTATGTTGTGCTTAAAGATAGGCTCCATTATATTCTTTCTTTGCTAAACCTTCCAAGATGTCTTTTGGAAGAGGAATGATAGTTTATAGCTCATTTTAATATTTATCCCATGTGAATGTGTAAAATGACTACGGACTAATTCAAGTTATATTTCTAAAAATTCTGTCTGACATCTTCACAAGTGAACAGAAAATCCATGGTATTTGTGATTTCATACATTAATTGAAGTTATCTATTGAGGTGGTTAAGGGAGTTCTGAATTATTGATATCATGTACCTTTGGAATTGTGACCGTTTTCTATTTCTCTCTGGCTCTCTCATTCCCCTTCTGTCTTTCCCTCACAAACCCAAATGCATGTGCTCTTTCGGGAGCAAGTTCTTTGTTTTAAGCAGTATAAGTTGTTTGCTTAATCATTTGTCCATGTGTTGGTGCAGGCTGAGGTGTATTTCTTAGGAACGCATTCTCACCCAAACCTAGTAAAGCTATTGGGATATTGTTCGGAAAGTGGAGAGCGCATCCTTGTCTATGAATTCATGAAAAAGGGAAGCTTAAATTACCATCTCTTTGGAAGTAAGATACATTTACGACCGCTTGTAAATTTTAGCATTTTGCAGAACCTACACTTCTGCATCTAAATATTCATTTCCTTAATTCTCTACGTGTTTTCCGTGTTTTAAGAGCGCTCAGTTCCACCACTTTCATGGGACATTAGGCTCAAGATTGCTATAAATACTG
The DNA here is from genome assembly GCA_030145905.1 of Populus davidiana. NCBI lineage: Eukaryota > Viridiplantae > Streptophyta > Magnoliopsida > Malpighiales > Salicaceae > Populus > Populus davidiana. The sequence goes on from CM057806.1 coordinate 5,498,173, forward strand.
CTCGTGGTTTGGCTTACTTGCACACATTGGAAAAACCAATGATTTACCGAGATTTCAAGTCCTCAAATATACTACTTGATGAGGCAAGTTTTCTATGAAGCTTGTAGATTGTAACTCATAAATATAGAAATTATATCAAAGAATTATCTCAACCTAAAAATTTAAGCTATTAGATGAGATTTCAAGATATGATTTATATAGGCCTATATTATTTTGTGTTTAATTTTTGTCAAACAGAATGGGGGTGGTGAGATTCAAACTCGTGACTGCTTGGTCAAGAAGGTTCTGATATCATGTTAAAGAACCACTTCACCAAATAGATAAAGCTATTAGATAAGGTCTCAAGAATAGTTTTATATAACTTTATAACACACCTTCTTAAGTAAAAGGCTTTTGGATTTGAAATTTTCATGGATCCACACTACCTTATGCTTAATTTTTATCAAATAAAATGATGATGGTGAAATTTAAACTCGTGACTGCCTGATCAACAAGGCTCTGATATCATATCAAATAACTATCTCCCCTAAAATATAAGCTATTAAGTGAGGCTTCAAGATATAATTTATATAATTTTCTAACAAATTATGTATGCTATTTCATGACTCCACCAATGATTGCCATTGTGGTATGATAATTTTTATGTAGAGTCTTGTACCCACCTGAACATTCCTTTTCCTCCTGCCATGAGTTATTTCCGGTTCATAAAAGTTAGTTATTAGAGAATGCAAAAAAAGTGTTATCTTTCCGAAAGTGTTTGTTTTATTATTCAAGAGGACTTATTTCCTTCCAAATTCTCCTTTTATTTTAGTTCTATAACGCGAAGCTATCAGACTTTGGCTTGTCATTTTGGGGTCCCTTGATTGATTCACATGTCAGTACAAGACTTGTAGGCACGATGGGTTACATTGATCCGGAATATATTGCAACAGGTACTTATTATTCCTTCTGAAATTGAATTTCTCTGACATTGGTGTTGGTTGTTTAAGTTTGTTTTCAACCTCTTTGATGACAACTGATTTAAAAACTTATGTCATGACCTTAATTTCATGCTCTAACTGATGGTCTGCTGGTTGGTTAGGACGTTTGCATGTGAAGAGTGATGTATACGGGTTTGGAGTTGTTGTTGTTGAGATGCTAACTGGTTTACGTGCAATCGACATGAAACGTCCCAGTGGGAAACAGATACTTGTTGACTGGGTTAAACCTTATCTGACAAACAGAAGAAAGTTGAAAAAAATAATGGACTTCCGGTTGAGAGGTAAATATCCTCCCAAAGAGGCTTCCCAAATAGCTCACCTTGCTATTAAATGTCTTCAACAGGAGTCCCGCTTCCGGCCATCAATGACAGAAATTGCTGAGACACTTGAACAGATTGATGCCATCCATATGAGATTGGGATAGCCTAAAATTTATTCTGGTTATCACAATGGTTTGTAGTGTTTTAGTATTCTTCTTCATTAATTCAATTTTCCTTAGCAATGTCATACAGTTATTTTTGTCGTTGCACTGCTGAACTTGTATTGATTCGACCATTTTTAGGAAAGAATCTGTAATTATTGGAAGCCTGTTTATGCTTTATTTGAAAAAGGGATTAGTGGTGATTTACTCAACTTTGTTATCACCTTTTCTTGCAAGATGGTAGACAACAGACTCTGGCTGTACTAATGCTGTGCTGTTTTCTTGTAACCCTCTGTACCACAGATGAATATCCCAGAATTCAAGTAAATTGGAATAATTAGGGTGACATTGTATTCTGATAAGAGAAACGCTAACCACATTGGTTGTCAGTGATGCAAATGTGCAAATCTCATTGCACTTGTGGATCACATGATCTTACATGCTGTGGATTTTCAGTCACATGACTTGGTGGGAAAAACTCCTCTTTTCCCATTGACTCCAGTCTTGATCTAAGCAACTGACAGTGTTCCCCGTTCATGGAAGCACAGCGGAGTTGCAATGAAACTTGAAAAAAAGCAAATCTTCTTTTCCTTTATGATCCTTGCACGGAAATCATAAACAGGAGCATTGAAGGTTGCGCCGAACCCTATTTGAAGAGTCTGTGCAGAGCAGACTAATCATGTTATCCGAGACAGTGCACAAACTAGTAGGATCTGCAGCACCAATAGATTTCATTGTTTGTGTTCTACGTAGGCCTAGTCTCTGCAATGAAATTTCCTTTAAAGACAGAAGCACATAAAGCCATTTGATGGATATTTGCTCTCAACCTGACAAGCCAAAGTCAGACCCTGTACCAAGCTTTATTGATATCAGTGCAGGTATAACAAAAATATTCCTTTTTTCTTAAAAAATATTTCCTCATTTTCAGCACCGAATTCTGCAGTTTTTAGCTTGAAGTTCTTGTCTCTGAAGCAGATGATGCATCTTTTGCCAGTGCCAACAGCTGGCTCACTGTTGCAAGTACTTATGTTACACCATGAGCATCTCAAGTAAGTGGCAATTTTACAAGTATCTGGGGTAAGAATAATGCCACTGAGAAAACCGAGTGCTCAGATGCAAACTACGATAAGGATTTTTTTAAAAGGAGATGTTAATATTTCTGGCACAAACCTGAGAGTTTTCTCATACGCACAATTAGACGCTGCCACTAATAATCTTAGAAGGGACATGATGGTGGCTAGGGGAGTTTTCAGCTTTGTACACGAGGGTTGGCAAAAGAAGAAAATACCATTAATAGGGATAAAGAAGTCAGTCATTGTTATCAAGAAATTTAGTGCAGGTAGCTGGCAAGGAGGTAAGCAGTGGCGGAAATTTGATTTTGAATTGTCTTTAAAAAGTATTGCATTAATCCATTATACAAAAATTATTTTGTAATCCTGAGTTTTTCAGTTCTTAGGCATACTTTATTCATTGTTTGGTGATATGAGGTGAAATTATTGGTAGCTTGTGGAGATGATGTTGTTAACTCTTCTGTACTTAATTTTAAAGGCATAATAAGGTGCAACAAGGAGAGGGTTTTAAGAAAGATGGTTGATGTTGGTAGCTTAGAAAAATTGACAATTGGCCAAACTTATACGAACTCATTGAAGGGGAGAAATTCATACTTTATCCACATCAGAAGGAAAGGGTCAACGAAGCAAGGATCATCTAGCTACTTGGTTCATCCAGCCTTCTTATATTTTGATCGTGGTAGAATGATTTAGATTTCTTGATATTCTTTACCTATAGAATCAGAGCTCTCTCTCTCTATATATATAACACACACACCAGACAGAGAGAAGTGTTCTATTTTAACAGTTTCTTAAATCTTGGTTGTGATTTTATTTAATATTAAGTTGTTTTGTAAGAATTACATGCTTAATGGGTTGTTCACATCCTGGTGCAGGCAGAGGTGAATATTCTGGGAAAGCTTTCCCATCCTAACCTTGTTAAGCTGTTGGGATACTGTCATGAGAAAGAGGTTCCCCTTGTCTATGAGTTCATGCAAAATGATAGCTTAAATTACCATCTATTTGGAAGCAAGAGCTAATAATCCTTATTTACCGTCTATCTGGAACTATAAGATTGCAACTCATTGAATTATTATCTGTTTGAAAGTTTAACATAGCATCCAAATGCATGAGAATTTCTGCACATCTATAATTTTGTTTGTTGCAATAAGAATTGGTTCAAGTCTTTGTACATATGTTTCTTCCGGTGCAGAGGGCTCAATTCAGCCTCTTCCATGGAACATAAGGTTAAAAGTTGCTGTGGGAATCGCTCAAGGCCTGGCTTACTTGCACTCTCCAGAGGTGTTGGTAATTCACAGAGATCTAAGATCTTCAAATATGCTTCTTGATAAGGTATAATTCAGTTTTTCTGTGAATTGCTACCTATGAAAATTTTAAAGAACTGGGTTCAACCCATCCAGTCTTCCACTCACATCGAAGAGCAGGAAGCCTAGTTGATATATATGTGACCAAAAAGTTAATTTCTCTTTCAGAAAACTGTCAGAGGATCCATAATACTGATGTTACTTCTATGTTTTGGTTTTACTCCAGTTCTATAATGCAAAGATATCAGATTTTGGCTTGGCATCAGTTCTTTCACCTGATGATTCCTGTGTCGAAACTCGTGATGGGCATGTATGGTTATGCTGCTCCTGAGATCATGAGGGCAGGTAATATTTCTTGTTCTCAAAGTCTTTTTCAGTTCAGAGTCCGTGTGATATGCTAAGTGACATTATTTTGTTGCTGATTGATGAGGAAGATTTTACGCAAAGAGTGATGTCTATAGTTTTGGAGTTGTTCTGGTTGAGATGCTAACAGGTTCACGGGCGATTGATACGAAACGTCCAAATGGCAAAGATGTAGTGGTGAACTGGGTCATTCCATTTCTATCAAACAAAAGAGAGCTGAAAAAAAAACAATGGACACTCGGTTAGAGGGGAAATATCCCATCAAAGAAGCTTCACTAATAGCCCAGTCTGCTATTAGGTGTCTTCAACTTGAACCCAAGTTCCGGCCATCCATGAAAGAAATCGCTGAGACGTCGGAACAGATTGTAGCCCATCAACTTAAAGCTACCTGAGCATAAGCATCGTCCTGCTGGCTTGATTCCAAATCAAACTTGTCTTTGAAAACAGGATGCTCAAGTCCAACCACATCAGCTGTCCGTTTAAGCAAAGATAATTCTGATGCCAGGGAACTCGTGTCCATCGATGCCTTTATTGTCTAACCACAAACTCTGAACTAGATTCACATTTATGTGACAAGTTATGCATTTGTGTTCTAATCTCAACCGAAAATGGGAATTAAAACAATGGTGTAATATTTGAGTGACCTAAAGTCACCATGCTCTAATGATGTAATATGTGCTTCAAGGAACATTCAAAGGTGATGAACGTTCAATTATTGTGCTCTGAGTTGCTTCCAAAACAGGCGTTTTCAATTCCTTTACCTTTCTTCTTCCTTTCTAGTAGTAGTGTTCTTTTAGGCAGGCAGGAGGGCGACCATGATCCTTTCTCAGAAATTTCGAAAAGCAACAGTGAAGCTGCAAGGAACCTAAGGGCCGCTATCTTTGAAAACTAATGAATTCACACACACACCAACAATGACTTCAAAGTCACCTTCACATACAAAGAAAAACAAGAAAAGATAGAGTGCAGTTCCTGTAAACTTCTGACTAAATTTTGAGTTTGGTAAACCGTGTTTGTACAAGTATGTTAGCTGCAAAATTTCCTTGTGCCAACCTAGCCGGCTGACAATATTGTCACGACCCGAATCCCGGATCCATGACCGGCACATAGGCAAGGTTCCCCTCCAAGGTTCCAAACCTATGCGAACCCAAACTTACATACAATCCTTTAAACAACTCAATCAGAGTTTAACGCATAATTAACAACAAACAACTTCATAATATAATTCGATTGTCTTAATACAAGAGTTAATATCATTTCATAGTTTTGGAGCACTAACTTGATACAAAAGGAAGGTACAAATTACAACCAAAAGGCAGGTTCGGAAGGTTCAACAAAAGTAACCTGCTATCAAGCTATAAGCCTGAAAAGGATAAATAATGAGAGGGTGAGTTCAACAACTCAGTGAGTAGATAACATTCAATATACACATACGAGGTAATATAACAATGAGAAATATATATACAAGTATGGCTTTAGTTCTTATACGAAGGTTTATCAAAATAGGCCATAACAAGAATATCATATGGTAAAACTTGTCAGAAAATCAAAATGCAATGAGCATGAGGCTCCGTACTGTGGGATGATCAGTCCACACAGGTTGGTGACTCCCCCGACCAACTAGGGTTCAGATACGATGTGCACAAAGACTAACACTACCCTGTTAGCATGGGTATTCTGACTGACATACCATAGGTTCATAATCATAATCAAACAAACATATTCATATCTCAAAGCTCAACTCATGACATCCATCAAATGAGGAGCTATCAATTCAGAAGTCAAATCATATTGGTTCATATCAAGAAATCAGATTCAATAATTGATCATGCTTTATCATATCAAGGATAATAATCAGCATATATATTATCAAGAAGCATGATCCAATTCATATTAACAAATCAAATATTTATAATATTTCTCATGCATATGGAAAATTATCCACTCACCTGACTCAAAAGCAAACAGCACACACAAGCTGAAACCGAAGGAAATTCTACTGACATCCTGCCGGTAGAATATCAGGATTATCTGAATACAAAGGAGACATATTCAAAAACGACTCGAAAGAACATATAACCTATTTAATACACTTAACTAAGGGTGTCTTCCGTAACCCTATATATTTTTGAACTAACTAGCCAATTTTCTTAAAAACCCAAAATCTAACGGTTTTCCCGAAATCTAATCCATAATAAAAACAACTAATAAAATTGGTAATAATTCACTAAATAACCCTTAATTATTCATCAACTAATCTGCAAAAGCTAATATTACAGCTAGGGACTAATCTGGAATTTGTTTCCATATTTTTAGGGCCAAATTGTAACTTTTGTCAAATGGAGGACCAAACTGAAATTTGTCATAAATCCATGAATATACTGAAATTCTGACCTTAATTAATCCTCAATTCTGTCCAGGATGTATCATTATGCTTCAGGGATCATTCTGGAATTTTACTAAATTTTTAGGGTCAAATCGTACTTTTTGTCAAATTGGAGGACTAAATTGAAAGTGTTAAATTATCTTATCTATACAGTAATTCTGTCCATAATTCATATGCTATTCTGTTCAGAATCTCGGAATATGCTCCAGGGACCAATTTGTAATTTTTCCAAAGTTCGGGGACTAAACTGTAATTTTCGGAAATTGAGGGACCAAATTGAATTTTCGTCATCTTCAACCTCAAACCCAGAATTTCAACAGATCAACTACTGTTATCCCCTGATTTCTAACATAAATTCACAATTCAAACAAAACCATAACTCAAAATCATCACAATCTTCCATAATAAACTAAATCATCAATTAAACACAACAATCAACCCCTAACCTTCAATTTAATTCATCAATTAAACCCAAAACACAAATTCTCAAAACCCTAACATTCATAAAAACTAAAATTAAAGTTTAATTAACATATTATACATATTAAACAACCTAAATCTTACCTTTTTCACTTATTTCCTCCAATTCTCTTCCTTTTTCCCTTATTTTCCCTTCTTTTCTCTTCTTCTTCTTTCTCTCTTCTCTCTCACGATTCTGCTCTCTAATTTCATATCACTTTCCCTTTTTTTTTTTTTTACTTCCTATTTATATTTATCAATTTTTGTTCAATTACCATAATACCCCTTATTCATTTATTCCAACTTTTAAGCCTCCAAGGGCTTTGTTGTAAAATCCTATCTTATTAATTTCAAAACATTACAATCTCCCCACCTTATAAAAGTTTCGTCCTCGAAACTTAATAGAAAAGATTGAATACTTACCGAGATTATCGAAAAGATGAGGATACTCCTCACGCATCTTATCCTCGAGCTCCCATGTCGCTTCCTCACGTGAATGGCCTATCCATTTCACTTTCACTGAAGTTATGTCCTTCGACCTAAGCTTCCTCACTTGTCGGTCGACTATAGCTTCCGGTTGCACCTCATAAACCATATCATCCCTCAAGTCAATAGGATGAACCTCTAACACATGCGATGGATCTGACATATATTTCCTTAACATGGAAACATGAAATACCGGATGAATAGCAGACAAGTTTGGTGGTAATGCTAACCGATAAGCAACTGCCCCAACTCTCTCCAGAATCTCATACGGTCCAATGAATCGAGGACTCAACTTGCCTTTCTTCCCAAACCTGAATACTCCTTTTGTAGGTGATACTTTTAAGAACACACAATCACCCACTGAAAACTCTAAGTCACGCCTTCTTCTATCCGCGTAACTTTTCTGTCTACTCTGAGCTGTTTGAAGCTTCTTTCTAATTACCTCTATCTTCTCTGAGGTAACCTGAATCAACTCCGGTCCCATTAGCCTCTTCTCACCAACCTCAAACCAACAAACTGGTGATCTACACTTCCGACCATACAAAGCCTCATAAGGTGCCATCTCTATGCTAGCCTGATAACTATTGTTGTAAGCAAATTCCACTAATGGTAGGAACTTACTCCAACCAACTCCAAAATCCATAACACAAGCCCTTAGCATATCCTCCAAGGTCTGAATAGTCCTCTCAGACTGACCATCTGTCTGAGGGTGAAAAGCTGTACTCAACTGCACCTTAGTACCCATAGCTTCTTGAAATTTCACCCAAAACCGCGATGTAAACTGTGGACCTCTATCAGACACTATCGAGATTGGCACTCCATGCAACTGTACAATCTCACTAATAAACAATTCCTCCAACTTTGCATATCCATAAGTAATCTTAACTGGCAGAAAATGGGCTGATTTGGTCAACCTGTCAACAATCACCCATATCGAATCATAACCCTCCTGACTCCTAGGCAATCCTGTCACAAAGTCCATTGTGATCCTTTCCCACTTCCATTCTGGAATCAATGGTTGTAACAATCCAGGAGGTTTCTGGTGTTCACCCTTTACCCTCTGACAGGTCAAACACCTAGAAACAAAATCTGCTACATCAGCCTTCATCCTATTCCACCAATAACACACCTTAAGGTCTTTATACATCTTGGTGGAACCTGGATGCATTGTGTAAACTGTCTGATGTGCCTCTATCATCAATTCTCTCCTCAGATCATCAACATCAGGTACACAAAGCCTATCCCTATATCTCAGTACATCATCATCACCAATCACAAAACTTGCAGCCTTACCCTGCTCAACCTCATTTCTAATCCTGAGTAGTGAATCATCTTTCTTCTGAGCTGCTTTTATCTTATCAAACAAATCTGACTTAACCTGAAAATGAGCAATCATTGCTCCAGCTTCACTAAGATCAAATCTGACTCCTTCATCCACTAACTCATGCAGCTCCCTAATCAGAGGTCTTCGTACCTCCTGAATATGAGCTAAGCTCCCTGATGATTTTCTACTCAAAGCATCGGCAACTACATTTGCCCTACCCGGGTGGTACTGTATGGTACAATCATAATCCTTCAGTAGTTCCATCCATCTTCTCTGCCTCAGGTTTAGATCTCTCTGCTGAAAGATGTATTTCAAACTCTTGTGATCTGTAAAGATCTCACAAGTTTCACCATACAAGTAGTGCCTCCAAATCTTCAAAGCAAAAATTACAGCCGCCATCTCTAAATCATGTGTAGGATAGTTCTGTTCATGCTTCTTCAGTTGCCGTGAAGCATAGGCAATAACCTTGCCATGCTGCATTAGAACACATCCTAACCCCACTCTCGAAGCATCACAATACACTGTGTAACCACCAGAACCTGATGGTACTGCTAGAATAGGCGCTGTAGTCAATCTCTCCTTCAACTCTAAAAAACTTTTCTCACAAGCTTCAGACCATTGAAACTTAACATTTTTCTGCGTTAACTTAGTCAATGGTGCAGAAATTCGAGAAAAGTTCTCCACAAACCTCCGATAGTAGCCGGCCAAACCTAAGAAACTTCTAATCTCTGTCGCCGAAGTAGGCCTAAGCCACTGCTTAACTGCTTCAATCTTTTGAGGATCAACCTCAATCCCATTCCTTGACACTACATGCCCAAGAAATGCTACACTCTCCAACCAAAACTCACTCTTTGAGAACTTGCCATACAACTGATGATCTCGCAGAGTTTGAAGCACCATTCTCAAATGCTGCTCATGCTCCTCTCTAGACCTCGAATACACCAAAATATCATCAATAAAAACTATCACAAATCGATCAATAAATTAGCCAAACACTCTATTCATCAAGTCCATAAAAGCTGCTGGTGCATTCGTCAACCCAAAAGACATCACTAAAAACTCATAATGACCATACCGAGTTCTAAAAGCTGTCTTTGAAATGTCCTCCTCCCTAATCCTCAACTGATGATACCCAGATCGAAGATCGATCTTAGAAAAGAATTGAGCTCCCTGTAACTGATCAAACAAATCATCTATACGAGGGAGTGGGTATCTATTTCGAACTGTCACTCGATTCAATTGCCTATAATCTATACACAACCTCAATGACCCATCTTTCTTCTTCACAAACAACACCAGAGCTCCCCAAGGGGACACACTTGGTCGGATGAACTTTTTATCCAATAAATCCTGCAGCTGCTCCTTTAACTCCCTCAATTCTGCTGGCGCCATTCTATATGGTGCCATTGATATTGGTTCGGTGCCCGGAACCAAATCAATACAAAACTCAATCTCCCTATACGGAGGCAATCCAAGTAAGTCATCAGGAAAGACATCGATAAACTCTCTTACTATAGGGACTTCCTCTAACTGGGGAACTTCTTTCTCTACATCCACTATATATGCTAGGTAGCACTGTACCCCTTTTCGGGCCATTTTCCTCGAGATAGCCGACAACATAATTGATGGAGACCCAATCTTATCTCCTTGAAATACCAACCCAACTTCTTGATCTAGATCAAACATTATTTTCTTACCCCAACAATTTACCGAAGCCCTATGCTTAGCCAACCAATCCATTCCCAAAATCACATCAAAATCAACCATATCTAAGACATTTAAGTCTCCCATAAAGATCTTATCTCCAATCTCTATTTCACAATCCAGATACACATACTTTACTAATATTAACTCATCTAAGGGAGTGGAGACTGAAATGGGGGATTTTAACAGGGTTGGTTGTTTATCTAACCTCATGGCAAAATATGGGGACACAAACGAATGAGTTGCACCCGTATCAAACAAAACTTTTGCTTCAAAAGAGCAAACAAGAAAAACATGTTAAGGTGTGGATGTACTGCCATACCTCCTATACCTTGCATTTCTAAACAACACAATAAAGACATCATCTTTATTGTCATTTACTTTAATAGTATCAGTTATTCGTCTATTCCTCAGCATTTCCTAAAATAAAAGAGAGATCACTTAAGTCATGCTAGAACAATAGCATGATAATTATCTCAGAATTATAGGAAAGCATATCTATCACAAGGAAGAAGACATACTTGATGAGAATTTAAAATTTCAAAAACAACAAACAAGACGATACGGATCCTAATGCTCCACTTATTATGAAATTAATTATATTATTGTTTCTTTAACCTAAAGCTCTGATACCAAGTTTGTCACGACCCGAATCCCGGATCCATGACCGGCACATAGGCAAGGTTCCCCTCCAAGGTTCCAAACCTATGCGAACCCAAACTTACATACAATCCTTTAAACAACTCAATCAGAGTTTAACGCATAATTAACAACAAACAACTTCATAATATAATTCGATTGTCTTAATACAAGAGTTAATATCATTTCATAGTTTTGGAGCACTAACTTGATACAAAAGGAAGGTACAAATTACAACCAAAAGGCAGGTTCGGAAGGTTCAACAAAAGTAACCTGCTATCAAGCTATAAGCCTGAAAAGGATAAATAATGAGAGGGTGAGTTCAACAACTCAGTGAGTAGATAACATTCAATATACACATACGAGGTAATATAACAATGAGAAATATATATACAAGTATGGCTTTAGTTCTTATACGAAGGTTTATCAAAATAGGCCATAACAAGAATATCATATGGTAAAACTTGTCAGAAAATCAAAATGCAATGAGCATGAGGCTCCGTACTGTGGGATGATCAGTCCACACAGGTTGGTGACTCCCCCGACCAACTAGGGTTCAGATACGATGTGCACAAAGACTAACACTACCCTGTTAGCATGGGTATTCTGACTGACATACCATAGGTTCATAATCATAATCAAACAAACATATTCATATCTCAAAGCTCAACTCATGACATCCATCAAATGAGGAGCTATCAATTCAGAAGTCAAATCATATTGGTTCATATCAAGAAATCAGATTCAATAATTGATCATGCTTTATCATATCAAGGATAATAATCAGCATATATATTATCAAGAAGCATGATCCAATTCATATTAACAAATCAAATATTTATAATATTTCTCATGCATATGGAAAATTATCCACTCACCTGACTCAAAAGCAAACAGCACACACAAGCTGAAACCGAAGGAAATTCTACTGACATCCTGCCGGTAGAATATCAGGATTATCTGAATACAAAGGAGACATATTCAAAAACGACTCGAAAGAACATATAACCTATTTAATACACTTAACTAAGGGTGTCTTCCGTAACCCTATATATTTTTGAACTAACTAGCCAATTTTCTTAAAAACCCAAAATCTAACGGTTTTCCCGAAATCTAATCCATAATAAAAACAACTAATAAAATTGGTAATAATTCACTAAATAACCCTTAATTATTCATCAACTAATCTGCAAAAGCTAATATTACAGCTAGGGACTAATCTGGAATTTGTTTCCATATTTTTAGGGCCAAATTGTAACTTTTGTCAAATGGAGGACCAAACTGAAATTTGTCATAAATCCATGAATATACTGAAATTCTGACCTTAATTAATCCTCAATTCTGTCCAGGATGTATCATTATGCTTCAGGGATCATTCTGGAATTTTACTAAATTTTTAGGGTCAAATCGTACTTTTTGTCAAATTGGAGGACTAAATTGAAAGTGTTAAATTATCTTATCTATACAGTAATTCTGTCCATAATTCATATGCTATTCTGTTCAGAATCTCGGAATATGCTCCAGGGACCAATTTGTAATTTTTCCAAAGTTCGGGGACTAAACTGTAATTTTCGGAAATTGAGGGACCAAATTGAATTTTCGTCATCTTCAACCTCAAACCCAGAATTTCAACAGATCAACTACTGTTATCCCCTGATTTCTAACATAAATTCACAATTCAAACAAAACCATAACTCAAAATCATCACAATCTTCCATAATAAACTAAATCATCAATTAAACACAACAATCAACCCCTAACCTTCAATTTAATTCATCAATTAAACCCAAAACACAAATTCTCAAAACCCTAACATTCATAAAAACTAAAATTAAAGTTTAATTAACATATTATACATATTAAACAACCTAAATCTTACCTTTTTCACTTATTTCCTCCAATTCTCTTCCTTTTTCCCTTATTTTCCCTTCTTTTCTCTTCTTCTTCTTTCTCTCTTCTCTCTCACGATTCTGCTCTCTAATTTCAGATCACTTTCCCTTTTTTTTTTTTTTTACTTCCTATTTATATTTATCAATTTTTGTTCAATTACCATAATACCCCTTATTCATTTATTCCAACTTTTAAGCCTCCAAGGGCTTTGTTGTAAAATCCTATCTTATTAATTTCAAAACATTACAAATATAATTATTAAATTATATTAAGCTTGGAAAACGAGTTGATTTAAGACATAACTGACTAGTTGATTTAAGAAATTCAAGAGTTAAATTTCAATTTAAATTAAAAAATATATTGATTTGCTAAAACTTGATTGATTATGGCTAGTTTGATCTAATCATACCCAGTCCAAACACAAGTCAAGAGAGGGTATTTAAAAAAGAGAAGAAATGGCGTCATAATTTTTTCCCTATCAAGTGACCCTTGCCTTTTTGTGAGTCAGGTTTGAGTCTACCAGCTATGTGCAGGGGTTTGAACTAGTGTTATAGGATTCGATCTTTAGTTAGAATGCATGAATAGATAAATATAATAGTTACATGCATGAATTTAGAACACATTAAGAATTAAAAGATACTTTGAATGAAGATTTCAAAATTAATTCCAACAGTTTACAGAGTTTTTTTTAAAAAAATTTGTAGACCTGTGGACTCCACAAAGCGATCCTTCCAGGAAATTTCCAACAGGATTATTAGTGTTCTAAAGTGCCCAAATGCTGCAATGTTTGAAAAACTTTCAGTTCACACATACAGCAATTCCCTTAAAGTCGACATCATTAAAAAAACTCCAAAATTCCTCTGTTAATGTCTCAGTCAAAATCTATGCTTAACAATCACCATTGGTTCCACACTGCAAAAAGAAAGAGAAGCATTTAGGACTGTGTGATGGGGATTTGCTGGAGCTCTCTACCTGATCAGAAGCCAAACTCACTTCCCATAGTACCAAGTAACATAGATAATCTCAGTGCAGGTAAGCGAAAACTTTCAGTCTGTCATGTTATATCTTAATGGTCAATTTCAAAACCATCAGTTTCTGGCTTAAAGTTCCTGTCTTTGTGTCAGGTGATACTAGTTCTCTCGGAGATAACAGCTGGCTGAGTGTTGGAAGCGGCAATATTACAGCATGGGCGTCTCAAGTAAGTGGGAGTTTTACTCGTATTTGGGGCAAGAACAATGGAACTCATGAGGACAGCCGATATTTAGATGCCGGTAGTGATGAGGATTTTGAAAATGGTGGAATCAGTAACATTGTTGTGGCAAGCTTGAAAGTTTTCTCATATGCACAATTGATAGCTGCAACTAAGAATTTTGGAAGAGATATGGTGGTGGGCAGGGGAGGTTTTGGCAAAGTATACAAGGGTTGGCAAAAGGAGATGGTGCCATCAATGGGGATAAAGAAGTCAGCCATTGCTGTAAAGAAGTTGGGTACTGCAAGCAGGCAAGGATTTAAGCAGTGGCAGGTATGTGCTTTTGGATTGTCTTTACAACGCAATGTACTTCATTATGTGGTTAATCTATGTAATCTTGAGATGTTTTAGTTCTTCAGCTTATTTGGTTTGATTTGGAGGCACTCGGGACCTTGGCTAGTTACAAGTAGCCAACCCTCTTACAAAATTTGGCCTTTGAAACTCTGGCCAAACTTGAGCATACCCAACAAATGGATTAAAAGTCATATGAACTTTTTCTTTGCTGCTGGTTACATTTTGATTCTTGTAACATAGTTTTGATATTTTGCTTGTGCTCTTACTGGTTGCTCACATGTGGTGCAGGCAGAGGTGAACCTTTTGGGAAGACTTTCTCATCCTAATCTTGTAAAGCTGTTGGGGTATTGCTACGAGAATAAACAGTTTCTCCTTGTCTATGAGTACCTTCCCAATGGAAGCCTCAATTACCATTTGTTTGGAAGTAAGAGCTAACAATCATTATCTTGTCATCTTCGGAAGTTTAAAACTGAACCCAAATTCACAAGCATTTGCCCTCTTGCTTATACGATGTTCTCAGGACACTTGTTTCTTCCTGTGCAGAGGCCTCAGTCCAGCCGCTTACTTGGGACATAAGATTTAAGATTGCTATAGGAGTTGCTCAAGGCCTGACTTACATGCACAGTCCTGAGGTATCGGTACTTCATAGAGATTTGAAGTCCTCGAACATACTTCTTGATGAGGTAAACTTCTCATAATAACTTGATTATGTCACCTCTTAAGGTATTCTTTTTAAGCTCACATGACAAAGAATTATGTTAAAGGATAAATATTCACATTCCTTCTATGCTTTGGTTTTCTTCCAGTTCTATAATGCAAGGATAGCAGACTTTGGCTTGGCGGCGTTGGTTCCTTCAGCTGATGAATCACAGGCTGAAGCTCATTTAATGGGCACATATGGTTATGCTGCTCCTGAGGTGTATGCCACAGGTAATTTCTTCTTCCTAATGAATCCAGTAACTGTAGGCTGACATTAATGTCTTTCTGATTGATTAGGACATCGTAATGCGAAGAGTGATGTGTACAGTTTTGGAGTTGTTTTGGTCGAGATGCTAACAGGCTTGCGAGCAATCGACAGGAGACGTCCGAATGAGCAACAGTTTCTGGTGTCCTGGGTAATACCATTTCTGTCAAGCAAAAGAAAGTTGAAAAGCATAATGGACACACGGTTGAAAGGGAAATATCCTCTCAAAGAAGCATCACATGTTGCTCGGCTTGCTATCAGATGTCTTAAGGTGGAGCCCAAAATCCGGCCATCCATGAAAGAAATTGCTGAGACATTGGAACAGGTTGAAGTGCGCAAATACAAGAGTATCAGATCCTAAACTTCATTGTGCTCGCCAATTCCTCACCAAACTCCGCCTGTAGAAGAAAACATAAACAACACAAAATTCTACCACATATGATCAACATAAAAAAACTCTTAACGAGAATTATGTATTGTTTCCGTCTGCCTCCCGTGGGATGATAGGACTAATTGATATTAGTTCTGTAATTTTTGTGACAAAGATGACTTGCATTCAATTACACTAAATTATCTCTTACTAAATTGTACAACTATTTTAGCATCAATTACTTCTCCTTTCATTAAAGGAAAATCTATGCATGGAAATTTTCCTCTTATTGACATTTGAGTACTTGAGAAATCTAGTGTAGAGGCTTGGTAGTTTTTCAGCTATGACTGACAAGTTCCCTGAAAAATATACAAGAAATCAAGCTGCATAACAAAGAAAATATCTTGTTCCATCCCTTGTTGAATAGCCTACAAGTTGCTAAATAACCTTGTGTTTGTGGAAAAATATGCCCTTTGGGTGCTTAGCCAATCTTTAAAACTTTCTTAATGATTTATAGTTCAAGTGATATTATTATACTCTCTTTCAGTGAAAAAAAAAAATCCTTAGAATGTTTGTTTTGTAAGAGTACAATTCCCACCAAAATATGATGATGTAATATGTGAAAGGTAGGGAAATAAGTTTATTTTATTGCTAGGGCTATGTTTGTTTCTTGAAAAGTAGTTTTTGGAAAATTATTTTTCAAACTCTCCTGTGTTTGTTTGTCATTAAAAAAATTGGTCAATGAAAAACACTTTCCGGTCAACGAAAAACATTTTCCGATCAATTTCAGTCAAAGAAAAATTTGGCTTGGTTTTCAGGAAAGTATTTTCCCTTTAACTGTGTTTGTTTTTTGGAAAGTGGTTTCCAGAAAATCACTTTCCAAACTTTCTTGTGTTTGTTTGCCATTAGGAAAGTTGGTTAATGGAAAACACTTTCCAGTAAAAGAAAAATTTGGCTTGATTTTCAGGAAAGTGTTTTCCTGAAAAATTTGGGGAGAAAATACTTTCCGGAAGTTGTGAAAAAATTAGAAATGTCATTATTTGCTGATTATATCAAATTTGATCTTCAAACTTTTGATTGTTATATATATTTTGTTTTGAATATTTATTTTTCAATTTCAACTCTTAAAATTTTATTTTTATATTAACTTTGGTCCTTATTTTTATAATTGCTATTTGCTTTTTCCTTATCATTTTTTTATTGAAATTTTTTATCTATCAAATTTGGTCCTCATTCTTTTGATTGTTACTTATTTTATTTGAAATAATTTATGAAATGTTGATTATTATTATTTTAATTTCTTCATCTTTCATTTTAAAAAAAAAAATTTAGATTTGATCTCTATTATTTTGATTATTATTTATTTTATTTAAGAAAATTTATGAAATTATATTTTTTTTTTCAATTTCATTCTCATTCAATTTTTTAATTTGTAAGATTTGTTCCTCATTATTTTAATAAACTTGAGAAAATTAAAATATTAATAAGTTATTTTCCAACTCATTTTCCATGACATAACCAAACACTGGAAAGTATTTTCCAGTTCATTTTCCATTACACTATCAAATATCAGAAAATACTTTCTCAAAATTTATTTTTTCTAAAATTCACTTTCTTAAAAAAAATTATTTTCCAATTAACAAACGGCATAAAGTTGAAATGGGGAGATTCTCCCCCGTTTAAATATTTTCTTTTATTCTGTAAGGTGGATGAAAATAATACAAGAAAACAACAATCATGAAGAAATAAATAAATAAATAAATAAACTGTTGCTTGCTTCCTTGTAGATTTACAAAGTAGAAAGTCAACTAGGAAAAACAATATAAAATCTTAAAAGAAAAGGAAAAAAATAATAAAATTAGCTCATATTTTAAAGATTTTCCGGGCATCAACTTGCTATATAAATTTTGGCAAAATTTAATCCTCATCCAATTAAGAAAGAGGCTAACAGTTACAATATTGTCTGCTCAGTTTGGTTCTTACTTGTTGAGATTTTTTTGTTTAATTAATTTCATCTTTTAATATTTTGTTTTGTTTCCTAGCACAAACAATCCACTTTCAACGAAATAACTGGGGACTACAACGCGGTTTGTGGGTCATGATTATGGGATATCTCCTGGACTTTTCAAGGAGAAGACTTTCTGGAAGTGTTTGCAGAAAACTATTGTGGAGTTGCAAGGCAGCCCACACCCAATTTCCCATTTTCAAGAACTGCCAGTACAAGATAGTAATTTTGTAGCAGATCAACTGGTATTTTTCGGGGTCTCTCTTGTTTTCTTGTTAAACTCAAACCCAAACCCAAAGCAAAAGCTTCTGTTCTTTTTTGTTTGTTTTGATTAAGGTGGGGGAGTAAGGAGTTTCTTGAGACATAGCATGGCTGAGTCTGCAGTGTCGACTGTGGTGCAAACGCTTGGAGACTTGCTTATTCAAGAAGCAGTTTTCTTGGATGGAGTGAATGAGGAGGTTTATGGCATGCAAGTTGAACTGCAGAGGATGCAATCTTTCCTGAGAGATGCAGACAGAAGACAAGATGAAGAAGAGAGTGTTAAAAATTGGGTCTCAGAAATCAGAGAAACTGCTTATGATGTTGAAGATATTATTGAAGAGTTTGCACTCAAAGTAGCTTTAAGGAGGAGATCAGGCATGGTAAATGTTATGAAGAGGTATGCCACTCTTGCTAAAGAAACTGTAGAGCTTCATAATGTTGGAAATGAGATCCAAATTATTAAGAATAGAATTTCTAGCCTCACCAATAGCTTGCAAACATATGGGATAATACAAAGAAATGATGATTGGATCCCTGGATTAGGGAGGCAACAGCAGCAGTTAAGGAGGTCTTACTCACATATTGTTGAGGAGGATATAGTTGGGTTGGAGGAAGATGTGAAAGTTTTGGCAGAGCAATTGGTGAACAGTAATGGGATTGTGTCCATCTGTGGAATGGGTGGAATAGGGAAGACGACTCTTGCCAAGAAGGTATATCATAACAGTAAGGTTAGACATCATTTTGATGCTTTTGCTTGGGCTTATGTATCTCAACAATGCCAAGTGAGGGAGGTTTGGGAGGGAATCTTGTTTAAGCTCACCAATCCATCTAAAGAACAAAGGGAGGAGATTGCCAATTTGAGGGATGAAGAGTTGGTGAAGAGGCTTTATCAAGTCCAACTAGAGAAGAAATGTTTGGTGATTCTTGATGATATTTGGACCATACCAACATGGAATAATCTGTGTCCTGCTTTTCCATACTGGAAAACTGCTGGCAGTAAAATATTGCTAACTACTCGCAAGATGGATGTAGCTTTGCATCCTGACCCAACATGTTTCCTGCATGTTCCACCCCAGTTGAATGATGACGAGAGCTGGGAATTGTTCAAAAAGAAGGCATGTGTTGACAATAATTATCCAGGTAATGTTTTTGCAACCAGAACTACCCCACTTTCAGATAATTTCTTAGTGTTTGTTTGTCTAGATACAGAGCATATGAAGGAAGAGAGCAAACCTTAGTTGGATTTATCTCTATGAGTAGATGTGAGGAAGGATATTGCTGAGAATAGGTAAACTGTGCTTAGCTGATGACCCTTAGTAAGTCAAAATTCAAGGTATTTTGAGTTGTCAAATGAAGTTCAAGGTTGAACATGGCAAAATCGCCAGATTTCAGTAGGCCGAAATTCAACTTGGTTCAACTTATTTTGCTTGATAAGTGCATATGTCTTACTACCTCTTAAAGTAGGCTTCTTCTTTAATTGGGAAGTGTGTGATTCTGAATTTCTAAATCGTTCAATGGTAACATAGGTTTGCAGAGGTATTTCAGCAAAGAGACTGTTACCACTATCATCGGCACCAGTGTTTTTGAACATTCATTACTCTAAAATTTATATTTTTATTTTTGCAGACGTTAGAACCAGAGCAGAAATAGAGAGGTTGGGAAGGGAAATGGTCGGAAGGTGTACAGGTCTACCATTGGCGATCATTGTGCTTGGAGGACTGTTGGCGACTAAGAAGACTATCTTTGAGTGGGACGTGGTTCGACAAAATATCATTTCCCACTTGAGGAGAGGCAAAGGCGATGAACAACTCTTAGGAGTAACTGAGGTGCTAGCCTTAAGCTACCATGAATTGCCATATCAGTTGAAACCATGCTTTCTTCATCTGGCTCATTTCCCAGAAGATTGTGAGATACAAACAAAGAAAATGATACGAATGTGGGTTGCTGAGGGTTTTGTATCCAGTGTGTACAATGGAGTGGAGGAAGAAACTATGGAGGATGTGGCTCAGCGTTATTTGGGCGAGTTGGTAGAGAGGTGTATGGTTCAGGTGGTAGAGAGGGGCACAACTGGAAGGATTAGAACTTGCCGCATGCATGATCTTATGAGAGATCTATGCGTATCTAAAGCAAAGCAGGAAAATTTTCTTGAGGTTTTCAATCAGTCGCTTGCAAGTGATCACTCAGCAGATTCCTTTCCTCGGTCTATGGTGAGGGAAGCAAGGTCAATTGGTAGACTTCGCAGGCTAGCAGTTGTTTTGGAAGGAGATCTTCATAAATTTATCCCCTCGGGATACAAAAGAAATTCCCACCTCAGGTCTCTTTTGTATTTCCATGAAAAAGCATGCCATGCAGAGAACTGGGGATCGATAAAATCTGTATTCAAGAACTTCAAATTACTAAGAGTCTTGGATCTTGAGGGTATTCAGAGTCACGGTGGCAAATTGGCGAAAGAAATTGGAAACTTAATCCACTTGAGATTCTTGAGCTTGAGAGATACTGATATAGATGAGTTGCCATCTACAATAGGCAACTTGAGGTACTTGCAAACTCTAGACTTGTTGACATGGAATTCAACTGTGCAAATACCTAACGTAGTATGGAGGCTGAATCGATTGCGACACCTGTATCTTCCTGAATCCTGCGGTGAAGATTCTTATAAATGGCAATTAGCTAATCTGGTCAACTTGCAGACACTCGTGAACTTTCCTGCAGAGAAATGTGAGATAACTGATCTGGTAAGATTGAATCATCTTAAGAAACTAGTGATAGATGATCCAAAGTTCGGGGCAATCTTCAGATCCCCTCGTGTAAGATTTTACCGCCTGCAATCACTGTCTTTTGTTAGTAACGAAGATTCAACAGTCGTTCAAGTTATACAAGGATGCCCTAATCTTTATAAGCTGCATATAGAAGGGCAGATAGAGAAGCTACCAGAGTGTCAGCAATTCTCTGCAAACCTAGCCAAATTGAACCTGCTGGGATCTAAACTTACAGAAGACCCGATGCCAACACTGGAGAAGCTGCCGAACTTGAGAATTCTTCGCTTACAAATGGATTCGTTTCTTGGGAACAAAATGGTTTGCTTGGACAAAGGTTTTCCTCAACTAAAGTCTCTGTTCCTTTATGACTTGCCAAACCTAGAAGAGTGGGAGGTTGTTGAAGGAGCAATGGCTAATCTTTTCCATTTAGAGATTTCAAATTGCACGTCCTTGAAGACTGTCCCAGAAGGGCTAAGATTCATTACCAGTCTCCGTGAAATGGAGATCCGGTCAATGCTTAAAGCATTCAGAACCAGGCTTGAGCATGGAGGAGAGGATTACTACAAAGTTCAACATGTACCCTCCATTGCGTTTCGGTATTGTGATTACTAAACTATAAACTGTTAATCATGTTTCATTTCAGCAGTAACTGTCATCTGTTACTGATTTTTGAGAAGATTATTGGAGATCATCTGAATCTTTCATTGTTCTTTCTGTAATAAGGCTCCCTTTGAAACAGGCTACTTTACATTTCTTCCCATTTTTATTTGAGTGATTCAGATTTAGTTAACACCAGATTTAGAAGGCTAAATTATTTCAGGTTTTCGATAATTAAATGTCGAAGAAGATAATATTATGTGTTGCCTAAGCTGTATATTAAGCACGCCTTAATTATCTTTTTACATTATTTACACACCAAAGACTCCTTCTCATCGTGGAAGTGAAACAGATCACAAACAAAATCTTGCAGGACCAGAAATGATCAAAGTGTTTCTCAATTTACTTCTGTAACATGTTTATATAAACCACAATCGAAGTTCAATCTATTGTATCAGCTGCTTCTTGTATCAATAGCCGGCATGGTAGTACTACTTCTGGAGCTTCAATCTATCCAATGTCTCAGCAACTTCTTTCATAGATGGCCGGAATGTGGGATTTGCTTTAACACATCTAACAGCAAGTACAGCTATTTCTGAAGCTTGTTTGGTCCCATATTTACCCTGCAGTCTGGGATCCATTATATGTCTCAACCTTGTTCTATCTGAAAGAAACGGTAAAGCCCATTCCCGCAGGTCCCGTTGCCCTGGCGGCCGATTTTTGTCGATTGCCCGTAATCCTGTCAGCATCTCCATCAATACAACTCCATAACTGAACACATCACTCTTTACATACAACTTCCCTAATCATCCCCATAACATCACAATTGTCAGGACAAAGTATAAAGTAGGTCTATATCGCGATTTCAAGTAATCCATAATCATAACGAACTAAAACCAAGCCAAGTACACCATCAACAAATCAAACATTGAGGCATCCAAGTTTAGAAAGTAGCAGAAATTACCTCCATTCTTATATTCAGGACCAACATAGCCATATGTGCCCATAACATTTCCTGTTACATGTGAACTACCATCATTGGGGCCCCATTTTGCCAAGCCAAAATCTGATAGTTTCGGAGTATAGGTCTGCATTCAGAAACTCTGATGTTAGATGGAATTAAGGATATAGTTTTCTGATGGGAAACATTATTTCAATTTTCAAAAAAAATAATAATAAAAGAATGATTTGTTTTGCTCAACGCTACTCAATTTCTAAAGAACTTTACCTCATCAAGCAATATATTCGAGGTCTTGAAATCTCTGAAAATTATTGGCCTTTCCATTGTATGCAAATAAGATAGGGCTCGAGCCATTCCTGTTATAATCTTTAACCTTGTTTCCCAAGAAAGAAGCCGATCAGAGCGCTCTGGACAAGTTAAAAAAAAAAAAAAAAATCAGTGGTAAGAGATCAACTGAGGTTTTATGATCTATGAAATTATTTCATTGGCGAAAAGCTTGTGCATTTTGTTCAATAAAACTTTACTTTAATGCTGCAGAGGAGTGTTCTTACTTCCAAACAAATGGTAATTTAAACTGCCTTTCTCCATGAATTGATAGACAATAAGCAACTCTTCATTCTCAATTTCCTGACAGTATCCTAGCAGCTTTACAATGTTTGGATGAGAAACCCTTGCTAAGAAACCGACCTCTGTCTGTATCAATAAATGACAACCAAATATGCGATAGTTAAATAAAACTGAGACTCTGAAGACAAGGAAACAATTTTGATTTCGTCCGCGGAGGAGTATAATGAACAGAAAGAAAAATTTCATTTCAGACGAGACGTATATATCTAACCTAACCTCACAATTTGAAACAAAACTTTCATGTTTGGCTGACAGAAGATTGATGCCCTAAAAGATCAACTACGAAAGATTAATTGTACCAGTGGCATTGAAAAGGCCATGGAAACATCGTTTTGGAACATCCGGTTCAGCGACATTTCCATGCTTTTCCAATACCTTTGAAGACACTTAAGAAGGCACCTGCACTAGCACGCCTCAATGACAACAAGAACTTAGAGAAAACTGCCAGCAATCATAAATAGGAAAGTACCTGCCACTGTCGAAGACCTTGCTTGCTGTCAGAATCCAATTTCTTGACAGCAATCCGCCGTTTCCTGGTATATCCTTTAAATAACAACTTTTCTTTGAGCAAACCCTTGTAGACACTGCCGAAACCTCCTTTTCCCAGTAACATATCACTTCTAAAATTGAAGGTTGCTCTCTTCAATTGTTCAAACGTGAAAACTCTCAACTTTGACTCTGGTGTCTCATCTGGAAGGGCTGGCAGTTCAATGTCCTCAGGAGCATTTTTTCCCAAAGCAGCGGACCTCCTTCTTGTAAAAGTCATGGTTACCATAGAGAACCAGTTGTTGACGGTGACATCGCTAACCAGAAAGGATATTTCACCTGAGCAAATGCAAGTTGGGAAAATTAAGGCCTTGAACATAATGAAATTGCCACAATTTCAACTGTTCAGAAATATCTTCTAGCATCAGAAATTAGAAATGAGACGCGGGATCATTTATTTTTTCATGCCCTTGAGTGGAGCAAATATGGAGTACTATCCTGCAATCGAGCAACATCAATAGAAGAGTTGTTGACTGGAATGCGGAATTTGAATTTGCCAAGCAGTATTTGCAGAAAAAGGCCTTCCCTTCAAGCATTCTTAGACTGGCTTAATGTGGATATATATTTTGTTTGGAAGGAGAGAAATGACAGGATTCATGAAGCTTCAAGTTCAAACTCTTACGCTCGGAAGCCGAAAGGACCCCAGATATTCTGACCTATTTAGTTGCTGGAATTTCAGTTGGCTATTTTCTTGCTGTTAGTTTGTAGCAGATGAAGAGTTTCTTGGATCGAGCTCCCTGCTTAGTTGCCTGGCTTTGATTAATGATATCCTCAGTCAAGCGAAAAACTGAGAAAATAAGAGTGCTTGGACATGATTATGACCTCTTTTTTTCTTCATCAAAAGTTAATTATGACTTCTTTTTCTAGTCAAAAGTTAAAGAACAACTCAAATCCTGCAAAAGTATATATGTCAAAGGGACTCTAAACTATCAAAAGAATGTGGAAGTGAAAAAAGAGCATAATTTCAACCTGTTAGAAGAAAGATACAGGCTTGCAATGAGTTTTTCAACAAGATCAGCAAGTATGGAATGAAAATGAAAGGAATATGATATGGTTGAAAACCAACCTTCAAAGAGATGTCCAGGAGAGGAAGGAGCTATGTCTGGGTCAGGGATTGATACTGGGGCTAGCACAACAGGAGCAGGGTCAGTATCTAGGGCTGGATTTGAGTGACCAGAAGTGCAACAACAGAGAATCCCCATCAAAAGAACTCTATCTCTCTTGAATCAATGATGAGGGTAGGCTTTTCGATTGACTTTTAAGGTCTTTATTTATGGAAATACCGACGAGATTTCTCCTACACGGCTCTCCATTTTTTTATTCATTTCTGATAGAGATGTGTAACAGATGACATCGACAAAAGCTTTTGTTTATGTTTTGTTTTATTCCAAACAACGTCATTAACATCACAAAGCTGCAGAGTCTGCAATGGCGTCTGGATGATTTTCTGGTGGAAAGAAGAAAGGGGAGAGAGATCAGAGCAATTACTGCTACTCAGAATTCTATCCATCAAGAAGTAAAAGTCTGTTCTTTCTGGGAAATGGAAATCCTATCAAAGCTTAATCCATTCAGGTGACTAATTACTTGGCTTTAGAATGGATGTTACTGCATGTCCATGCAAAGCCAACACCTTTCCTTTAGAAAAGTTCACTGGAGATTAAGTTTCAGGTAGGGCCTGTGCTGATAATTTGCTGCTTTATAACAGTGCATGATGTGATTGTGCACAGTATTTCATTAAAAAACAATCAATTCTTTCAGAATCTACTCTGTAACATCCACATTTGTCAAACCTGTCCCAAACTCGACACGTTCTAAGCCCGGTGGCATAGTTATAAAATCTAGTTGAGATAACGACTTGGTCCAATATCCTGGCTAAGGTTGGACAAGCCAACTTGGATTTATTGGATCAATGGTTTTAAGATTTTTTTAAAACTAAAGAAGACTTAGATTATCTTTTTTAAAAAAGTTAAATAGGGTTGCACCTGGTTTTAATTTGGTTAATTGAATTGTGGTTTGATTTGCTAGATCAATTAAATTTAATCAAGTCAATTTTCAATTTGGTTCGCTACACAATATTATTTAAATCAGATTTTAATTGATAGTTTAGTAAATTTACCTATCAAATCAAGCTAAATTTAATGATTTACTAATTAAATTTAATGGGATCAACTTTGATTCGACATGAAATTAGTATTCAAACTAAATTTTAATTAACTCTTGAAGTAAAGCTATATTTAATAACATGATGCGTGGACCTGCTGGTAAGGTTTTTTCCCCCCCTAAAGCAGAAAGGAGGTGGTAAGACAAAAAAAGGCATTGTGGCTTGGAATTTCAACTATTTCTTGTCATATCCATCAGGTGGTTGTTTGGGAAAAAGTGTAGTACCATCGAAACGACTCACCCTAAGCCCATAACAAAATGGGCCACATAGGCCCATCATTTCCAGATGGTACATTTAGCTACTTGACCAGCAGAAGACCATGCAGGGCAGCAAGAAGGCTGATGTGGTGTTTGGATTTGGATGATGGGCTGAGGAAGGTCGAAGGAAGTCCAATTTGTTAGTGAATAAGAATTACCTATAATTTAAAAGTCGTGGGTTTTCACTGTGAATAGATTTACTATTCATCTTTTTATATGTTACTGTGGATGGATGAATTGGGCAAAATCTATATTTTTTTAATTTGATTCTCAAACCCTTTTTTTTGGCAATTTAGTTTTAATTAAGAGCATTTGATTTTGAATTCTTATGAAGGGACATAATTGAAAGATAATGGATCAAAAATAAAAAATTCATTTTGATCTTCAAACTTTAAAAATTATGTAAATTATACAATTTCAGCCCCTCAATATTTTATCAATTTAATTTTAATATAAAAATTTATTTTTGTTGTTTTTTTAAGTTATACAGACGGGAATCTATGACCTAAAGCAAGCTCCCTAATTCAACATCTCATCAAGGGTCTAAAGAAACCATGTATAGAAATTAAAACCATGCACCGACATATCATATAGCCTAGTTCAAAGTGAAAATAAAAAAGAAGACAAAAACAGAATGCTTTGAATTACAAATAGTTTTCCTACAAAGCTGGCCTAGGAAAATATTGAAGGAAAATGGTTTGGCTCGATTTTTTAGGACAAAACCGGTTCAAACTGGTTTGGCTCGATTTATTTGTTTTGGCTTGGTTGTGGCTCGATTTTTTTTCCGGTTTTTCTGGTTTGGATTCGGTTCAGTTCGGTTTTGTTTTCTAGGCTTATAAAATCAAACCAAACCGGTCAGTTTTTTAAAAAAATTTAATCAATTTAATCAATTATTTTTCATGATTTTATTTTTTCTGTTATCTTTTTTATTTTTTTAATTTAATTAATTTTTTAATTTTTTTACTCATCCCTGATATCATGATTAATTAGACACAAACCTTCACTGAGATGTACAGGAGAGGTAGGAGCTGCGTCTGGGTCAATTAATGGATCCGGGGCCGGTGCTGCTGCTGCTGGTCGCGGTGCTCGTGCTGGGGCGGCAGCAGGAGATGGATTTGACTTAGCACTCCAACAAATCCTCATAATGATTCGATTTAATATTAAAATAATATATTTTTTTATTTTTAATATCAACGCATCATTTCAATATCACAATCTACATTTATATATTACATTTAGATTCTCTGTATTGGCTAAAAAGAGTAATCATTAAACTGAGTATTGTCAATTCTTTCTACCTTAGTTAATGGGCTTTATATCAAGGATAGAATTGTTCAAGCCAAAGAATTCTTTAATGATATGATAATATTCACTTACATGCTGAGTTTAGATTCTCTTTATTGACCAAAATCATTGAAGTGAGTTTTGTCACTTTTTCTATCTTTGTTAATGGGTTTTATATTAAGAACAAAATTGCTCTATAAAAAACAGGATGAACATCCACAAGAGGATAAGAACGGAGTTTTGGCCCTATAAAAAGCAGCAAAGAAGATCGACACAGGATTCTTTTTTGGACCGGAGAGGGGGGAAAGAAAACAGGGGAACCAGCGGAGAAAAGGAGGAAAAAGGAGAAAACGAGAGAGAACGAGAGAACGCAGGAGAGAAGAGAACAGGAAAAATAAAAAAGACAAAGAAAAAGGGAAGAACACAGAAAAACTAGGGAGATAACACGGGAAAGGAAACCTAAAACAAGAGACAGAGGGGAGAGAGACTGAAAGGAAGGGGAAGAGAAGGACGTTCTTCAGCCGATGCTAGGATCATTACCCTCGTCTTCGTCTTCGTCTTCGCCCTCGCCCAGGTAAGTGTTCTTCCTCCAGCCCAGCAACTTCATTTCAAAGTTTGCAAAATAGTCCGAAGGTAATTATAATTATCTTCTTACTGTGCAGTACACGCGTGAATCAGTTCACACTTGTGCCTGTTACCTGAGCCAGTTATTGATCTGAATCAGTAATCGGTCTTAAACCCATCCGGCCCAAGTTATTTTTGGCTAAAGGTATGTTTTGTAAAACACATTCTTATATCTTTTTCATGCATTTTTTTTTTTGTTTTGATATTTAGTCAAACAAATTTCTTTTCTATTTTAGAAAGCTCTAGAAAAATTTGAGAATCTCCGCTGATTTATTTATGAGTCCTCACGCTTTGTTATATTTTTTTTTCTTGTTTATTATTTATTTCTATTGTATACTCAATCTACAAAAAACCATTACTCTTCATCGCATGCAATATTTTTTTTTATTTTTATATAAAACAAGTAAATAAAAAAAATTTAAACAAAAAAAGAAAGGCATAAAAAAATTTGTTTCTTCTTCAATTAAAAATTCAAATCTTACAAACTTATTTAATCGTATCAGAGTCGGGAATATCATTCTCTTTAAGTTTGTAAAATATTTATCAACATCAAAGTTCAAAATATTTATAGTAAAAATATTCATTAATATTAAAGTCAGGAATATTATATAAAAAAAAACCAAAATTTTAGCAATTTTAAAGAAAACTAGTAATGCAACCACCTTAGATAAAACTTTTAAGGAATGATAGCATCTTTATTGTTATATAATTAGTCATGTATTATAGAATTTTTATTGATCGGTTAGGGTTATTAATGATCATAATACTAGGTATGACGACTTTTTAAATAGAATATTTTTTTTAAAAAAAAGATATAAAATATTTTTTTTTTCTTTACAAAATTTTAACAATATTAATTGGAGAGTAATTAGTTAAACAATGCAAATGCTAAGCAGAAGAGGCACAAACTGGATGAAGCTGACGACAACAAGAGCCAGATAAGACAGCAGTGGCATACCATTGTTATATACATTCTTCTTTGGGTTTATTTTATGCAGATACCACCATCGGCCGGCACGTTCCTTTTGTGTACTTGTTGGACTGAAGCTTTCACTTTCCTTGCTACGTTTCTTGCATTTGGAAGCTCTGACTGGCCTAGAACAGGACAATATCGCAAGAAAAAGACGTCAATTAAAATATTAATATTAAAGATAAATTGCACTAAACTTCTGAATTACTGCAAAATAATAGAGAGATAACTCAAGAAATTTAAAATTCGACAAAAACCGCTGCTCGTTGGAGAAAATATCACACAATTCCTATTTAATTTATAACCAAAATCACCTTAATTAAGGTTATGAGCATTTTAGGCACATTAGAAAATTTCTCGTCTCTGTAATTTTAAGACACTAAAATGATTATATATTATTTTCTACGAAACCCTTTCAAATATATTTTTAAATTTTAAAATTTATATGAAGTCATCATTACTGTTTAATTTCGTAAGATTTTCATAGTCCTAACCCACTTCATTATTAATGTTTTGATATTATATCACAATCATTAAATCATTGTTTCAGGTTTCAAAAATAGTTTATATATTACTCTCCAAGAATCACTAAGTTATTGAATTTACAAAAAAAAATAAACTGAATACAATTCCATTGCAGTTAATTTTCAATATATACTACTTGTAGTTATTTTTCCAGGACCTTTGCTACGAGGTGTGCTAGTACCAACCCCATTTGCCTCATTTCTCTTTTTACATTCTTCGACAATTGATTTGGTCGTAGAAATCTTCTCCTTTTTCATAGCATCAGTTGCATTTAGTAGCTTTGAATTGCCTCCATCGATCAAGATCATTGTTACAAAGATCTCAGTTTAAACTATTAATTAGTTAAAGAAATTTAATTGCAGTTTTTATTTTTCAAAATAGAGAACTTACTGGGAATTTTGGTTTTAGGACCATTGTTACAAGATGGTCTGGTAGCGACACCATTTGCCTCCTTTCTTGCATTACCTTGTCGGACAGTCAATCTAGAAGAAGTCGTCTTCTCCTTTTTTGTTGTATTTCTTGCTTCAAGTACCTTCGAATGACCTCCGACTGACCATTATTACAAGATGTCAAATAAAACTACGTAAATATAATTCAAGGGAAGTTATCTTTCAAAACATAGCACAACTTACCCGCAGCTGTTTTTCTTATAAGATGATTGTTCCTAGGTTTGCTGGTCCCAACGCGATTTGCCTGGTCCCCTTTGCTTCCTTGTTGGAGATGAGGTGATTGAATTGCTGAAGTATTTTCATTGCTCGTTCCATTACTTGCGTCTAGTAGGTTTGAATTGCCTCCAATAAGACCAACGGGCACACAAAGTTAATTTGAAGTAATCAAATGAATAGAATCGATCAAATTCTAGTTTTTTTTTCGAAGCACTTCACTTACTGGGAGTTGTTTGAAGTGTCTTTGTTACAACACCACTGGCCTCACTCCTTTCGCTGTCTTGTTGGACGGTTGATTGTGTGGAAGATGTCCTCTCCTCTGTGATTGCTTCACTTGCATTTGGAAGCTTTGAATTCCCTCCAACATGACTGATCCTGTCACAAGACCTGGTGTGGTGTCCAGCTTTATGGCACTTCCCACACTTCAAAGATCCATAGAAAGTGAAGTTAAATTCTGAAAACTATGCTGGCTATGATTTTTATTTGAGAGTTCGTATATATGGCTATGTACATATAATGTTATAAAAAATATCAAATAGGGAAGCCCGAGCGGGTACACGAGACATACCATGACAAGATGTTTCTGGTTATAAGCACGAGTTTTGATCTTCTCTAGTGTCTCGGCAACTTCTTTCATTGATGGACGGAATTTGGGGTTACGAACGAGACATCTCAGAGCAAGCTTTGCTATTTCTGAAGCCTGACCAGTAACATACTTCCCCTCCAACCTGGAGTCCATTATGCCTCTCAGCCTGAATCTATTATTTAGATATTTCTCGGCCCATTCCCCTACGGAAAGATTAACCACTTTTTTTGTTGATCTTGAACCAGTTAGCAGCTCAACCAAAACAACACCAAATCCATAAACATCGCTCTTTACATGCAACTTCCCTAACCAAACCAACTCGATAAAATCAATGTCATGACAAAGCTTAGCAGTTAGCAGAAGTTAATAATTAACAAGTTAAGAAGATCGAGATGAGTTGGCAACTACAGGAGCTTTGCCAAGAACAAAATCCAACCATATAAATATCATTAATTAAATTCTATGCATTAATTGGCAGTTTCATTGTTAATGCTTGTTTTGTTCTGTATTCTCTTCGTATAATTGTACTGATTACTGAATTTCGCTCGGTGCGTTTGCCCCGTGGTTGCTTTTTTTTTTTTAATCTAAAACAAAAAAAAAATCTTACAAGTATGCAAGGTACAAGAAATTACCAGTTTCAGCATAAAGAGGATCCGCATAACCATATGTGCCAACAACTCTATCTTCTATATATTCATCATGATCTCTCAAGGGTGCAGGTGATGTGATTGCCATTCCAAAGTCTGATATCTTCGCAGTATAGGACTAGAGAAACATCGTGGTTAGGTAGCGTAGATTTCCATTTTGGAAAGATAATGCAACAGTTTCTTTTCAATTGCTGAGTCATGAATAATTGTACCAATAACGTGATGCTTGCAACATTAACAGTTCTTCAGATTGCCAAAATTGCTAGAAAAGTCATGATGCATCAGGGGAAATAAATGACTCAACCATGAAAACTACGTAAAGGAGGAAAATAAAAGCAAGACAATAGCAGAAATATAGATGCAGAGAGATATGATAAATGTACACAGAGAAACAATCAGGTGAATATGCAGTGATGTTGGCACTGGCAAGCAAACAGAAGCACTAGCAGAAACGTATGCAAACATGGTCAGTAGAAGTAATCTCACTGACAAGATGTATCAGGAGCTATTGTTTTGTCTGACTGACAAGATGTATCAAGAGCCTATTGTTTTGTCTGAACTGGGTGACCTTTCTATATGTGACTGCATACTATTTGAAAAATCATACAGAATTTACCTTATCAAGTAGTATATTTGAGGGCTTCATATCTCTTAAAATTACCGGGTGTTCTAATGTATGCAAGTAAGACAGTCCTTCAGCAATTTCTATCGCGATTTTAAGTCTAATTTCCCATGGAAGTACTCGTTCTGGTTTCTCTGTAACAGGAGAAAATGTGTGTTAGGAACAAAAATAAGGTTGTACAATGTTGAGATTGATATTGTAGTATACAACTCCAAATTGAGAATAATAAGATTTTCTCCTTACTGGAAAATAAATGGTGCTCTAAGCTTCGTTTTTGCATGTAGTCATAGACAAGGATCTTCTCTTCATTTGCACGACAAAAACCCAAAAGCTTCACAATGTTCGGATGAGACACCATTCCCAGTAAACTGATCTCTGTCTGTACCAATAAATATGGCAAGTAAGAGCACAAACGGTTTGTTACCTAACTACCGTAAGCACTTCAAGGGAAATTTACTATATAGATTCAGTTTATATAGGGAAAATCACTCATTCTGCCGGACATCGTACTAGTTCATGGATCCGTATATAAGTGAAGAGTGAATTATAAGGTCAATAAAAACAAACAAACAAACAAACCGTAAATTCTGGATCTCCTTGATGGCTGGTTCCATTTAATCTCTTGACAGCAATTCGTCGGTTCCTAGCACCCTTAGATGGCATCTGCTCCTGGAGCCAACCCTTGTAGACGTCGCCAAAACCTCCCCTTCCAATCAGTAGATTCATACTGAAGTTGAAGGTCGCTGCCCTCAACTCTTCATATGTGAAATCTCTCAGCTTTGAATTGTCTAATGCACCAAGTATTACGTTGTTCTCACCCGAAAGAGGTGCATTAGACATCCATGTTGAAATACAGGCAGTAACCATTGTGAAACAGCAGCTGTATTCAGCGGAATCCACAGGAGATGCATCAACTGATTACAAAATTCTATGAGATAGGATTTGAGGCCTTGTGCAGAGATAAAAATGGACTTGCTCTTAGACTTAGATTATTCAAAAACTTATTGGCATCGAATTAAATATGAATCCCAGCATTCAATTGGGTAGGGGACTGATACAGGAGGATCTCAACAATCAGAAATGAATCCATTACAATTAAAGCTTAACAAACACATTTATGGATGAGATGAGCAGGTTCAAGTTCAAGGAGAGGTCTAGCAGCAGTAAACAACATATTTGATGGAAATGAGCATAACTTTTGATCCCACGATTGTATTGTCCTTAAATTTTTTCAAGAGATTCCACATGCTCTGTTCTAGTGTGAGTCGGCTTGCTATATTCAGCCAAGGTCAGGAAGACCTTCAAATTAGGCCTTGAAGATGCTTTTTTTTTTTAGTTTGTGTTTTTTTCGTAATTAATT
This sequence comes from Populus davidiana, assembly GCA_030145905.1. Classification (NCBI taxonomy): domain Eukaryota; kingdom Viridiplantae; phylum Streptophyta; class Magnoliopsida; order Malpighiales; family Salicaceae; genus Populus; species Populus davidiana. Next base: position 5,531,533 of record CM057806.1, read on the forward strand.
TTTTATTTTGACTTTTAATTTTCCTATATGTCTAGGATTCTTTTGTCCTTTCTTGCTGAGGTCGAAGATTGACTTATTTAAGCTATTGCAGACCTCTTTTATGGAGGAGATTTTGGCAGATTATATTTTGATTGAGAATAAACAGAGTGGCTATGGTCTATCTAGCCCTTTTGGCAAGTTTTGTCTTCCTATTCTCTTCGACTCCTAATCTATCTGGTTCAGGTTGCATTAGGGACTCTGCATATCCTGAGGCATTGTTAAATCTATGCAATTAATATGTAAAGAAAAAAAGAAAGGGTGAAATGGGAAATCTCTCAAAACACGAACAAAATGAACAAGGCCAGGTGCAAGTACCAAGTTAAGGAAGCACAAAAGGAAGAACATAAATCAAGTGCATCAATGACAAGATACCATAAATTAATCTATATATGATGATAAACTAACCATCAACCAGTTTTAAGATGGAATCACGAGGAGAGTCCGAGTCCGAGTCCGAGTCTAGGTCTGGAACGGAAGTTCGACTTAAAGTATCAGCTGCAAGACAATTCCAGTGGATCCCCATCCGTCTTTACAAGAATCAGTGATGACCTGCAGGATTAGAGAGAAACAGAGAAGGTCTAGAGAACAGAGTTTGTTTTGACTTGTGTGGATACTACGTTTTCTGCAATGACATGATGATTTTTTCAGGTCTTCTTCCGTTAATTACGTATATAATTTCGTCTTTATTCAAGCATTGCCTTGGATACTAAGATTAAATTAATGTTATGGTTGTCGTAGGGATTTTTCAACCAGAGAAGTCTTTCTAGACGTGTATACTTCCTTCGAGGTAAGTGCACTTGCTTGGAAGCACCTCAACTTTTCCAATACTGAGAGTTTCCTCTTTCTAACGATACATCCACCAATTCAATGTTTTGAAGCCATAGATATTAAACCAAGGCCGGGGTAGACCTGGATAATGGCCTTCTTCCGTGTTAAGAAGATTTATATGTAAAAATTAAAAAATATATATATTTAAATTTTTAATATTTTATAAAAAAGATAAAAATATTTTATGTATATTTAGGTTATAAATAGTAATTACATATAAAAAACGTAAAAAAATATTTTATATAGATGTAGTTTATATATACAATTATTCTATAAAAAAAATTAGAAAATAATCTGGAAAATATATATATAGTTATTCTATGTAAAAAAATTAAGAAATGTTCAATATAAATATAAACTATAAATATAATTATTTTATATTTAAAAATTAAGAAACATATCACGATGTAAGCTATAAAAAAATATATAAAGCTAAATATTTAAAAATTAATTTATATTTTTTATATTTATTAAAAAATATAAAAATATATATATTATATCACCCAGATTACCCTGGGTCACCGGATTTAATAAAACCTGCAAACCTATTTGACCCAAAAAACTTATTGTGATATTTAGTACTTTTTTTAAGTTTGTTGACAATCATGGCTTTATTTACAGGGAGTCCTTCTATGAGGCCCATATGGGACTCAAATAAATGTCTATGGTAAGCGTACCAAGAAAAAGAAAACAAAAAAAAAAACAGATTGAGAAAATTGCTTGAAATGCTGCTATGCATGTATAGTATAGATAATTGCTTGAAATGCATTATAATTTAACATGTAATTGCAATGAGATTTTACTCAAATGCTTGCTACAGTGACCAACCATTTTCTATTAGAAGGGGACCTGATTGAGAAAAAACTTTGGCAAATTTTTTTAAACAAATCTTCCACCAGATAATTCTTGGGTACAGATATAAATCGTGTATTCAATACAGAAAAAAAGGATCGCCGATTGGGGACTCATACTAGGTTAGTCCTATCATTTTCCAATCTTATTCTCCTTTTCTGCTTGTGCCTCCAATAATTCTACTTAAACTTTTTATTTATTTATTTTTACAATGCATAGATTATAACTTCAACTACACCTTGATTCAACTTTTCTTGAAAAACATTAAATTAATATTTTTTTTTATGTTTTTTTAATACATTAACATAAAAATTAAAAAGAGAGATAAAATACGCAACTCGGACAAAGAGGGCATTAATATGCGTTCGAACTACAGCTCAAGACGGGCAAAGAGAAACGCATTAAAGAATTACACTCACCGCAGTACACAGTAGAACCAAACAAGAAGGAGAATAAAAAGACATAATTATTTCTTGGCTCCGGGATAGCTAATGGACTCTTCAGTGCCGGAGTCGAAAAGAATTTCTTCATTAACTGATTGTACAGAAACTTTATTGATGTGCTTCATCTGCATCCTGTTCTAATTATAAACTAGAGGATAATAGTGATCATGTCGACAAGGCTTCTGGTTCATCCTCAGTGCTGTTATATCGAGCTCCAATCTTTCCCAAGGTCTCGGCAACTTCTTTCATTGACGGGCGGAAACGGGGTTCCGACTGAAGACATCTAGCAGCAAGTGGAGCTATTCGTACAACTTGTTTTACTGGGTATTTTCCCTCCAACCTGGTGTCCATAAAATGTCTCACCTTTCTTCTATCTGATAGAAATCGTCTACCCCAGTCCCCTAAATTTTGTTGCTGAATCGGACGGCTTTTATCATATGCTCGTAAGCCTGTTAGCATCTCCAACAAAACAACTCCAAAACTATACACATCACTCTTCAGATACAAATTCCCTGATCAATCAAATAGAATCAATGTTAGGGTAGATTCTGATAGCATGTTTTCAATCAACCACTGCTATGAAATGGGATTTTAGTAGCAGTTGTTCATTAGCGAGTTTGAGTAAACTGTCATTACAGATACATAGCTAAAACAATTGTAATAAGAAGAAAGAAACATGCCGTTAAAGACTTGATAAAATGCCATTATAATTTAATTTTGTTGTGGTGAGCTGCTTTAGAGTAATTACAATGTTATAAATTGAGATTGGAAGTTTGAATGAACTGTAAAGCGAAGCATCATTCAGTCATGGAGGCATCCCAGTTAAGAAACACACAACTAAATTACCTGTAGCAACATACTCAGGAGCAGCATAGCCAATTGTGCCCATAACATGTCCTGATACATACGATTCACCTTCTGCAGGTCCCCATTTTGCCAAGCCAAAATCCGATAACTTTGGAGTGTAAGACTGCAGAAGATTTGATGTAGAAGGAACTTAATGTCTTATGAATCATATTATAATACGTTCTTAAATATTTTTGCCAACTCTCAAGCAAGACTTGGCTCGTCCGGCATTTCCCTTCGCCACCAATGACAGGGTGAATCACAGTTGCTAGTGGTTAAGATTGAACTTTGCAGGGAAGGGGATTTTTGAAGAAAATAGATCAACATGAAGCAAAACTTTCGGGTAAAAATGGTGAGAAAATATACGCATCATGGAACTGCCTTTACTGAATGAGCTTGTCATATCGTGTTTGGTTGATAATGCAGATTATAAAGAACTTTACCTCATCAAGCAATATATTTGAGGTCTTGAAATCTCTGAAAATTATCGGTTTCTCCATTGTATGCAAGTAAGCAAGGCCTTGAGCCGTTCCTATTAAAACCTTGAGCCTTGTCTCCCACGAAAGCACTCGATCAGGGCCCTCTGCAGGAGTATAAAATGGAGCGCAAGAGAACTAAATGAGTTTATTTGATCTACGAACAGAACACACGATTGGGATCATAGACTAGGACTCTATAACTCATTGCTTGTTCTTACTTCCAAACAAATGGTAATTTAAGCTGCCCTTTTTCATGAATTCATAAACAATAACATGCTCCTTATCTTCTCGACAGTATCCCAACAGCTTTATAACATTAGGATGAGAAAGCCTTGCCAAGAAACCCACCTCTGTCTGCACCAGAAAAATGGCTACCGAATTAGTATCCAACAATTATGCCCTTTCTAAGGCCTGTTGTTACCAATTTCTTCATTCCTATATATCGCATTTGTAAACAGGACTTGATCATAAGTAGTTTGGAAAGAAACTAGCAGCTGATTAACCAACAAAACAGAATTACCCGCCACTGTCGATATCCTTGCTTGCTTTTGGAATTCAATCTCTTGACAGCAATGGGCCTTTTCCTTGTTCCCTGAGATGCTACCTTCTCCTTGAGCCAACCTTGATAGACCTTTCCAAAACCACCTTCTCCCAGCACCATATTGCTACGAAAATTAAAAGTTGCTGCCTTCATTTGCTCAAATGTGAAAGCTCTTAACTTCGAGTCTGATCCAGATTCCACATCCGGAAGGGCCTCATCATCCACAGAAACTAGGAATTCGTTGTCATCAGGGACATTGCCCCAAATAGCTGCCATAGCATCGCTTGCTTGATAAATCCATGTCGTTAAATTGGTGGTTGCCATAGAGAGCCAGCTGCTTCCAGAGACATTGCTACCCCCGAAAGATGTATCATCTGATTATATTACTTACACTATTAAACCGAACTTGAATTGAAGGATTGACTAATGAGATAATTGCACTAGTAAGTTTATGAATAACAGATGATTGAAGTGCTTACAGTTTCAAAAACAAACCAAAACAACAATAAATAACAAGATTGAGTTAAACTAATGGTTGGAAACTAACCATCAAGATGCCCTACAGAGCTAGGAGCTGCGTCTGGGTCAAAGAATGAGCCAGGGTCAGGGGCGGAGGCGGGGGCAGCATCTGAGGGAGGAGGGGGATCAACAGGGGTTGGATTTGACTTATCAGAAGTCCGACTCCAGCAAATCCCCATCAAAAGAATTGTGTCCTCGTTGAATCAACAATCTCTTTGATAATTGACATAGAGAGGGCAGATGGGCTCAACTAGTTTGGTTGAATTTGACGACCTGTTTGTGAAGTGGCGACTGGCTTGTCTGTCATTTCTAATAAAAACAATTTGTCTCGAATCTAAGGTCCCAACAACCAAATCTGGATAGTCGTCAGCTTTAATTGTGAAGAAAAGGCCCAACCCACCAGCACCAGCGGCTCTGGACTGGACTATGATATCGTTTGGAAACGCGGGTGGCTTGTATTTTTAAAATTTTTAAATTATTTTTTATTAAAAATTAATTTTTTTAATATTTTAATTATTTTGATAAATTAATTTTAAAAATAATTTTTTAAAAATAAAAAAATATTATTTTAATATATTTCAACATGAAAAATATTTTAAAAAACAACCATAACCACACTCATAAACAAATCGTTAAAAAATATTTATCATTGCTATTGAACTATTGTTTGTTATTTTTAATTTTTTTAAAATTAAATTTTTATTATTATTTGGTTGCTGGTCAAAAGATTAAGGGCATATTTATTTTTTTATTTTAAAAATATATTTTTAAAAATTTTATTTTATTTTAAATTAATATTTTTTTATATTTATCATTTTAATATATTAATATTAAAAATAATTTTTAAAAAATAAAAATATATTATTTTAATATATTTTTAAATAAAAAAAACTTTAAAAAACAATTACAAACCCTCCTAAATTATTTATACATCCGGTGGTTTGGCTTTGGTAAGATAAGAAGGAGAATTTCCATATATTTCAATTTCCATTCCTTTCCACATCATATTGCCGAGCTCATCTGACACGATAGTACTTAACATCATATCTATCGTTGTGAACACACACACACACACACACATATATATATATATATATATCGTAGTGAAAAATCCTTGAAAACCGAATTAGACCCACCATTTGATTTGAATCACTACGTACCAAATGTCGCAATCTATTAGACCCACCAGTCAATATTCTGAACTTGCTCCAAGCAATCTCAGACCTCAACAAGTAACTTGCATTTTGTGAGACACTGGCTTTGATTGACACGAAATGCAGCGGATAGCAGTGAAATACAAGGACGCAATTACAAGCTGTTCCAGATAAATACAAATGCATGCTTTATACATTTAAGCAATTTGAAGGCTGATGCATCTTTCGGTAAGAAACCTGAAGCTCTCAAGGTTCCTCTTCTGCTGGTGAAACAGGGAATTCTCTGTCCTCGGTGACCTTGTTTCCCCGCATGGCTGCAAATACACCACTTGCTAGAGACAACTGTGCTGAAAAATTTGTGGTTGCCATACAGAACCAGCTGTTAACAGAGGCAATAGTACCCAGAAAAAATGAAGCATCTGATTTCCAGAACAAATTTAAAGCCTTCTGCATAATGAGATAACATCAATAGTTTACGAGAATTATATGATAAATGATAAATGACAAGTAGACTAATAATACAAGTTTTAATGGTTGGGTTGTCCCATTGCGAAGGAAGATAGACTTATTCATGACTCTGTTTTTTTTTTTTTTTTTAAAAAGACTAACAAGAAGAAGAAAAATTAAAAGATGTCATCCCGGCCAGCATGATGACGAGATTTTGCATCATCTAATTTCAAGCTTTGTTAGGAATCAGACGAACTGGAAGTCCCATTTCTGGTTTTGGCGTTGGATTGAATACTATCTTCTCATCGAGAATCATTCTTTCAAATCTGAAACCCTTCACCAAGTTATGCATGAAAACAAGAATTTCTAATCGAGCATATTCATTTCCAGGGCACATCCTTGGTCCTCCACCAAACGGAATAAACGTGCAAGGAGCTGGTCCTTTCCCTTCAAATCTACTGGGATCGAACTTGTCAGGCTCGGAAAAGTATTCAGGATTTTTATGCGCTGAGCTTGCACTCCAATACAACTACAAGAACAATTTGTCAATTCAAAGTTAGCACGGCCATGCATTGAAAAGTGCTTGAAACAAAATAATGGGAGAAGTCAGTCTCTAGATTATGATAAATTCTCATTGATACAAATGAATTGGCATTGTCACTAAGAGTATATATATGCTTGGAAAAACAATATATTGAAGGACTAAATGATTTACAGTGAGAAAATGACTTGCCTTCCAGCCCTTTGGGATGGCGAAACCGTTGAATGTGAAGTCCTTGATGGCTTCTTTGAAGTTACCGATAAGCGATGGTGAGAGTCTCAACGTTTCACAAGCTACATTCCATGAATATTTCATCTTTTGAATGTCATCCCAATTCAACAACTCACCGGGTGCTTTGGATTTAATGATCTCAGCTTGTTCTATCAAATTGTTTACAATTAAACAAGTTAGCTCTTGTCATAATGAAAATCTAATATTGACTTATTGAATAGCTATAGCACGTTGGTTCTTCAAAACAAGGTTAAAAGTTCAAGGAAAGACTGCAAGAATAGAAAGTTGAATAGAAAAAACAGTTACGTACCCTTGTAAACTGCTTCATAGATATGAGGCAGCTCAGCAAGATATTTGACAATGAAAGTACAAGCAGCACCAGTGCTATCATGTCCACCCATCAATAATGCAAGAATCTTGTCAGAAATCTGCACCTCATTCATGTACTTTCCATCCGCATCATTGCTTAGCAGCATGTGTGACAAAATGTCTTGGGTTGGGGATGCCTTTCCTTCTGCAAGATCCTTCTTTCTTTGCCTGATAATGGCCAAAAGCTCAATTCTGATTAACTTTGAGGCCTTGATGGCTCGATTAAATGGAGTTCCAGGAAAATCAATGGGGATGGTAAAAATACCAGAGGTTATTTGGTTGAATGGGTGGGAAAATCTGGCTATGTGGCTGGGATCTTCAATACTTAGAAACAACCGGCAAGCCAACTCGAATGTGTAGCTTTTTGCCAGAGGGAAGACGACCACCTCTGCTTTGTTTCCCCATTCCAAGGCAAAGTGTCTTCTGGTAACCATATCCATGGTACCTATATACCTCCGCAAGGCCTCAGGTTTCAAGAATAGAGGGAACAGCCTACGCATTCTTTTCGCTTCTTCTTTGGGTGACGTTTCTACTGCAGATGGAAATATCCTGTTCACAAATTCAGGCCACCATGTTTCAACAAGTCTGTTCTCGTTGGAGAATAAGAACTTGTTTCCCGCAACACCATTTAACATCACTACAGGCTGAAGAAAAAGATTTGTTTTGAATATTTCTGAAGAATATTTCCGAATGCGATCGAATATGAAGTTTTCTGGGCAACCTTTCCATCCTTTTGACAGGAAATCTAGGCTCTCTCCCACAAAAGGGAGGCCTAGATTGCCTGGAGGAAGGTTAGGGAGTTTATCCTGGTATCTGTGCTTGTAAATTATTGCAATGAGGGAGAGAATGATGGAGACAAAGAGGAGAAGGATGATATAGAGAGTCTCCATTTCTTGAAAGTACTGCGACATGTTGCAGCTTCTTTGGTAGAGACTGCAACATGTTTTTAATGGATGGCCTATATATAGTAGAAAACAAATCCTTAGGTTGCGTTTTAGATACATCATTCACGTCTCCATATATGACAAATAGTTTTTCTCGCACCATGTTATTATATATGAATAAAAATTGATAATATGGATTATAAATTCACTTATCTAATCCAATTGCTGAAAAATAATATCGAAGTTAATTAAGATTGTCGGTAATGATCATCTTTGTTTAAAAAAAAAAAATAGATGTGTTAGTGAAAAAAAGTGAATTATAATTGCAACAATTTCATCACAGGAGTACTAGCTTCCATTCCTTCACCATCATCATTATATATATATAATTCCTGTTCAATTTATTTTTCCTTAGAATTCCTGTTCTTCCGTTGAAAGAAACACGCCTTGAAATTCAAAACTTGGTTGGAAAATCATCTTTCACAAAAACAGTTCTAGCTAGGACGAAACCTTTGAAAATCATCCTCCTCCACCATTAACAAATCCAACATAATATTATTGGGACACAAGCTCCTCAGCTAGAAACCCTCAATCTACCATGAATACATCCAACATAATGTTTTTACGGCAGAACCTCCTCCATTGAAAACCAGCATTCACCAAGAACATATCCTCCAAGACTTCTAACCATGGCAATAAAAAAAACCATCTGGAAAGTTGGTTTCGGATACCAGCTAAAATAGTAAAAAACAAAGGATAATTATGATTATAATTCAGCAACAAAATCCACTTCATGATCAGCGGGAAAATAATAATTAGGATCCAATCCTCCTCTATATACTAGTAGGCGCTAGCACAGAATAACTATGAGTTCAGCTTGGGCACATGTTTACACATGAGATTTTGTTTGTTTATTCTTTTGGTTTTTGTGCCGGGATTATTTTCAAGATTACATCCACCACTCTGATCTTATCAAATAATATGGTATTCATGCTTCAACTAAAAGATTTGTGGCAGATTTAATTATCTCTATTGCTAGGTTTTATTATGGTTTAATGGAAAGTCCTTGGGTAAGGATTCTATCACAATGAATCTTGAGGTTGCCTAATTATTTAAGGAATTGTGTTAGTAAATAATATAAAATTATTTATTGAGTTTTAGATAATACATTCAATTTTTGAAAAATAATAACCCAGCAAAAGGTAATTTATTAAGTAAATATTAAAACTTACTATTTGCATTTTTTTTATTTTATAATTATTTACTGATAATAATTTAAGAGCTAATAATATTTACTACAAGTAAAAACATGTGTTTTTTTTTTGTTTTTTATTATCCATTATATATTTATTACTTAATAATTAATCCTACTGGTTGGATCTATATGTTATTTCGAGAGAAAATAAAATATTCAAATGATTTTTTTTGTAATATTCTCATTCTTATATATATTCGAAGGTTTTAATATTCTCCACATGCATGTTATTAATTGATTATATAATCTTCAAGAAAGTGTTTTATGGTTTCAAACAAGCATCTCATGCTTGGTTTGAGAAATTTTCTATTGTGATCTTATCTCTTAAATTTGTTTTTAGTAGTCATGATTATGCTTTTTTTATTATTATTAAATACATTGATGCAGGTCGTATCATTTTATCGTTTTATGTTGATGACATGATTATTACTAGTGATGACATTAATGGTATCTCAAGTTTGAAGACAGAGTTGGCTAAACAATTTGAAATGAAGGATTTGGGTTATCTTCGATATTTTCTAGGTATTGAGGTAGCTTACTCACTTAGAGGTTCCCTTCTTTCTCATTCTAAATATGTTGTAGATATTCTTGAGTGGACTAGACTTACTGATAACAAGATTGTAGATACTTTCATTGAGGTTAACACAAGGTATTCTTTTTCTAATGGTTTATCTTTGACAAGTCCTACTTTATATCGTACTATTATTGGGAGTTTGGTATATCTCATCATTACTCGTCTAAATATTGCATATGTTGTTCATGCTGTTAGTCAGTTTGTTGCTTCTCCTACTACTGTTTACTAGGCAGTTGTTCTTTGTATTTTACGATATCTTCAAGGTATAGTTTTTTAGAGTCTTTTATTTCCATTCACCTCTTTCTTGGAGCTACGTGCATACTCTGATGCTGATCATGACAGTGATCCCACAGATCGTAAGAATGTTACTGGTTTCTATATCTTTTTAGGTGATACTCTTATTTCTTACAAGAGCAAGAAATAATCTATTGTTTCTCAATCATCAACCGTAGCGAAATATTGTGTTATTGCATCTACTACAAAAGAGATTGTTTGGTTATGTTGGCTACTTGCAGATATAAGAGTTTCACTTTCTGATTCTACTTTTATGTATTATGACAACCAGAGTTCTATTTAGGTTGCTCATAACTCGGTTTTTCATTAACGAACTAAGTACATTGAGATCGATTGTCATTTTAATCATCATCATCTCAAGCATGACACCATTAATTTGTCATTTGTTTCTTCTTCCTTGTAGATTACAAATTTTTTTATCAAGTCGCATTCAATTTCTTTTTTTTCTTTTTTTTTTCTAGTTGGCAAACTCTCGATGCTTGTAGCCAGCACATCGTGAGTTTGAGGGAATATGTTAAATAATACATATATCTTATTTTATTTATAAAGGATAGAATGATATTTATAGTCAAATCTATATATAATTTCTTTATATTTAAATTAAAAATTGCACATCAGTATAAAAAAATTAATAAGAACTCTAGTCTTTTTTTCTCTTCTATTCATATTTGTTTTGTGTTAATTTGGGTTGCTTTTAACACTGAATAATCAAATGCTAATCTTTTACTATTGAACCAAATGAAAAGCCTTGCATTTATATTTATAGATCAGGTGGATTGGTCCAAGCTCTACAAAAGATCATTAAATTGCATTTAAATTTTGCCAGGAGCTTCGTCTGGGACAGAGGCGGGGGCGGGGGCGGCATCTGAGGGAGGAGGGGGATCAACAGGGGTTGGATTTGACTTATCAGAAGTCCGACTGCAGTCAATCCCCATCAAAAGAATTGTGTCTTCGTTGAATCAACAATGACTTTGATGATTGACGTAGAGAGGGCAGATGGGCTTCTGTCATTTCTAATAAAAACAATTTGTCTCAAATCTAAGGTCCCACCAACCAAATCTTGTTAGTTGTGAGCTTTAATTGAGTAGAAAGGCCCGACCACTGGAACCAGCTTCAGAGTATGAGAACTTGATATAATTTGTGTTTCTAAAAAATTTAGTTTTTTTAATTTTAAACAAATGTTTTTTAAATGTTTTTTAATTTTTTTAAATCCAAGATCAGGAAAAAAGATCAGGAAAAACAAAAGTGCAGTTAAGTAATTATGTTGTTCAACAAAAACTAAAAAACCGAAAACACCCCTTGCCCAGAGGATATAATTTTTGTTTTTTAAAGAGATTAGTAGTTCTAGTATGCAATAAAAGTATGAACAGACTGATCTACCCTAGAAAATTTGTAATGTCATTTAAACCCCATGGAAATATGCCGCTGAAACTCAGCATCTCCCTTGCAATTATAGAGGTAAAATCATCAGTACACTGTAGCAATTCACAGTACACCGAGCTTGCTACACGGTAAAAGGTTGAGTAGAATTATTTTTTTATTATTATTGTTTTTATTTTAATATGTTCTCCAATTGATACGAGTCCTTCAATAAAAAAAAATACAAAACGGAATTAGACCCGCCATTTAATTTGAATCACTCGTACTAAATGTAGCAATCTCTATAATCGAACAGCAACATTAATTAGACCCAACAGTCAATTCTGAGAAAACTGATAGATTGTGAACTAGGAATCCTGTATGGTGGTCCAATTGTTGCCCTATTCTGAACTTGCTCCTAGCAATCTCAGACCTCGTACAACAAGTTAAAGGCCTTCAACACACTGATTGAAAATTTGTTAAATGTGTCACGTAGGAGTTCTGAGCAGTCAAATGCAGATGCGGATCTTTTAAACACTCTAATGGTCTAATGGGTGGTTGGGGAATGAAGATAGACTTATTTATTAACCTGTTTTTCTTTAAAAAAAAAAACAGAGACTAAGAAGATAAAGAAAAATTAAAAGAGGTCATCCTGGCCAGCATGATGACGAGATTTTGCGTCATCTAATTTCAAGCTTTGTGAGGAAGCAGATGAACTGGAAGGCCCATTTGTGGTCTTGGCGTTGGATCGAATACTACCTTCTCATCGAGAATCAATCTTTCAAATCTGAAACTCTTCACCAAGTTATGCATGAAAACAAGAATTTCTAATCGAGCATATTCATTTCCAGGGCACATCCTTGGTCCTCCACCAAACGGAATAAACGTGTAAGGAGCTGGTCCTTTCCCTTCAAATCTACTGGGATCGAACTTCTCAGGCTCGGTAAAGTATTCAGGATTTTTATGCGTTGAGCTTGCACTCCAATACAGCTACAAGAACAATTTGTCAAATCAAAGTTAGCACGGCCATGCTCCTGCTCAATGCTTGGGTAACATTGAAAAGTTCTTGAAACAAAATAATGGGAGAAGTCAGTCTCTAGATTATGATAAATTCTCATTGATACAAATGAATTGGCATTTAGGCCCATGTGCCACTAAGAGTATATATATGCTTGGAAAAACAATATATTGAAGGACTAAATGATTTACAGTGAGAAAATGACTTGCCTTCCAGCCCTTTGGGATGGCGAAACCTTTGAATGTGAAGTCCTTGATGGCTTCTTTGAAGTTACCAATAAACGGTGGTGTGAGTCTCATCGTTTCACAAGCTACATTCCATGAATATTTCATCTTTTGAATGTCATCCCAATCCAACAACTCACCGGGTGCTTTGGATTTAATGATCTCAGCTTGTTCTATCAAATTGTTTACAATTAAACAAGTTAGCTCTTGTCATAATGAAAATCTAATATTGACTTATTGAATAGCTATAGCACGTTGGTTCTTCAAAACAAGGTTAAAAGTTCAAGGAAAGACTGCAAGAATAGAAAGTTGAATAGAAGTTACCCTTGTAAACTGCTTCATAGATATGAGGCAGCTCAGCAAGATATTTGACAATGAAAGCACAAGCAGTACCAGTGCTATCATGTCCACCCATCAATAATGCAATAATCTTGTCAGCAATCTCCACCTCATTCATGTACTTTCCATCCGCATCATTGCATAACAGCATGTGTGACAAAATGTCTTGGGTTGGGGATGCCTTTCCTTCTGCAAGATCCTTCTTTCTTTGCTTGATAATGGCCAAAAGCTCAATTCTGATTAACTTTGTGGCCTTGATGGCTCGATTAAATGGAGTTCCAGGAAAATCAATGGGGATGGTAAAAATACCAGAGGTTATTTGGTTGAATGGGTGGGAAAATCTGGCTATGTGGCTGGGATCTTCAATACTTAGAAACAAGCGGCAAGCCAACTCGAATGTGTAGCTTTTTGCCAGAGGGAAGACGACCACCTCTGCTTTGTTTCCCCATTCCAAGGCAAAGTGTCTTCTGGTAACCATATCCATGGTACCTATATACCTCCGCAAGGCCTCAGGTTTCAAGAATAGAGGGAACAGCCTACGCAGTCTTTTCGCTTCTTCTTTGGGTGACGTTTCTACTGCAGATGGAAATATCTTGTTTACAAATTCAGGCCACCATGTTTCAACAAGTCTGTTCTCGTTGGAGAATAAGAACTTGTTTCCCGCAACACCATTTAACATCACTACAGGCTGAAGAAAAAGATTTGTTTTGAATGTTTCCGATGAATATTTCCGAATGCGATCGAATATGAAGTTTTCTGGGCATCCTTTCCATCCTTTTGACAGGAAATCTAGGCTCTCTCCCACAAAAGGGAGGCCTAGATTGCCTGGAGGAAGGTTAGGGAGTTTATCCTGGTATCTGTTCTTGTAAATTATGGCAATGAGGGAGAGAATGATGGAGACAAAGAGGAGAAGGATGATATAGAGAGTCTCCATTTCTTGAAAGTACTGCGACATGTTGCAGCTTCTTTGGTAGAGACTGCAACATGTTCTTAATGGATGGCCTATATATAGTAGAAAACAAATCTTTTGGTTGCGTTTAGACACACACCATTCACATCTCAATGACAAGCTGTTTTGTCGGCAATGAAAAATTACAACAATTTGAAATAAAATTCATTATATTCAATAAAATTCATTATATTCAGGATTTCATTATAAAATTCATTTTTTTTATTTAAATTAATATTTTTTGATGTTTTTATATATTTTAATTTGTTAATATTAAAAATATTTTTAAAAAAAAAACAGATACTAACAAGATAAAAAAGAATTAAAAGAGGTCATCCCGGCCAGCATGATGACGATAATTTGCGTCATCTAATTTCAAGCTTTGTGAGGAAGCAGACGAACTGGAAGTCCCATTTCTGGTCTTGGCGTTGGATTGAATACCATCTTCTCATCGAGAATCAATCTTTCAAATTTGAACCACATTCTGATTTTATTTGTTGTTATTCTCTTAGTTTTTGAAGTTGCGAGATTCATTGTTAGGCCACTACATTTCATCTTCTAGCTCTAGACAAGACGGTCTCCTTCCCAGCAATTAGGCAAAATCTCTATCAGGGCAGATCAATTCAATTGAAAAAACAAAAACAAAATGGAATATATGATACTGAAAGCCAGCTAAGCACCATAGTATTTATTAGGTCTATTAATTGAATATTGGATCGCCTGCACAAACAACAACCTCAATAAATACACTCGTCTCTTGTGATGCCATGAGAGGTGTTGGTGAATAATATAAAAGCAAGGCTTTGTATAAAAGTTTTACTTTTGGGGTGTGGACGATTATTTGACTTGATATTAAAAGTGTGTTTGGCAGTGTGGTAGCAGTTGTTTTTCAAATAGCTTTTCGTGTCAAAATACATGTCAAAGATATTTTATCATTTTTTAAAAAATTATTTCTAACATCAACACATCAAAACGATCCAAAAAGTACAAATCGTATTTAATTTTAACAAAAACAAAAAAAAAATTTGAATTTTGACCAAACACAAGTTCAACCGCAGAGCCAAACAGGCTCTAAGTATAACACATCTAGAGTTAAATACTACCGTTTACTTGCAAGTGTTGTATGGAATTGGATTGTGCATGCTGTGGGGAATGGTGAAAACATTTTCTAGTAGTGTGATTTCAATGGCATCACGTACGATCATGTATGCCTCTGATGCTAAGACTGAGTAATTTACCCTAATCGTGGTGTACACAGGCCACGATATTGGTACAGATGCGAAATACAGGTGGGAATCAGGGAGGTGGCGCGGCGGACATGGCACCGCTCATCCTCACACCTTGGTGAGGCAGAGAAAGATCAGCGCAAGTTCGACAATTTATCCAATTTGTGGGCACTGTGTCTAGGCCAACTAAATCCTTTGTAATGTCCAAAACAGTTTTTAAGATCAGTAAGTAGTCTTCTGGTAAGTCTTTAATTTTCTATCATCGCAAGCCTAAATATTACATAAAAAGTTTTAAAGAAATCCCCGTATACTATTATGTTAAGTTACATGTATAAGACAATTTAACTAAGTTCTTATGCAAACGAAAACTAGTAGGACAACAAATTAAAAGAAATATAGAAAACATCGATAATTTAATGAGTGAAAATAAGTGGAAAGGATTGCAAGATTGAATTCTAAATTTATAATTCTATTCTTTGAAAATCAAATATACGGTAGGTGTTTTCTTGAGATTTTTAAAAGACTTTTAAATAAATTTAAAAACCTTATTTTTACCAAGAAACAACTAGAAATATAAAAGTATAAAGAAAAAAAACAAAAAACCAAATTAAAACATAAAATCCAAAAACAAGATAGAAAATAACAAAATCATCCCAAATAGCAACTTCCAGACCTAATTCTGAGAGATCCAATTTCTTGATAAATAACGAAGTTTTAAGGTGCTAACTTGATCAAGCATGACCATACTTTTTCTTGAACATAATCCTATCACATCAATCTATAAAAGCATATGTTAGGCAATTCACATCGTTTTTCTTTATTAGATCCTCACCTAACTATGTCAAATTCTCACTTAAATGCCTGGAACCTTTAGTTTCTACAAACTCAACTGCATCACTCTCCCAAGGTCAAAGAGAACTTATCCTTGAATTTTGTTCTGTCTCTAAATAAGGGGTTAATTATTGAACATTAAAGACATTATAGGTCTTTAGATGGCTAGGAATGTGAAGCTTGTAAGCATTGTCGTTTATCTTTTGCAATACCTCACAAGAGCCTATATTTCTTTCCTTCAGCATGCTGACTCGTCCACCGGTAACATGTTATGAATAAGCATTACCCATACCAGATCACCAACCTTAAACACCACTCTTATATGATGACTATCAATCATGGCCATATACTTAGTATTGTTATCAATGATTTTTTTTTTCTTAACCTGTTCATGAATACCATGCAAGTAATCTTCTATACCATCAACTTGGTTGCTCCATTGTCAGATACAAGAAACAACTATTAACTCGAGCATTCCAAAAGAATTATGTCTATAAACTATCTTGAATGAACTTAAATTAGTGGTTCCATTCTAAGACTTGTTATAAGCAAACTCAACTTGTGGCAATGTCAAGTACTACCGTTTCAGCTTGTTTTCTACTAAACTTCGCAACAAGTTTGTAAGACTATGATTAACTATTTTTGTTTGTCAATCTGTCTTACAATAATAAGCACTACTAAAGATTAGCTGACTACCCATATTTCCCCACAAGCTCTTTCAAAAGCTACTCATAAACTGTACATCTTTGTCTATAGTGATGGACCTAGAAACATTATATAAACAAAACTACCTCGTTAAAGTAAAGGTAGATTATTCGAAACATGTGCATGGTTTTTTTACAGATTATGAAATGAGTCATCTTTGAGAACATGTCAACAACAAAAATAGAATTAATGACTCATTGAGTACCCAACACGAAATCCATGTTAATATCTAGCCACAAAACATCAAGAACTAGTATTTGAGTATACAGCCCAACATTAGATAATGTCCTTTTGGACCTCTAACAAAAAACACATCTCAGAAAACTACCAATAAAATTTTAAATTAGAGCTTATATGTGATGGAGAATATATATATTTGTTTTTCTAATCCAATATAAGATATTCATACCATAAGATTGACAAAATTATAGACAGAATGATATCCGTCAATAAAAATTACCGAAAAAAATCCATTGGTAATTCTATTGGTTTTCACTGATTTTATGATTCATATATATATGTACAAAATTGTTTTTTCTGTGTAATATTATACTGGAAAAAAAACAGAATCAGAAGCAGCAAAAACCTTGAAAGACAAGAAAACAGATACAATAATTTGACTGGTATGAACTTGTTTCTGACTGTGGTATAAGTTGGAAGACAGAATATTATCAGAAGCATTACAGGAAAAAGACATGTGAACAGTAAAAATGAATCTCAGCATGCACCGGAACTTGTTCAACAGCATGGAGAAAAGGGCTCGAGCATCCAAACATGGAAACAACATTAGAACCTCAGCGGACATCTTCCACTGTAAATGAGGATCAAAACCTGCAACAACGAGATATTCCTTCCAGCTCTGTTCAAGCGAAGGATCGGCCAGGTTCACAAGGAACCTACTAGAATGAATTTACATCTTCTTGGTTTCTTGAGATCTTACTATCCCTTCCAATACGTCTGTCACTTCTTTCATCGATGGACGGAATTGCGGTTCATCACAAAGACAAAGAACAGCAATTAAAGCCATTCTTGAAGCTAGTCTGGGAGGATACTTCCCCTCCAACCTGGGGTCCATTAAATGCTTCAGCTGGCTTCTTTCTGATAGTTTTGGTTTGATCCATTTCACTAGGTTATGTTGCGCAGGTGGACGATTTATATCAATTACCCGTAGGCCTGTCAGCATCTCGACCAAAACAACTCCAAAACTATAAACGTCACTTTTTATGTACAGTTTCCCTGATATCAGATAACATAAATCACGTACGGTAGAGTCTAAATTATCAAAGTAGTGCATATAATCTGAACATAGAGACATCCAAGTTTGAAGGATGCAAGAAATTACCATTACGAACATACTCAGGAGCAGCATAACCCTTTGTGCCAACAACTTGTCCCGTTATGTAGGAGTCACCGGTAGCGGGAGCCCATTTCGCCAAGCCAAAGTCTGATATCTTCGGAGCATATGACTAAAGAAACATAAAAATAGAATGAATTGCAAAATTACAATGTTCACGGAACTTAATTGCATTTTCTTTAAGGTTTCTAATGCGACTAGAAGGGGTTGTATGAAAAACGATGAACACTAATGCAAAATTCTCTATGTAAGCATGTTAAAAGAAATCAAATCCCATTACCGGGACTTTGGCTCTTTTGCGTTTCAAGAAAGTAATCTAGATATACAGGTCGTCACCTCATCAAGCAGTATATTGGAGGACTTGAAATCTCTGAAAATTATTGGCTTCTCCAATGTATGCAAGTAATTCAGGCCTTGAGCCATTCCTGTAGCAATTTTAGCCCTTTTTTCCCATGAAATCAGCCTTTTTGAGCCCTCTGCTAAGCATCATGCAGAGCATTGAGAACAAAATCCACTGTATGCAAGATCAGGAAGTATGTGTGCATACTTGGTCAAATGACAACGATTAAGATTATCATAGATTATTTCCTAGTGATTCTTACTTCCAAACAGATGATAATTTAAGCTTCCTTTTTGCATGAATTCATATGCAATTAGATACTCTTCATTTTCTTGACAGCATCCCACTAGTTTCACGATGTTTGGATGAGAAAGCCTTGCTAAGAAACCAACCTCTGCCTTCATAAATAAAAGAAGACCGAATAAGAAACAAGAGTCTGGTACCTGGAGATATTACTTCGGGCAGTCCCTCGTACGAACGTGAAACAATCTAGTCAATCAACCATGACCATAATTACCAAACCTGGTGTCAACCTGGAGCCTGGCCGAGCTGGTTTTGTTTTTGGACTAAGTTGGGAGCTTACCTCATCAAACTTGGGTGATCTATGGTGAGCTCAAAAGGTTTTTTTTTTTGTAATTTTTATTCAAAACAATGTAGTTTCAGTTTTTTTAAAAAAATTACATTTCTTTAAAAAAGATTGAAAGATAGTTTTAAGATAGACTCGGTGACTCACAGGTTAACCCGACCAATACAATTGGATCAGATCTGATAACTATGATCTTGACATGGTTTAATCTATGGATTGGCAGGATTGCCATATCATTCTCACGAGTGAATGTCCGAAATATTTTCCCTTTATGACTTGGGATAACAAATTTACTAAGATTGTCAATGTCTTTTACAATTGCAGAATCATAAATATAATTTCTATATACGCCAAATAATCTAATTACCTGCCATTGCCGATATCCTTGCTTGCTTCTTGCATCCAATCTCTTGACAGCAATGGGCCATTTCCTGGTATCCTGTGACGGTAGCTTCTCCTTGAGCCAACCCTTGTAAACATTTCCAAAACCTCCCTTTCCCAACACAATATCACTTCTAAAATTGAAAGTTGCAGCTTTCAGTTGACCAAATGTGAAAGCTCTAACCTTTGAGTCTGAAGCACTTCCACTATCTGGAAGAGCTCCATCATCTGGAAGAAAACCACCATCTATTTCAGGTAACAACTCATTGTCCTCACCCCAAATAGCTGCAAGAACACCACTTGCTTGAGACAACCAAACAGTAAAGTTGGTGGTTGCCATGGAGAACCAAGTGGAGCCAGAAATAAATCCAGTTCCACCAAGAAAAGATATACCACCTGATCACACATAAAAATATATGAATTATGAGACTTTAAATTGAATAAGAGCAATTGAAGTCGAAAAATTCAGAACTGAAGACGAGCAAAAAGAATGTAAGGCCATGTCAAATGCTAAATGAAGATGAATGGCATATTCCTGCCACTAAAGAACTAGAAAAAATACTTGTGAGATTTGTTGCTGAACTTACCATCTTTAAGATCATCAATCGTGCTAGGGGCAGGGTCTGGGTCTGGGATTGGTTCAAGAACTGGATCTCCGGCTGCTGAAGCTATGGCTTGATTTGACTTGCCAGATAAACAACTCCAGAAGTTCCCCATCAAATAATTCTTCCTTTGAAGAATAAAGAATCAACTACGTGAGAGGGATGGATGGAGGGACGGTGGGAGGGAGAAGGTGTTGACTTTGAGATGTCTGCTGAAGCAAATGGCAGGGGGATTTGTCTTCCAGTCTGTCGTTTATTTTACTTTGAGAAATCTGTTATCTGAAAAGAAAAAAAGAAAAGAAAAGAAAGAAAGAACTACATTGACCTAGGTAGCCAGCTACTCGTTAACGTGTTAGCAGTCGCTGAAACTCTAAAAAAATTATTTGAAAAAAAAGAGAGCGAAGAGGATCATTGTTCTGGCATTATGAGGTGCTTGAGAATATGGAAATGGATGTTAAGTTATTTTTCTATGACAGGGTTTGGTCCTAAGAGGAGAGCTTGGTGGTTATTTTCATGATCTTTAGATTTGTCATTTGCTACCACCTCAACCCTCCAAAGTTCAACCAACTTCACCACCACCACCACCACCATCTTAAAACAAAAATGAGGTGGTCTGAAGTAAATGGCGGCAACAACATGTTTTCCAGCCTGTACTATGCCCTTTTGCTCTTGTATTTCTTTAAAATTTCCAGGAAATGAAACAAAACAATAAAATAATAACCTTATTAATTATTTTATACACCTAATCATTAAGCTAATTTCCCAAGTTCAGTTATTTTCTGAGCTTGAAAAATCTTTGAGAATATGATCCTATTCTGGTATTTTGAGAGGTATCTGAAAATATGAACATATGCTCAGATCTCTGAAACCATATTTGGTCCTGCTCTGTTGTTTTCAGATCTTCAAAAGCTTTAAAAAATCCCATTTTTCCATGGTTGAATCACTTGCAAAAAAAGAATATTTTGGAACTTTATTTCAATGACTTATTAATTAATGTATGGAAGAGTTTCATTTCAGGAAGCAAGAAAGTCTGCAAAATTAAAAAAGAGATGGATGCTTTGATTTCGAGAACAGCTTCAAATGAAGAGCTGAATGGTTTTGAATTTTATTGTGCATCATTTACATAAGAAATTACAGTTTATATATTGACATTACTGAAAAAATTGAAAGCAATTCTCTCCAAACTAAACCTCGTGCAAAGTTCCTGGCAATAATCGTATTGAAAATTATGGGTATTTTCATCAAACATTTTATTTGACACACCAGATCTCTTTTTTAACTTAGACTTGTGTATGTGAGGCTTTCCACATGTTCCAATAGCAACAAATCTATATCCGACTATTCAAAAACCCCTACATCAGTATATCAGAAATAACCCTGCACTAGAAAAGATTCCACGCTTTTGGCTTCTTTCTTGACGAACTGCAAGATAAATATGCACAAGCTGTTGATGAGTCAGTTCAGAGGTATCGAGCTACTACCTTTACCAACGTCTCAAGAACTTCCATCATTGATGGCAGGAAAGAGTTTAGACATCTAACTGCAACATAGCTATTTCTTAAGCTTGTTCAATAGAATATTTACCCTACAACTTCGGGTCCCTTGCGCGTTTCAACTTGTGTTTCTCGTACAGTTGTGGTCTCGTCCATTCAACTAGTTTCTCAAAGCTCCGATTTCTATCAACTGCTCGCAAGCCGGTTAGTATCTCGGCCAAAACAATACCGAAACTGTACACATCGCTCTTTGCTTTCAGGTCCCCTCGTGAATCAGCACAAGATCAATGTCATGGCAAATTTTAGAAGTAGATTTACATCAGTAACTTACCAAATGTTAAATCCAGGTAAACTACCAATGAATGAACAAACTCATTGCTTCAGGAGAACTAAAGTTAGATCATCTAAATGAGGATTTGAGCCTGGGATGTGCAATTCAATTGCACAATCCAGACTCTATTTTAGCAGGCTAAACTGATGGAGCCTAAGGTCAGAATTTTGGAGCAAGCCATCATGCTATCCAAACAAAGTCACAGTAACATCCTTGTTGAAAACAAAATTAATATGCAAAAATGCTAAATATAGAAATACATTTATGAAGTAGATAAATTTTGAAAAATTGGAGAAATTTTATCGAAAATGCATTTTTTTTTAAATGCTTGAAGAAATGAGGGCCAAAAACTGGTTATGACACCATGAATCAAACCTATCACACCTCTAAGTCCTGCATAATAGTAATAGGTCAAACCTTAGAAGAAAAACAAGAAGATTATCTGCTTCATATCCATATTTTGCAAGTCAGTACTTGCTGATCTTGGTTTCAACAGCACGGAATAAATAGACGTTCAGGACAGAGGTACTTTTGACTACCATCATTGACCCCAGGCTCATATGTGTGATCTCCTCCATCAGAGAGTTAGCTGGAATAACAGCCTATTTGACACATTCAGAGGGAATTTTTTTATCTCAGGATCAAACCATTGTAGAAGCACACATTGTCAATTTGTCAAGTTAATAAAGTATTGGTTTGATGTTGCAGCTGTGTAGCTTTGTGCCTATTTAAAGCAAAACTCAAGAGAATAAATTACATCGAACATTTTTTAAGGATGATTTGTATAATTCATTATATACTCTAACCTCGGATTGATTACAAAAATTATCGAGGGGCCCCAAATAAAGTACAGGTGATTCATAAGACATGTAGTTACATTTGGAAATCGGTTTAAGCACTGCAGTAACACCATGTAAACACTGAGGAAGAAAGTGACATAGATTCTGACTGCAACATGAGAAAAATTCTATTTGTTGAAGAAAAGCTTCAGGTGACACGAATCAGGAGGACAACCATGATGAAAATACATGTCATTAGAAACATCAAAAGCCATGTGAAGCACGTGGTCTTTGATGTCTTCGAGTATATGTCCATGGTCCGGACATTGGCATGACCAGTGCTGGCCAAGCTCTGCTCAACAGCCTTCTCTGTAGAATCTAGTATCTGCATTCCAACACCCAGGTTCAGAGCACAAAAAACTAATCAAGGGCACAGAGCAGTCCAACAAAGCTCAAAAACACTATTGATTGAAGAAAGGAAATGCAGCTACTAAAATCCACATCAATTATGCAAAGACAAAGGACAGACAAACCAGTTCACTACCCCATTCATTTCTGAATCATGTATCATGTTCATCACAATCATTACTGAGAATT
Organism: Populus davidiana; assembly: GCA_030145905.1. Classification (NCBI taxonomy): domain Eukaryota; kingdom Viridiplantae; phylum Streptophyta; class Magnoliopsida; order Malpighiales; family Salicaceae; genus Populus; species Populus davidiana. Next base: position 5,554,943 of record CM057806.1, read on the forward strand.
CTAGTGTCCAAATCCCCCCTCCAAAACCATGCAATGCTGGACCATTGTAACCAAAATTACATGCTATAGCATAGGCCAACTAATGAACCTTACAAATATTAGAAGTGAGAAACAATTAGCGACTCGCTATGATACCAAAAGTCTAACCTTTTCAGTGTTTTGTAAAGACTGGCTCATCACGAGACTACTCTCTTTTAGTTGTTGTGCCAATACAACCATTTCATCAGTCAAGTCATCTTGAAGCTTTCTGTTAAACGAAACAACTACATAAGAAAACCAGCAGGGAAACATGGTGAACAAGTTCCAATCCAATATAGTTTCCCTTCATCCTCAAACATTTATCTTTCATTTCAGAAATGGCAAGGAAGATTTAACATAAGTATAGCTACAGTGAAATATAACAAGTGATCAAGAATGACTGAATGACACAAACTTTCAAAACCTTATTTCTACCCAGGTACTCAATTTAACATCAAGATAAAAATACAAAAGTACCTGTGCTTTTCAATGTGCGCTTGTGCTGCAGCATCCAGTTTAACAGGAGCTGATGCATCTGCCTTAATAGAGTCGCGAGTTTTCTCTTCAAAATTCGACACTGGCCTGCTCAATGAACCAAGCAAGCAACCCCAAACAAAACAGATTACATCCCAAAACATGAAATCAAAAGCTTCCATAAATCACATAAATCATAGCCCAGATAACTTACGCAAATCTCCTCCTCAAGCCTGGAGAAGGTGCTATCTGATCTCCTCCATCTGCCTTGGGACTTTCTTTTCCCGAATCCCCAGTAAAAGTTTCCTGGGGAGCCTTAATTTCAGGCTGCGAATCTCAAATTAAAAAAAATAAACAATTCAACATCAATAACCTCCGATCCATCACCGTGTACAGCAATACTGCAAACTACGAACCCCAATCCCATAGCAGCAGCAGCAACAACAACACTTCATTAAATTCATTCTTTAAGAGGGAAAAAAAAAGGTCCATCTAGAATTTGTGTTCAAAATTCCAACACATATAAACAAACTAACCAATTTCTCGACTAAAACAAACAAACTGCCCTAACAATCAACAGAAACAAACCAACACATTTAACTCACCAATGAGTTAACTAATTTAGAAGCAATAGCTTCAATCTTCTCCGAATATTCGTTCAACACCGCCTTCGAGACTCTATACAAAAAAAAAAAAGACTCAAACTTTACAAAACCCAGAAAACTTCATAAACAAAGAAACAAATTCAAGAATCATACCAACCTTGGTAATTCATCAGCCGTTCTCTCTTCAGCCAATTGTTCCAATTGCTCTCTTAAAGTAGCAATATACTTCAAAGGAAAAGAAAACATTCAGATTCACAGCAGTATACACCAATGAATTATATTTAAAAAAAAAAAAAAAAAGACTCCTCAACATTCAAATCAAAGAAATAGAAAAAGGGTTGTGCTTACATGGACGAGCTTTGCTTGATTTTGTTGTTGAGGGGCAGATGAGAGTAATCTTCTTAAGTTTATTTCTGTTTTGCTGATTCCCATTTTTCTACTGAGACAGATCAACAAACACAAAGGAAAATTTTGAGGGTCTGGAGATTCTGCAGAAGTTTGATTTTGTACTGAATCGTGAGGAAGAGTTATTTTGGCTGAACTATATTCTAGTCCTTGTAGTTTCAGAGATGTTCCACTTTGATCCTTATAATTTAAATGTTTTTAAATATATTATAAATGTAACCAAAATGTTCCAATTCCCCATCTTGCTTTTAGAGGTTAAATTTTAATGAGAGAAATATTTTAAAATCATTCAAAAATGAGATTTAATTTTCATTGATATGTTAGTTGTTGTTTTGAGCTTCATTATAAAATTTGATTTAGAAGCTGATTCGATATAAAATCTAAATTATATATGAGAGATAATTAATCTTTAATTTGTTTAAAATGATTAAAATAACATTATTTTAATAAATAAAAAATAAAGGGAGAGTGATTTTTTTTATTACACTCCTTCAATTTTCTTGTGTCCGTCCACTTTTTTATTATTTGAGTTTAATTAAAACCTCTGAAATTTCTCCTTAAAACAAGCATATACACTTGGTTTAGAAGAAAGGTCCATCATACACTTTGTAGGCTTAGGAAGTCAAGAATATACATAAACCAACCGCTAGATTTAGGCTGTAGCCCTAAATCTTGAGGCATAGCTTGTCCCTCAAGAAAACTCATGGACAAATTGATGAGGCGAGGTCAGAGGAGCAATGGCGTATGGGAAGGAAAATCACTTTCTTAGGTTCATTTAGATCTTAAACACTCATCTTATCAAAACCGAACCAGGCACAGCTAATGTAGAAAAATACAAGAAATTGATGGGGAAAAGAGGAATGAAGGATTGACTTCTAAATTATGGTAGTAGGTAAAGCAGTGGCAAACTCAACCATGGAAAGTTTTATAATTTTCTTACAGCAAAAGCTAATATAAGGAAGAAATGGAAGAGGATTGTGACAGAGGCTTTGTAGCGATGATGGCAAGCTTTACGGCCGAGGCTAACGGTGGTGGTGCTGCTAAAGATCACGACCCTCCCCACATGAACAGACTCGTCAACAGGAAGTAAACCTGGATGATCGTCCTCTGGATGGAGGATACAATCAGTCTCTTCCTCGGATAATTTAGTCTCAACATGATTTTGTACCTCAGCTTTTTCAATCTCATGGCTTGTACTGTCAGCTGTAGCACGACACGCAACTGGAACAACATCAGAAACCACTAGGTAATATATTTGATGGAGTTCAGCCACTATATCTCGGTCGCCAAAATAGATTCCATGGCTTCACAACCGTACGTCTCCAAAATACTTCTCCATCAAAGCAAGGCGATCCACAGTCAATGCATCTGCCTGTACTGCTCCACAGTCCAATAATAGCTTGTGAATGAAGAGACGAGGCAACTGAGTTTCAGATCGGTGAAGACAAAATCACCTGCAAGTTATTGATTTCTTTGTATTGCTTATTCCAAATGCCCACACTTGCCACGAATATCACAATCATCTACTGGAAATTACTGCTTCTTATCTTCCCACCTCCCATCCCTCTGTTTCCATCAACAACAGCCCCATTACTGAGAAACTTAACAGCATGATGACGTCCCAAATGTTGATTCTGTCTTTGGATGGGTGTCGGAGGAAGTCTGGGGTTCGAAGGAAGCGGGCCTTTATATATCTTCTCTCACTCACAAATTTTGGGTTCCCTTGTCTCTTTCTTTTCCCTTGCGTTATTCTCTCCCCATTTGAAACTTATTTGGGCTATGTGGAATGACATTGGAGACTAAATTAAAGAGTTATTAGATAATAAGAGAATATACTAAAAAGGACTTGGACTTGCATTGGGGGACAAATTCAATTTTGAAAATCAATTGAAGAGCTATCATATATAGAAGCATGGATTAAATTGAATAAGGAGGATAAAAGAGTTGGCATGTGTAGTATATACACTAATATATAGAAAGTGTTATCGAGTTTGAAAATTGTTTGTAACATCATATAATTTTTAAATTGATTTTTTGTTGTTGGAAGCGTCATATTATTTTCAATTTTTTCAAATTAGTGTTTACCTAAAACAAAACTCTGATATAGCACTAGTTTTCTTTTTCTTTTTTCTTTTTTTTTCTCTTGTTTCTGAATATGCAATTTCTTTTTCTTTCCCTTCATGGAGAAAAAAAAAACCTGGATTTCTTGTTAATCTTCAATTATAGTCTCTTTTGTTATGATATTTTGGACAACAAAAATTCAAAATATTTATTTTATAAAATCGAGTGTAAACTTAGTAGCATTATTTTTTAAGAATCTCACATTTAGCTTATTGGAAAATTATTAACATTAATTTCAAATCAATGTAGAATGATCAAATAAAAAAATTATATGGGTGAAAAAAAACAGTATCCCTAAATGAATCACAATCTCAATGAATCAAGAGTTGTAACAATTGCAAAAGCGAATTGTGAGCTCTTTTAGTGTTTCTTAATATAATAGCGAAATTATAAATATTTTTGCCTTTTTACAGTTTGATCTTTACATTTTATTTCCTTTTATTTTCATCTTCTCAAATTTTATTTTCTGGTTTTATGTGTTTATACCTATTTTTTATATTCTCTTGCATATATGGTGTGTTATAGAGTATTTCTCATGTTTAAATAAATGGAAAATAATTCAATTTAGTCCTTTAAATTTTGAGTTATATATGTTTAGTTCTTATTATTTTAGTTGTGATTCAATCCAAAAACTTTATTTCTCATGTTTAATTCATTGGATGGTGAGGGTGGAGAGAAAAAAGTTATTGAAAAGTTGAGAAAAAATAAAGTTTTATTCCACTAAATTTTGACCATCAAAATAATCAAACTTCGTGTTAATATATTCAATTTAGAAAGTGAAATTAAATGGAAATGGTTTCACCATTTAAACATATAAAAAAGTAGTTCAAAACTCATTAACTTATTTTTTATTTGATTTAATTTTGAGTTTTTAAACTTGATTATAGGTTTTTAAGCTTTAAAATATGTTTATTGAGGTTCTTAGAATATTATTGTAGTTTTTTTTTAGATATAACAAGTTGAAAATAAGTTTTTGAGATCCAAAAACTCATATCCTATTTTTTTTTTATCACGAATAATTGGAAAATACATAAAAGTACAACAAATCATCTATCAAGTTAGATTGTCATGAATTAAAAAAATAAAAATAGTTTATCTAATTCAACAAAATATCAATCAAGCTAAATGACATGTGTTCCATCATTTAAAGCAAAAAAAGTTAGACATGCAAACCTGACCTTCTAAGCTTGTTTATGTCTGGGCACATCACCCTAGCTTGCCCAACTTGATATCAATTAGTTTCTTTTTTTTTTCTTTTTTTTTCTTTTCTTTTTTATTTTTAATTTTTAATTAATACCCGCTATTATTTTTAAATTATTTTGTTTAACTTTATTTTTAAAAAAATATTAACTGATTATTTCTATAATTTTATAAGATTTTAAAAAATATTATTTTTATTTATTGTTAAATTTTTTCATCTCAAATTTTAGATAGATAAATTGTATTTACATGTTTCATTTATACAAATAAAAATCATATATGCATAGTGATTAAAATTAACCTTAAAAATATAACAAAAATGAAATAAAAAAATCATCAAAATAAAATATTTATATATATATATATATGTATATCTTTTACTTTTTATAAAGTAGATTATCTTTTCATTTCAGTTGTTAATCAATATTAACATCTTTTATTTAATTTATTAGTTATTATAATCTTTAATTCATTCTTCTTTTATTCTAAAAATTAATTTAAAATCTTATCTATAACGTAACAATATCTAAATTATAGTCTAATATAATAAACAAGCTTTAGTTGGTTGACAATTTCAATTAAATTTGTTATTAAAATTTCTTGATCAAATTACGCAATCTATACTTTGACACAATCTTAAAACGCAATTCGACAATATAGTAATATTCATTATTTTTATTATCTTACTCGTATTTATATCAAAGAAAATTTATACGATACGTGGCGTTCCTGCAAAAGAAGTTAGACACAAGCCAAGTACGTTAGCAACTGACATAAGAAGAAGAGAACATAGCAGAACAGAAATGGTCTCTGCTTTCTCTCTCTATCTCTATCTTTACCTTTGAAAAGTCTCAATCTTTACAACTTCAACCCCAAGGAAAACCTAACCAAACCAAACAAACAAACCTTAAAAAAAAAAAACCCAAATCACAAGATCGATCTCAACAACAAAAGAAGCATCAAAGATGGCATATGTGGATCATGCATTCTCAATAACTGATGAAGATTTAATGGTGGAGACTTCATATACAGTCAATAATAAGCCACCGATTAAAGAGATTGCTCTTGCTGTTGCTCTTCTTGTTTTTGGTGTAGTTGGTATTGTTTTGGGTACTTTCATGACTTACAACAGAGTTGGTGGTGATAGAGGTCACGGTAATTTCAATTTCTTTGTTTTCTTTTTATTTTTGGATTTTTTATGTTTTGATTTGTGAAGTTAAAGTTTTGTGCTTTTTGGTTAGATTTGAATGCAAAATAAAAAACCATTTTGATTTTTTCCTGAATGTCTGATTTAGTTGCTTTTTTATGTGGGGGAGTTTTATGATTTTTTGCTTATTTAGCTGAGGGATTATATGAAAAATTAGAAACCCAGTTCAGTTTTTACCAGAATTAAAAGATCCCTAATTTAGTTATTCAGTTTTTAAGGCGGGTTCCTGCAAAACTTAGGCATTAAATCATGGGTTTTATTTTTTGATTTTGGGGATTTAAAGATTTTAGGGATTTTTTGTTTGTTTTAGAAGTTGTAGACGGGTTTTTTCTTTTTGTAAGTTTTGTGACCGAGAAGTGATTTGAAATGAATTTTTGTGATTGAATCAGGGCTTTTCTTTGCGATATTGGGAGTGGTTCTGTTTATTCCAGGGTTTTATTACACAAGGATTGCATATTTTGCGTATAAAGGATACAAGGGCTTCTCTTTCTCCAACATACCACCTGTGTAATTGATGATAAACAAGCTCAACAAGCTGGAACCCTGTCTCTACGCGCATGTACATATTGTTCTTGAGTTGTACTTCTTTCTTTAATGTGCCTTCTTTTGTGTTTTTTTTTTTTTAAATAATAATGTGCAGTAGATGCTAGTTTCCTAAAGAATTGATCTGTCATGTGATGTGATTGGATTGTTTTTCATGTGTACGAAGGATGAAAATATAGCACTTACAATTTTTAGTTTCAATTTCTTTCACGAGGCTTGAATCTTATTAAGCTTGATCTTGTACACCGAGTAGGCGAATGTGTATTATCTAAGAGTTCTGGCATGAGTGATCTATCTCCTGTCTTTCATGATCCTCAGATCTAGATGAGATTGCTTAAATGCTTATCTGGAAACTTTGTGGCTTGGACTTGAGGCAATTTATTAACATGGTTCCTTTTTTGTTCGAGATATAACATCAGATGAAAACCCTATCACAGGCGTGGAGGATGGTGTGTGATGAATTTCTGTTACATATAGAATTTTTCCGGTAGAGAACCCGGTGTTTTATATAACGTTGCGGATCTTTTTTTTCCTAACATGTCTTGGTTTTTGCTTTGTGTTGTAATGCCCTTGTTTTATTATGCACAGGGGCTGGTCAATTGTTAGAATTTAAATGCTAGGGGCTCAATATGTAACACAAGCTTTCTATATTTCTTATGTTTGAAAGAGGAACAAAGAAATCCCAAAGTACTGACGAAGACTAGCTGTTTGTTGGTGTTCAAAAGTTTTGGGTCTCAACTAGAAAAATTCTGTATTTTGAATATTTTGCATCCTAAATATTCGTGTATGATATTTAGGTAGAGAAAGTTCCTAAGACTTGGCCTAACATGACTTTCTTTACAAAATCTGGCTATCATTTTGAAGCTTTAGGTGGGATTTTCTTGGTTTCTTAGGCCGGAAATGTTAGGTTCAGCAAAGCTTCAATTCATACTCTATCAATGTCTAGTTAATTTTCGCTCGTAGATGGAACTTGGAAGATGCAAAGATCATGGTTGGAGATTTGAGCTGGAGGGTATGGCTCTTTATTCTTTAATAGTTTTTGTGTTCTGGTGGCGCTCTAGATCACGGTAGGAGTTGTAAATGGCTGATTCTCTAGTGTTATATCCTTGTTCCTGTAAATGATCGGGTGTTTTTTGAGGCTTCCGTGAATGAATGACATTGTTGCTATCCAAGCAACACCATCAAGAAATCCATTAGAGATTTCAATTGGTTTATTGATCAGATTTAGAGCAAGGAATTTAAAAAAGTTTTCAATGAATTTTTTCAAGACATATAAACTAATATGAATTTAAAGAAAATATTAAATAATAAAGTATAAATCTTGATTAATTTAATTTATGTTTAAGAAGAGCCTGTAGGATATTTAGACATTATAAAAAAATTAGAATAAATAAATTTCAAATCCAATATAGCACCTTTCATTATTTTGATCATAATTGGAGCCGCAAATGATATATTTCATTGATATATAACTCACATTCTAATTTGTTAAGATAAGATTATAGAGATTAATTACAAGCCATTGTTCTTGAAGAAGTTGTTCTATAGATTTACTATGAGTTTGAGGTCTATTGTTCCATTATAGCAGCTGCAAGCAATGTTTATTCTAGTTGTTTCGTTAATGAAAAGTATTCTTTGCCAATTTTCTTCAACTTGCACACAGGTTTGGGCAAAGCATTTGAAAACCACTCTAGCATCTTAACCATGATGTGTATGTACATAAAGGTTTTTGTTGGCGGCATTTGCACCATGACCAGCAGTGCTCAAGAATTGCTATTTAGGCCAACCAATAATAACTTAACTGGTTTTGGGTTTGTTTTTAAATAATTATAAGTTTAAGTTTTTTTATAGTTATTAAAATTTTATATAATTATTAATTTTAAAATTTATAAAATTAATCAAGATACATAATAGACTTACACTAATAAAAGAGAAAAAAAACAAGAAGAGAGACTTGCTATTTAGGCCGTGGTTTTTCTGTGACCATAGAATTTGACGACGGTGATAGCATGCAGGTATTCCCCCACTTCTCCCTTGCGTGGCTGACCCAAAAGCCATGGCTGTGTGGGTTGACACTGGCTCTTTCTTGACTTGGAAAATGTTTCGCCAACATGACCTCATTGATTATTCAAGCAATCAAGACGAGCATTGATTTTACAAAAGCAGCTTAAATCATAATACCAAGCAAATTCACTATTTAAGTTGGTATTGCGATGCAGATGATGTGCTTTTCAAAAGTAAAACTCAATTTTAAAACTCCTGCAAGTTAAAAAACATAAACAAAGAAAAAGAAAGTTTGTGATTGGATCTAAGAATGAAGTCGTGCTTAGTTTTTTTTATCAATTATGCACGCCAAAACTTATAGATATTGACAAAGTTTTGATTTTAGTGCCTATTTTCAGATTAAAGTCGAAATGATTATATAAGAAAAATTCATTTACCAGGGTTTTTTATTTTACATAGATAGGGAACTATTTTACATTTTTTATATAGTTATTAATAGTGTTAGGATGATGTAATGTAGTAATAGTAGTAGTAATGACAATGATAATAATAATGATGATAATGGTGATAAAAATAAAAATAAGATAGAGATAGCAATAATAATAATGATAATAAAGTAGCTATAGTGATTATAATAAAGGTTTTTATTATTATTATTTTACATAGATAGGGAACTATTTTACTTTTTTATATATAATTAATAATAGTCTTACAATAATGTTATGTAATAATAATAATAATAATAATAATAATAATAGAAATAAAAATAAGATGGAAATAGCAATAGTAACAGAGATAATAAAATGGCAATGATAATGATTATAATAAAAATAAAATAATAAAATAATAGTAATGATTATGATTATAATAAAAGTTAAAAGATGGAATGGTAGTTTTGAGGAAAGTTGTGATAGCAAGATAATAATAGTAGTAGAGTGATTATGAAGTGATGATAGTTGAAATTGTTAAAAAAATTTATAAAAGAATTATTAGTTAAAACTTATTTTATAAAATTTTATGAATTAAAAGTATTTTTTAAGAAACAAAATAAATATAAAGATTTATTGTAAAATATTTTATATTGATTAATTTTATTTAATTTTACTAGAAATAATCATAGAAAAATATATTTCTCTATGAAATATTTTACATAAAATAAAAACCTCTAAATTACTAAAAAAGTTTACCATTTACATTACTAAAACTACTCAAGAATAACTCGAAGGAAGAAAAAGAAAATACTCTTTCTACCTCTCTCTAATGTTCCTAGAAAAAAAGAAAAAAGTTTGGCTTTTATCTTGTGGTCGTAGTTTCAAGACCTAACCTGATAGCTAGTCTGGTTCAAGATCTGAATTTTAAAATTTAATTGGGTTACCAGGTTAGTTAGGTTAAATTTTCTTTTAAAAAAAATTAAAATAATATTATTTTAATAAAAAAAATCAACAAATTTCTTGACCAAGTCACCAGATCAACTAGTTAAATTCATACCAATTTTTTTTTAATTTTTTTCTTAACCCTATGTAATTTTAACCTCAAGTTAACTAGATTCCGAATCAATCACCAAGCCGGGCTGATTTCAAAACTATTCTTGCATACTTCTCGAACAATTTCCTTTCATTTTCTCAAGTAAAAAAAAGGGTTAAAAACAGGCCCCCCGGTCAAATCCATTGACTTGACTGCCGCTGTGTTTAGTTTTGTGTACAGTGAGCCAGTAGATTTTTCTTTCGGGACACTTTCGGATAAAACAATTTTACAAATTAATATAATAACAATAAATTTTGGTGAAACAATATAATTTTAGAATTCATAATTTTAAATTATGATATTTAATTTATTGTTATGTTTCTAAAGTATAATATCAATTAAATATTAGTTAATAATTGAGATATTAATTAAATTCAAGATGACAAATAATAAAGTTTTAAGATTTTAATTAAAATTTGATTTTTAGTTTATAAGTTGGATAAAAAAATGTATTTAATTTATAAAATATATTAATTTTTTATATATATAAAAATCATAGTTTTTAAATAAAATAATCCATGGATCAATAAAAAAACTAATTAAGCCATGATTAGTAGTGAAATTACATATTATATTATTGCACTTTAAAAATACAATATGTTTAAATATCGAAACATAACAACTATTTTATAACGTTTAAAAATAGCAATAATCCATCAAAAAAATTTTAAAATAATATTTTTGAGCCGGTGCTAATTTTTTAATAAAATCTTTTTCTTCGCGAGGACAACATTAAAGCAACCGAAGTGTCGAACAGAACTAAAATCTCAGAAGGGAGAAAAAGAAACACAACAAAAGAGTTGGTGCCTAAACTCTTCAATGGCGACGAGGATAAGATTGCCATCAATCTTGGCTACAGCAGTAACATTAACAGTACTTGCAGCATCACTCACCTGGGCTGCTGGCAGCCCTGAAGCTACTTTTGTCAAAAAGACCATCTCTTCTCATCAGATCGTCATCTTCTCCAAGTCTTATTGCCCGTACGACTCTCTCTCTCTCTCTCTAACGAACACCCACATTTTGATGCATTCCAGTTTGAAAACTCTCGATCTATTTAGAATTAACAAAACCCATTAAAGTTTTGCTTTGAAATATTTTGTTTTGTGGTCTCAACTCTCAAGATCTAATCCAGACTCTTTTCTTCTACTGTTAATTTCCTTGAATTTTACGTTTTATTTTCTTTTTGTTGATTCTAATTTGTTGTAATCCAGTCTCTCTGGTTTTATGGGTTAATCTTGCTTCCTAGACTAGCACCGTTTTGGTCCAGGGCTTGGCATTGTGATTTGTGCACATTTATGATTGATGGAAGAGTTCATGTCATAGGATATGAGGTGTTTTCTTATTTTTATGGAAGTTTTTAACCGTGAGAATAATTATTAGACATTTGCTTCTCTCTTAATCTCAATCACTTCAACCATATATGCAGCGCAACAAAATATCATGTGTAGAAGGCCATAAACTTATATTCTTCCTCACATTTGCAGAACCTGTAGTTGTTGGTATTATCAGGAGCGAGTTTCTCGAATTCTTGAGAATAGCTACTCTAGTTTAGTGTCTTTTGCCCGTAGGCCTTTATTTGAGTGGAAAATTGGTTTGGTGGATGGGGATTGAGAAATGCTTTGCTGGAAGTCTTGATTGCTTATTGACTTAATGGATCAGATGTTGTGTGATTTGTATGAGACGCAAGGAATTGATTGGAAACTCAACCTTTTTTTCTTTTGTTTTTTGTTGGAATTATGGAACTTGCTTAGTATGTTGTGAATCCTGTGAAAAGAGAAAAGATGAGAATCATATGGGAATTCAAAGACTTGTATTGCGTTTGTGAGTTCTAATGGTGCTTCTTCTGCATGTAGACTGTTGGATTGCTTTTTTGTGGTTTATAAACAGGACTGCATTTGTCATGAGAAAATGGCTTGTTCTTGAAACCGTAAATATGCTTTTTGCACAACTGCAACTTAAGACAGCTATGATTTTAATTAAAAATTTTGTGGCACTTAATAAAAAATAAAATTAGCCATTTATTATCTACTTTGTTTATTCTGCAGGTATTGTAAGAAGGCTAAAGGTGTTTTCAAAGAACTGAACCAGACACCACATGTTGTTGAGCTCGATCAAAGAGGTCTGTTCCCTGCTACCTCTTCACTAACTTCAATAGGTGCCGGAAAACATGACTTAATTAAGCACAGAATCTGAACTTGTTGATAAAAGAATGTGATTGCCTCTAAAGCCTGTCCTGGGAGCAAGAATTAGCAGATAGAATGGCTGATCTTCAGCGCTTTTTATATATATATAAAGGCTGCTCTCAAGAGTTGAGGCCTTTCTGTTGCAAAACAATGTTATTCACATTGCATAAAGCAAGTGTTGCCTATCAACAAGTTGAAAGCTTAACTTGTTGATGGCAAGCTGAACTTTTTGATAGAAATAAGAATCAATTAACTTATCAAAAGAGAAAACGGGAACCTGGGAGGGAAATGAGAAGAAGAAAGAAATAATAGCTAATCTTGAGTAAATTGGTGGAAAGAAAATTAAGGTAATATAGCGATGGATTTTCGACCCAGCTGTTCAAATATCCATTTGCCTATCCTACTGTGTAAATGTATTGCTGGTGGTACTGAAGTGACTACTGATCTTTATTTCTGCACTCACAACCACAAGCATGTTTGCTAGTTGTGTTTTCTTCCAATTCTAAATACTAATGGCTTGATCTTGCACTTTTGGCCCTTTGCAACAAAAATTAGTTTAGGCTTTCCTCAATATCTTAGTCATAGCAGATAAGTTACTGACGTTGGAACTTGAGATTTATTCTATTTGCACATCCCCTATTTGTAAATTATGACCAGAGAGTTAAAGAAAATGGTTGGCCCTGTGTTTGCAGAGGATGGGCACAACATTCAGGATGCCATGAGTGAAATTGTTGGGAGGCGCACTGTGCCTCAGGTTTTCATCGACGGGAAGCACATTGGTGGCTCAGATGGCAAGTCTTCATTTATTTTTTATTTCTTGTAACAAATATAATCATTTGCCTTCTCTATTTGAAATACATCATGTTAAAAACTGACTAAAGCTCTGATGTCTTGATAATAGACACCGTGGAAGCATACGAAAGTGGAGAACTTGCTAAGCTTTTAGGAGTTGCTTCAGAGCAGAAAGATGATCTTTAAACTAGAATGAGACCCGGCCTGTGTTGCTGGAATATCTGAACCACTAGTAGACTCATGGTGCATTGATGGATTAGCTCTTCCTTTGGATGGAGTACAGGGAAGCGAGTTCTTTATGCCCTATGTGTTACGGGTTTTGAAATCTCTAAGATAAGATGGCGCATTGATGGAATAACTCTTAAATTTCATCTCCATCAATGGCTTACTCTTTTGTGCTTCACATTCTTAAGAGAATAGTTTAACTTGATTCGGAATGTTTGAATTTCCAAGTGGTCTCATATCACATCTCTCATTGATCATATGAATGAAGTTGCCCCGGCAATTCTAAAGAGGTAACTTCTCAATGGAAGGCCTACAAAGTAAATGAAACCCAATTCCTCTGGAGGTTTATGGTACATCCCATAGGCTTTCCATAGCAAAAAATGCTGGAAATTGGGGTGACGATACCCTGTATAACAGCATCAATGATTCCAAACAACAAAACTGGCAGCTCGGGCTTGTTGAAGCACGCAAGCAGTTTAATAGAAACCTCATTAGGATTCTCATCTATGTTGATGTTCTGTTCGTGTTCTTCAGCATGCACGGTATGTGTTAATAGAATGTTTCTGGCTTCTAGACCTAGAGTAGACCAAGAGCCAACCCTTCAAATGGACTAATCTCTCTCCATGTTGTTGTGGCATTTTCCATAAATTTTAAAAAACATATGGAAATATTAGGGAGGAGGGGGGGGGGGGGGGACGTAAGAAAAATGGAAAAAAAATGATTAGATAAAAAATTAAAATTATTTTCCTTTTCTATTTTCAATAAAATGTATATTTTTTCAAAAATTTTAGGCACAATTCTCTTCTAAAAAGCAACAGAGACTTGAGGAGAGGAACCTAATCAATTCATAAAATAAAAGAGGGACCATACTAAGAAACCCCCAAAATTATAGGGATGCAATAAAATCTGATTAATGCCTTCTCTCTTCTCCTTTTTACCACCTCCAAATTCTTTCCACCAAAAAAACAACAATTTACCCAAACTTAATTCCCATAAACACAATAAAGAGTTAGCTAAGAAAAATTGCGAATCTGTAGCCACTGAAAAATGGAAATGGAGGAGCAGCAAGAAAACAGCAAGAAGAGAACCCGCAAAAGAAAAACAACATCCCTTCTCTCCCTTAACAACACTACAACCATCTTCCCTCTCTTACTAGCCGCAGCAACCCAACTCTCCGATTCTCAAAAAAACACACCCAACAATAGTTCCGAAATCTTAGTCAAGAAATGCTTAACCAAATTACACCAATCTATCCTTTCAAACAACCAAACATTTCCCATTTCTGTTCTCTCTTTGTTTCCCATCCTCATGAGCTCGAAGTAATTGTTTTGTCTCTCCTTTTTCTTTGGTGCATTTTATCGAACAGTTGGTGGGTGTTGTTAATTTTTGGAAATAATTGTTTCAGGTGTGCTGGAATTGCGTGTCGAAGTGCGGAGATTGTTGGGTTGACTTCACTGGTGTCATTGGAAATGAATGAACTGGTTGCTTTGGATGAGGGGATAATGAAAGGATTGATCTTGATGTTAGGGAGTGGACAAAGGAAAGTTTCAGTGGCTGCTTGTAATGCCCTTTTGGATTTGTCTTCTACTTTGATTGGAAGACGAATTTTATTGGAATTCTCAGCCTTGGAATGGTTTATGTGAGTATTTTGAACTATGTTCCTCATTTCCTTTACAAGGGTTTGGTTACATATGTAATTTGGTTTGCTTGATTGATTTA
The DNA here is from genome assembly GCA_030145905.1 of Populus davidiana. Classification (NCBI taxonomy): domain Eukaryota; kingdom Viridiplantae; phylum Streptophyta; class Magnoliopsida; order Malpighiales; family Salicaceae; genus Populus; species Populus davidiana. Next base: position 5,569,963 of record CM057806.1, read on the forward strand.
AAGTGTCCCGATTTTCATTTATGATGGAAAGAAAAATTCTTATCTGTTAATTTACTTAAAAGGTCTTTCTTTTTTTAAACTAAAGACTTTATTGTTTCTGTAAATATTTAGTGTTCAAAATGCGAATATTTCCTCTGGTATAATGACTTAACATCCATTAGTTTTGGATTCCTTCAGGTTCCTGCATCTTCAATAGTGGTTTCTTTATGTAATGAAGATGAGAGAAGTGTTGCCTGTGCCAGGATAGCTTTTAAAGAAGATGGGCATGCAGTGTCAATTCTTCACGCTGCTATTACTTTAATTAATACTTGCAACGTTGAGCAATTGGAAAAGATCCCATGGAAGCTATCTGAAAAATTCTTGGTTTCTTTGAAAACATTGTGGGAAAAGGTGCATGATCAGATGTTACTTGGCAATGCTTGGTCATCACGTCGAGATAGGGATTTAAATTTGAGCAATGTTACAGTTAACAGCCTGGCAGAAAGTATTTTTAGGTTATCTATTAATGTCAGCGAATTTGTGATTCCTTTGCCATCTGTGTTAGTTGACAGAATGATCTTCGGTTGGAGTGATCTAGGTTTTGAAAATTTCATGTTACATCACTGGGAATCATCTCCTTCTCTTGTAAGAAGGCTTTCAGGGTCCTTAACTGAGGAAAATGACATTTTAAGCTCATTTGCACAGTCCCTAAACTGTAAAGAACCATGTCCTACCTTTGTTGCATCCATTCTTCAAAGTTTTATTTCATGTGTACCTATTGCTTCAGATGAACTGAACATCATAAGTTTCCTAGAGGAGGTGAGGAGTGAATTGGGCTGTCCTATAATATATGAGCAGGACATACGGGTACTAAGAACAGAGCAGCCTTCAAAAAAAGAGGTGCATTTCTTTCAAAAGAAAGTTGATCCATGCTGCTTTAAGAAACTTGCTTTCAATAACGTGGATATTATGAAATGTGAAGAAGCATTTAAAGAGGGCTATACAATCGCGCTCCGTGGTGTTGAGTTCCGCTTTGCAAGTATTGCAGCTGTTGCAGATGCTTTAGCATCTTTGTTTGGTCAACCATCAGTAGGTGCCAATATATACTTGACACCACCTAATTCTCAGGGCTTGGCTCGTCACTGTGATGACCACTGTGTGTTTGTATGCCAACTCTTTGGGACTAAGCAATGGACAATCTATCCACGACCAAATTTGCAGCTACCTCGCTTGTATGATCCTTTTGATAGAGAACATTGTCTTGGGGAACAGAATTCTTTAGCTGAATGTAGAAAGTTCCTGTTGAGGGAAGGTGACATCTTGTATATTCCAAGAGGCTTTCCTCACGAGGCATGTACACATGACGATGGTTCTAGTGATTTAGCCAGATTTTCCTTGCATGTCACTTTTGGTGTTGAGGTGGAACCTCCATTTGAGTAAGTAAAAGTTCATCCTTGTTTTTTCAATGCAACAGATTTGTTTGGTCATCCATATTGAAAAAAAGGTCTGCTTAGCAAATTTTATTTCATTTCTAGTCTCTAATTCAGTTAATTTATCAAATTAATGGAGTGGGATTTATTTAGCATGTAATTGCTCACAGCAGGATGGAATTAATCCTCACACCTCTCCCCTAGAAGACAGATACGCTTATGGCCAGCCAATGAATTACTGATTTTATTGGTTGATAATATCTAAGGACATCCTTACCTACATGTCCCCCAGCAGTTACCTTTTACTGACAAAATCTGCCAAGGGCCATTTATCTGTTGAAGCTAGCTAATCATCTGGTTCTTCAAACTGAATAATAAATTGCTATGTAGGTCCATTCAATGTATGGGTTTGATTCTTTGTAACTTGTGAGCTGGCCTATGAATGACCAATACACTCAAGAAATATGGCTCTATTAGGAATTATTGATGAATCCTGTGGATTTTGGGAGAGGGTAGTTTTAGTTGTTTAAGGATAAGGAGTCTATGGAAGTGTACAACTGTATATGCAGTGATATGGAATCTTTGGATAGCTGAAATTTAAAGGGTCAGTCCTTATCAAGGTAGTTATTTGCAAATTGATTGTTTTTCTTATCTCCTTTTATCTTTGGATAGCTGAATCTTGGTAGTTTTTTATGCAGTAGTATTCATGCCTGACACTGTTCCCAAATGAAATGTTTATCGTTAATCCAGGACAGATACTCTACTTGGTGTTGCTTCAGAACAGTTTAGATGAATTGAATCCTGGAATTTCAAACCCTTGCATAGTTTCTGTATTCTAAAAGTTCTAATTGTGTAAATTTTGTGATCCGAGTTTACAAAATTGGCATGGTTGGGGATTGAAAGATATGGTTATGGATATCTTATTTAAATTGGAATTTGTGATGAAATTAAGATTTATGGCTATCTATGAGACCGTTTCTCATGTGTGCCATGCTGAATGTTTCTTAATTGCAGGTGGGAGGGCTTTGCACATGTTGCACTCCATCGCTGGTACAAGACCCAAACACAGTTGCATGGAGCTTCAGATGAGCCATTGTCTGGAACTCTGGACCTCATGTCTGTGACTCTGTTGCATCTAATGATTGAATTAATTGGGGCCTCCGATTCTACCTTGCGGAAAGCTTCCTTAGTTGGTGCTCTCGTTTTGCCTTTGGAGATCAATGATTGGTTATATTTGAACCAGAAAACCACTTTCAACCACATAATTGATCAAATTAACAAGGCATCAATGTTCTTGGAAGTTTTCAGGAGTGTGGAAGTAGCTATTGGAAAAAATGAAGATCCCTTCCATCGAATGAGGTGGCTCAGGCTTCTCTATCAGGAGACAGAAACAATTCAAGAACATGATTGGAATGTACCTCTCGGTGAATTTCAAAATTTATTTCCTTCATGTGCTCAACACAAGGACATGACAGAAGCTGCATTCAAGCAAGTTAAATCGAAGTTCTGTGATGAAGTGATATTTGAGGATGTGATTGATAGCTATAAACTACTACTCGAGAAGTATAAGAAAGCCAGAAAGCAATATATGAATGGAATGCTCTCGCTACATTGCAGTGGATTTCGCTGAAAATGTTTTGTTGTGATATATATAAAACTTTTTTTCTGTTGTTTATTTTGAGTTTAAGAATTACTCTAATTAAAAATATAAATAGATGCACGCAAGTAATATGTAAGCTTAAAAAATTATAAATTACTTAATATAGATACAATTTTTTTTTTTTTATGTTATAGTCTTTATTGATACTTTTATTTCTTAAAATTACAACAACATAATTTAACAAAACCATGTTTCACTATTTTAAACAAATATAATCACACAAATCACAGTAACTAGTGGTAGTTATTTTATGTACACCTTTAAAGAGAAACATGTATTCTTGTATGAGACAAGATGTCATAAAAGTTTGGGTTATAAAGCATGTGATTTTTATTTGATAAAGTCAAACAGGTGAAAGAATAAAAGTAACCTAGCATGCAAGCATATATATATATAAAAAAATAAGATAATAGATTAAACATGAAAGATACCAGCATGAATACTATTACATAGAAAATCAAAAAATATTTAAAAAAAATTAGTGTAAAGGATGTTTAGCGGTGTTATAATAATTTTTTTAAAAGTGTTTTTGCTGGGAAATTTATCAAAATAATATATTATTTATTTTAAAAAAATTATTTTTGATATTAGTACATTATAAAAATTAAAAAATATATAAAAAATAAATTTAAAAATAACAAAATAATTTAGAAAACACAATTTCAATCATGACTAAAATATAAAATATTTATTTGTTGAAAACCTTAAAATCAGAAACATATAATACTTTGTTGTTATCAATAATTATTTTTTATCATTTGAAAAAAAAAGTAGATGCAATCAACTGCAACAACTATACTTTTAACGTATGCATTCACTTAAGAGTCAATGAATAAAAAAAATATTGTACTTAAAATCTCTCTACGGGTATAAGAACTTAAGCTCTAAAACGCAGAGGGGAAAAAAGGGGAAAGGGTAATTTTTGAAACCAAAACTCATGAATAATTAATTTTGATAATTATTAAAATTAAGTCTCATAATTTTACCTTAATTATCTACCATATAAAAAGGAATAAAAACCTAATATTTTCTTAACTTTAAACCAAATGTTTTTCCTTTTAAAAAATATTTAAGAGATGAAGAAGATTAATTGTTACTCGATATAGATGAATGGAATGGCAAGAAAAATATCTTTTATGGGCCAAATAATTATTGTATAATAAATTTAAATCCAAATCTAAAATATATAAATTAATAAAAAAAACAAAACCAAACTCTTGTAAGCACATAAATATCATAAAATAATGATAGTCACTTTATAGGTATATTTTGAAGAGGAAGACATACAAAAAATAAACATAAAATCATACTCAGTTTAACAAAAGATTATTGCTTACTATATATATATATATATATATATATATATATAGGAGTACCGCCAATGATTTCCACAATCGAAAAGAAAAGGAAGGCATATCCTATACATAAATAATCGAAATCTCCAATAGTACCTAATATATATATACCTTTAATATTTCATACCTAATACATTACCTTATTTGACTCTCTCTTTCTGTACAAATAGAGATGTCGATCGTTCTTCACCTCCACAAAATTAAGTTGTGAAGATTTAAAGAGAATATTTGTTGCCCTTTCACCGACTGGGAGACATGGCCACGTTTTTCCACTCTGTTCTGTTTATTTTTGCACTAGGTAATATTTCATTCCTTCGATTTTCCTCCATTTCTGTTCAAACATGGTGCTAAGGTAGGGTTATGTATTTGCTCATTCAATAACGGAGAATCTGAAAACACAAATGCATGGTTTATATATTTCTCCCCTTTTGGTTTCGTATGCATGATCGATGATCATTATATGCAGTTGCAACCATGGAGCTCGCGGCGGAGGCTGGTGTATGCACCAGGCAAATAGGGGCCTGCGCTCCGTCTTGCGGTGATATATGTGCTTCGAAATATCCCAACGGTGGCAAGGGAGCTTGTCAGGGTGATAGCTGTGTTTGCTTCTATGAATGTGGGACGGAGAAAAGGTGCAACGTTGGTCTGGGTCGTTGTTCAGAGCAGTGCAGTGATGCGTGCTGTGCTGCAAAATGTGCTCAGCAAGGTTCTCTAAGTGAAGGGTTTTGTGACAGATTAGGTTATAATTATTTGTGTCAATGCAGCTATGATTGTTCTTAAAACCAATCTACTGATAGAATATTTCTCGTCGGATGTAAGGTTCGGCATCATTAAGAACTGGCTAGGAGAACATTTAATAAAACGCTGGCAATTTTAATTATATCTATTTTGTGATTCTCAATTTCAATCATTCTATCAGTAGATTTATATCATCTCATGTTCCAAAACTTACTTAGAATTGCTGAAGCAGCATGGCCTCTCATAGATGTACACAACACAGGAAGAAAAACAGCAAGAACAAGTAATATAGAATTATTAAGCATGATATGCTTGATATCCTAAACTAAATATAAAAAAATAAAAATTACTAAGAAAAAATAACTTTTTTTAAAAAACCTCTTGTATCAATCTCTTTACTTATCCTCAAGTTTAAATTACTCTTGTCTTGATTTGTGAATGTCTAATCAAAGCTCTCAAATCTCTTTTTCTTTCTTTGCTTCAAGTTATAATAATTTTATATATCAATTTCAGTTTTTTTATGTTAAATTTTATATAGAAAACATTAAGTGACAATAATTTATCTTTCATGAGCTTTTAAAGTTATGAATCAGAAACCTTTAACTCTCTTCGTTACATGTATTGTATTTATATAACTCTCTTTTGAACAAATTTATCTTTGCTATAATAATAAACTTATAATTAATCAGATTAAAATCACTTAAATTAAAATTTTATTATTATTAAACACATTTTATATTCTCTTTGCACTCAACCTCTAATTTATCAATAAGGATATTATTGATGATATCATCATGTTATTATTGTCATTGTTGTTACTATTATTATCAATATAATTATCATTAAAATAAACATAATAAATTTATAGAAAATATCAATTCACATCTACCTCATCATACGGATCACCAAAATCTCCTAGACATTCATCCTAATTAAGAGGGTTGCTTCCTTTGCTTTTCTCTATGAAACAAGTTTTCAAAAACAACTATAGATTTGTGAAACTCTCCCCTCAATACTTTAATTTATTTATTTATTTTAATCTCTATCGATTGATAGGATAATTCTTCAAGTTGTCTCGACAGCTTTATTATTGATAGTTTCTGGGTTAATTTTGTAATTTATCTTTGCATGTCTTTTATCACTAGTTACCAAGCGTCTTTTTATGAAAAGATAATCTCTTCATCCTCTCTCCTACACGAACATGTTTTATATGGTGATTTCTTCTTACCTTAATTATTCAACAACACACAAATAACTACGAGGAATATGTAAAGAAAAACAACATACAAGAGATAACAAGCACAAACAACATAAAATTATACCAAATAGGGTTAGTACCATATAGGAATTTTAACTCAAAATTTTATTATTGAATATTTTTTAAAACTAGTTTGCATATTAATTAAAATTAAATTATTTTTCTAAATAGTTTTAAAAATATGCACATGAATACCCTGGTGCGCGCATTATAAATGCGCATGGATATCCTGGTGAATTATAAAGAACAATTAATTTTAAGTGTTTGAATTAGGATTCGGACTCAGAAGTTAAAAGAATATAGCAAATCAATCTCCTTCATTACCTCCCTACCTTTTCCCATTTCAAATTAAATCATGAGTAATACACCAATCAATCAGTTGTAACACGAAAATGTCTTCAATATTTTTCTTCTCCAAGAAGATATTGAATGTAAACCTCTCTTTTATAATCAAATAAAATCTTTGGTGAGTTAATGCTTTGAATTTTTTTTATAGAGTTTTAGTGGGCTGGATCTATGTCTACAACGTAATCATAAATATTCATAGCAAAGTAGAAGAATAAATAAGATGGAAAATACTATACCAGAATTAAAAAAATAATTTGGTGTGTTATTTTTTTTTTCATATTCATGATTATTATATATATCTCGTCTAATTGAGACTTTTTATTTCAGTCATTCTCAATTTATTCTGTGTATGAACCGGGCTTCTGCTAGATGCCATCCCCAATAGCTTGTTCGGGCAACGAGAGCATATATTCTTGTAAGGGCAAGTGGTTGTTTGGGAATGTTTTTCAAAAACATTTCTAAAAAATTTGATTTTTTTTTATTTTAAATTAATATATTTTTAATATTTTTAAATTATTTTGATGTGATAATCTGAAAAATAATTTTTTAAAAATAAAAAAATATTATTGGCATACTTTTCTAAGTGAAAAGCACTTTGAAAAGCAACTACAACCATATTTCCAAACACACACTTAAAATTATAGTAATGGTTATGGTTTAAGGTGTTTTTTAAAAAAATATATATCAAAATAATATTTTTTTATTTTAAAAAAATAATTTTTGATATTATTATATCAAAACAATCTGAAAAAAAAAATTTATTTTTAACAAAAAAAATCAAATTTTTTTAGGACGTGATTTGCACTGTGTTTCTAAACAGGCACTAAAACAACAATTTTTTTTTTCATTATCAGATTTATATTTGGTTGAGATTTAGCTTTATCAGTATCTTAATTTATATAAAAAAATCCATTTTGATTCAAGATTTCCAAGGTGAACGAACCCACAGAGTTAAGCTAGTTTAATAAATATGAGAAATTTAGAGTAAAAAATCAATATTACAAGTGGGCAGTTTAGTAAGATCCATTCATTTCGAAATAATTAATTATGCCGTTTCTAGTGGATTCTTTCAACCCTATATATCATAATATTGGGTAAATTACGTTTAATGGGCATAATTACTGGTGACTTCAACAGTTCAATTGCATTGACTGTGTAGATGGAAATTATTTATTTATTCATTTATTTTGCGAGTGTTTTGAAGAAATTTATATCACCCTTGACTCTCAATCAAACTATATATATTCTTAATAAAATTTGTAACCATCTTTATTAATTGAGAGATTAATAAATAAATAAAATATAATTCACCTACAGAATTTAGCCTCGTGACTATATTAACTTAGTGATAATGACCTTTTTTTTCTTAATAAAACCAACAGGTCGTTGTTCAACTCCCCTTAAGACGGGGAATTAGGCCTCGTTTAACAAAAATCCTTCCAAGGCTTAACTCTTAAGACATCGTGTGTAGAATCTAGGATACACTGATCCAGTGTCGTTTTGTGCTCTCAAATTGCTAGCACCTGTTTTTGTATGCATGGAATCCAGGTTTCTCAAACTTTGGTGCTGTAAATAATTATAAAAAGGCTCTTGCAACTTGAACTGGTGTAATTTAAAGGAAAACCAGAAACATAAAATTACTATACAAATGTCTTTTGGATCATAAATACCCACAATAATGTGGACTTCCACCAAGACTTTGACATATTCTTGGTTAAATATATTTTTTGCATGCCCTGTTTATCATAATTTTCTCCATATATATCCTCTCTTTTTTTCTTTCTCGTAACAGTGCTCTAACTAAATACTATGCCTCTCAAGAAAACTATGCCCTCTCTGCTCTTGTGATATCCTTGTAGGGATCCAAAAAGCTAACCATAGCTCACCCAACTCGGTAAAATAAATATAAATAGGTGGGTTAGGTTATAGGTTTGTTTTATAGAGATTATCAGTTCGAGTTATACAAATCTCAAGGTCATTGGAGATTTATATAGCTGTTAATTTTAGAATTCATAAGATTAGTCGATATACATGCAAACTAGCTCAAAAACTCGTATTAATTAAAAACAAAAACAATCTATATAAATTAGCTAGATTTATAGTAGGTAAGATATGAAGTGAAACTATACCCAAGAAAAGTATATAGTAAAGGAAAATGATTTAATGGCACACATTTACTACATTGTGACCAGTGGTAGATCTAAACAGGTTGTATAGGAATTTTTTTAATTGGAATTTATTGAAAAGGAAATATAACTTAACTTGTTCCGTCTCCACTAGCCAGATATACTCTTTACAGCGAAAGCATCTTCAATATATTTAAAGCAAGTGCGCTGATGTTTGATCTTACCATAAACATTTTTTAAATTTATTTATTTTTGTTGATATATTTATAAAAATAATATTCTATAAAGAGTGTGTTTGTAAGGAAAAGTATACGCAAATACAAAAGGTTATACATATATAGAAATCAATGACTGGTATCATCATATATATAACTGATTTACTTCCCATAAATATGTGATGAGAATTATCATATTAAATATTTATAATATACATATATAGAAACTAACGTTTTTATAGCCTTATTCCTCAAATAAATAACATCGATGATGAAATATCATGTTTTTTAATTATATTTTATTAAAAAAAAGTATAGAATATAACTATTAATACGGGTTTTTACTCGTATATATCAGAATCAAATCATGATCGGATTTTACAATTTGCATTTGTACTACAAAGATCTAGATGTAATTATTAACATGATTCTAAAGAACACTGCTGGTGCTGGGCATCATCATATGAACATATGATTAGTTGTTTGGATATACATAGACAAATTGACTCCAAATTCAAAACAAAGAATTCTTTTGTTTTCTTAAACAGGGAAAGTGTTTGGTAATTTAAGGTCTAGCTTGTGGGCAATAGACTAAAATCAATCAAAGTCTAGAAGTAATTAATTATTAATTATTAATTAAAATCCCGTGGAAATCGCAAAGTCAAACATGATGTGGCTTTGAAGGAGTTTTGGTCTCCCTAAAAGGGGTCATAGCTCTAACGCACGCCATTAATCCCTTTTCATCACATACATTTATATTGATACTCTATTTTAGTTGTCATTAGTAGAATAATTAATCACACAAAATATATTTAAAATCATTTATATATTCCTAAATAACATCCAATTCAATCTTGTATAAAGTCACCTCCTAACCCCTTCTTTCCATTTGCCAATTATATTCATCGTCTCTTTCTCTTCTGTCCTCTCATCTCTCTCAGTACTGGACATGGAAGCAGAAGGATACTGTGACACAAGACTCGGGCTTGGACTCGGTGGTGAAAACCATGAGCCATGGCCGCAGAAAAAGAAGGAGAAGCCCGCTGTACGTTTAGACCTCTCATTTACACTGTGCCCGAAGAACGATGCCATGGATATGGATCATCATGACAAGGCGGAGGGGATATGTTTCAAGTCTGAAGAAGATGAAGAATATGGAATTAAGAGACGTGATGATTCCATTGATAGTAACATCGATGGTTCTGGTAGAAAGAAACTCAGGCTTACAAAAGATCAATCCAGCTTGCTCGAGGAGAGCTTCAGAAGGCATACCACTCTTAATCCGGTACCCTTTTGACCAGCTCTTCTTGTCTCTCTTTCTTTTCTCTTCCCTGGGCAGTTACTTCCATCTCTTGATCTTGATAAGATATCAGAAAATTAAATATATTATAGTTTGGAAACTTTAATTTTTAAAATTGCAAAGTTCTTCATGCATAAACTTCTTATAAATCCTTGATCCTGCTATCAAAAACTTCAAATTAGGATGCCTGTAATATTTGCTTTGTTTATTATTTGTCTTTTTGTTTAATTACCTCTTGTTTTTTAATTTATTTATCCAGTGGCTTGATGAAATATTCACAACGTGCATGCAGGCTCAAAAGCATTCACTTGCCGAGCAATTGAATTTGAAGCCAAGACAAGTTGAAGTTTGGTTTCAGAACAGGAGAGCAAGGTAATGTTCATAACTCAGTTTGTACATTAAATTCCACGATATCTTTGTTTTTTTGTCTGTCGGTTTCTTTAGGGTTTTCAGTTTCTTTTCTGTAGTTAAAACTACTCCCAATAATGACAACAAAATAATAACATGCAGGACCAAGCTGAAGCAAACAGAGGTAGACTGTGAGTTCTTGAAGAAATGTTGTGAAAGTCTAAGCAATGAGAACAGAAGATTGAAGAAAGAACTGCAGCAGCTAAGGTCGCAGAAAACGGGACGATCATCGCCATTACACACTCAGCTTGCCAAGGAAGGCACAATTACAGTGTGTTGTTCTTCATGTAAAGGAAAGTATCACGACTAACCAGAAAAATGTAGCGGTTTTTGACATGGTCCATACGAGCTAGAAAGCAATTTTCATTAATTGCAGAGCGGCTATAATGGCGGTAGAAAATTAATGATTTTAGTAGGTTTATTATAGATGAGAAATTATTATCAACACTACTTGGTGTAAATCAGCTATTAGTTTGAATTAAAATGCCAAATAATTTGAAGTGTGGAATGGTTGAAGGGGGCAGGGTGTGCCCCGAGTCTTCTACTGAATAGAAAAGAGAGCTGGTGGTAGAATAACAGAACAATTTGTTTGTGGAATTCTGTGGGAATTAAATTGATCAACATCCTTCTACACGGCTTGATTTTGACCAAATTGATCTCTTATATTTTCTTCTCTCTCTCTTGCAAATGTTGAAAAATAACTCTTATTAAACTTTACTTTATATAAGTTTTGGTTTATAAATTAAACAGTTAAGTTGAGATAATTTCAAGTACAGTGTTATTTTAAGATTTAAAAAAAAATCAAAATGATATCATTTAAAAAAATTATAAAAGTCAAGTCTTAACAAGATCAACTAAGTTTAACCGGATCAACTTTTATTTAATTTAATTTAAAATCCAACTCAATAGTTTAAACTGTTAGGTGAGGTTCCAAGATATAATTTATATTATTTTCTAATACACCCTCTCAAGTGAAAGCCTTGGGCTTGAAACTTACACAGGTCCACATTACTTTGTACTTGATTTTTATCAAATAAATAAAAATGGTGAGATTCAAACTAATAACTGTTTGGTCTCTGATACAATATCAAAGAGTCATCTCAATTCATTAATTTAAACTATTAGATAATATTTTAATATATGATTTATATTATTCTCTAACATAAAAAAAAAAAAAAAATCAACGTTATATATTTCATAATGAGACTACATTTTGAGAGGAAAATTCATTGAAGCTTCTTTTAAGAAGACAACTAAAACAAAAAAAATATCATACTAAGTTCCATAATATGAAGTGGGAATGCAAGGAAATAGATATAGTCAAAGTTGTCTTTCCTTGAATCCCGTACATTTAACAAAAAAAAAAAAAAGATGAAGAAGAAGACAAGTAAAGGCTGTCACCATATGTCAAAAGGGAAAAGATAGAATTTTAAGGTGTTTAAGGATTTGTAAGTCAAAATATTAAATTGGAAAAGCATTGATCAAACTGCAAAAAAATCAATTAAAATATTTAGATTCTGTTTCTTTTGCGGAAGATATTTGTATGAAAACTATTTTTTATTTTTTAATTAAAATAAATTAATAAAAAGTATATTTTAGTCAACTGTTGAATAGTATCTATATATAGATATATAACATATTTTAATACCAAGAAAAGAGAGAAGATTCATCTTAGCAATATTAACTTATTATATGTATCAATACCACCATGACACTTACCATACAACCACCGTTCATCATCACTCTACTATTACAGCCACTACAATCACTATTTTATTTTTAATATAATTATTATTTTATTATCATCTTATCATAATTTTCTACCACTAATATTGACTACCATCTCCACATCACCGTCATCAATCACGGTTTTATTACTAAAATAATTATTATTTTATCATTATCTCTAACATTATTACTAATTATCACTACTTATACTATAATAATCATTTTAATCACAAACACTGCAATTTTTCTTATCTTATTACCATCATACAAAAATCATTAATGAAAAATATAGAATTTATTTTACAGAAAAAAAAACATTTCAAAAATGAATATAACTTATTTGTTAAAAAAGTGTTTTTCATGAAAAATAAAATTATATATTTTTCATAAATAAGACTAACTATTGAAATAAAGGAATGTACGAGTGAAAACAATTCTCTTAACAAGACTATAAACAAGAACTTTGTTAGTTATTTCTTCTTCCATAATTAATTAACACTGGTTGATTAATTTTATATTTGTTTTTGTATTTTAAAAATATTTTTGAAAAAAATTAAAAATATATATATATTTTTTTAAAATTAATAATTTTTTGATGTTTTTAGATCATTTTGATGTGTTAATTTTAAAAATAAAAATATTATTTTGATATATTTTTAAATAAAAAACACTTTAAAAAATAATTAGTAATCACATTTATAATGATTAAAATAACCGGAAAAAACAGATAATTGACAATTACTAACAACTCTCATGTAAATTCCATGAGGGTATCTTCATATAAATTCTAAACTATTACTTACATGTAATGCTGAATACATTAAATCTTCCTTAATCTAAGTGGATGCTCGAAGGATCAAAATCTGGGAATCTTATTTGGAGGTTTTCATTAGTCTAAGAACAGGATCATCCCTAGTATATAGTCCACGCTTACGAGGCCTTTTGTTTACACAAGAAAAATAATAATAATACTGCCTTTAACCACGCAGTTGATTACATCATTGTCTGTGATAAAAAAAAAAAAAAAAAAAGTATTCAGTATAGTTATGATTATTTTTAAAGTATTTTTTATTTTAAAATAATATTTTTTATTTTTTAAAAAATTATTATTGACATCAGCACATTAAAATAATCTGAAAATATAAAAAAATATTAATTTGAAATAAAAAAATAAAATAAAAATTAATTTTTTTCAAAAATATTTTTAAGACGTAAAAACAAAAAACAATAAAAAAAAGAAAGTTCTTGTAATATTGTTCAAGATCCAATACTATTGCCAACAAAAAAAAATGAAAAAAAATAAAAATTGTTCATTGACATGAGTGACACGAATGAATGCTTAATCCATACCAGAAAATTTAATATGGTGTGCCTAATAGAAGGTGCACTGCCCCAATCTCTCAAGCCCCACCCACCTTTAGGTCATGAGTGCCGAAGTAATCCACCAAAATTACAATAAGCTAAGTTGCATTCATTCCTTACTAGGTATCATATATATATAGACTAAGGTCCCCTACAATTCCAAGTTTGAAGGGGGTGACATTATTAATAAATGATGCTTCTAATTAATTAGTAAATAATTTCAACCGTATAATTAATTGATCCAAATTATTAGTAGCACATGCCTTGTCCAAATTATTTGCTGATAGCTCCTTGAAACCTTTGGAATGTAGTGGGATTTAAATGATTTAATTCAGTTCTAATTATCAAGTCGTGGTAGGTTTAGTTTCTTTAATTTCCTTGTAATCTAGTTTAACAACCTATAGAGCAGGCTAATTAAGTAAATGAAACCAAACTCGACCAATATTGTACTTCCTATTAATTGAGGAATTTAAAAGGGGTTTGTTTTTTTCAAATCATAAAGTGTATCTGGATAAAAATAATATAAAAAACAAAAACAAAAAAACAACACATAATACTATTAAATAAGATTATTATATAAAAATCTTAATTCAAGATTTTACTATTTAATATTTCCTCTAATTAAAACTCAATATCATCGGCTACTAGCTATTTTGATTAAGAAAAATAAATTAAATTGTTAGAATTAATAAAATAACTAATTATCTAATACATAATTATTGTTTCTAAACTAAAATATTTCTAGAACTCATCAACATTTTAAAATATGCATGGGTTTGGCAAGCCTATTTCCATAAGCATTTAATTAATTACACGAAAAAATAATATAAACGATTCATTATATAAGACAAAGAAATTCACTCCCATAATTATGAAGTTTGACTTCAGCATCTAATTTTTCTTTATAATAATAAAGATTGCTTAATAAGTTGCTACATCATTAATAAGGTTGGCACCATGACACCTACCATGATTATAACTTCTATTAATCTTCCATGAAATCAAATTGATTTAGAACTATAGAGGCTAAGTCGTAAAATTAAGTTAGTTGAGGGACCAAATTTATTTTTTAAAACAATAAAGGGTATTTTCAAACCAACATGCATATCAAGCAAAATTAAGTCCTCTTTTCGAAGGATCTCTTACATATGCACCCTTCACATCGGTTTAAGCGTATTTGAAAGTGATATTGTGGTTGCTTTTCAAAGTATTTTTCACTTAAAAATGTATTAAAATAATATTTTATTTTTTATTTTTTAAAATTTATTTTTGACATCAACACATCAAAATGATTTAAATATACCAAAAAATATTAATTTAAAGTAAAAAATATAAAAAAATCAATTTTTTTCAAAAACACTTTTAAAACATAAAAATAAATAAGACATTAATATATTTAGAACAACTTAATAAACTCTCCTACATGCTAACATAAAGGTTTTGGTGCAGACAAGTTAAACGATTTTGATGGTTCTGTAAAGCATGAGCTTAGTATTTAGAACAATTTTTTTTATTATTATTATTTTCAGTTTAATTTCAAATTCTATATTATGTATCCTTTTCTATTTATAGTCTTTCATCTTGTAAATATATATAAAAAATTATCTATTTAAAGATTTGTAAAATCTTCTAGACAAGCACATGAGATTATAGACAACTATTTAGAAATAAAACATGAATCAAGGTTCCTGTGTAAAAAAACCCTTTTCGAATTCATTATAGACAATATTAGGTGTGAACCTAGAAAATCTAGAAAATCAAGAAAGTGATCGTTGTAATATATGCCATTTTCAAGTATCCTTGTTTAAATCCTCTTTCATAACATTATATTCGGTACTACGCGAAATACCTGGTTAGGAAAGGATTTAATATTTATATTTAAAGACTAGTTTAAAAATATTCTCCATCAAGACCAAGAAAATTATACACACACAAACACACAAACGTGAAAAATAAGAATATTGGAATTATAACATGTTTATTATTTACAAGCATAAAAGAAGTCAAATTTCTCTTGTTAGAAAATAAGCAGCATGTCCACGTTTCCTGGAAGCTTTTCATCCTGTTCACTTGTTTTGCTATTTAGTTAGTGAAGATCATTGGATAAAACTAAGTCCAGATCTTAACCCAAAATGACAGCAATCATTCTTGTTGTTACCTGGTTGACTTTTCTTGCGGGCAAAAAACGAAATATTATACCAAAATTAAAAATAATAATAACAAATAAAATAAATAAATTAAAAAAAGGCAGACTAACCAAGCAGCTGAAACTACGATGTGATTATATGATGGACCCATGTTTCATGGTCCAAGGCCGAGAAGCGGAGTCTGGTGGCAACAGCTTTAAGCTAAGGCATTATTTCGTGGAAACCTTCTCAGAAAAAGGCACACCACAGAAACAACCTCTAGTGTCAAGCCACGCCTGTTTATTTATTCTTGTGTTTTAAAAATATTTTTAAAAAATTTTAAATTTTTTTATTAACTTCAAATCAATTTTTTTTTAATATTTTTAAATTATTTTGATGCATTAATATCAAAAATAATTTTTAAAAATTAAAAAAAATTATTAACATTTATTTAAATATAAAAAGTTATTTAAAAAGCAA
Organism: Populus davidiana; assembly: GCA_030145905.1. Classification (NCBI taxonomy): domain Eukaryota; kingdom Viridiplantae; phylum Streptophyta; class Magnoliopsida; order Malpighiales; family Salicaceae; genus Populus; species Populus davidiana. Next base: position 5,586,476 of record CM057806.1, read on the forward strand.
TTACAATCATTCTGCCAAACAAACTTTTTAGCAAGACCAGAAGTGGTAAAACTTCTCCGGTCATCAGTAAACCTTTCACATATGCATATATGTTTATATATATGGATGTAGATATCATGCACCAATAAATAGTTGTAAGAAAATATTTTTCCATGACTTGCAAATCCAGAATTCACATTGCAAGTCTTGTACAACACAAAACTTGGAATTCTCCGTACCTAGTCAAAGTAAAACTATAAAAAAAATTTCCCTGTTGAAAATGGGACGCGAAGATTGCTGTTTCAACTCTTGGAAACTGTTTGTTGAAGCAAAGTCGCATATATCAGCTCATTCCATGCATCAGGGATGCCTGGAACACACCAATGGCTGCAGTCTTGGCGCCTTGTTGAAACCTTTATCCCTGCAGTTGCGTTCTTGCCAAAGATTGATGGATGTCCATCCTTTCGAAAATTGGTCAACCTTGTCACATTTAGTAGCGTAACTGGATTCTGCATTTCCTGGATTACCTCCTCTACTATCTTCATTTTGACAGGATAGTTGTTGAGAATTGCGCCACTTAAAACTGGTTCAGTCTCCCCATTGCATGTCCCTCCTGAATCCCAGTCCCCACCTCTGCTTGTTGGAAATAACGTGGAAAGGAATAAATAATTGAGTATTCATAACTGTTTCAACAAAACATTTGCTTTCTTCAAGAAAAGTTCCGAATATAGAAAGAGTGACAGAGACGATCTATGCTGTGACTACTAATTAACAGACTCTAATATTAAATAAACGAGTTTTCCACATTTCTTAATGCTGAAGAAAAGGAAAATTGAGTAAAATATACTCTCTCCTCTATCCTGTTTATAAGATAAACAAAGTCTAGGGATGAAAGACCAGTTGGAAAAAAACTGAAGCAAAAATGTACCTGAAATGGGCCGAGGAGTATCCACGATAGAACACTAACTGCTTTTTCGGATCCACATTTTGGTCAATCCATTTTGCCCAGGTCTTCAGAGCCCTTCTGTAAGCCTCAACTGCATCAAACTTTGGATAGAGATAGTCACCTTCTTTATAGTAATTTTTCCTGCACAATTAAGTGGTATCTGTAACCTTCTTATTGCAAGTTCTAGACACACACACACACAAATAATTAAGAGAAAGCAAACACGTGATAGACACAACCTGCAAGGACATACTTTACTGAATGGGACTTGTACCATTATGATTTCATAGTTAAAACACATGCTTAGATATTTATAAATCAACTAAACTAAATAATCTGGATACAAGCTAAGGTTCATACAAGAGAGTTTTCCTGCACCATGCAGGGCATAGAATCGTTACCAGAAGGGACTAATTTCTGGTCTCAAAAATAGGTAAATAGCGATTCCTACACAAATCTCACCTTTTCTTTTTGTTCAATACTAATTTCGTTGTTTTTTTGCTATTAACACCAAAAAGAAAAAAAGAGGACCAAAGTCGCTCTCAAACTAGAAAGAGCAGAGCGGGTGCCATTTAACCTAATTAATAAAGCCACTTGGTGATGTCCCAATAGTCCAGAGTTAAACCCCACTCACATATTTGTTAAGAAAGAAAAATCTCATTCCACATCAATGGGAGGGATCATGGGAGTGGGAGGATGGCCACTGTCATTCAACCTAACTACTGGACAAAAAAGAGCAGAGTGAAATAATATGAACATGGGAAAATACTATCCTGTTTTAATGATATAACAAATCCACAATTTAAGTGGTATCACAATTCAAAATGTAATGACAACAATTCAAACATACCCTCGAGCTGTCTTTCCATGTGCCCACCAGTGCCCAGTATTAAAAACCAGAATGTCAGCCCTCTTCCATCGGCCAGCTGTTTTGTCAATTACATCTATAGATAAAGTTGGATTTGAGCTTCCTTGTGCATTTATGCGCACCCCTTCTTTCACAAGGAAATGTGACCTCACAAATTCCACAGTACACTCATAATCCTGCCCAAGCACCTATTAACATCATCAACCTGTTTTTTTTTTTTTTGGGAAGAATAAACAATGATGACATGCTGTATTTACAAATTATGTTTTTATGAATAGATTGTTGTATATCCAGACGGACTCTTGTGGATTCCAATGAGAGAGAGAATTTATGTGTAAATGACAAAACCCTGTTATGAAACCAATAAATTTTTTGAATGAGAAACAAATGAGAAAATAATTTATAAAGAAATTTTTTATGCAGGTACAGCAGTTTTATATTAAAATACATGCAAAATTTCAAAGTGTTTTCTAGAAGAAATGGATGACTCCCAACAAGGACAAGGTATCACTGCAGCCATGCACACCTATCACCATTCATATCTGTAAGAAGTATGTGCTCGAGAAAGAATGCATCAACTAAATTTTTGGAATGTTGCTGGCCTTTTCTGACCCTCTATCTTTGCTCAATTTAACTACTATAACATTGGTTAATGCTATATTATGCTCTTGATAGAGGAGTAAACAATAGAAACAGCATAAAGAAACTATTGAAGCAGTATAATTATATAAAAATATATGATTACCACAAATTTGAAAACATAGTAGCCTCTTCCCTTTGTTATCTTGTTGCCATGGATCTCAAACATTTTGCTCTTATCAGGCAGGCCTTCACGGAGGAGACATAGCATCGATTCAAACTGATTTCGATTCATGGAGTCTCCAACTAGCATGAGCCTCTTCCCTCTCAATCTTGTCAAGAAGTCTGTTGCATTAAACCTACGAGTGAAATGCGAATGCAGAAAAAAGAATTGCATTTCTGATAAATATGTAACATTATTGAAAATAATGAGGCTCAGCATAATGTAGTTAGTATGTATCCAATGTGGCCAAAATCACTTTTGCTTAAATAGTCTGGAAAAAATTGTCACATAGAGGAGAAGCTAGGATTTATTAGTGGCAATGAATAGTCCAAGTTAAATGAGTGAATAAACACACACATGCATATATTTACACATACAGATTAACTGAAGACAGACATCATTATCTATACCCATTATGCTTCCATCATAATTAAGTATTATCCTACCTTATTTCCGAGGACTTGGACTCCAATTTCATTCTTATGTAAATGAATTTAAAGGAACGGATAGTTTTAAGAACCTTGGTGAACTTCTGCTTGAATGACGGGAATACATGATAAATTGCAAAACCAACGCAGAAGAAGGTGCTCTAGCATATAAAATTTCACTTACACCACCAAAAAAAGGTCCATAAAAAAGAAGAAGAGAGAAAATAAGCACCGGGAGACTGAAGTTTCACTACACACATACTAGAATTAGTAAGCATTACACCAACAAACTCACTACTTACAACAGCAATATACAAGCTGTAGGAACCTAGGAAATAGCAAAATAATCTTGCAGCAAGCCACTAAGGTTGGGAAGTAGACGAGAGTAACATATGGAAAGACAAATAAGGCACAAGATTGCAGAAGAAAGAATTGATTGCAAAAGCAACCAGCGATCTCCATTTCTATATAAGTATAAATAATATCACATTGTCTCAAAGGCCAAATTTTTGCAATATCTCCTAAATCATGACATACAATTACATTGCGCACCTAAATAGACTATAAAAACAATCATTACAAACAATTTAAGTTATATAAAAAAAAAAAAACCACAAACCTTGGAAGATCACAATCATAAGGCTTCCAACGCCATTTAAGATAATCAGAATCTTTCCTTCCATTGCCTTGGCAATCAAAGGCCTCATCAACATAAGGACAAGAACCAGCTTCATAAATCGGATACTCTTCATCTTTCACCCAAGTACCCATATAAAGATCACAACTTTTCAAACTCGCCATCAACTTATCATCACCATTACCATCCAAATCCGCACCAGACTCCAAATTCCCATCTGGGTCCTTCTCATTTTCACTAGAAACCTCCACATTTGTTGATTTATCACTCGAACCCCCACCAGACTCGAAATCCTCATCTGGGTTGTCTTTCTCATTTTCAGCAGACACCTCCACTTTTGTTGAATCATCACCAGTTTTGGACTCAATAGTCTCATTTCGAGAAACGGGTTGGTGAGTCGCTGAGTCAACTGGTTGTTCTGAGTCAGGAAGGGTGAAATTGGGGGAGGAAGTGAGGGGGGCAGTAGCTGTTTGTGGAAAGAAATCTCTGTAGAAAGAGAGAGAGGGCTCAAGAGCTCGTTTGTTGAAGAGGAAAACTGTAAAAAGGAATGAGGCAAGGAATATTGAGGTTATTACAGCGTAGCGGTTGTTGAAAGAAGAGGAATTTGCCATGGTTTTGTTTTGCTGGATTTGGAGAACATGTTCTGTTGTTTCTGTTCTGCTTTCTTGTTGACAGAGGAAAAAGATTAAAAAAAGGAAAAAAGGAGGGATTTGTAGTTGAGAAGAGAATTTTTGGTCTGGGGTTGGGGAGTTTTCTTATGGCTCCTAGCTCCTTGGGCTTGCAATTTTGCTGGGGAATTTTGTAGTTTGGGAATTAGCCCAAATGTTCTTATTCTCTCCCACAATTAATTTCTTCCGACCTAGACCAAGCAATTCATAATCTTATTTAAAATATATATTTATATATAGTGTTTTAATTTGAATTAGAAAAAAAATTGATTCAACCAAACTAGCTAGTTGAATATGTTTGAGTCGGGTTTTAAAACAAATATATGTTTATAGTTTCAATTATACCTAGTTCCTTGTAATGTAGGGAGATGAGGTTAATTGAAGCCATAGGAATATGTTTACTCCTGCAACAAGAGTAAAGATATGGTCCGTGAAAACGAGAATGTTTATAACGTCTTGTTCCTCAATCTAGTTAGTTGCTAAAATTTTGTATGATGAGCTCAAGTTATTAGTGATTTTATTGAGTCAATTAAACCAGGTCTAAATCTAATTAGATCAAATCAAATATATATATTTTAAATAATATTATTATTTTAATAAAAATAATTAATTTAAATTCACTTGATAATCAACTAGTAAATCTCATAATTTAATATCCCATATTATTTCTCTAACTTAAGTGTGATAGGGTACATGTCAAGCATTTGATTTATTCTTATCAAGAATTTATTAATAACACAATACTAAATGACGGGACTAAATTATTATTGCCACAAACACTATATATTGTAATAGTTTAAAAAAAAAATTAATTTTTTAATTTAGTTTTTTTATCAATATAACTCTTCGACAACCTAATTTTTTTTAATTTAGTATGTTTTTTAATTTTATTCTTCTAAGTTGTTTTGAGAATTGTATTTTATAATTTTTTTTTATTTTTTTTCTATTGGGTTATATATTGATTTTATGAAATTCTTGATTTTGACCTACAACATTAAATTTGTTGGAAGTGGTGCTTCATAATTGTTTCATGAATTTATCCTGATTTCATAATTTAAATTACAGATTTAATGAGTTAACCCGAGTGGACTCGAGTCAATTTTTTTTATTGCCTTTTCTAATTATTATTTTTTATTTTGTCATTCAACATTAGGTTAGTTGGAAATTGGACTTCGTAAATATTTTTTATTTATTTTTTATGAAATTATCTCGATCTTATGACTTAAATTATGGGTTTGACAGGTTGACTCTATTCATTTTTTTGTCCTTTTTAAATGAATATATTTTTTTTTTAAAAATGGCTTTGTATTTTTTTTTTCATGGAGTTATCTCGATTGAGGTAATCTAAGTCACAAATTTGATAGGTTAATCTAAGTTGATCGGATTTATTTTTTTTTCCTTTATAATTGAATATGTATTTTGTTTCAATTTCACCCTCTAACAATTTAATTTTCTTTTTATTTTTTGTTATTTAGTTTTTCTTTTCAATATTAGGCTGTTTGGGAATTTAGCATTCATAATTTATTTATTTATTTTATGTGGAGTTATCCCGATCTAATAAATTTATTTTTTTCACGATTTTATCTTTTAACATTGATAGTTTGGAAATAGAGTTTTATAATTTTGTTATTTGTTTTTCATGAAGTTATCTCAGTCTTATGATCTAGGTGACAAGTTTAATTTTTTTCTTGTTTTTTTTTAATTTAATATTTCTTTTTTATTTCATCCTCAAACTATGGGTTGATTAAGAATTAATTTTTATAATTTATCTTGATTTATTTTCTATAGAGTTATCACAATTTTATGACCCGGATTGTAAATTTAAAAAATCAACCAAAATTAATTTAATACATCACAATCTTAATATTTTTAAAAAATATCATCCAAAAAGATTTCTTATCAAAATTTTAAAAAATATTATCCAAAATATAATTAATCCGAGTGTGTGGATCCGAATTTCCTTTAAGAGAAGAAGGAGTAGTAGAAGAAGAATAATGGATGGAAAGAAAAGGTCTAAAATGTGTTTAATGCAAAAGGCAGGGAGTCATAAAGTCTCAGCTGTTCTTGTCGTTATTCCGGCAAGAGCACAAGCAAACTAGCTAGCAGCAGGTTGTCTAACTAAAAACCCATGAACCTAGCTAGCTATCTAGCTTGCTAGTTTTCATCATTTATTCAATCAAGCAGTCAAGCACCCTCCAACCATCCAAGCAGAAAATCAACTTGCCAGGAAAACAGAACCATAGGCATGCATGGTCTAGTCAAAACAATTCATTAATATTTTCCCTTTTTTATTGTCAGCTTTTCTTCGTTTAGCTTTGCATGGCCATTCAGAGCACGTGCAACAGCTCCATGGAAAAAAAAGAGAAAGGACTAGATATAGAGATATCTTAAAGCTCAGTGGACAGGTTTGGCCTTTTGGAGAGGGCTGTGTGTACGTAATTATAAGAACAGATTTCTCTTCTTTAATTTTATTTTTTTGAATTTTTACACTTCCCAAATACGTCCTAGCTCCAATGGAATTGAAAGCAATTAATAAGGTTCGGTGAAGGTTCAGATCAAAGAGATGTTGATATGTCAAAGCTTTTCTTTACCTGTAAATCCAAGGTACCATATATAGTTAATGTCTCTGTATCACCTCTCACTTTCTCTCTATAAGCAGCAGCCCGGCCATTCTTTTCATGACCTCTTTCTCTCAACACTATTTCCATTCCTTTTGCCTCCTCTCCATTCCTCTCTTTTTGGTCACTTTCAAGTATAAAATCCCTTGTTCTTTTCAGGTTTTGTTCCAAAACTTTCTTTGAGGTTGAGAGAAGTGTTGATGCAATGAGAGTATTAGCTGTTCTTGTTATGGCACTATCCCTTCTGATTTTTGGATCTATTGGCCGGTCTGATGCAGTGCCAAAAACAACTTTTCTATCTCCTGTTGATGGTTCCAACAAGAAGAAAAGTTCATCAAATATGTCACCATCATCATCACTTGAAGCTGTCAACACCTTGTTCTCTAACTCCAGCAAGAACAAGAACATTACTTTGGATGAGATGAGAGTTGTTCCTACAGGTCCAAATCCTTTACACAACAGGTAGAAGTAGAGGGTGTGAAGATTCAGTTTCTGTCCAAATATCCTCAAGTATTTTCTCCATGCTTGATCAATTTGTTGGAGTAGAAATTAAATTAATACAGATTTTATCGAACAAATCTTGCCTCACTTTCTTTTCTTTTTTTCTTTTGTATTTTTTTTTAGTCTGCTTAGTTCAATCTCTGAAGTTCAGTTATGTATATGGTTGTCATGCTTGTTGATCAATGTAGTATCTGTGATCATACTTTGTTCAAAACCTTATTCACAACAACAACAACAAAAGTAAGAGTAGTAGATTTTTTAGCCAGTTTTATTAATTGAAGATAATTATATGCCTTCTATTCTCTCCTTCCTTCGATTAAGTGCAAATGTGCAATATGATAATATCATTTAACCTTCGAATCTATATATATATATATCATAATTGTCATTCCCCTTCTTAATGTACGTAATTTTACCTCCAGTGACATAAAATGTTTTACCAGTTAAATTAATTAATTAGTAATTACTCAAAACCAATAAAACTAATCATTCTTATTTACCATTTAATATTTTCCCACAAGAAAGAAGTAGGTAATGGGATTTATATGCATAAAACCATTTTCGTAGTTATGGATTGGTTTGAACCTTAATTGGTGAAAGAAACGATATCAATTTCTGAATATTTATTTTTCCAATATTTTACAAGTATAAATCAGGTCAAGAGCATCAGCATACACACGGGCAAATCTTGGCAAATATATGTATACATGAAAAGTAGACAAGAGAAAGGAACAGGATTTTTGGTGGGGTTTAAGGGAAAAGAAGTTCTTCAGTCTTGATTTGTTACCTGTATCGATTAGATATGTTTCCTGATTAGGGAAAATAGCATTAAATTCGTGTCAGCATACTTAAATGCTACTATTTATATATATTTCCCTTTTATTTTCCTGTGGAGTGAGAGATTTTAATGGTGTTTACTGTTACAGCTGCATGCAGTACGCGCCAGCCAGCATTAAATCAAGATTTAACTTTTGACCACAGAATTCATTTTTTTTTTAATCACTTTTGTCTTGTGGGCTGTTTTTTAGGTTAATTTTAGCTTGTGTCCCTCTCAAAAAGATATTCCAATCCAAGAGGGTAAGATTGGTGGGGGATGATGGAGATCATATTGGGTTTCGTGCATGCAGATTGAAAATACTTTCTAAAAGTTTCTCTCTTTTTGTTTTTTCATGTGCAATCCATTTCAATATTTTTTTAGACAGTGAAGGAGAGAATTATTTTAGTTATGATGGTGATGCTTCTGTTGTTCGCTTCCCCCTCGAGGCTGCGTTTTAATGTCAGGTCACAAATCAAGATCAACTGATAAGAGTACTACAGGGAGAAAGTGAAGAGTGGATTATATTGACCCATAAAGGTTGAAAAAACCAAAGTCTGTAAAGCAACTGCTAATTTAATGTCCTAATAGCCTGAGAAAAAGAAAAGGTCAAACTTCAAATACAATCCCAACTTGTGGGATATTATCGATTCTATTTTTAAATAATTTGAATTTTTCCATTGGGTTCTTATATTAAAATTCTGACCTCAACCATTGTTTTTCTATATAATAATATTTTTTAACAAAAATAAAAGTACAATTTAGATGAAATCCAGAATGTAAGGATATATATTTGAGAATATATGAGATTTGAGAAAGAAAATTAGCATTTTCTTTTCTGGGAGGGGGGATTAAAATTGGACTACATGTATACACTTCAGAGAGGAAAAAAAAACAGTAGATTTATTTGTTAACAGAAAATGAAAAGGGAGCAAAGCAAGACTCCAAAAGGGAGTGACAAAATCCTGATGGAAAGTGCAAGGTGTTCAGAGTCTATACAAATATACAATGAAACTAGGCCTACCCTAGCTATTAGCTAAATGCTAGGCAACTGAGAAACACTGCAGGCCTAAACACTGCTCTGAGTAATGAACACTACACTTCGAAACAATAACATTCCAGCTTGCAAAGAGTTAGATTTTGAGCATCTGTTTTGACTTTCTTCTGCTCCTTCTGACCAATTCTGTTAACATCTTTGTCCACACTATTGTAAATCCAATTCTTAGACAGCCAATTCATGTATATAACTTCTTTCCCTCAAGAAACTGTAAATGCAGGCAGTCCACAGGCTGATTAATTTGAGCCCAAATAATTCCAATCTCTTGCTGAGCACCGTTAATTCTATATGTTCTTACCTTGAGATGTATACTAAGGGTTTTTTTAACTTGCATTATTTACATAAGGTGAAGATCTTTACAAAAACTTGATAACAAAGTAAGATGCCAGCTCCACTGGTGTGTCCAGAACTCCTTATGACTACCATGACCAAATTTCATCAATAGCCAATTTAGCAGATATACAGTGAAAAGAAATAGAGAAGGGCAAAAGATTTCATCAGAAATCAACAAAAAGAGCCATGTCTTATGATTGATCTTCGCATCTCTCTGATCCTTAATTTTGTTGTCCAGGCAACGAAGGGGACTCGCTATGCAAAGGAGAAGAAAAAATCTCAGATATGGTATCCCATGATAGGTTTTCATCCGTTTTACGCCTTCTTTCCAAGAATGCTGGCCTCATAGGTGTCCCAACCATTTCAACTTTGCATGTTAACAGGGCAACAATTTTGGACATTGGAGGCCTCAGGTTAGCAAGAGGCTGAAGGCATAAGAAAGCTACATGGATTACTTGCAAGACATCTTTCTCCATAAATCCATGTTCTCGCAATTTGGGATCTACCAGATCAATCACACTTGACCTCTCATATAATTTCCATGCCTGGGAAGAAACAATCTTGGTGTCAGTAAAAAAGGTCTTGATAAAATTATTAAAATTTTGAGAAAAAGACGGGAAAATGTTGATCAGATAAGGCAACGGCATACATATTCAGGAAGATATTGCATTTCTGATGGTAACCTAAGATCTGTGTTTTTCCTGCAGCTAATAATTTCAAGCACAAGCACTCCAAAGCTATAAATGTCTGCCTTTTCTGACAATTCCCCTCTGATGGCACACTCAGGAGCTGTGTAACCTCTGAACAAGAGATAGAGAGAAGTTACAAGGCATTAGGCCGGAACCGAATGCAATCTTAATAGTGAAATCTTGTAACGATCGATCAATGGTTCCAAGAGTGTTCATTGACTGCTATATTTGTAGCATACTTACAAAGTTCCTGCAAATGTAGTGCTGAGATAAGCTTGATCTTCAGGGAAGAACCTAGCCAGCCCAAAATCACTAATCCTTGGCTGGAATTTGACATCAAGAAGAATGTTGCTTGCTTTTATATCTCTGTGTACAATTCTTAGGTGTGAATCCTCATGTAGATATTGCAATCCTCGAGCAATGCCCAATATTATTTGGAATCTGGTGTCCCAATCCAGGAATTTATCACCATTCCCTGCAGCCGAAGAGAATTAAAGAACATGTTAAAGTTCACTGAAAGGCTTAAAAAATTGTTGTCAATTACTGTGTTTCATCCGATGTTACTGTCTGTTTTCAGTTTTTCTTAACAAACAATTCACATGTAAGATGAGATGTTACCATGTACTATGAGGTCCAAGCTCCTATTCTTCATGTATTCATACACGAGTAACCTTTGTGGACCATCCGAGCAACACCCTAGAAGTCGAACCAAGTTCTTGTGTTGGATGCTAGTAATCATCTTCACCTCTGAAAGGAATTCTGATTCTCCTTGCTGAGATTTGTCAAGGGACAATTTCTTGACTGCAACCAATCTACCGTCACTTAACTTCCCCTACTGAACAAGAGAATGCATCATAAAAATCTTCACAGAGCAGAATCTAATTAAAAGTTTGGCTTACAAGACTCCAAACTCGAACAATGTCTTGCCAGAAGAGACATTTCGGTTTACGAATAGTACCCGATAGACAGGCCCAAATTCACCTCTTCCGAGTAGATTACCAGGATGAAAATTCTTAGTTGCTTTCTTCAATGTCTGAAAGTCGAAATAGCTTATCGTTTGGAGGCTACCACTCCAGAAATCCTTGTTTGCTGTAATTAAATGCAAATTATGAAAAATTACAACTTCTATATTAAATTCATAATATGGTAAACACTCAGCAGTTCTATTACCTGTCAGACTTCCATTTCTTTTCAGGAATTTCCTCAGTTTTTCTGGTTTCTTAAATTTCCAGAAGAGCAAGATAAGGATCAACAATATTACGAGCACAAGCATCCCTCCGATGACAAATAACAAGGCTGAAGAATTTCCTGATGAGGGGTTCTGTCTATGTAGCGTATTAGGTGCTGGAGGAGTCACTGCATTCAATAGAATACAAGACCAACTTCATTTTTTTCTTTTTGACAATTTATAGTAAAAACAACACTCCTACAACAGAAATTTCATTGGGATATTTATCATGAAAAAAACCCTTTGAAATTACAATAACATCACCAAAATTTTATTTTAAAAAAAAAAAAAACATTTTTCCTCTCCTGTTCTCCCTACACCCAAATTATATATGTCAATAGCAATTTTCAAGTCTCCTCTTCCAAATTCTGAAAGGTCACTAAATTCAATAAACGGGAAAGACAGATAGCCACCCCAAACTTCTCACAGGACACGTTGCACTCACATCATCACACAAGACTTTATGATTTTCCTTAGTCCCCAAAACGCTTTAGAATACAGTTTGTACAGAAAAGAGAGTCATAATTTGCAGTGAACATACCTTCTAGCGCTGGGCGTGCCATTCTTAACTGTCCAGACTTCAAAGCAGAAAGAAAGGAAGAATAATTTTGTGATTCAAAATGATAGCTCAAGATGCTCTCTTGCAGATTTTCCTTTTCATTTGTTTGGTAAACTTGAAGGTTCAAGAGGGAACATAAAAAGCTAGAATCGAAGGGAAGGGAATATGATACATTGGAAATTGTCTTGTGTACAATGAAAAGTTGAGACAAGGAGAAGGATCCATATGTTAACTTAGTAAACATTCCTTCCAATGTCTTCAATGTTAGTACAACGTCAGGCATGTTATTAACTTTGGCAACTCAGCCGACGGTTTACTTTTTCTTTCTTCTTTATTTTTTTATAAGGTAAGCATGGATTAGTTTTTGAATAATATTGAAATTAAATCCCTCTTCCACTAGATTTAGAAATCATCAAGTTGCATTCGTGAGAAGTTATGTTGTTTGTAACTCTTGCCAATATGCAAAATTGCTCAATATATAAGGTCTACCACTAATTTATACGCGTCTTGCATTACAACATCTATTTGGATTACAAATTTAAGAACCATTTATAATTTTAATTAAGAGTTATAATCCCTATACAATAATGATTTAAGGATTTAACTTTATAGTGTTATATTATCCATAATTATAAAACCTGAATTAACTCGACTGCTCAACCTAGAACTATTTCACAGTTTATTGGTCGAGGTTTCAGAAAAAGAATAGGGCTTGATCACTATTTTTTTAATTATTTCACAAAATGAAGATGATGTGTTGATCTTTATAGCACGTAAGACCAGCTCTATATCTTGATTTATGCCATTGGATTATCTGCACCATATCCTGCTGTAAATAGTGAAACTCACAGTGCCAACTACTTAACTTTTTTTTCTCTCCAGTGGACCACTTCCATGAAAAGATTTTGGTAGACTTCCATGATGCTCGGAGGATTTCAAAGAAAGGATCTTAGCACTGCCACCACCCCATGTAATATCAACGTTGAAGTTACCAGACAAAGTATCTGCGACAAATTATACAAGACTTGATAGAAGAAAACAAGTAAACACAGTTGAAAAGGTCATGCTGGAGAAAAAAATGAACAGGCCAGGTTAAGAAAGATAGGAGGAAGAGCAGAAGGATTTTGCATGGAAATGGTGAGGCCATATAAAGTATCAAGAATCACTGGAATTCAGAGGTGCATGTAGCTACGTGGGCAAGTGCTATAAAGTGATTAAGAGAATATGCAGGCGTGTGATCGATCAAGATATTTGACTTGTTTTTTGGTAGGGGACCTGACAGCTAATGGAAAATCATAGAATTTTTAATCTATACTTTTGTGACGTAGCAGTTCTATTGATGGTAGAGGTTGAATCCATGCATGGCTGTCTCTCTCATGTTTGTCTTCCAAGTTTCAATGTAGAAAAGGGAAACATAACTTTATGTTCTTGATAAATAATTTACTCTCCAAAGCTGGCTGAAGATAGAACCCGTTCAAATATTCTCAGAAACGAATATAATATCAACCTGACAAAGCCCTCCTCTTTTTAATTACCATGGAGTCCTGAGCTATGAAATTTAAATTGTTTCTATTTTGGAATTTTAGTTTTTTTATATAATTTAACTCTTAATTTATTGTTTACCTCATAGATGACCATGACAACCTTTTTAAAACTTGAATGTCAATATTATTTTTTTGAATAAAATTCCCTATACACATCTTCTTGTTGTTGTTTTGAGGGGTGAGAGGGGTATTAAAAAACCATCTCAACCTAAAAGTTTAAGCTGTTAGGTGAAGTTCCAGGATATGATTTATATTATTCTGTAACACACCCCCTCAAGTAAAAGCCCTTTGGGCTGAAAATTTGCATAGGTCTACATCATCTTATGCTTAATTTTTTTTATCAAATAAATAGGGATGATGAGATTCGAACTCGTGATGGCTTGGTCATTAAAGTTCTGATACCATATTAAGAAATCATCTCAACCTAAAAGCTTAAGCTGTTAGGTGAGGTCTCAGGATATGATTTATATTATTCTCTTAATTTTTTTTATCAAATAAATAGGGATGGTGAGATTCGAACTCGTGATCGCTTGGTCATTAAAGTTCTGATACCATATTAAAGAACCATCTCAACCTAAAAGTTTAAGCTGTTAGGTGAGGTCTCAGGATATGATTTATATTATTCTCTAACAAGGAAAACGAATGAAGAAACAAATCCAAGAAGAAGTAATTTGTTTATAATTGTTGAGATAAATCATGATCCATCCTTTTATTGTCTGCACTTGTTAATTACATGATTAATTTGTGTTTTATCAAATGTTGCTTTCTCGCAAGACAGGTGCTTATCAACCAGGTCAGGTCATGAAGAATTCCTAGTGCTGGAAAAATGTGTCGTCCTGGAAAATCACACACAAAAAAGGTAATCAAGTTGGGTTAAAGAGGTGTAACGTTCGGCTTCCATTCTGATTCTGTTCAAATTCGAGCAATAAATTCTATCCCAGATCAGGGATAGAATGCTCAAGCTACAAGAAAATAAGAATAAAAAAGTATGTAACAAAATTTCACAACAGTTGGGCCAAAAAGCTCTTCCATTATCACATGGACCCGGGTAACTGCTGGACATGCACCCTAGCTTAATTTTTTACAGAGCCCTAGATAGATCCTTTAATATTTTATATTAATATAATACATACTGTTTTGAGCATAATACAATTTTAAATATAAATATGATGAAATTCTTTAATCTCTTATCTGTATAAATAAATAAGACTCATAACTTAAAAATATTTTATAAATCCTTCAAAGTTGAGTTTATAATTTTTTTTATTTTTTTTATTTTTAGTGTGCATGTTTTCATAGTTTATCTTTCTAAATTAATATTATATTTTTTTTTCTCTATAAAGATACTCCCTTAAGTATATGAAAGTTCTCAAATCTATATATGTGTGTGTGTGTTTTAGCTATTAACCTTCTTAAAAAAATATATCATATAGCCTAAAACTAAAAGTTATCCAACTCATAAAAATTATTTTTAATTAAACACCTTGGAATTAATTTTGTACCTCATCAACCTCTAAGTAATTTCTATATAAAGAATTTGTCAATATTCAACACGATAAGAACAATAATTGATATAAAACTTGACCTCAAAGTAATCCGATTTTCTTAATTTCTATATAAAGAACCTGCGACCATTTTGAAACACGAGTAGGCTTAACCTTAAAAGAAAACTCTGGTTCAGACAACGAAAGGATCAATGGATAATTCCCTTAGTCCAAGATAATTGAATGTTAAGTACTGCCTGCATATGAAAGTCATTGTAATGGCATATCCTGAGATAAACAGACTCACCATTTAAAGTGAATAGATATGTTGGGGTAATGTCTTTTTTATGGGAACCAAATATTATATCATTGAAGAATAAAAATTACTAGTGTACTTTGATATTAACTTGCTTAGTTGATAAAATGAATTAGTTAATCCAAATTGATTTAAAACCATATTATTTTAAATTTTTTATTTAAATTTAAATAATATTATTTAAAAAAAATATTAGATTAAGTTTTTACTTAAACAATCGGATCATTAGTTGATCCATTAAGTCAATTAAATCATCCTAGATCAACTAATTTTACTAGATTAATTTAAAACCTGATGGATCAAGTCTACTAATTAATCTATCAAGCTAAATTAATAATAGGGATTTAATACACAAAAAAAAAGTGAAAAAAATCACAAGGTGTACTAGCTTAGAATTTGCAAAGTAATAACTGAAATTAGATGTTATAACTGTTTGGAATGGTAATAGAAGTTGTTTTTTTTAATATTTTTTATTTATAAATATATTAAAATAATATATATATTTTAATTTTTAACTTCAATATATAAAACCGTCTATATCTATGTTGTTGTGTAATTAATTTTTCTACCTACACACCTCTCATTCAACTCACGGCAGGTCGGCAAGTATGCTGTTTTTTTTTCTTATCTTGTGTAACTCTATAACAACACGGCAAACCACAATATTTTTTAATGGAAATCTGAAACTTACACCTCCTTATAGCATAATTAATGAAATTTAGACATGTAATTAATTGGTGAGTAACACTAATTTTATACGATTAGAATAATAATCTTAAGCTACAATGATTAAACCTAGTTGGCAAGTAGATCCGAGGCAAAAGCTTGTGACCTGGATTAGGTTTTTTCAAAAAAAAAAATTAACTCAAAGTTGTTCTAATGAGGTAATCTGATTAACCTAGTCACATCACAATTTAATTTTTTTTAAAAAAATCAAAACTCTTTTTTATTTTTTAAATCTTAGGCCAAGACCGAAGAAAATGCACGAGCACTTAGTTGGTGAGCTCCACGTTCTTGAGGTGGAAAAGTAATGGCTGTTACGTAGCAAGTGGATTGAGTCCTAATGTGGTGTGTGAATGCAGTTTCTTTATGAGGTCATTTGTCATGATCTGGTCGAGAAAATGTTCAAGAAAGTTCATGGGAAAAAGTATATACTAATTTAGGCCTTGTGTTCGTAGCAAATCAACCCCTGTTTCAACAGTTTCTTCAAATTTAATCCAATTGGACCAAATTATAAACAAGTTGCAATGGTTTTACCCTATAGAGAGATTACAATTTTATAATTGAGTCCGATTTTGCTGAATTGATAGGTGCGGCCTTTGTTGTTAAACCCGGTTTAAGTTAACATGTTGATCTAGAACCGGTTGATCTAATACCTGACCTGAGCCGCATTTAAAAAAAAAACAAGTGGAAATTGACCCGGTCAAATCCGAGCAATCTGTCAACTTATTTGCTGAGTTGTCACAAAAAGGGGTTATCCAAATTAAGAGTTGGGCTGGCTTGGTGCTTACCGACACGTACGTTGAGGTTCTGGCTTGAAGTTGTGTTTGATTGTGCTTTTATGAGTTCAATCATACCACTCTTTCCCATTTCACACAGGAAAAGTAGTTGATGACCGGTCATAAAGTGATCGGAACAGCCATCTTTATCCAGATTCCAACTTAACCTCTAAGAAATCTTATTTTGGAAACTGAAATCTGTCTCCCCTTCTTAAGATAGAATCCCCCGATATTCTGAAAACTGAAAAAAAAAAAGTGTCTGTCAGAAGGAAAATCCAGTTCACAACATCTTAGAATCAGGAGAAAGAAATAGGAAGAATGATTCCCTCTTCTCCAAGCCATTTAGAAGTCTCCTTTAACTCACCAAAGAAGAAGAAATCATCGCCTGTTGATGTTGTCCTTGGCAATGATGACTTTGTCAGCGAGATTTTGTTACATTTGCCTGTAAAAACTGTCCTGAAACTCAAGTTAATCTCCAAGAGATGGCTATCTATAATCTCCCATCCCAGTTTCTCTATCCGCCATACCTACCTCAACCCTCACACCATTTCTGGTCTCCTCCTCAATGTAGCATTCCATTTCAAGAAACCTAGTAGTTACCTATATGTTTCTATTGATGGGAAATCAGTACTTGATGTTTCCTCCGATTTTCTTCGTTTCGATCCTGATAAACCCGGAAGTACTTATGTTTCTCAGTCCTGCAATGGCTTGCTCTTGTGCTCTAAAAGGATGCGGTATTCTGCTGAGAGAACTAAACCAACGTATTATTATGTATTGAATCCTACAACAAGACAGTTTGTGGAGCTAACTCTACCATCTGGCGATGGAATTCGTTCTAATCGAATTCAATTGGTGTTTGATCCTTCAAAATCACCTTACTACAAGGTTCTTTGTATTCACTACTTTAAATCATTGCTTGAGATCCATGTCTACTCATCTGAGACCAGGATTTGGAAGCTTTCTCTAAAGCAAGAAAACTTTGATTCTTCGAGCGTGAACTTGAACAATGGTGTCTTTTGGAATGGTGCTATTCACTGGATTAGTCGTATGGGAAATGGATTCTGTTTCTTGCTTGATAAGGAAAGTCTTCAAGCAATGCCAAGCCCTCCACTTCCTGAGTCTTGGGAAGCCAGCAACTTCAGGTATTTTGGGGAGTCCGGTGGGGAATTGCACTTTATTGGGTTATTGCCTGGAGAACAAAAACCTGATATTATAGCTATGGCTGTGAATGCCTCTCCTGAGATGCCTGATGACAAAACGACAAGCAGCAGCAGTTCCAATATTGACCCTCAATACATTGTCGTTTATGCCATGGAGAAGGGGTGTTCGAAATGGTTTGTGAAGTACTATCTAGATGTGAACGCCATCGTAATGGCATATCCAGAGATCACCGATCAGGACCCTTCAGTCTCACCATGTTTCGTGAGTGGATCCATTTATGTATCTTCTTTTATCGAGGAAAACGATGAAGAAGGGCCATTGCTGGTGATCAACATGCCTGGTGAGATCATATCTTACAGCTTCAAGCACAAAACATTCAAGAAGCTATTTAGTTTTCATCCGTACACGCATTACAGCTGCTATTCTCTCAAGTTTACGGAGACTCTGTCCTTGGTCTAATGGATGGTATGTGTGCTAGCTATACGATCAGCTGTTTCTTCCATGCTTGCTTGCTGACAAAAACGAACCAAAACACAGAAAATGCTTGTAATTGCTTTGATTTAAAACCATAACACGGAAGGGAAGTGGACAGATATTTGTTTCCTATCTTTCTAAACTCAAAATAAACATCTGTGACATTAACAATTTCACCATGTTTTGTGCAAAGATCCATTTATGTATCTTCTTTGATTGAGGGAAACAATGAGGATCAGGGCCGGTGCTGGTGATCATAAGCATGGCTGGTTGTTATTCTTTCATGGTTTTGCTTTATCGGTCCTGCTCCGCTCATCTATGTCAAGGTTTTCAAATTCTCTTGTAACTTGTAAACATAAAGTAATAGAAAGTAGAAATTGTATCTTTTTCAAGATCCAAGGCATACATATTCTAATTTAATAATTAAGCATTTTTTATTCTATTAATCGATGCTAATCACAGTATTTTACACGCACGATTTCAACGTGAAAGTCAAGCTTGCCACGCAAGATGCGTGATCAGTTTTGTTTACACGTAATTTTATTTTATTTAAAAGATTACACGTACTGATGTTTTTGTTTGGATGCTGAGTTGCTAACTTTAACAAAACAAATTAATTAAATAAATAAAATTATGTTTATTTCGCTGCAGTAGATATGCTCTGTAATTTTATAAGCTGATTTGTAATTAGTATTTTCAAACTTTAAAATTTGAGTAGTTAAACTTTATTTGTTTTTATATTTTCATCATAAAATAATTTTAAGGAAGAAGATAAGCGTGAAAAATAGAGATAAAAGAAAAAAAAAAAACTTTCAATCATCTATATTTCAACTATAAAAACCACTTTGGTTGGTTTTTGAAAGTAGAATTTATTTACTATTGTTATCGAAATTGAAAAGTAAGTTAAGAAAAAAAAATTATATATATTTTGAATGAATTTTAAGGTTGAAACTAGGTTTTAAAAAGTTTTTAAATAATTATGTAAATATTTGATATTGTGATAATATTTATTTTTAAAAATATTTTTTGTTTGAAAATAAATTAAAATAATGTTTTTAGTTTTTAAAATTTATTTTTTACACTATACAGAAAAACAATTTAAAAAAATTATAAAAATACTTTTAAAAACAAACGGGATATATAACAAACTCAGGTGACGAATATGGTGAAAAAATGGGTTTTTTTTTATAACAATTTTGCAATCCCTATTATAAATTCCGGGATTATGGCAATGACGTGCAACTTGTAGTAGTCTGCTGAATCCTTTTTCTTATATTTTTTGAAGTGAACGTGGAGAGGGTTTTTCCTTTCAAATTGACCCTTTTACTTTATTCAAACCTTCAATCATATCCTATTCAACTCCAATAGCCTCATTCTCTCAACGATAGCTTCTCCTCTGTTAATGGAGGAGTCAATGCTTTAAATTAGAGAAAAAACATCAATTGAACTCTAATTGATCAATTTCTCAAATTGCTTAACACCATTATGATATTAATGGTCCTCAAAGCTCACGATAATATTATGAAATTCAAACTTTAATTTGAGTCATTTAAGGATTAAGAAGACTAGTTTGAGCATTTATGGGTATGAAATTGCATTCAAATTAGGATTTAATCAAGGTTTTTTACAAATTCAATGGGCCAAAATGATAAAAGTTAAGACTTAAGGACTGAAACAATAAATCTTTTAAAGTCTATGCACCAACCTGACATTTCCCTCTACACCATTCACATGTGTTTGCTAGCCTCGTATGCATGAGTTTCAAAGATGCTTTGCTTTCTTAATCACAAAGATAAATCAAAACACATATAATAATATAAAAATAATTAAATAAACCAAAATCAAAGGTGAGAGATTTTCCCTTTCTTTTCTTTTCTTTTCTTTTCTTTTTGAATGGTGAGAATTTTTTTCATTTTAAAGAAAAAAGAAAGACAACTTCTTTTTTTTTTTGTTTCTTGAAAGATTCCTTCTAGTGGGTCTAGGCATAAAAATCATAGCCGTAAGACCTGCTCAGGGTTGATTGAGGCGAAGTCTGAATTATGGAGTATAAATTTTGAAACTTACAGAAATTAATATAATACTGTTTTAAAAAAAATAAAATTCTTCAAGAGTTATAAATCAGCAAGTCAAATTCATATTTCTTGCCCCGATCACTCAATTTTTTTCCTTCCTCTATTTCTTTTCAATCCAGAATAGTTGCTGGATTTCGGATTAACTTATCGTACATGTCCGAACTTCACAACTATAATAAAAACAGAGCCACCACATAGATAGGGAATCCAGCTAAAAGTTTTCTAAGAAAGAGGAAACGATTAAAAAAAGAGAGGTGAAAACATGATTCTCGATCTGAAAGATTCAGATTTCTAGGCTTTAGTTTCTATGTTTTCAAGAATTCATTTTCTTTGGTTTTCTCTCATTCCCGTTTCCTTCCTTCAGGTTTTTCTGTTCCTTTTCTTTCTCTCTTTGCATCTTACATGAGAAATATTCTCTTTTTAGTTCTTGAGTTTGAGATTCAGATTTAGACCAACCCCATTCATTAATTTTCAAGAAAAAAAGCCCCCCATTTGTTTATTTAATTAAATTTAGCAACCATTTTGTTGAATTATCTCCCATTTCTATTTTTCTTTGGTTTCTTTTGGTAAAAATCTTATATTTTTTGAATTCTGGGTTGATTCATAATTTACTGGGAAAAAAGTGCGAAAGGGAAAAAAATTTATTCAGATTTGGTGTATTTGGTGTATTTGTTTTTAGCTTGGCATTGGAATTTTTATTGCTTGAATTACAATCTTTGTTTCGTTTTGTTTTAATTTGAATTTTAGTGGGTGTTCCTGGGTGTGATTTAGATTTCTGTTTATTCAAACAAGTTCATTTGTTTTTTATGACTTCCAATTCTAATTATTTTTTCTTTTGTTCTAACATTTGGTGAGACTTTTTAGTTTGTTAAGTTTGTGAATTAACTTCAAGACAACAACTTTACGATGATTTATGTTAAATCACAACGTTTGTTTTGGTAACTGACTTCAATTGTTGTCTCAACTTATGCAGGGTTTGTGTCTCTAGATACTCTCTCTATCTCCAATACTCTCTCCTCAAGATTGGAATAGCATAACAAAAAGAGAGGAGAGTGGGAGAATGGAGTATGAGAGCAGCAGTTCGATTTGGGATGGGGTGTATTACTACCCACATCTGTTTGGTGGACTAATGCTAACAGCTGCTTTGCTTGGATTATCAACTAGTTATTTTGGTGGACTTGGATTCTCTTCTTTGCCTTATATGTGGTCTGATCTGGGAATTTTTCATAAAAAGAAGTGTCAGAAGAAGCGAATTCGGGTTTACATGGATGGTTGTTTTGATCTTATGCATTATGGACATGCCAATGCTTTGAGGCAAGCTAAGGCTTTAGGAGATGAATTGGTGGTTGGTGTTGTTAGTGATGAGGAGATTGTTGCCAATAAGGGCCCTCCTGTTTTATCCATGGAAGAGAGGTATTTTAGTGCGTTGCTCCTTTCATTTTTTTTTTCCCATTGATTTGTTTTATGTGGTTTTTTTTTTTTTTTTTAAATGGCTGGACATGTTTCTTTCAGTTGAAGTGTTCTTATTTTTTTTGTTGTGTTTTAATTTTACGAAAGAAGTCATGGGATCAGAATCTGTTAATTGCAATACATTTTGCTGAATTATGTGGAATAAATTTGCCAAATCTTGCTGGACTAGTAATGGAACTGGTCAAAGTTTATGACGTCGATTGCAAAGTGAGCTATGTACTTCTTGAGGGCGACATATCAGTTTGTTTATGACATTATCATCTGTGTTCATTTAGTTGTTATTGCAACGGACTATAAAACATGAATAAGATGAAATATCTGTAGTTAGGCCAATTTTCTCTGGCAATATATTAACTGGACTATACATGTTCCACATGTTCATTATTCTCAGGCTGGCCCTTGTCAGTGGATTAAAGTGGGTGGATGAAGTCATAGCCAATGCTCCTTATGCCATTACAGAGAAATTCATGAACAGTCTCTTCAATGAGCATAAGATTGATTATATCATACATGGTGATGATCCTTGCTTGCTTCCTGATGGAACTGATGCCTATGCCTTGGCCAAGAAAGCTGGGCGTTATAAGCAGATCAAACGTACAGAAGGTGTCTCCAGCACCGATATTGTAGGTACTATAACTTCTCTTGATCAATCTCTGAAATTGTTGGACAATAGTCAAAAAATTGATTGGTTAGAAAAAACTAACATGATCATAACTATATGTTTGGGGCTATCAATGAATATACTGTACTTTTTTTTAGTTGAGTGCAAGTCATCAGTACAAGTGTTTGATCTCTTGCCCATACTTTCATCCTTTACACTTATAAAGATAACTTTCTTGTTTTATTTTTGTTTCTAATTACAGCTCAACTTATTAATGTAGGTAGAATACTTTCTTCTTTGAAGGATACAAAAGCTTGTGAAAATCACGATGATTCATCATCTTTGCCTGGCATTGCTCTTAAAGGAAGTCAATCCAACAGTGCCCATATATCTCAATTTCTACCAACATCCCGGCGAATTGTGCAATTCTCAAATGGCAAGGTATCACATGTTTGCTTTTCATAATTATCTTGTGAAGTCAGTAAAGCATGAGTTTGTGACCACTAACTGGAAATAATTATATATGGCATCTTTGATCCTCCAATCAAAATATTTTTTTAGCATATATTTCCATACCTGCATTTCTTGTTTGGAACTAAAAGGGAAATTGAGGTGCTAATCAGATATCCTGTGCATGATTTGAGGGAAAAGGGGGCATACAATTAAAAATTTTCCTCCTTTCATCGGTGTATGTGGACCTTATTTGATCGAATGACTCTGTGCATTGCATGTTATCTTAGGGACCAGGACCAAATGCTCGTGTTGTCTACATCGATGGAGCGTTTGATCTCTTCCATGCTGGACATGTGGAGGTATCATTAATCATCAATGATTTACTGTCATAATTCTTTGCAATGATTCTTGCAATTCCATCACAATAAAAAAGCTGTGATTGTATCTCATTGCCATGCCAAATCTTGTGGCTCCAACATCACTGCATATTTTTGTGGACTGTAGTTCTATTGGGCATCAGCTTAGTGCTTTTCAACATGGCACTGTAGGTATACATGGCTCAATGCCATCCACTCAAATATCTGCCTTGCATGACACAGTGAAACTTGAGGATTGCTCAAATTGACAATTCCAGCACTCTGGACTGGATTACTATAACTTCTGGTGTTTATGTCTGATAGCAAAAGCAAACATGATTGGATCAGAGTTAATCCTTTTCAAATCTGCTTCCAATAGAATGGTTTGTCAAACTTGTTCAACAGATTTAATGTCACTGTGGCTATCTGGGGAAGCAGCTTTATCTGATTCATTAATTGTTTTATGGTGTGATTGGTTAGCTTTTGGTTTTCAATACTCTGAATCCCTTGTTGGTTATCCCAGTAGATGCATGATGCACCCATCCATAGTATATATGCCATACAAAATGCTCTGTTTCCTTTATTGCTAAAAGCCAACCATATATGTAAATTTGTTGAGAAATTTTTGCCCCTCTTATATTTTTCCTTGCTCAGATTCTCAGGAGTGCTAGGCAGCTTGGAGATTTTCTGCTGGTTGGGATCCACACTGACCAGATTGTAAGGTATATATATCAATTTGCTTTTGATGCTTGATTTTACTTGTGTACATTGTACATTAGCACACTTGATATCAGCAATTTTTGCACTTACGGATGTTTGAATGCATCTGATAAGACTTGTATCTGCACTTTCTTGTGTCAGTACAGCAGAATATAATGAAACATGATGCTGTTTTGTGCAGTGAACATAGAGGGAAAGGTCACCCAATTATGCATCTGCATGAACGTAGTCTTAGCGTGCTGGCCTGCCGCTATGTTGATGAAGTCATCATTGGTGCACCTTGGGAAGTTACAAAAGACATGGTATTCTAATTGTTGCTATAATTCTATGTACTTTGATATGAGAGTTTTAAACAGATAATGGTTTATTGTTAATGCATCACAGATGCTCGTACAGAGATGGGGTTAATGCATGCTGAATGAAGAAATTTGTTGGGATTTTGAAATTACTTGGGCTTTAGCTTTAACAAGAAGATTTTTCTGTGTAATTGCTTTATGTGTTGAAGGATTCAGGTTGATCCTTATTTTTACAAATGGTTGTTGAAGTATATGCTTGATCTTAGAAAGTTACAAATGTCATTGGAACCTAAACAACTCCTTTGCCAAGCTTATGAACAACAGAAATAGTTCTTGGAGTCATGTAATCAACATCAATTTAACTGAAGTATATGGTATGATTTCAAAGATGAATTCTGAACTCTGAGTAAAGTGACTCTAATGAAAAGCATAGACAGAATTGTTGTCTTTAGCCAAAGTGTTGCTCC
Source organism: Populus davidiana (assembly GCA_030145905.1). Classification (NCBI taxonomy): domain Eukaryota; kingdom Viridiplantae; phylum Streptophyta; class Magnoliopsida; order Malpighiales; family Salicaceae; genus Populus; species Populus davidiana. Next base: position 5,611,516 of record CM057806.1, read on the forward strand.
CTTCTTCTCTTGAGTAGTTTCAGTTCTTTAAACATACACCTTCCACTGAGGTTTCAAACTGACACCTTCCTGAGTTTCTATTATTAACTGATGTAGTTTTGGATCTGTTTATCAACCTATTAATGTTGAGGCATAGTACACTTTTGAATGACCATTGTTGTATGATTTCTTAACCATGAGGTATTCCTTTATTTGCATGATCAGGTCACAACTTTTAACATCACCTTGGTTGTGCATGGGACAGTAGCAGAGAACAACTCCTTGTTGGCTGTAAGCTTAATTCTTCAATTTCCCTGATTGAATCCTTTTTTTCTCATGCAACTTCTATGTGCTTAGGCAATTGGAAAATTGAAAAAAAAAAAACGTTTTGCTTCATGTAGGGAGAACCTGATCCGTATGCAGTTCCAAAGAGCATGAGAATTTTCCGGATGCTTGACAGCCCTAAAACTGTAACAACCACTTCAGTGGCGCAAAGGATAGTTGCCAATCACGAGGCTTACTTGGTAGTTCTAAGCTTCTCACTCTTGCTTTACTTGAATGAGTTCAATGTGATTTGTGTTTTCCTTTTGGATTGACATTCCAATTGTGCATTTCATGTCAACTGTCGACCATTCTTTGCACCACTACATTTTATGAATTTGCCTGGAAAAAACTAACCAGATGGCATTGAGCACTGCTTAATTCACTCATTGAATGGTCCTGACCAGCGGGATTCACTAATCCAATTTCTCACATGGTCCCGTGTGGTTGAACTGGTGAATTACAATCTCTGAGTCGAACTGCATAAATAGTTACTGTTCAAATTCTGAATTTTTTCATTCTGGTATTCAAGTCTGGGATCCAATGTCCTTATTTGATTACTTGCCTTGAGTATTCTTCCTTTTACGATGTCATTTGATTTCCTGCTCATTATACCTCACAAATAAGTTCACTGTAAACCATTTTTTGGATAGTAGGATTGTATTCACAGGGTAGTATATCATGCGATGATGTTTTGCTTCTGACTAACCCTAAACTTCAATGCAGAAACGTAATGCCAAGAAGGCAGAAAATGAGAAAAAGTACTACGCAGAGAAGGTATATGTATCAGGAGATTAAGCAGAGATCCAGTTCCACCACATAGATGGTTTCGTACAGTTATTTATGCCATGCAGGTGCAACCTTAACCATCACAGAGACTTCCAATCAGCAGATATACATGACAGTCCCATATTTTTTGTGCTGGCGGTTGGGGACGACATGGATGTCGAAGGGCCTCTCGAGAGGCTGTGGACGCATCATTTATTTTTTTTCTTATTTGTTGTAACTTACTTTCAGAATAGAACTGAACCCTCAATAATGACACTGTTGAAACAGTTAATCACTTGGGCCTTCTCTCTTTACATCCTTTTCCAGGTGGCGTATTATTTTTTCTGTACACAATGCGATGCCTAATCTTAGATCAAATGGATACAGTACCAAAAACTAATATAAATCGATGCTCCTAAACTTTCTCAGGGCAGAAAACCAATCAAACTCTCATTCTTTCTCATGTCTCCTGCATATCATGATGCACCGAATGGAGGTTTGAAATTGATGTTCCAAGTTTATTTTAAAGTTTGATCTTTTCTGGTTCACTCAACCAACAAAAAGGGCAGGAGTTGCTTACAGCAATTGGATTTGCTTCAAGAGTGAATGGCTGGATGCACTACGGCTTTTTATCAGTATTAAGCAAAATGAACAAGCTATGATCAACTCCAATGGAAAACACCAATCCAACTCGAAACATAAACCTAGAAGAACACAAGAAACTCCAGACCATTAACATTTTACTATTTCATCTCAACTTCCTTTCTACAATAAGCTTGTCATCCAGAAAAGAAACCCTCACAACCTCATCATAACTCTCAGTTCCCCAAGAACCAAAACAAAGTGGGTCCCCAAAAAAGCAAAGAAAACAAGAGGAACACTTTCTAATAGTCTCCTCACGCCCCCATCATATACATTCTTCATTCCCCAATCTAACACTGCTTTCATTGCACTCCAGAGAACAAAACTTACAAAAAATGGAGGCCAGTGCTAAAACCAGCAAGCCCACTTTACGGGAGCCAAGTAACAGGAGTTGGGTTGGGATTTTGAGGAATCTGCGGCACCAAGCAATGCTGTTGCTGCCACTGAGGGGGGCCATCACTCCCTGCTCTTATTCCACCAAATCCAAATGCCTGGTTCCCTTGTGCTTGTCCTGGCCCTACACTTCCACTATAATTTTGATCATTATTGTCTTCTTCAATATCCATTGCTGCTTCTCCCATTTCTTCAGAATCCATCAGCTCAGTTTGTGGCACACTAGCATTACTATACATTATTTCTTGCAAAAAAGCAGGCTGAGTTTGAGAAGGAACCCAAGGCACAAGAGCCATGCTATTATCCCTTCTTGCCCCTGCCGCCTCCTCCTCTTCTTCAACTGATCTTACTCCACCAGATTGGCTTGACCGTAGAAATTGATCTGCATAAACAGAAATTATCCAGTTTTAGCCACAACCCATCATTTTTAAACCCTCAAATTCCACTCCTAGACAAAAATCACAAAAACCCGTCAAAGAAATTAGCTCAATCACTTACTTCTGAAGCCAGAAATGATGTTGGAATCAAGAGAAACAGAGTAATTATTAGGAGAACGATGCAGCAAGTGAAGGTTATTAACAGGCTTGAATAAAACAATAGCCCTCTCTTCGTTATCAGAAGTTGCTGATGATGATTCTGGCATGAACAATTCCTCTATCTGCACTCCCTGGTTCTTCCTCTGCTCATTGCTAATTAAACCACAGTCCCCTTCTTCTTCACCGAACTCACCCGGCATCATTGATCCCTCTTCTTCCTCTATAATCGTCGGCAGCTCAGCATCCTAACACAAAACCGACACAAACCACAAAATTGATGAATATTTTCTAAAAAAATCTCGGGTTTTTTTTTAACAAAAAGATAAAAAGGGAGTGGAATAGTACCAGAACGAGACGGCGAGTCTTGCGAGCAGGAGCGGAAAGGGAGAAATCGGAGAAATCATCACTGACTTCATCCACTTCTTTTCTCTTCAATATCTTCAACGAAGAAGAAGATGATGACGACGACAAGTATGGAGCAACTCCATCCATTGTTTGTGAGTCTCTAGATTGATTTTGTGCTTTGTACGCAAAGCGTTTGATGTTTTGTTGCTTTGTTTTTTTTTTTTTTATGCTATAAGAGAGGAGAAACAGTGTTTATGGAGATATTTCCTGGGGTCTCTGGAGATGTCCAGAGAGAACTGAGAAGAAAAGAAAGCACCTTTTTTCGTTGTTATTCACGGTTTCGCCCTTCTTAGTCGGCTGTTGTCTTTTATCGTACATGGCTTTAAAACCTATACCCGAGGCAAAGCCCGATTTATGTATGGAAGATTTAACTCGGTTAATTTATTTTAAAAAATAATAATAATATTCTTAAAAAAGAAAAATGTCATTATTGACTTTGGATTTAGAAGAGATTTTATAGGATAAATCAGGTTTTCGGATCAATATATTTTTCATTTAATTTAAAACCTAATCTGTATGCATTTGAAAAAATAGCAACAACTATCAGCAATATTAAAAATAAATTCAACCAATAACAAGGAAATTCAAGCATATGGAAGTTGAAATGATCAAACAAATCCAAGCTTGGTTGCCTTCAAAAAGATTCTTGTCAGCTTTGTATAGACATTATCTGCTGTGAACAAATCACAAGCTTGTTGCAATGAAAATTCTTCAAAACTTTCATATGCCAACTTCTAAACCATCTCTAAGCAAACATACAGCTTCTAGGGCAAACATTCATTGCCCCAAACTATATCTGACATACAACTAAACTTCTTTTCATTTCTTTCATGGCTTCTTTGAACTTTCATACAATACAAGTTACATACAAAGTGGCTGGTTCTGGGTTTGGAGAGCTAAGCATTGTCGACGGGCAAGAGTACGAGGATGATAGAAGAATAACTGAGCATAGGATACAGATTGGCCTCCAGGAAGTGAGAATACTGTTTCATTGCTGTGTCCCTTTCAGGTAAGTCACCAGAAAGGAAATCGAATGGTGCAGGCTTGCCAGTGTCTACCAGGGGCTCCCATCTGTATGCTGGCCGTTCTGGGAGTGTGATGGTAACTGGCAAATGGCTAGCATTGAAGGCGATGTAGATCTCGCGCTTCACCGAGCCAATCTGGCTCAAACCATAACAAGAAGTGGTAATTAATCAAGAGCAAGGCACCCATAATTGAAGATAAGATGAGGAACATTGACGCATAAACTGGTTTGAGGGAGTAAGAAGGCAAGAGAGTGTGATACAAAGGAGGTTGTGATCAAACACAGAAACAGTATTCATAATCCGCTCATTCTGGGGGTAAAAGTCACAGCTGGTACAACCTGTGATTTATATGGAAACCTTGGAAGAGCAGGAATCATTTCAGTAATCATTCCTTGTTTCATCTTCCTCCCATGTCATTGGTTGTGTTTATTTTCACAAGCCTCGCCTTTGGGGTCTAATAAGTTCAACTTAAGGCCATCAAGCACATGTTTGTTGCTATCAGCCACTATTAATATTTTCTTTTTTCTTGCTCAATCACATCTCCAGCATGTCTCACGAGAAATGACATGCTAGTTGCAGTGAGAAAGCATACCAGTGTAAAGGCCACAAAACGGCTTGTTTCTGACCAATCTGGTGTTCCAGGAGCATGACCATGCCATTGCAGCCTCTCTGCAGTTGGGAAGTCATTCAAGCCAAGGGACTCACATTCACTGCAAGTTGACTACTCATATAAGATGGAACTTGGGAGACAAACGGGTGAGCAGAATGGCAAACTGCATAGGAAGAGTTCACATCAAGCATATACTCACTGGCGGAACTTGGTCATGAGGCGGCAAAATCTAAAGAAGTCTGATGAGGATTCTTCCTTCTTATCCCACCAGAAATAGTTGATCTGCATTGTAGCAGACAAATAGTGAACATAATCAATGGTAGGATTCAAAAGAGGATCTGATCAGTGGCTGGGTGTGGAAAGTTACATAGTTGTCATGGCAATATGTATTGTTGTTGCCCCCTTTTGTGTGACCATATTCATCACCCATGTGTATCATTGGAACACCCTGGTCAGATAAAAGAAGTCTCAGTTGTGAAACCACCAAGCTAAAAGATTTGTAGATGGAAGAACAAGAGTAGAATTTGAACCTTACTTGAGAAACCATAAGACACAGAAAGAAATTTCGCATTTGCCGTTTTCGCAATTTCTTCACTGAAATGCTGGCTAATTCACCCTCCTATGAAATTATTTTGAAGAAAAAAAATGAATCCACATAAACCATGATGTGCTTCAATAATCTAATACTACTACTTGGAAAAACAATGATTTCCTATCACAAAACTTGAGAACAAGAGTTTAAGTAACACAACGAGTTGTCTTGCAAAATTTAATATTTTGTCATGTTGCTCACATAATAGTTAATACAGCAAGAAATGAATGCTTAATTCAATGCGAATTAACATGTATGCGAGTTAAACAAATTATAGTGGTGTCTGCATGCCCTAAACCTCATATACTGGTGAATTCCCACATAAATTACATAAGACATGGCTCAGACAAAACCCAAGAACAAGCATAAAGGACTCTAGATAAAAAGCATAGTGTACTTTTCTCAGAGTAAATACCTGTCCACAATTCCAGCTATTGTTGTGATTTTCTCCATCATTGTTGTCTTCTCCATTTGCCAAGTTATGCTTCTCGTTATATGTCACTAAATCAGTCAAAGTAAAACCATCATGCGCACATACAAAGTTAATGCTGTTCCATGGTTTCCTTCCTCCTTCCTGATCCATTGATTCATTTAAAAAGCACAAATTACAGTAGGGTGCTTAAATGGATCATAGAGCAGATCATGCTCCAGGCATTAGAATCTATTTTATGTTGCATCAAATGTCAGTGTCAAGCTAGTCCATATTTAGTAGATTTCCCATTGGAAATTCCAGCACATATATCATTATATATCAGCCAAGTATGGTGAGTGCATTGAATGGTTCCGGTAACTAGACCAAGAATATATGAGTGCTGATACACTTCATGAAATTGGTTACATGAAGAAGACAAAATAAGAGGTCAAGAAGTAGTAGTTAATTACATTCAGTCATTGTCTCTTTTCATGTCATATAATCATATTCGTCTGCCCAATTTTATCATATAAATCATTTCTCATTCTATAAATAGTGCTGTACAAGTTTGACATTCAAGTACAAAAGCAAAAAAGTAATTGCACATATGAATAAAGGAAAAGGCTCAAAATAGTATACAATATTAAAACTATCCAACAAAATGTTGACAGACATGAGACCAGGGCAAAGAGAGACTGTAGACACACCTGATATAAATCTGGGCTCCCACAGAGGCATTCAGCAAAAGCCCCAGAAAAACCATCTGTACCCTTAATGAACTGCCGCACAATGTCTCGATACTTGGAAAAAAAAGTAGATTTAAAATCAAAACAGGCAAAAAACCCATAGAAATAGAAATGAAAATGCAATAGTTGCTAAACCTTTTCTTCTTTTTTCTCTCTTAATAACAAGGTGAAAACGACGGAAGGAGTATCATAGACTGCTGATGCATTTGGGTATTCATGCAGCATCACATTGAGGACACTGAGTCACCAGTTGGAATGATAGAATTGGCAATGTAAAATTCACACTAACCTTTCCATTCCATTCTGACCAAATATGCCAATGAGGAAACATGCCAACTTGATACAATCCTCCGGCATCCCATGCTTCAGCTATAAGCTACTCAAGACATTATAAGAGAATTTAAACCGATGCAGTGAGCTTCACTGATCAGAGAACACTTCCAGGGGAGCATGGAGAAAGAAATCAAAGACAAGTACCTTAACATCACGGAGTATGGGATCATTACTCATCATTTCAATCAATGGTGGGCTGCCAAGAGGAGTACCAGTTGTCAGCAAGTCGCCTTCTATTGGACTCCCAAAAACATTTACTGCATCCCAGAGACTGGTCAAGAAAAGAAAAGGTTCGTCAGCATAAAAACTGAAACATCCAAACTGAAACATCCGGTCTTCAACACAAATGAACAAGAATATAACTGGGTGACAAATTGGCTACAACCTACTACTTCGAGTCATGATAGAAGCAAGGTCAAAGCGGAAGCCATCTACATGCATCTCAATCACCCAATATCTGAAAGACAGAAATGAATTAGAGAACTGCTCACACCACAGTAGAGGAGGAAATGCATTTAAAGAATAACAAATGTGAGAGAAACCCACAGTGCAATCAAATCTAAAATAAAAGGCAACCAATCAAGAATGACATGATGAATAATGATAAAGCATACATGTCATTAAGAGCTGGCATACAATCCTTTCATCCACAGACACAGGAGGGATGAAAAAAAAGGGCTCTTGATATATGCCATTTGGTGAAAAGCATTATCAACTGAAAAAAGTAAAAAAACTTTGGATTTTAGGAAACTCCTTTAATCTAGCCCCTGAGGCTATTTCAATGGCTCATAGACCTTCAGGCATCTGAATTTATTTAACAGCGAATTGAACCTCGAACACCCTTGAATAAGAGCACACAAAGAAGTCTAGAATGCCTCACCACAAAAACCTCACGTGCAATGAAATCCTTATTCTTATCCTAGTGATGGGAGTTTAAAAAGCTGAAGGTGCACTAAAACACAACATTTTCAAGGAGCCTAGGCATAAAGCTGCAATAAACAATAACATTTGATCTAATTAACTCATAGTTTAAGCCACAAGGTTTTTTCTCATGTCCGAAACAAAATTCAAGGGATGAGTTCAATCAAGAAACATAACAATGCCAATAAATATCACTCTTCCTAGTTTGTCCATTTTGCTTTTTTCACATCAGCCATAAATTGACATGCAACAGAATATTTGCAATTGAATGTGTTCTCACAACCTGTACAAATTTGCTTTTTCAGAATAGACAACTCATGTGCATCTACCTTAAGCAGTCCAAAATAAATTGACGCACAACAGGATGGTTGCAATTGAATGTGTTCCCACAACCTGAATAATTATAGAACTCTCCCTGTAATAGCATAAAGTAAAACTTAGCTCACAACAATCACATGAGTATTGGAATATCGCACCATAAATCTGAACAAATTGAAATACAGACAATCTTGGGATATCAGAAGCATGTTTTTCTTCCACGAGGAAATTAACATATAGCAGCTACATGTCAGTATCTTTTTCTAACATATTTCAAAATTTTATCTAGGACAAGAATTGAATTGCTTTAACATCAAGAACTATACCTTAGGAGCAAGCATGTAATAGACACTATTATCAGCTCCTTTGAAAGATAGAATGGGACCTCTCTCATTTCCTTCTGCTGTGTGATTGAAAACAACATCCATGAACACCTGCTCGAGTAAAATCAGAAACTAATATTCAGAAAAGCTCACCAAAGACATGCTATATCATAGTGCAGCAAGTTGTCACCTCAATTCCTCGTTTATGTGCTTCTCTAACTAGAAGCTTGAATTCATTAATTGCATCATGGCCACAGTTACGTGTGCCAGCAGATGAGTATCTTGTCATAGGAGAAAAGTAATTGACAGTAGAATACCCCCAAAAATTAACCCTGGAGAGGAACTAATGCATAAGCATCATAAGAAATGTAATGCACCATCATTATGTTGTTTCTAAAATTCTAAAGTTCATGAAGTTGAGAGCATCATCATATTTCATCATTTACCAAATAGAAATCATCAATATTGTCATTTTAATTTTGGATGGGCAAAAGAAACAGTGATGAGAGACACGGAAAAATTACAAAAGGGAGAATAAGGTAGACATCTGTAATGTCACCATGATTTATCATTCTTCATAAACTAAAAAGTCTTTGACCAGTAAGCTTTCAGATGCGACAGGCAAAGAAGAATCTTTTCAGAGATCTTTATGAACTCCAAATATGAAATTTTCCATACAAGGACCATTTAGGAGCTTGTTCAGTTCTATAAAAGACAACATAGATCTTCTAGAAAATACTCATGACCAAATAATCTTGGATAATACAGCAATGAAAGTTACTGGAAAGAGGGAAATTATCGTACTTATAATCACCCAAGACAGAATTGTAACCGTAATACTCAAGCTCATTGAATTCATGGCATGGCATTAACTCTATGCAGTTGACACCAAGTTCCTGAAAAATCAGTAAATGGTTCATAAGAGCATGCAGCTATAGATTATTCAGGATCGCACAATCTCCGGTGGCTTCAATAAAACAAAAACAGCTTCAGCAACACATTAGAAATTTAATTATATCTGGAGGATCATACAAAAGGGATGATTCAAAATGCAATACATGAAGAATTTCCAAGTCCATTACTTTGTTATAATAAAAAACAACCAAAATGAGGATTATATGCAATTATGAATGAAGTTTTTTCTTAAAACAAATACTGAGAACTGCTCATAAGATAATAACAGAAGTGCTCCAAACATACCTTCAAATGATCAAGCTTCTCCACTACACCAAGGTATGTACCAGGGAATTCAGTCCTACTTGATTCGTGCTGTGTAAACCCACGAACATGCATTTCATATATTATTAGATCTCTCTGTGGATACTTCAACAGTGAATCTCCCTCCCAATCAAACTGAAAACATAAAACGGCCAAATACATATACAAAACTTAGAGCAACAGTCAAAACAAGTAGTATGAAACAGATACCAAAATACAAGTGAAGTCATTTTCAAATTTGGCAGATTTTCTGCCTTCAAGAGAGTCTGTAATAATACAATTCCACGCTAATAAGATAGTCCCATAAATAAGGCATCCCAATTATACACATAAAGGAAGAGAATTAAGCCTCAAATACCTTATCATCTGCAGAAGGTATCATGCAGGCCATTTGAGGCCAGCAATTATCATCAGACCCTAAAACACCAAAATCCCCTCTGCTAATGACTGCCTAGACAAATGAATAATTCATCAGAGTTCATAGTTATTTGCTTATAACTAAACTAAAAGCAAAACGTTATGAACAATACCAAATGAATAGAAGGTAAAGGAAGAAACTAACTTTTGCATACGGGTCCAATACAATCTGAGAGGGATCATAGTAATGTCCTTCTTCAGGAGAAAAGCTGCCATCAAACTTGTACCCATAGAGCATATCTTTAAAATCTCCTTTCAAATGCACATGCCAAACATCCCCAGTCTTGTTGGTCAAAGGATCAAGAAAAAACTGCTCAGTCACTCTATTCTGCATCAACAAATGGCAACAATAATCATTCGGGATACCCTCAAAAGGGCACGATATTAAGCATTGAACCATGAAAACAACTACCCAAAAAGACACCACTGCTATAGTCATGTTAAACTAGCCTCTACTATTTATTCACTGCCAAAACTCATTAAGAATGTGAACTTCAAATCAAGAATCAAAAGGGTGGTCTCCAACTCCACAAAACTGTGAACTTTTAAAGCAATTATAAACCTATAATCAAGAATCAAAATTGGTTTCCATCACCATTAAAAATATGAACTTTAGACAAACAACTAAGCAACTATCAACAGCCAAGAAAGGGTTTTGAATATCAACCAACCTCAGGCAAATCAGAGAGAGAAATCAAGCAAAGAGTAGCAGAAACTGCATTGGCAGAAAATATAGCGAAATTGACACCACCATCATGAACTGTGGCACCAAATGGTGCAGGATGGCCTTCAAAAACCTGAAACTTTCTCAATTTAGGCCCCTCCTCCTCCACCACCACAGCCGTATCCACCCCATCTCTTGCTGCTTTAATGGAAATTGATGCCGTTGAATTACTAAAAAGGTTACTGCCAAAGTTTTCTAAATTGGAAGTGACATTTCTTTTCAAAAGACAGAGTTTTGGGGTACTTCGGAACTGGGAAATGAATTTGAGGACATGTACTGAGTGTGAAGTAGAGTGAAGTGAGTTCATATTTTGCAGCCAGAGGGGGAGAGAGCTGTTGCTGCTACTGCTAGTGCTGGTTGATTGTGCTGAGAGGCAATCATCCGTACATTTTGGTTTGAAGTGGACAGGTAACGTGGTATCTGATCTCAAACAAGTGGCGTTCCTCGTGTTTTCTAGATTTGGTCACTTTTTAAGGAATCTTCAGTTACTTTCTGAAAATTGATTAACTTGATTTTTGTGCATTAATATTATTACTTAATAGTTTTAAAAATATATATTTAAATTTCAATATCTATACCGTTTGGTTTTATATTTAAAAAATATTTCTAAAAAAATTAAATTTATTATTTTTATTTTAAATTATATTTTTATATTTTCAAATTATTTTGATATACTGATATCAAAAATAAATTTTAAAAAATAAAAAATACTTTAAAAAATAATTTCTCATGCACTTAAAATGTTTAAGTTAAATTGTGACATTTTTTATTTTTTAATATTTTTTTACGAGTGTATTCAAAAAAAAATTAGTTTTTAAACAATTTTAATATATTAATATTGAAAATAAAAAACATATCTTGATATATTAACAGCAAAATATATTTTTAAAAAGTATTTAAACACATACTTAGAATCTCAAATTCAAATATAAAATATTATGATTTCCAAAAAAATTGTAAAAAAACAAAATATTTTACATCCCATATTGAATTGAATCATGTATCAATTCTATTTAAAAATTAATCATTCTAAATTTTTTTATTCCGCTATATATATATATAAAAGTTATATTTTTTTTCTTATAAATAAATTGATTTTATATATATATATATAATTCATATATAAAAGTTATATAATTCAAATCTTTTATGAATTACATGTTTGACATTTCTAAAAGATTTGAAGCTGGGTATATAAAAAATATTATAACTCTTAAAAACATATTTGTAATATCACAGCCTACATATGCTCAGGAAAATTCTATTTGAATGTTGTAATGTGATGCTAGAGATTTTTTTTTCCCTTAAATTCATTAGGGTAGAAAGATATATGTAAAATGAATTGCAAACAAGTAAATTACACTAAACTCCTTATAAGTTGATATGGAAATCGATAACATGATTATATAGCCTAATTATATCTTCATATTTAATAAAAATATTATATCTTTTATATTCATATGTATTTATAAAATCTGTCTTGTTTAAAATCAAAATTTAGAATTTTTTTCTTTCTTAAATTTAATCTAATATACATATATAACTCGAACTTGAGATTTTAAATCTTCTCTTTATTATTTAATTATTAAACTAATCTCAATCCAAATTTTTGTTAAGTGAGGAAATTTTTTTCATTTTTGTGGTGAACAATTCCAGTTTTGAATGCTGATTTAATAATTTAATATGCTTGTTATTATATATATATATATATATATATATATATATAGAGAGAGAGAGAGAGACCTTTAATATGCCTGGGAATTGGGATTAATTTGTGGAACAAGTGAATTAAATGAGTATGGGTTGGAATTAATTCTAGCTCTTATAGTCTTATGGGCCATATTTTGTTGGGTTCACATTTAAATACTGGCCATTAGGCCGTGTCAATCAAGCCTAATCTAATTTTTTTTTTTTAAGGTAAAGTTTTTTTATTTTTATATTTAGTTTGTATCATAATTTTTTTGTTAATATAAATCTAATATAATAGTTTTTTTAGTTAACAATATAACTTTTTCCTGATATAACTATATAAAAATATTTAAATAATCAATAAAAGATTTATTACCCTTGGTCAATTAAAAAAAATACGTTCTCATCAAATAGTATTGATTACAAATTATCATGTGTTGTGGAATAAGATTTGAAAATAATTTTAAATCTCATTCAAAGAATTAATGAATATAGTGTTGATAACAATTGTGATTTGACAAAGTAAATACAGTCCATGCTATAATATCTAAATCAGAACATTATTGATGAATGAATAATAATTACATTAAGAAATTGATCACTAAAAGATCAAGTTAAATAACTTATTACTTTCCTAATATTTTAGGGATAATGACATGTTATTATATATTGTAGTTAATCTTTAAATATAAATTAATCAACTATTAAATTGATAATAAATTAATTTATTTAATCCTATTTTATTTAAGATTATGATTTATACTTGAGCAAACTTATTAGGGGATCTAATGGGTTACATACATAAGAGCCATTAGTCAAAAATTAAAATGGAATAATTAATTAAGCGTGATTTGATTGTAAATAAATTTTAGAAATTAAGAACCAGAGTGTAATTTATATATTGAATTACAATTATAGACGTTGAAAAATCAAGTAGGGACTTGATTGAATAAATTTCTAAACATAACCTAATATAATATATGTGATATTATTTAAGAGGCAAATTAATATTTTGATATTTATACGATTTTTGGATTTCTCTATAAATAGAATTTTATGTCTCTTATTTTATGTGATATGAAAACGATGAGAACAGTACATCTAAAGTAAAAAAAAAAAAAAAACCAATACTCTAAGGTATAAAAATATATTTTTTTTAAGTGTTTATGAGATTTTTCATTGATAATTCGTGTAGATTGCTACTAGAGATGAGATAATTGAACGACTTATGATTTGCAACAACCCAGTTTTGAAACAAATATTCAAAACTGAAAAAAAATATGATCTAAGATAATCTTCACATAAACTTGAACAACTATAAATTTGCCTAACAATATCTTTGAAACTCCAAAAAAAAAAAAAATTATAATTTTCGATGCATATATATGTTTCAAGAAACCTAACATATTGATATAAAAAATTTGCTTGTAGATTATTTTAAATTTGACTTTAATGTTTGATGGTTAGAATATATATTTTAGGCGACCTTGATGCATTGGATTGGATTCTTGTGTTATTTAGACAAACTATTGAAAGCTAAATTGATGTATTCATAACAACTAATTTTTTAAAATGTTTTTATAATTTATAATTTTTTTAAATATATTTTTTTAAATTTGAACCTATCATAGAAAATGAATTATTTCATTATCTTTGCCGAAACCTCTAACTACCTTTATCGTCCTTAATAGCAATGGCTCTATATAATATTTGCTTTGCTCGATTCAAATACAACAATTTTTTTTTTAAAAAAAGTGTTTGATTTTGTGGTTTGATCTATTTTTAATCTGTTTGTATCTTAAAAATATTAAATTTTTAATAGTTTTAATATATTGATATAAAAAAATTATTTTTATAAAATTTTAATTACAAAACATCTTTGAAAATTAAAAAAAAAAACATGTACGGCATTACTGAGAATATAATAAGCAAATTCTAACGCCATTTGACCAGAATGAACACGGTGAGAAGCATGCAATTAGTGTACGTATGTGTCAGCAATTTTAGACGACCAAATAAAGTAGACATTATAATAAAATGTAGGTCCAACGTGAGAAACAAACAGCACAGAAAGGGAAAAAAATAAAAAGCAACATGCATATATTTATTTGTTCATGACTAGATGATAGGTTAAAAAATAATAATAATTGAAAGCATGACAAGGAAGGACAGCCAAGTGTAAGGTTTGTACAATTGTACCTGTCACTTTAAAGAAGATTCTCTTGCATCAGAAAACCATCACAGCCAGAAACAGTGCGCATCTCATGACTCACGAGTCATGACCACATTTTCTCATGTTGGGGGGCCCACTGTATATTTTTCCAAATTCATAATATTATTCATTACATTATTATTAAGATTAACCGGTTTTAATCGAGTTCCACTCGCCATAGTTGTCAAATTTTAATATAGTTCTAATCAACCCGGTTTCAAATCTGGATTATTGATTCATTATATCAATCTTAAAATTATATTATTTTGGATAATAATTAAAAATAATATTAGAATTGATGGGGGAGGTCCAGCATAATTTCATCAAGTTTTCCAAGATTAATTTTAAAATTAATTTAAAATAAAATTCGACTTGAGCCTAACTCTTAGTCAATAAATTACAGGGCGATCTCTAAAGTGAGTTTAGAGTGTATTTAAGAGTATTGTATTGGTTGTTTTTTAAAGTAATTTTCATTTAAAAAATACATTAAAATAATAATATTATGTTTTTTAAAAGATTTATTTTTAATATTAGTACATAAAAACGACTTAAAAACAATAAAAAATACTAATTTTAAATAAAAATAATATATTTTTTAAAAAAATCAAGGAAATATAGTTTACACCGTATTTCTGAACAATATTTTAATAGCTTTGCTTTCAACTAATATGCTCGGGCTGTATTTGAAAGCAATTTTTAAAAAATAGCTTTCATGACCTTTTATCATAAGCACTGGAAGGGAAAAAACCAATAAGAAAAGGCAGCTTGGTCTTCTTTAATATATTCATGGAAGAATCAAAGCCTGTGATTGACTGGAGCAGAGCACGACACAATTTCCCATTATTTTAAGCTTCGAAAGATTGTTGTTTTCTAATAAATTACTAGTTGATTCTCAAATCTGTTTGGAGTCTCCTGAACCTCTGCTACCATGTGACTCTGACTGTTATCTTCATCAGCAATTTTGAGCTTCAGCTTTATAGCCAACAACCAAGGCTAGAGCCAACTTCAGGAATTGGCTAGAAACTGCGCTTGAAATTGCATAAGAAAATTCTCTAAAAATCTTTGCAAATTGGTCTATTTTGCATTGGATTAGTGGTTAAAGACTCACCAAGCTTAGAGCAATCAAGTTTTGAACCTGTAACTTGAAAAATAATAGACATGGAAGAAGGTAAAACAACAGCAAATTAAATGGAGAAGGGAAAAAAAAGAACAATAATCACAAGAAAATTTGAGTTTATTAATTTAAAATTTTATCATCATCATCATCATCATTAGAAGAACAGCACTCTTAACACATTAATGCTCCCAAAATCCTAAGAGATCAGCAGAATTGGCATCATCGAAAACAAATTGATGCCTAGCCTAATAGCTAGAAAAACCCCAAATATTAATGAGGAAGGAAAGAGCTTCAACTACATCTCATTGAAACCCATCAAACTCCATTGAATGATGGGCTCAAGGATGGTTTGAGCCCAAAAAATTCTCCATCTGAGAAAAAGAAAAAATATATACAAGTACCCAAAAACTTGAAAAAAAAAAACTCCAAACAGAAAAAAAGAGCACCCACAATGTTGAAGTTAAACCCTAGCCTTCTCCAACAATGGAGTAAAAACATGACTAGTACTTGATGTTGTTTCCTTGCAAGAATCAAAACCCACTTCACAAGAAACAATCTTGAAAAAATCCTCCAGACCAAAACTACCAAATCTGGGCTCATCTTTCTCTAACAACCTCAAAACCTCTTCAAAAAACTCGACTTCACAAAGCAAGACAAGCCCTCCGTTACATTGAAACCCAAACTCCTCTTCTGTTTTCTTTAACAACCCAACAAAAACTGGCAGGTTTAGAAACCTTGTAGGTATCAGGAACCTCTTTTCTTGCATCCCGACATAGACTGCAAGATACCCAGCTGGTGGTGTTTTCTTGGTCAATGAACCTGATTCTTGGTGGCTGCTTTTCTTGTTTCCAAGACTCCTTAGCTTCCAACGGTGCACGAATAACTTGAACCTCACAATCTGACAGATCTTGTTTACCTTCATCGATGAGAGAAAGGTGGAGAGGGTTGGTGTTATGGAGAAGGTGAGAGTGATTAGTGTCAAGTTGGAGAGAGACTCGGAGGGTTGGAGAGATGCTAATTAGTATAATTTGAAGAGACGTTGGCTTTATTTTTTGGGACTAATTTGCCCTTCTTTTTCTTTCAAAAACAAAAAATTAAACTTGCTGAAAAATCGCCCAAGTTGTCACGTAATCAATTGAGCAAAAAAATTAAATAAACTGGAAAAATTATAAAGGATATGAACCAAAAAAAACTTAACTGTAAAAAAATATTAATTATAATATTTTAAAAAATTACCAGTTTAGTTTGATTTTATAAGATCTAACCAAACCGATTTATATTAAAATAAAACTACTATAAATACAAAGATGAAACTTTCTAACGTAATTACTAAACCTAGCAGCCGCCCACCTCCTTCCTCACAGCAACACAACCTTTCACAATTCACAAATAACACTCACGAGTCCACAGTCACAAACAATTCTTCGTTCTTCAGTCAGTATTGTGAATCTTCATCAGCCATCGTCAACACATGGTATTGCCATTGCTATGCCTAGCTACCAATTCTTTTATTTCTTCACTATTTTCATACATCTAAAGCAGAGTCTTCAAGGGCCATATCCCCTGCAAGAACTTGAGATTAATAACCCTTATGGCAGATGTACTTAACCCATCAACACTCCAAATTAATTGAAACCCGTGTTTGGATCACTATGCCTTGTTATATTTCGAAAAGATTTTGCTGATTTATTCTAACAATATAGCATAACCTTATTTCCATTTTTTTAACCCCAGCCTCCATGTCTCTGTTGTCCTCTCACTCGTTTGGTTCTAATGTCTTACCATAGACACCATCAAACCTCTATTTCCGGCCATTAAAACCACTATCCACACCATTCAGATCATCTTAAGAGCGCCCAAAAAATAATATAGGTTTTTTCAGATATTGATATTAAAAAGTTTAACCAAATCGAACTGAAAGTGGTTGTTTTAAATTGATTTTGGTTAAATTTTTTTAAATTACAAAAATTTGGTTAGGTTGTTTTAATATGTAAAAATTAAACAAAACTGAAAATAATTATTCTTATGAAGTTTTATCAAATTTAAATTAGTAATTAAGCCATTAAAAATTTAATTGGATTTGAAAAAGTTAATATTTTATTTAATTTAATTAAAACAATCTGATCATAAATTAGGTCATAAATTTCAAATTTCATAATTTGTACAACTCAACCAAAAATCTAACCCTAATTATACTAATGCCAAGTTTGCCCGTTCAATCCTCCGAATAGGATTTTTGAGGTTTAATTCCATATATATGTGTGTGTGTTATTGGTATTTAGTGGAATACTATATAAAGGTATGCCATTTGCTTATCAGAGTTATTTTCCTAATGAAAAAACAAAGTTCAAGTTTGGAAAACATATTTCTTTTTTTAAAAAAAATATTAATAACTCAAGTTATAATCTGAACAGTCAAAAAAACATATTTTATTTTAATAAGATTATAAAGAAATATACAACAATAAACATATAAAAAAATAAAAAACAAAGAAGCGACTATAATAACTCAAGAAAAAGCCTTTTTCTAAGCGCGAAAGAAAATGTTGTTTAATTTTCAACCAATTAACCAACTTGTGATTTTTAAGGGAGAAGAGAGGGGAAAAAAATCTTATTGGTGACAAACTATCCTACCGTCTCCAACACACATCGCACTAATAAAAAAAAGATACAATGATATTTTCAATGACAACAAAAAGGCATTTTTAGTCATCAGGAGGTGTCACAAGCACCACGTGCTGGCGTGTAATTGACACGTGTTAATATTTTTTTTCTATTTAATTAATAATTAATTTGTATAAAAAAAAATCAAATTATCCTCTGTGAAACTGTAATAACAAATAAAAAAAGGAGTGAAAAAGACCAAAAGACTTCTAGAAACATGTTTTGATTTTTTTTTATTATAAGAGTAAAAGTGTCATTTTTATTGTATTTTTAAAATATAAAAACAAAAATACCCTTTTAGCTAATTTTAAAAAAGCTGACTTGTAGAGTAATTAGATCATTTTACTCCAAAAAAACAAACTGAATAAATGGTTCTAAGGAAAAAACGATCATTTTACTGTATTTTTTAAATATAAAAACAAAAGTAACCTTCTTATCTGGTTTTAAATAATCTAACTTATGTATCCTGATGAATTTTTTAATGGATAATAAGTTGTTTAAAAAGACTAGAACACCCCAACATTAATCCTATTGATTTTTTTTTGGAAATGATAAAAATATAATTATATTATTGTAGTGAATAATAAATTGTGTGTATTCAATAGAAATACCTTTAGTTTTAGCTTTTTTTTTTTTGTTATTTATCTTGTTCGGTAACTGAGGTGGTTTGATATTAAAATAAATTAATCATAAACATAATTATATCAAAAGCCCATGGGTCAAGAAAAGGCCCATTGGTGGATGAAGCCCACCGAAGGCTTAAAGAAACTGGTTAAAATTAAATCCATTGGAATTGGAGATGGTATACAATCTTCAAATAATTAATTTAGTCCTTGTATTATTGACTTAATTACGTTCATCCTCGTAGTTGTATACAATCATCCGAAAATGTCTTAAAAATAGAAGTTGAAGAGAGACATTTTTCCTGAGTATTTCACATTGGATAAATGCGAACTATAATACAAATTTTTTATTTGGGAGTGTGATTATAATTGTTTTTTAAAGTGTTTTTTATATTGAAATACATTAAAATAATATTTTTATATATATTAAAAAAATGATTTTTAAGTGTATTAAAACGATTTAATACATATAAATTTATATAAAATATAAATTTATACATAGAGATTATCATGTCCAACTTTTCTAGTGTTTGAAGAGTGGATTCTTTGTCTACCAAACATAGATAAAAAAAACATATCTATCAAACTTTTTTAGTGTCCTTTAAATGATTTCGTGTCATGGGCAACAAACTCATAATGTCATCGTTAGCTTTAATGTAAAGCAAAAACAAAAAGGACAAAAGATCAAATGTGGTTGTCTATCAATCTTACAAAATGCGATTCTTAAGATATACCCCATTTTATGATTATTGTTTTGATGTCACTGACACGTATAATTATTAAACCTAATTCAGAGAGTTAATTCAAAAGTTAATAATAAAAAAAATTCAATCAAATCAATCTAGTTAAAATTTAGTTTGTTTTAAAATAATACTATTTTATTTTTTTTAAAATTAGAATAAATTTTTTTTGATTTACTCGGATTAGCTCTATAATTAATTCACTCAAACCCCTGTTTGTTTTTATATTTGAAAAACATTTAAAAAAATTAAACTTTTTTTTTTACTTTAAATTATTTTTTTATGTTATTAGATTATTTTGATGTATTAATATTTAAAATAAATTTTTAAAATAAAAAATATTATTATAATATATTTTTAAATAAAATACACTTTAAAAAATAACTAGTACCATATTCCGTCGTAACCCAAACTTTAGGCTAAGTTACAAACAAGGACAAATTTAATAAATTTGTTTCAAAGTGCCTACTTTAGAAGTACAATTTTATCTAAGATGAGTGAAACTTTAACTTTGTCAATATTATATTCTTTTAATCAAGTTTGTATTCTCCAGTAATAAATTTACATCTCTTTCACTGGTTAAGAAAAAAAAAAATACTGCATCTTATGATTAAAAAGATTGTGGGGGGATTACAACTCAACAACAAAAAAAATTAATATTTTAATCATATAGATAGCTCAATTAACCAAACTCTAAATTTACTCTTTAAAAGTTATTAGTTTGAGTGCCATAAATTTTAAGACTACTGAAAACTTATCTGATCGTTAACTTCAGAGTCTCGAGAGATTAGTTCAGATATGTATAAACTGATCCAAATAATTTTTAATACTTGAGATGTTATTTTGATTGTAAATAAATTTACTTTATATATTATTATTTTAAATTTGAATATAAATTGATGTCAATTTCATAAATATATTAAATTAGCTTGAGTATTCTATTTAAAAATAACATTAAATTTTGATTAAAAAAGATCTTCCCAAAAAAAAAAACTTATTACATGTTAGTATTTAAACGTAGCTATGAATAGTTTTTTTAAACAAATGATTAAAATTTAGTCAAATCAAAGTTGTACCTAACAAAGTTTTTGTCACCAATTTAAATTCCTTTTCATCTTATCTATCAATAAAAATAATAATAATCTTTTTCATCCTTAAATTCTACTTCTCTAGTTTTCTTCAAAAAACAGGAAGATAATAACCCATGTACATGATGTGACCACTCAAATAGCGACAATCAGTTACTTTGTCGTTTTGTCCACAAGTGATCAGGCAATCTCTCTCGACCAGACTTTGGTCCAAGAAAAGAAACAATCTCTCCGAGTCAGAGGCCAAGAAGCCAAACCCAGTAACCTCTGACTGACAAATTATCTTAACCAGAAAAAACTTGAAGACAATGAGTGGTTATTCTTGGCCTAGTGAGAATGAGGTAAAATTCTAGCTTTTGTTTTTTGTCACATTGTGTGTTATCTTTTGACGGGGTTGCTTAAATTTGTCCAAAGTTGCTGTTTTTTTATTGATAATTCTGCTCGATCCAACAGAAAGTTTTTATGGGATTTACATTTTGTTACTGTGTTCTTGATTTGAGTTTATGGCGGGGCATTTCTTGACTAAAAGATGCTGGCTTTTCTCTCACTGCGATGAGCTTTCATTTGGTTTTTGTTTCTCAGCTTACTGAAATAAAGGATAGTAAGCCTACAATGGCTGGGAGAGGTCCTGAAGAAGAGAGAGTTGTGGTCTCTCCTTGTCGAATATTCTATATTCTTAAGCAAGACGCCCTCTAAAATTTCAGATTGCTTAAGGTCATTTTATTTCTGTGATACTGACTGTATTTGTCCTGTTTATCTGATGGGCTTGTTGTAAGTCGAGCATCATTTAATTTCATGGCTTCATTCCACCTTGACAATATCTTAGCAAATAGGAGTTGTAAGTTGAACCAAGTCTTGTTTACCTCAGCAAGCGCTTTGTATAAATGCTTATGCATGGTGCGTTTGCATGTGGTTTAACCTGAGTCAATTCGATTAAAGTAGTAAGATTGGATTTCTTTCTGGGTTTAATGGTTATTACAAAATTAAAAATTAAAAATTAAAATAGTGTTAGTAGCTATGAAGAATTTATTTGTAGATTTGAGCCAATTAAATAGACAACAAAAAATTAAGAAGAAACTATTTTTGAAAGTTTTATTTTTATCATTGAAGATACCTTGTTTTTCATAAGCTATATATTCCAGCTAACATAATAAAAAAGCATAAAATAAACCTTATGTTGGAATTTTCCAAACACTAGGTTGGCCATGGATTTAAAAAATCATCCACAAAGCAGGGAGCTTGAGTCTTTTTGATTGGTAGATCGCTAAAGAACACGAGCTTATTATATATTGGCGTTCTCAGGCTCGAAGAATCCCTGGACCACCAGCGCTGGATATAATCTTCGTGTGGTATAGAGTGTTAAGGGCTGCTAGAGTGCTTCTCAAGTATGATTCTTTTAACTACTGAGATTAAGTGGCTCTATTTTAATGTTGTGTCTACATTTTGCTGATGCTTAAGGTGATTCAACAGTTTGTAGATTGATTTATTTCTAAGCTGTGATGCTCTTTATCTGCAGGGAGTGTGAGTCCCAACACGTAAAGCATATGAACAATCTGATATGGTGAAATGCAGAGAATAATTTGACAAGTTGAAGAAGGTCCCAAAACAGTGAAATTTGCAGTCCGGCTCAGCATAAATCCATATGATTCCACAATCACTTGACAAGCAACCATTTTTGGTAATTAATGCGTGGCGATTCCCCGTCCTAGATTAAAAAAATGCATAGGTGGAAACTCCACCATTGTAATGGTGTAATGCAGCCCCAGCAGCCACCACTACCAGGTGGCCGGTGCGCCAAGTGGGGAAGCCAGAATTCTGTGCAATAAATTTAAAGTGTCAGTCTTCATCATCCTCGACTATGGGGTCAGCAGACATTAGAATACATGATAAACTTAATGTCGACGATCTACCTTTTCCAGTTTTTTTCACTAGAAATGGTGACCACGCGCCTTGCGGTGGCCGGACAAAATATTAATGCAAGTTTGTGGATAATATATATAAAAAATAAAATAATTTTCTTTTTATTTTCTTTTGCCCCATCTCTCATCAATCATCAGTAATTAATGAAATAGAATGTTGTGATATTCACTTTGTCTTACAAGTTATCGTGGATTACAACTCTATATATCTTTGTCTTCTGTTTCGTCTCTCATCTCCCTAATTTGTTTTAGTTCGATTTGACAATGTCTATATGAGACAGTAAGCAGTATTTATTTACGTCAGACATGAATACAGAAAGCTTAGAGTTTAAGAATGAAGGCAAATGGACAATCCATGCTATGGTGGCTTGCGTGTTTGAAGGCTGCCATTTCTAGGAGTGAAGCTATTACACATCCACGTGCCTCACATGTGAGTCCCAACACACACGTGAAGCTTGTGGAAGGGGTGATTGCACTTAGCAGCATGGCATCACGCACATAATTCGCTGGAATGTATTGAATAATCTGACTAGTTGAAGGAGGAATTCGAGAGTCCAGCTCGCCATAAATCCATATCTATGATTCTACAATCACTTGACTGTGGATCATACATAAAATGAATCGGATTCTGGTAAGCATGTGGGGATCACCTAATATTTTCTCAGAAAAAAACTAAATGTAATTTAAAAAATCATGGAGACTTGATAAGCAACTAGGTAACGTAGTAGTTAATTAAGAGAATCCATACCTTGTGGCAAAACTACAGTGGATATGCCCTGTAGAATTATTTTCTTTTGGCTCTTGGCTTAAAAATCAGATGAGCTTGCCTTGAAGGGTAAAGTTATCTTTACACAAGGTTAATTTGATATTATTTATTTGTATGGGGTAACAATGTTTTTTTATTTTTTTTCATAACAGTACAATTATTGTATTGGTCTTAAAAGTTAATTAAAGATGAGAATTTTTGGTCCAGGGGTCTTATAGATAAAATCAAATAAAATTATTTTTAAATATTTTTGAATTTTGAAAAAAAAAAATTATCATGTTGAGAAACACCCGCATCAAGAAGTGGAAACTCCACCATTGCAAAGGTGCAGCGAAGGCCAACCACCCACCAGGTCGGTGCGCCGAGTGGGGAAGCCAGAACCCTGTGCCCCAAAAATCTGAAGTGTCATCTTCATCATCCTTCATTACGGGGTCAGCCAATGCAGAAATGATAATCTTTGTCAGATCTACAACCTTTTTCAATTCTCATTTACACCATGAAACTACAAGCCAAACATCAGAAAGTGACATGGGCTGTAAAGATGATAGTCCTAGGGAATCGACTAATCTAAAGTAATATATAACAATAAATCATAAAATTATATAAAAAAAGAGATAATTAAACATTGTTGGGATCTTGATAAAATTCTCCCATTGGCTAGTAGCAAAATCAACAGGAGGATGGATACTTGTGTGATATAATTTTTTCTATAATTGAGATGTTGGCTCTGGTGATGGAAGATGTCTTTTTCTTTCTTTTTTAACCAGTACCGATGATTTGTTGAAAATTTGAAAAGGGGTTCATATTAATACATTAAAAAGGTTAAGAATACCTAATCCTTGAAAATAAGAAGATTATTAATTCATATTTTTTTCTTTCTCTTTCAAGACGTTTGTGGTCGAGTTTTGATTCCAAATCTCATGACAGAGTGAGATGACATTGTAAACTGAGAAATCATTGAATATAGTTTAGTGCTCGTATTTGTCACTGTAAAAGCATCTATGCACATACACTAATACCCGAATTAGTCTGTCATGATGACAATGATTTTTCATGTACACTCTCGGGAAAGGACGTATAATTGAAGAATAAAGAATATAGTGGAAGTTCCTTTAATGGCAACTTGAACGTGTGCTACGCAAATTACCGAACTATGGTATCAAGTGATTATTATTATAACCACTGAGATTAGTGGTTTCTTCCACTCAATTAAGTGAGGTTTACAAATAATAGAGGTGGGGCGATTTAAATCTGGATATTCTAATTCTTCTTCGGTATACTTTGATCAGTTCAGAATGCTCGTAATAAATACTTGATTTTTTTATACAAAAAACATATTGAGATGATTTGTATTATTCTTTTTTTTTTTTTATCTAGTTGCTAGTTGAGTGAAATGTAATGGTGTAAAAGTGGGTCAGATTTACTTCGTTCTTTAAATGGTTTTCTTGTGTGGACTAACAGTACAAATAAAAAAAATGATTCATCTTGAATACCTTCGGCTGTAGGTATTTTAAAGTGGAATATTGATGCGTCGTCAAATAGCAAACAAGGATCTTCATGAATCGGTGGTATTCTCAAAGATTACAAAGGGAGATTTCTTCGTATTTTTTCTTGTTCCATTAGCCGAGGTCTTGTCAATTAGAAAAGTTATGCTTTTAAGTATTGATTATTGCTAAGCTTCTACAAATCAATGAGTTGTGGAATCAAATCTTACAATGTAATTACTTGGATTAAAGAAAAAAAAATGCTATATGGCATTGAGGCTTTCAAACGGAATTCAGTAATATTTTCAATCCATGGAATAAGCTTCATTCTGTGTGTTTTGATCATGACCATAGAGAGAAGAATCATGTTGCGGCTCATATAACCACACAAGAATTTTTGTACTCTTCACTAGGAATGCTCATATGATTGAGGTATATAAATACCTTGAGTCACCAAATGAATATAACAATGACACAAGACTCCATATATAAAACATATGAGGAACAAGGTAATCTTCAATGATGGAACTGCGACCTTCGAAGATATTTTCTCTTTAATTCTTTATCGCCTCTCAAATTGGCTCAAGTCTGCAGATAAGTTCTTCATGGCTACTGGCACTACTTTAATTATGAGACCTGAAGGTATTATAGATTGGTCTAACACCAAATAAAGGCTTTTAGCATGGCGTATCAGTTTCTTCATTTCTAATGTCCTTTTTCGGTTATGTATTTGTTGACTTTCTTTTCCTTTCTTTTTGTGTTTGCTTTTTGTTATTGTGATTCCTTTTTTTTTTTCATGTATCTTGTTTTTGGCTACCTTTTGGTTAGCCCTTTCAATATATCGACTTATTCCAAAAAAAACTCCACACATAAAACAATTTTTGCTAAACTCCTCAAACTTTTATGAACCTCACAGTGTCCCATTCTTCACACCTTTTGCTCATCACTCTCTTGGTATATAAATTTCTTAGGACTCCACACACAAAGCAACTCCTAGTCACCTCCTCACACTCTCATACATCTAAAGCTCATGTTATCTTTTTTATACTATTGCAATTTCAATGTTACTAGGCAATAAAAACACCATGCAGTAGACAAATGTCATTGGTTCTGGTTCAATTAAGTTAAGTAAGTTCTGATGGATGAAAACATTCAATGCAAGCCACCTTTCCAACATTACATGTTGACAACAAAGATATATTATAGGTTGAAGTTTATCTTGTAATTACATATGGCAATAAGAGTTAATTAACTACCATTGTCCTTATCTAATGTGCTATTTATCTTTTAAAAAAACTGCCATTTATGAGATTATATATATGGCAGAATAGGATTGTATATAATAGGCACTTTGTGTTTCTGAAATTGTAATTCTAGTTTAGTGTGATGCCAATATAAGAGTGATTCATTTGAGTGGTGTGAGATTACACATTTTCTATTCCTTGTAATTCTTGTTTTCTACAATAAAGTTATTAGGATTCTTTTTCTCTGTCAATACATTTCTGCTGCCATTTATAATGTGTTCCTTGGTGTACAAAACTTGTTTTATTCCTTGATATTGTTTGACATTAATTGCCATATTTTCTTGAAATCTAGATAAGTTTGATAGTAGTCTTTGATGAAAGTGAAAGCATAATATGATGATTTGGTTGAAAGAATTGCCATTGTATAAAGTCTTTCATTAAAGGCATTAACTACTTTATTTTCATGATCAGTCTTGCTCTTGATAATAAAACTAAATTGTTGAAGATAGGTTTTCAAAAATGATTCATTTTACCCTTGCATGATATGTGATGCTTCTCATGTAGCTTTCATATTTCTAAAAAAACATTAGATTACATGGCCGACCTCTTTCTATAGTTTTTTACAGACATGTCAAGTTTGTCAGTTATTTTTGGAAGATTTTATAAGCCAAACTAGGAACAAAACTCCTATTTTCTATTGCCTTTCACCATCAAACTTATGGCTATACATAATTATCAATAGAAGTCTAGGCAACCTATTTAGATGCCTCACCAATAAACATGGAGTTAGTTGGGATTTAATTCTACCTCATGCAGAGTTTGCATACAACAACTTTGTCAATAAAACCATGAGATGCATGTACCTTTTGAATTAGTTTATGGTTTACATCTTAGAGCACTGTCAAAGAACCATCTCAACCCAATAGTTTAAGCTGTTCAGTAAGGTTTGAGGATATAATTTATATTATTTTTAACATATCCCCTCAAGTGAAAGCCCTTTGAGCTTGAAACTTGCACATGCCCACATTATCTTGTGCTTAATTTTTATCAAATAAATGGGGATGGTGATATTCGAACTCGTGACCGCTTGATCATTAAGACTCTGATACCATGTCAAAGAATCATCTCAACCCAATAGTTTAAGATGTTAGGTAAGTTCTTAGGATATGATTTATATTATTCTCTAACAAGTACCAACCAACGTTATCCCTTTACCATTACCCCAAAAAGTCAATTAATCAGGGGTAGATTTTGTAACATTCATGACCTCATTGCATGATAGTATAAGCAGTAAAATGATAGAACAAACTTCTAAATATGTTGCTCATGCTAATTTACACTAACGAGATATGCAATTTAAGGAAGGAGATCTTGCATTAATTCGGTTGCATCCATAAAGGTTTCCGTCTAGCACTTACGACAAACTTCTTGCAAGAAGGATGGTCTATTCAAGGTTCTTAAACAAATCGGTACTAACCCCTATTTAATTGATCTACCACCGGAGTTCCAATTAAATCCATGTAGCTGACCTTACAACATATCATGGTCCTTTACCTTTGATATAATCTATTTCCCAACAAATGTCCCTCATGTTCAACCTATTGCTGAAGTTGCAGATTTCATATTGACATATTAGTTTATGTTTATGAAATTGTAATCTCTGTTTGGTGTGATGCTAATATGAGAGTGATTAATTTCCTTGAGTGGTACTGTGAGGCTATATATTTCCTATTTCTTGTAATTCTTGTTTTATTTAATAAAATTATCGAAATTCTTTTTTTCTGTCGGTACTTTTATGTTGTCTTTAATTTTTATTGTGTTCCTTAGTTCATAATTAAAACTTGTTTCCTTACTCGATATTGTTTGGTATTATATATATTATCTTTTCTCATATATCCACTAACTTAAGCATTGTATAGTCTTGTTATTTTAGGTGAGTGTGGATGTTATCCTGTTAACTCACTCCAAGTAATGACCTAGTCAATTATCCTATTATTTACTCCACCAGCATAAGATCACGGTTGTAAAAAACTCAATTTTTTTTTTCATGATTTCATCAAAATCCAACATCAAGTTTTCAAGCAACCCAAATGCTCAATGCTAAACAGTAATAAACACATAAAGATGAACATTTGGTACGTACTATGGACATGGTAGAGAAAAATGATTGTTGATATTATTTCATTTAATAATTTTGGGATCAGGTTAAGGCCATCATGACTGAAGTTGCCGATCAGCTTGACTCTGTCTACCATTATACAAAACAAACTACATATCTAATCGAATCAGCGCATTAGAGTCACGTCAAAGTTTCCAACACAACGCATGCATTATTTGATGTGTAACCTTATCCTGGACTCTAAACTTTTTTTACAAGCTGAACTATGTATGTTTTCATTCTTTCTAAAAATAAAATAAAATAAAACAAGACAAAGGCACAATATTATTCTAGATCAAATTAAATTATTGTCGTTACAGGGCATAAAAAATTTCGCCTGAAATCTGAGAACAGTTTCCTACACTTGTATTCATTA
Organism: Populus davidiana; assembly: GCA_030145905.1. NCBI lineage: Eukaryota > Viridiplantae > Streptophyta > Magnoliopsida > Malpighiales > Salicaceae > Populus > Populus davidiana. Next base: position 5,640,278 of record CM057806.1, read on the forward strand.
TAAAGATTAGAAGTTAAATAATTTTCATATATGCAATTTCATTACAATATCAATAATGTCATCTCATAATTAAAGCATCAATTACTTAATTCAAACCTTATAATTCAAGCTAAATGAAAAGTTTTTGTTTAGCCTCACTTTTCTATTCTGGTAGTTTCATGAATATCTTTAAAAAGTTAAATTATATATGAATAAAGATTAGAAGTTAAATAATTTTCATATGTCATTTCATTAAAACATCAACAATGTCGCCTCATTAAAGTATCACTAACGTGATTCAAACCTTGTAATTGAAGCTAAAAGAAATTTCTTGTTCAGAATCACCTTTCTATTCCGATACTGCATATATTCTGGTTTAATTTTGCCAGATAGCTCTCTACACATACCTAACCTACGCTAAAGAGTTGCCAAATACTATGAACTAGCATTCGTACCCCTTTGATATCTTTTTCTATTATTCCACTAACCTTGCATGATTAGCAGCCACTCATTCATAGTGAATTCCAACTAGAGTTGGAGTTCTGTCAACTAGCTAGCTAGCTCGCTCAGTAGGGTCCGTATTGCTCTTTTATAAACACCATATCCCATTGAGCTGCAAAGTAATTTCTTGTTAGTAAAGATGAAGAGCCTTGCTTGTTTTGGTAAGAAATTAGAGCACCCTCGTAATTTCTTTTGCAACAAAGTAAGTTGCTTCCATAAATCTTCCATATGTTCAATCCGGTCCTTCCTTCGTGTCTCAGTCTTTCAAATACACCCTTTTTGGGTTCAACTTGCTTATTTTGTAATCCTTTCCTTGGTTGGACATATGGCTTTGAAGGTTTCAAAGCCAAGACCTGGCTCATTAAGGCCTGCAAGCCTTGACATCTTCTTTACTTCTGTTTCTTCGGCAACAGTTTCAAGCATGTCAACGGTGGAAATGGAGGTCTTCTCTAACACCCAACTTATCATCATGACCATTTTGATGTTATTGGGTGGAGAGGTCTTCACTTCCATCCTTGGACTTTATCTGTCAAGGTTCAAATTCTCTACACATGAAACCAATGAAAGTATAGTCTCTTCTGTTTACCACAATCCTCCAAAACGTACCAACTTTCCAGGGCTAGAGATTGAGAAACCAACCAAAGTAGACCTAGAATGTAATCTCAACTCTTTAGACAATGATCATAGTCTCAAGATGAACTCACTTAAGAGCCTTGCTTGTGTGGCTTTGGGCTATTTTTCAGTTGTTCACATAACTGGTTCTAGTTTAGTTGCTATGTATACAAGCCTTGTTCCTAGTGCAAGACAAGTCCTGGGCAGTAAAGGAATTAAGATTCTGACATTTTCTGTGTTCACCACAGTCTCTACCTTTTCCAACTGTGGTTTTGTCCCTACAAATGAGAACATGGTAGCTTTCAAGAAGAATTCAGGTCTCCTGCTCATTCTCATCCCTCAAATTCTTCTTGGAAACACATTATACCCATCATGCCTGCGATTTCTGATCTGGATTTTGGAGAAAATCACAAGGAAAGTGGAGTTCAGATACATTCTGATGAATACTAGAGAGATGGGCTATGGCCATTTGCTATCCTTTTCTCATTCGTGCCTTCTCGCTGTCACAGTCTCGGGGTTTATACTGGTGCAGTTCATACTCTTTTGCTCCATGGAGTGGAATTCAGGAGCTATGGATGGTCTGAATTCCTATCAGAAGTTGACGGGTGCATTGTTTCAGGTTGTAAATTCAAGGCACACCGGTGAATCTATTGTCGATCTCTCCATCATCTCTCCAGCAATCTTGGTGCTCTTCGTGGTTATGATGTAAGTCTTTCTTTCTTATTTTACTTGTATATATCTACGCATGATATATTTATTTAATTATGGAAAGTCCATGCATTAAATCTTATGAATGGATTTTTGTTTTCGGTACAAATTTTGTATTTGTACAGAATTTCACTCTGATTATTTTTCTTTATACCTTTAAAATTAAATATTTGAAACTTACTATGAGCTTGATATATTTAAATTCACTTTTTGAACGTTCAAGATCACAGGCCATATATCCTTAATTAAATTCTTATTCAATAGAAAAACAGAAGGAGAAACGAAAATCGCAATTCTCAAGTACCAAACTTTTAAGCTTACTAAGAAAATCAAGATTTTTTTCCCAGGTTGCATGCTAATTTGACCTAAAAAAAAATTAGGAATGAAGTACACGCATTAAAGCTAATATATATATATATATAGACTAAAAAAAACAACTTATCTCATACCTTTCTTTTTGAAATACTGGGAATCATAATACTGGCCACAAAAAATATGAGCTACGCATTACACTTTTATGTGGCCTGCAATTCCCGAACGAATAGTATTGTATCGATCTCAAAAGAAAATTCCTGTCAAATCCAACCACAACAACGATGGATATCATGTATGCATGGAGAATTAGATCGTTACCATATATAATTATGACTTTTCTAGTTGAGCCTCCCATATTGCCTTGTCATTGTATAGCACTGAATTTAATATTAAGTTGACCTTTTATTTTTATTTAAAATATTTAAGTTTTTTATTAGTTGAGCCTCCCATTTTTATTTTTGTATTTATTAGATTTTGGGTTAGTTTCTCTGCGATCATTTTGTGTTTGGCCATGCAGCAGATATATATATATATATACTCCCTTTCTCTCCTTAATATATATATATATATTTTTTTTTTCTTCCTATTTTTTATTCTATCGTGCATGGCTATCTATCTATATATAATGTATGTATATGGATTAATCCATTGAAAGAATATTTTTAAGACCCAGACCTGGTGGTCGGCCCGGTCCAAGACTCGGGTTCTGGGTTTTGATCGGGTCACCGGGTCTCGACCGGGTCAAATTTTATTTTTTAATTTTTTTTAAAAAAATCAAAACAACGTCGTTTTAGCAAAAAAAAAAAAGAGTCAACGGGTTTGCGGCCGAGTCTTGACCGCGTCTTGCCGGGTCAACCGGGTTCCAGGTCTGGCCGGGCCAATTCCCAAGAGGGTTTTGGTCTCCACCCGGACCGGTCCCATGCCCGGGTCCCGAGTCGACCCACCGGGCCGGTCCGGGTTTTAAAACTATGATCGAAAGTGATGGAGCATAAAGTATAAGCCCTCTTTAGTTTTAATTGTCCCAAAAGCACTACAGACCTTAATTAATTAATTAATTAGTTTAGATATGAACAACCAAGAAGTGGATCTCTAATATAAATATAAAGATTACTTACTTTGAATTGAAAAACAAAATCCAGAATATATTATTTTGACAATGCAAACAGAATCAAATCTATTAATCATGCCTTGAACAGTACTAGAAGCTTATCATAAGTATATTGCATGCATATATTTGATTCTTCTTGTTGCTGTATGACGTATTGCCCCCTTCAAGCTCAAATTCGTTTCAATTGGAATAAAATCATCTCTGATATATCATTTCTTCTAAAAGTCTTAGCTTCTTCAAGAATATATATATTTAAATTCAAAGAAAAAAGTTCCAAGTTGTCTTTAAAAGGAAAGAAAAAATAATGAGGTCGAGTGCAGGCTTTGATCCCTTCTTCTTTGGAGAATTTGATGCTTAACCATTAAGGTTGACTAAATAAATAAAGCACAATCTAATTATGAAGTCTGATAACTATATTGATATCCTTGTAATCTTGGATTTATTTTATTTTTATATTTATTTCTATGATTGCAGGTATCTACCACCATACACTTCATTTATGCCAACAAAGCAACAGGAAGAGGTTGATTCAGAAACTGGCCAAAAATGCGAAAACCAAAGGAAGTCTTTGGTTCAGTGCCTGTTGTTCTCACCTTTATCTACCTTAGCCATCTTTGTGATTCTCATTTGCGTCTCAGAGAGAGAGAAGTTGAAGAAAGACCCTCTCAACTTCAACGTGCTCAATATCACCATAGAAGTCATAAGGTATCATAAATTCTTATCACAGAGAACGACTGCATGCATGTGTGCATGATTAATATATTTAACTAACTCCATATTGAAAAATTAATCATTTTGTAGTGCATATGGAAATGTCGGGTTCTCGACTGGCTATAGCTGCAAACGACAACTTGAACCTGATAGCTCGTGCAAGGAAGCATGGTTTGGATTTGTCGGAAGGTGGAGTAACATGGGAAAATTTATCCTCATCTTAGTAATGTTCTACGGAAGGCTTAAGAAATTCAGCATCAATGGCGGTAAAGCTTGGAAGCTATCCTAGCTAGTAATTAACTATATATCCAGTACGTAGCAGAGCTTTCAGAAGAAAAGTCCTTTTGAAGGTAATTAGCTAGTTTACATGAAGTGATTGGGCTTGGAATATATATAGTGATGTGCTCTGAGCCCTAATTATATTGTATAGATTATGAGTGAGCTTGCATAGTTTTGTGTGGACTGAAAATCTCAACTTGTAGATGGTCAACTGTTTTATAAAGTAATGTTGGGTTGGTGGGTTATGGAATGAGTAATTAATGGGCCGTTGGCCCATTTTCTTTATAGTTAGGACTTAGGAGTCTGTTTGCCCTAATATATTTATGTAGGAAGAGAACATTTGGAAGGGAATGGTTGGCAAATTAGGGTTACTGTTAGGAACAGTAAAAACAAATGAGGGATTAAATTGCCATCTCGAAAAAATGGGTATAATTACCTGATACTAATAACATAGAAGAGAAATATATCGTAAATATATATATTGTAGTTATAACATAAATATCATAAAAAAAAAAGATTATGTATAAGGATTCTATATCTAGCTGGTAGGGTTATATTTTGAGGGGTGTTAATTGACCCTCTTCGACTTCCAAAAATATATTAGTAACTATGACTTAAATTATATAAATTTATAATGTTTTATATGATTGATCTCCATGAAATATTAAAAAGATAATGAAAATTAAAAGGGTTATATTTTCCTCTTTTAAGAAACAAAATTATCAAATGTTGCATATTTCAAATGATATATTCATAAAAATAAGGTACAATTTTCGTATTACTTTGATCTTTATAGCTTCATTAATTTTAAATAATCAGTTTTTTTCTTACTGTATATATTATTTAATTTTCTTGGTTTACCTGGTTTTAAATAATTAATATTGAAATCTAAATTAACCAAGATAATGTGTCATGTTTTAGATTTGTCTAACTTTTTTTTTTAGAATTCACATTATTTTATTTCTTAAAATACTTAATATAATTCCTAAAATGAAGTATAAGGTTTTAAATGACCTCATTAAAAAAACTCCTGGCTTCACATATATGATAATTTGCTTGTTTTACTAGGAATCATGGAATTTATTTAATGGAAAATAAGACTCTTACAATTTGTTTCTTGGACACAATTACGAAGCTTTTAGAATCCATGGAAAATTACCACTCAGCGCATGGATAAATGACTTACAAAATACAAGATGATCGGATATATTTGTAATTAAACGAGTCCTTCTCAGCATTATGCACTTAATTTTCTTTCTCATCCTTAACCACTAGACATATAATATTTGATATTTCTACAACTTCATTAATCTCATTCATATCCTCAGCTAATGTCTACAGATAAATTTCATTTCATGTTTTTATAACGACGAGAAGAAAATTATTATTATTATTAAACCGGCTTCAACTCATAATCAGGTTTAATATCTAGATTATAAGTTAAGTGAATTAATTTTAATTAACTTGAATCAATTAAATTTATATTATTATATTTTATAAAAAAAAATTAAATAAAATTTTAATTTAATTAACTAGATCATGATTTTATTCATTTTATTAATCAAATCAACTCACATCCTATATTTTTTTTTAAAATATTCCAACTAAGATTAGATTGACTCACAGGCTGATAGGTTTAGAATTAATACAGTATTTATGGTTTAAAGTAATTTTTATCTCAAAAATGTATTAAAATAATATTTTATTTTATTTTTTAAAAAATTATTTTTGATATTATTATATTAAAATAATTTAAAAATATAAAAAAATATTTTTAACGAAAAAAAATAAACACATGGCTTACAAGTTACATCACGTTAGAAACAGACTTTTCATATCATTGTAATCAGTTACACAATTTTTATTTTTTTTTACGTTTTGGAGTGTTTGATTGAGAGGTGGTTGAAAGAGCAAGTTCATAAGAGATGGACCCCACAACGACCCCGCAGTTTGTTCCAATTAGAAGCATCTCACTTCGGTCAGAAGTGTGAGCATGAACAACACTCCAAAAACGTATCACGAGCCATTACAAGACAAACCTCCTCCTTCTCTTCAGTTTCTCAATAAAACATTTTCTGCCCAAATACTCTGCCTTTAAGCAAAACCAAGGTTCGTTTCTGAGCCCTAAAAACAATGGCAAAGGAGTGCCGCAACTCATTGAAGCTAGCCCTCCTCGTTTCTTGCTCACTCCTTGTCCTTGCCTTTTCATCCTTCTCTGTCCAAGCACTCAACATTGGAGTTCAATCAACCGATTCTGCTATCTCCCTGGTTTGTTCTTTTCATCATCTCTCAGTTTTTCGTTATTTTTTCTTTTCATATATACAACCCTTAATACTTGAAGATTTCTTCGTTTTCCTCAGAGCAAAGAGTGTAGCAGGAAATGTGAGTCAGAGTTCTGTTCAGGTGGGCAATTTTCTTTACAATTTTTTATTCTCTTTCCAGAAAGACAGTTTGATCTATCTATTACCCTAACAACAAAATCTATAAGAAAAAAAATTACAGACAGAATCGCTTTACAGTAAACTATTTAGGGTTGTTTCTTTTTCTCTTTTGTGTTTGAATGTTCTTCTCATTGAGTTTTAACAAGAATATGGTCAAGATTGTTGTTGATTTATGTGGATGGCAGTGCCACCGTTTTTGAGATATGGCAAGTATTGTGGACTTCTATATAGCGGATGCCCGGGGGAGAAGCCTTGCGACGGCCTTGATGCTTGTTGTATGAAGCATGACGCCTGTGTGCAAGCAAAGAACAGTAAGTTCTCGTTCACCATAAGAGCATGGCTCCGTTGTTGGTGTAATTTTCTTCAAATTTCTTCAAGTGCTTCTCAATGTATGGTCCCTTTTCTGGTAAAAGGGAGATAAACTGTTTAATTGTAGCTCCCATAGATCTATACTAGGAGGTGGGCAAATTGGTTACAAAAAATTATCATGAACGGGGAGAATTATTTGACTATGCCAATGCCAGAACCAGTAGTTGTGATTTGATAGAAAGATAAATATTCCTTTCCTTTTCCTCCTTCCCTTATCTTTACGTTGAATTACTATATCGAGATAAAATAGTAGGTAAAATAGCTGGTAACAATTGAGATAGTGAAAACATGCATGCACCCCTGTTTTTCTATTTTGAAAAGAATAAAAAATCATTTCAAAATTGTAATCATCTCTGTTTCTCTACTCAAACATGTTTCTATATATATATATATATATATATATATATATATATATATTTGTCTTAGAACACCAAGCACATAATTAGAGGCAAGGCATGCAATACCCTAATCATAGAATTAAAAAAAAAAGGCACAAACAATGCCTGTCATCATGAAGAATTACCATGGTAATTAAGTGTCGGTGGAGATTTATAGAAGACAAGTCGAAAGGGAAAGCTAATTCTATAGATGAAGTCAACATTAGGATAGGCATATGGACAGCTATGAATTTGGTTGCTTGTGAGTGTAACTGACAGGAAATTTGCTGTCTTGTGTTGCTTGTGATTGTAGAAGCAATAATTTATTTATTTATTTATTTATTATGTGGGGATGGTGCATTATTGCATGCAGATGACTATCTAAGCCAAGAGTGCAGCCAAAACTTCATCAATTGCATGAACAATTTCAGAAACTCAGGTGCACATACATTCAAGGGGAACAAATGCCAAGTTGATGAAGTTATTGATGTTATATCTGTAGTCATGGAAGCTGCTCTGCTTGCTGGAAGAGCTCTTCATAAGCCATAGATAGAATCAACACCAAGTTAATTTACTTTCTGTTGTCTTTATTTTCCTTGCTTTGTCTTTATTGTTTTTTTTTAAAAAAAAAATTGACTTTTCTTTTCCTTAATTCAAAATACAACTTGAAGTTGTTCGGCCTTAAACAAACTATTAGGCATGTTCTTAGTCCATTCATTTCTTGTCCGAATTCTCTGTATTTTCAATTGATGCGTGCTCTCACGGGCGGCCATGGCGACTTCTCAAATCTCTATTTTCTAACTATATATTTTAAGCCTAAGAGCTAGAACTTGAGGGCAGTTTCTTCGCTTGGACTTACTTATTACGGTTAGTTTTAAATTACAATTAATTATAGTTGTTTCAGTTAATAAATTTTATTGAATTTGCAAGATTTAAATGGTTATGTTAATATAATTAATATTTAATTGTTTTAGTCACTAAATTGTCTATGATTAATTTAAATAATTTAATTTAAATTAAATATATTTAGTGAACAAAGAGTGATTCGTGAGCTCAAAGCATGATCGGTAGATGAGCTACAGCCAATTAATACTAAAAATCAGTGGGGTTACTATTCTTTAAAATTAATCCTGATTCACTCATTTTACATTAATGTTTTAAACATTGTTGACTAAATAATGTTGGTAGGATATAACTATAAATGTTACCCGCGGTTGGCGTGGGCCGAGCAATTTCTTTTAAAGTTAAAAAAGTGATAGGTTAAATAAAATTCAAGTTCCAAATTATTAGTTAAATTTATAAAAAAAAAATACAAAAAACACACCCAAACCTATTTGAATTATCAAATAACTTAATGCTAACCTAACTAATGAAAAAATAAAAGAAAAATTGAGAGTCAAACTTAAAAATAAAAAACATCAACATAAAAAAAAGGAGTGGAAACCAAACAAACTTAATCGAAACTCTTAAATCTAATATAATATAGAAAAACTTACAACTTGTTAAATCATAGACCCAAGTTCAATAAAAAAAAAAACTTAAATATCATCTAATTTAATTTTGAATGATAAAATCGTTAAAAAACTATTAATAAAAAACTTGTAAAACAAAAGGAACAAAAAAAAAAATGAGGCTTAAAAACTCATTGGAAAAAACCTAATGAGGATGAAATCTAAAAAAATAATTATCACAAACAAAAAATACAATTAAAAAATTTAGGATCAAATTTGAAAGATTAAAAAATTATAAGAGGATGAAATTAAAAATATTTTGTAATATGATAGATTATTTATAATTAAGAAAAGGTAGAGGTGAAATAAAAAAAAATTATTGAGTGTTAACTCAATATAATAAACCAAAAAATAAAAAACAAAAGTTAAAAAGATAATTAAACAAAAACAAAAGTTGAATAAAAAAGATGATAAAAAAATTAAGGAAACATCAATTTAGAAAAAAAAAACAGGAGAAACCATTTAAAATAATTACAAATAAGAAAAAAAAGACTAAATCAAAAGAAATAATAAATTAAAGGGCTTGCAAGATTTTTTTTCATAATCAGTACATCATCCGAAAAATAAAAAGAAAGAAAAGAAAAGTAATTTTGGACTTAACCACACCCATGTGCACTCATGCAGAAAGGGTTGAATTATTTTATTTAATGATTACATTAGTAATTTTACTATACATTAAATAACTTTATATAATTTTTAAAAGATATTTATATTATAGTAAAAAGACCACCTTACCCTCAAGACAAAAACAAAATATAAAATGACCAAGAAGTAAAATAGTAATTATACTGGACTGGTTTTTTATATATATAATATAATAAAACAAAGATGAATTTTGAAATCCATAATTATAAGAAAAAAGAAAACCAATATTTTAGCTTTTAGCACGATGTGTTGTTTGCACGTGGTGGTTTTAAGAAATGAAGTCGTGGATTTATTAGTTCCTTCTCTAAACATATTGATGTTTTTTTAATATTAATTATTTTGGAGGAGGGAGGGGAGGGAATGGGGATTTGAAATCAGTCCTCAAAATATTATCCATGTATGAATTGAGTCCTTGAAGACATAAGTTATAAGATGAGTCTTCAAATTATTTGTTATTCTCAATCCATCGGTTTAGGTTAAATTATATAACAACGACAATTTCTATAAAAATAATTAACTGGCTTTGGCTTGATATCCTAAACTTCGTTTAACCTGGACAAGTATGCCAAAAACCAGAGCAATTGTTTTTTTTTTTTTTTTAAGGAAAGGTTGATCTGAGGAATCACGAACCTGGTCCATCGTTCCACCGAAAACTGGGGCAGGCTTCTTCTGCTGCCCATAAAAGTCAGAATGACCAACACCACTTCCTAACTTGCTTACCCAACACAAAATACAATAATGTCTCTGACTTCACTTTACCAAGCTGTAGACATCTCTCCAGGTAAAAGCTCTCTTCAACACCAGCAATCTCTTTATTTCTTGACTTATCCTGTGTTTCTTGTCTTACTATTCAAACCCCTCACCGTTTTCTCTTCCTTTGTTTCCAGGTAACGGGAATCAAGAACCCCTGTTAGCTGTTAACGTAGAAGCAGCGAAAGATGGGGCAGAAGCCAAGTTTAGGATACGAAATCTGACTAAGGTTTCTGATGCTGGGGTGCCCATATTGAATGGAATCAATATGGACATACCTAAAGGGATGATTGTGGGGATTATAGGCCCTAGTGGAAGTGGAAAGTCGACGGTTTTGAGGGCTCTTAACAGATTGTGGGAACCACCTTCTGGGACCGTGTTTCTTGATGGTCATGATGTTAAGGATCTTGATGTTCTTGGCCATCGCAGGAAAGTTGGGATGCTCTTTCAGCTTCCTGCTCTTTTTGATGGTTAGATTGATTTTTTCTTTCTTTTTCTTAAAGTTTCATTTGGCCCATTGGTTTATCAATCAAAACCTGCATCAATATGCTTGTCAGTGTTTAATTCTTGCCTTTCCAAGCTCGGCTAGTGTTATGAATTATCATTATAGTTAGTAAATTTCTTGTAATTGGTAGGGTGATTGAGTTCATAGCCCAGTGTAGATCAGCACAGAGGGTGGCATGTATTTTGGTATAGAGTGCTCTTTCTTGAAATCCAGTCCCAAAATAGCACAGTGTTCACCGTAGATTGTAGCTCAGGAAGTTTTTGGCCTTATCGATTATGGAATCCTTAGAGAGTGCTCTACAGATCAGGTAGAGCATGCCATCAATATTGATTGGCAGGCAAGACACTGGTTGTTGTCATCTGAAATTTAAAATAGCTACAAGTTTCTTAGCTGCGTTATTAGATGCTTCTCTGTAATATTATGATGGCAGGATGCCTGATTGTTGTAATATTATGATTAATCCTTATGCATACCAGCTAAGTGTTTCACTGTCACGCATTCAACCACCATCACGTGCCTTCGCCTAATGTGTTTCAAGTCCCGACACAATTTCTGGACTAAGATTCGTGATGGAAATCACATTGATTATTCCTTTGGGATTGGGATGCAGCAGCTCCCCCCTTGAAATTCCAGTTGTAGCTGAGGCAGCAGACGGCAGTAATAGCACTTTATCTTCTGTTGACTTGACGGATATATGCCTGGTACCTTTAAGAAATGCTATGTGATTTATAGTTAACTGACCATTGATTTCAATCTATTCAGGCACGGTTGCAGATAACATACGATATGGACCACAATTGAAGGGGAAGAAGCTTACCGATGATGAGGTTTACAAGTTGCTTTCGCTTGCAGACCTTGATTCTTCCTTCTACAAAAAGACTAGTAATGAGTTGTCTGTCGGTCAAGCTCAAAGGGTTGCACTTGCTAGGACCCTAGCTAATGAACCAGAGGTAATGCCTATTGAAATGTGCAAAATCTCCATTCCTTTGCGTTGTGTTTTCATGCCTCCAAATTTTTTTCACGCACTTGCTAAATCTGCTTTCAGTTGGCCAATATATGCTGTTCTTCTGATTATATTCTGTGTTTTGAAAGGTTTTGCTACTGGACGAGCCAACTAGTGCATTGGATCCAATTTCAACACAAAACATAGAGGATGTTCTTGTAAAATTAAAGAAACAACGAGGGCTGACAGTTGTTATTGTCTCTCACAGCATCAAACAGATCCAGAGGATTGCTGATGTAGTTTGCCTCCTTGTGAATGGAGAAATTGTTGAAGTTTTGAAACCTGATGACTTGTCTGAAGCCAAGCATCCCATGGCACAAAGGTTCCTTGAACTCGGTTCTTAAGACTTATTTCCCGATGCTTAAATTCAGGCGATTGCCCTAAAAATGATATCTAGCAATGCAAGTATCCTACTTCTTCCTTTTAATATACTGATGATCATGTCAGCACTATCAAAATATATTTCTATTAATTGCTTTGTGATGAATAATTTCTTACCAAGGCGACGGAACTCAGTTGAAAACATATACTAACAATAATTAACCTTCCTTGAAATGCATAATCAAACTGGGTTAAATCCTCAAGTCTGTTTTTCAACAGCCAGGCGCTCTCATCATGGGATGCGCCATGGATTTCTTTTGTAGAGGAGAGTTTTGATGGTGCTATATAGATAGCCCATGGTCCAATAACTTGACAATAAACTTTAGAATATGTGATCAAGTAAGAAAACTTAAAAGAGTTTAGGATAAATTAATGACCAGATTATGAGACTGTGAACTGTAATAGTTTTGGTCAACAGTGTTCCTGTGAGAACAACTGTTACATAAAGCATGCTATCTCATTTCCATTTTGTCGATGAGAATAAACTAAATACATACATATCTACCCCTCAATTGTTTCTGCATTTTTTTCTTCTGTGGTAATTATAACTTGATTGAATGAAGTAAACGAAGTTGTAGTTGTGGTGGTGGTGGTGGTGGTGGTGGTGGTGGTGGTGGTGGTTTTGTTGTGAGACCAAAGGAAAGACCTCGAAGAAGGCATTTGGGTTTGCGTGCTGGTGGGTTTGGAAGTAGAATTCACTAATGCTGCTGCCATTTTCTCTGGATTAGATTCAATGAACATATTCCACATTACTTCCACATCTCTATACCCACACATTTGTACATCATCTTGCAACTTCAACAAACTACAAGCACTCCTACAAGCTGCACCACCCCCTGAACCTGCTTAATCACAAGGCATAGACATCAGCATTAGTTCTCCAAGTCCAACCTCGTAGAGCTTGGTATTCCCACCAAGAATCATCATGTGCTCAAGTAAGGCGAATCTCCATCTACATTGGGCTAGAGAAAAGAACTTATTGGTGTGCTTAAAGTAAAGAAACCGTGATAAGATGCAAAAACTAACCAGATTTACGAAACTTGAACCTTGAAGAAACAGCAAACCAAGCTTTCCTCATCTTATGCCGCCAGTCCATGTTAGTCTGTTGTAGTCTTTTCCTCCCTATCGGAGGCCCAAAAGAAGCAATCGGAGTTGAACAGTGGTTCACTTAAATAATACTCAATCCGTTAGGAGGAGGAGCCAAGGAGGGGAAGGGGTGAAAAGCACACGCGGCGAAAATCCATAACACGTTTCTTGATGACTGTGCCAGACGTCTCATCTTCTTGTCACACTCTATAGTCCATGAAGAGTCGAGGAACATCCCCTTTTCCCATCCTTCTTAACTTCAAATTTTAACTTTTATGTATTTCCCTTTCGGCTGCTCCCAGTGTTTTATTATTAACAATTAACTAAAACATGGGGAAGATAGGTAGCATTGAAAAGAAATTTCACCACGTGTACCTTTAAAAAATATATTCTTTGTTTTTTTCTTTAATATTTTTTTTTATCTTTTAATATTAAATTTATTTTTATTAAGTTATCCCATTCTCATTACACGAATTATAAATTTGACAAATTAATCAAGTTTACTAGAGTTTTATTTCCTTATTTCACTTTTTTCGTCAATTTCATCATTTATTATTGGATTAATTAAAAATTAGATTTTATGATTTGTTTTATTTACTTTCTATTAGGTCATTCCGTTTTCATGACCCGAGAATAATGTTTAATAGGTTAACCTGAGTTGATTTGAGTTTTTTTTTAATTTTATCATTTAATATTGGATTGATTGAGTATTGAGTCTCACAATCTATTTTGATTTGTTTTCTATGAAGATATCATGGTTTCAAAATCATGGTCGCATGTTTTAGTATTTTAACCCCAGTTAAATTAGGTTTTTTTTTTAAAAAAAAATTAAACAGGTTATCTTAGTTTTATGCCCTTCAACATTGTATTTTTTTTTACTAGGCTATCCCCGTTTTATGACCTGAGTTACGGATTTTATAGATTAATCTAGTACTATAACATAAAATGAATGGATTTTTTACTGTAAAGGTAGTTATTGTTCATGCATATACAAATCACTATTGATGGCACTGTGTTGGCATTGTGCATTTGTTGAAAATTCATTTTGGACCTTAATTTTTTTATCGGTGATTTAATCCTAATTAAAGGTCAATTGATTGTTATTTCTTAGAAAAATATAGGGTTAAAAGAAAAGGGATCGGAAGGAAAGAGGCACTAAACATGGATGACATGTTATAAGCTTCAGCAACAAATACATTTTGGTCTTCGAACTTAAAAAATAACACATATTGTATAATTTCAGCACCTCAATATTTTTCAAGTTCAATTTTGAAACAAAAATTTATTTTTGTTATTTTTTAGTCCCTGACTAGAGAGGAAATGGAAAAGTTTCTAAATTTCAGAGGTAGGGAGATAAAAGTGTCATTGATATTGATTTTAGGTCATCAAAACAATCGATATTTATGTCAAATAATTTCATTTGATAAGAAAAGTTTATATTAGATTTTTTTTTTTTTACCTTGAAAGTCCTTGAAAAAACATATATAGGCTCAATTTGATTTTTTATTTCAGAGTTGGTTTTTTAGACCATGAATAAGTTTATAACAATTTATAAGGCATTTTATAGGTATCTTAGGCTGAAAGTAGATTAAAAAAAAATTAAAACTTGATTTTCGAGCCATCATAGTGACCGGAATCTAGACAGCTTCAAACGATGATTTGTCTGATTTTTTAAAAAAAAAACAATTGGGGCAGACAATTTATCACCCACCCCAAATGCAACAAAAAAGAATATAGACCCAGTCACCTAAGCCCTAAAAAAATAAGCTAGACGGGTTGGCCTGGCTTGCCAATCCTAGCAGCGCCTGGCTTTTTTTAATTTTTTTTAATTTATGCTTGTTTTATATATTTTTTTTCAAGTTTTTAATTTATTTGTATTTAGATTATTATCTTTTTATTATTATTTATTTAGGGAATTTCTTTTAAATGATAGTTATACATTTAATTTTTAAAAAGATTTTTCTTTTAAATTAAGTCGGTAAATTGACCTGTAATGTCCCTTGAGTTTAAGCAAGCTAATTTTCACTTAAAAAAAAAAAAAAAAAACCTTTCTAGGCTGGCAAATCCTCAGTATATGCGGAGTCCATTATTAATGATTTACCATAATGTGTTTGACAAAACACAACAACAAATCAACAATCATCAACATGATCACATTGTCAGCTATATAATTGCTGACAAAGATGCTCGACCACAGACATTAAACCCATACCACACCCCATTTGGAAGGAATTTGTTGTAGTTGAATGTCACGGTCTTGGTATATGAACCATAGATCTTCACACTCTCAGGTTTCCAGCCATCAGATCCTGTCCTCAGCATGTATAGATAGCAAACATCATACACACATGGTCCATTTATCTGGAATGAATCTGTTGAACACCTCTCAAATGTTCCTGAAGATGGATCGTCAAGTCTCTTGATATAGACCTAAAACAATTTATCAATCAATCAATCAATCTTCAAGTCAAATTTAAAATACACAAAAATCAGACCAGACCCTTTATCCCTTTATCTAGATTTATTTTCCTTTAATGGTTCATTTTAGATTTTGAATGTCAAGATCTGTTGCCATGAAAATCTGATTAGACTAGAGACGCTCTGTTCTTATTTTGCTGGAAAAGACAAGAATGTTGTTGGTTTCCTTGTATTTTTCTTACATCTTTTTAGCTACTAAACAGACATGAACCCAAACCGGAAACATTTTCAAATCTCATATAGTAAACTAGGTTTCATACTAACCTCATTGCCATAAGAATCACCAAAAGCTAGGCTGATTTTGTCTCTGGTGTAAGTTGTGGAGGAGCAACTGGTCTTTATGACAAGTTTGTATGGACAGCTCTTCGCAGCCTGAGATTTATGTGGGAAAAAGATATAGTATATGAAGAAAAAATAAAAAAATTGTGTACAGATTTCAAATTGATTCTTTGAATAATGTGAATCAAAATCATGTCAAAAGAAATGCTAATTTTGATAGCTCCATACCTGAATATTTTTGGGATAGAAGGATTTCAGAGCACGAGGCTGCAAGGTAGGCGAGACAGAGCTAGAATATGGGAATGTTATGGAGGAGAAGACAAAGACGAGCCCAAATAGTGAGAGGTGTTTGACCATTTTGTCTGTGATATATCCCTCCTTGTAAGAGGGAGCTAAGAGTGGAGTTGCTTTATCTTATCAACTCTCCTACCATATATAAAAGGAGATAAGAAGAAAAATAAACAAATGGCCCCATCATAAAAACATTTAAAAAAAAAAAAACGTGCAAGGATCAGATCTGTTGCAGTATCTTTTTCTTGTTAAATATATTACAAGGCTGCTATTTCATCATCTATCATGGCCTTCATTGATTGGGATTGGGCAATAATTACGCGGCGAGGGCAATAATTGACCAGCCTGGAAACCATGTCCTTGTCAACAGTATGATATGGAAGCTACTGCCTTTTGGGTTGGTGAAGAGGGGAGTTAAGGCAAGCCTGAAGATAGTTTTCTTTACAACTCCAGACATCCACATCCAAGGTCTCTAGCCTGAAAATGATGTACAATGTACCTCTCCAAATCCCAATGCAGCAGGCACAAGGTGTAGATTGTTTTAGCTGTACAACCAACCTAACAAGGTATGCATAAGCACTGAAATTGGAGAATCTAAATTCGAGGCTGAGAAAGAAACCAAAGGTATAGAGTGATTTGTCACAACAGAAAGGGAAATAGACAAGGAATCCAGATGCAGTATTCTTTACTCTCTCACGCATACGCTCAGCCTTCAGGCTATGCGACAAAAACATGGAACTGGATCTGGGTTGTCACATGTTTAGTTCAGCAAACTGTTCTTGAGCATCATTGCTTTTCATCATGAAGGGCCTAGATGGTCTCCTGATATATACATGCTTAAGTTCGCATTGCATAGGGCATAAGACAAGCTTCAACATTGTTATCATTACGCCATCCTCATCTAATCCCTCACGACATTAAAGTTTTGGAAACCAGTTTTTAGCAGCAGAATCCAAGTACCCCTAAATACCCCCCCCCCCCAATTTACTCCATAATCAATGACTTGAATTTATTCTATAACAAAAGTATAAAGTAGCTCATGCCACAAAGATTAAAAAAACAATACCTACAGCTTTTCCACACTACAGCTTGGCCAAATGATTGTTGAATTTATTTGTACATTGAATGAAGTTCTTTACACAGTAACAGAAGTCAAATGATTTCATTGGAAGTAAAGTTACCACGGAAAAGAAGCAGCTTCATCATTTTAAGGCTTGCACCATAACAAAAGACTACAAGCAATTGCAACATCATGATAATATTAGGCGAAGAATCTCCCCTGAATGCTTGAATGATTTCTCTGTTTCTTCCAAACAGTGGTCCTTCTCCTCTCTGGTCCAGTCCTGAGCAATCCCAAAAATTAACACATTATCTACCAGGTCATAGAACTCATAACAAAAAGTTTATAGAAGAAAAGTAAGATGGTCATATTGACATTTGACGGTTAAATTGTCCGGATCAATACAAGGTTTAAAATAGTGGTAAGAGATTAACAAGACAATTTTGTGGGACTAGCGAGAAAAAAACCTCCGCAACTTTATTCAACTTGTCCCTGACATTCTGCAACAGCTGGGAAAGGTCACCATCCCATTTATAGAATTCTAACTCCTTTTTGTTAAGTAACTGCCCAGCTACCTGATGTAAAACAAAATGGTAAATGTGAGTATGTTACCTCAAATACTAAGACAATTATCCATATCACCTAGCTGCTTTTCAAGACATATCTCAAAAATGAAAAGAGTTGAGCGCATTGAAAACTGTTGCCACTTGTCAGTGCCAGTAACAGGCATGCACTGGGTTATATCTGCATAGCTGCTGCCAGACAACCTTTTCCCAAACCAGCCCATAATTGGCAATTCCTAATTCATTAGAAAACCCCTAATGTATTGCGTAAACATGGATATCTCCTAGATTGATTCTTTTATATAAGAAAATAAAGCTTAATCATAGCCAGTATACAGATGGTGACTCTTGAGGGAAAAGAGACGACACTTCAAGATTTACTTGCGTGCAAACATCAAATAGTACCAAATATCAAATCAACCCTACAGCTAAGCATGGAGCCACAAAAATAGCTCCATCCATGCAAAAATTATGTAGCATGAAAAAATATGGGCACTTTTCTTTCAGGTTAAATACTAATTGTTTACCTTCCTCCCAATCATTTGACCACCAGCAGAGTGAGCAAAATATATGTTGTAGAAGTGACAAATAAATGCTTGAGGATCCTTCTCTGACAATTCCTGCAGAATCTGTGAATAGCTAACACCAGGAGAAGAAGGTTTGGGAATGTTATAGCCTTGTTCTTTGAACCACTCCAAATCCTTTGCCAACTTTTCAGACCTTTCCAGTCCAGTGTTTCTGAATTCAGCATCTAAAGGAAAAGATAAAAAGGGATTCAGGCCTTAAGCTCTGTCACAAGGTAAAAGTCAACTCGCGTATGGTACCCTATGGTCTATAAAAATGTTCAGAAGTCACAAACGGTGCAAAAGGGAACTTGGGGATGCATTGATGATAAAAACAAGAAAACCAAAACACCAGCAAAATGATCCCACCCCATGCATTATATAGACATGGAGTAGTAATTGTAAAAGTATGCCTGAGGTTTGTGAATGATTATGATCATTATCCAAAAACGACATCGAGCACCATCAGTTTCTCTTTCAAAATGCCATACCCCAATCTTAGCAGAATCACCTGTTTATCCAAGTACGGTACCCCCACACCTCATACTAAAGGCAATTTATGAATTATGAAGTCAAAGTTCCACATCCATAACTACTAGTCCAAACAAATAAGCAAACGAAAAGACTATCAGTAACACAATCCTTCAAGCAACCCAATAACAATCATCGAAACAAAACAGGACAACCATTGCCACACCCCAAAGATAAACAAATCCACCATTAAAAGCCAGGCAAACATATCATCAAATAAAGAACCTTAAAACAAGAATCAAACTTACAAAAAGGAAAAGAAGCTTTCTCAACAATCTCTTCAAGGGTATCATAAACCAACTTGCTATCAACCAAAAACTTCAAGTAGCCATCAATAGAAGGCTCCCACTTACGGACAGCCTCTTCTTCTTTCTCCTTCACCTCCTTCTCCCCTTCCTTTGCTTGCTCTCTTGTATGCAACTTCATTGCCACAAACCTCATCTCCTCTACAAACCCTTTTGCCTCACCTGGATACCTCTTCTTAGGCTTCTCAGCTGTTGTAGCAGCCACAACAACAGTATTTTTCGAATGCATTCTATCAAAGACTGGAACTTTCAATTGAAAACACAACCTTTTCGACACAAAACTTGATTGAAAACAAGTTTCAAGACGAGGAGATGAGGATTTGAGGAGGGGTTTGTTAAATAAAAACTGGGTTTGAGAGATTGGTGTAAGAGAAGCCATCTTTGTCTATAAATAATAGAAATTGACACTAGAGTTAGAAAATTTGATGAAGAATGAAAGAGCTGTTTAAGAAAAGCCTTCTTTAATTAAAGTAGTTGGCGATAAAAGAAAGATGTTTTGCCTGAAACTGGCGGTTTAAGTACTCTTGAAGACAAAGGGACAGACACAGATACAGCAGTCTCTATCTTCCTGTCTGTGCGACTGTAGCAGGTTGTCTAAATAAAGGAAATGGGGAGAAATGAATAATACTGGATTATGGGTTTCCTCTCCTCTCCTCTCCTTTACTGTTTCTTTTGGTTTATCTATGGAGTTTTACATACAGTATTGAAGCTGAGACTAAATATATGGTGTGGGGTAAAGTGTGTTTTTCGAGACTTGTTATTGTAGCAGCAATGATTATGATGCAGAAGGTTTCTAAAGAAAATTTATTTTTTTTCTTAATTATTTTATTATTTATTTAATTTAAAGAATTAAATTTAATAATTTTATTTTTAAAATTTGTTTAAATTTTTATTTTTTTTCAAGATTTTCTAATTTATTTAGATTAATTTTCTAATTTATTTAAAAGTTATAAACCTAGATTTCTTAAAAAAAATATATATACAACAATAAAATTACCAATTAGAGTTTATGGGATCCTTTTTTTGAGAACTTTGTTAACTGGTACTTGTTTATATATATATTGTTGCATCTACAAGAATATCACTTTCAGTCATATTTTCTTGATGTTTGTAGTGAAACAGGATTATTGATTTCTTTGATTTTTAAGCACTTATAATTGATTTTTATGAATGAAATCAGATCTATATTTGGAGCTGGAAAAACTTATAATTGATTGATTTGATTCTTGTTAATGCCTTTAAATTTATTATTTTAAGTTTCTAGCAGGGGAGGAAATACTGGATGTTAAAATAAGCATCAAGCATGAGTGAATCACGTTTATTTTGTGAGTGCCCTTCGTGTACCTTTCAATCAATGTCCTTCTAGAAAAGGCTTGATTATGCTAGTTATACTTTATTAATAACTGAATATATTATTCCATAGGTTTAAGACTGGCGTGGTGGTCAACCTGGTTCAAGGTCCGAGTTTCGATTTTTGACCGGGTCACCAGGTAAAAATTTTTTAAAAAAAATTTAAAACAATATTGTTTTAGAAAAAAAAATCAACAGGTTTGCGGTCGAGTCTTGAACGGGTTAACTGGGTCGCCGGGTCACACCGGTTTTTTCCTTCCTTCATTTTTTCTTCAATCCGGCCTAGTTCAAATCCCAAGTTGGTCAGATTTCAAAACTATGTATTATACTATATTTTAAAAAGTGTAGAAAAAATACTATGTATTGCTGTAGACATAATTGTATTATACTATGAATTATATTGTAGATATTAGAGTGTTTGTACTATAGACGATACTGTATCACTTGAAAAGTGTTGGCTGTGCTGTTTTTTAGTCAAAAAATATTATAAGGAGCATTGTTTTTTATGTTTTCTAAGCCAAAAGTTACTGGGTTTGGCTTGATCCAAATCGCTTCCAAAAGGTGCTGGGTCTGGTTGGACCTCTAAGAGGTCGTTTGGCTAAAAGTTTGTGGCTGTGTTTAGCGTGTAACAATGATAATATAGTGTTTGGTTAAGAAATCAGTCGTGATTTTTATATGTGGGCCCTACCATTATCTGCGTTAAAAACACGGTTTTGTTGAAGCAGAAATTACATGCTCCTATCACGTTTCTGCCTCTCTGCTACATGCCTTCACACATCACGCTAATTAATTAGCGTGAAGAGTGCAGCATGCTGCACTGTTCGCATCAACAATGTAGCATGGTGCACTATTCCGGTCGAACTGGTTCCGGTCCAAAACTTAAAATATATTAAAACAAGTTCGATCTAGTAAAATAAAAATTATTTTTTATTATTTTAATTATGTTTTATTTGAAAAACTAGTATTTAACATTATTCAATGAAACTACATAAATTAGACAAAGATCGCTTGATAATGTAGCATTTGCGGAATTGTAGATATTTTAATAGAACAATAAAAAATATTTTATATAAAGTATTATTTATTTTATGATGTAATAGCAATAGTTAAATCTACAATATTTAAATTAAAAACCATCAATATTAATATATATATATATATATAAATTATTTTATAACTTCAATTTCAAAAACATTCTTAACCAAACATATTAAATTATTTTTTGTTCAACCTCAATTTTAACCACAGTTTTAACCAAATAACTATTTTTTCAAATCAACCTCAACTAAAAATATTTTTTATAAAATAATTTTTTTCAAACCACAACACCTACCGCAATACCAAACACACTCTAAATATTTCTAATTTTATTTTTTTACCTCTTCAAAATTTTTTCTTTTCTTTTATTTTTTTTTCATACGGTAAAGAGAAAATAAATTTATGAGATTTTTTTATATTGTATAAAAGTTGGGTGATAATAATTTTTTTTTTCATTTGAGGTAGGGTTGGGTTGAATTTCTTTTCTCTTAGCATTGGGTCCTTCTGTCACCAGAACCCAATAACATTGAATCCGGTTGTCTAGCCGAACCTAACAGCTTTTAAACTTCTTGCTTGTCAAACGCAATGCTATTAGGTATAATTTGACATCCAAACCCAATGTTATTAGATATAATTTGACAACCAAACCCATTGCTATTGGACCTAGTTTTTCCACCAGACTCAATGTTATTGGATCCATCATGCAGCCAAATCCAAGATTATTTTGGGTCTGATAAGACACTTAATATATTCTCTATATTTTTATTTTTATATATATTTAAAAAAAAAATTCGTTGACTTGTTGCAGAGCCCAGAGCAATATAGTAATGTGTGCAGCAAAACAAGTTAATTTGATGATTTATTAAGTTAGAATCTTATCTAAAAAATAACAACTAATAACTCTTTGATTAAGAGCTTGAGTAGGATTACATTTTAAACTATTTTTTTATTAGTAAAAATAATATTTTTTTATTTAAAAAAAAAAATCCCAAGCAACATAATTTTTATCAAAAACATGGGTTCACCTCTTTATCTGCAAGTTAACCTAACCAAGATGAGAGTATTAATTTTCATTATCATCATCATGGTGTATGTAGATTAATAAATTATATTAGATTGTGATTTTAAAATTTGAACTTAAACAAATCTCTTCGAACTACGGGTCAGTTTTTTAAAATATAAAACTAAGAATTTTCAACACTGAACAACGTCTACTGAATTTTGAGTCACAATCTAAGGGATGGCCCTTCCCTTCACGTCCTCTAAATTGTAATTCTTATCTATATTCTGAATTTGAAACCTTCAAATTACAATACGCAAATTTAAGTTAGGAAAATAAAACTAGAAATTATTTTCTCAATTAATTATTCAGAAATCCATCGTCACACACACGCACACACACATATATATATTACAGTAATTCCGTGTATAGATTTTTATGTTGCAGCACTCCTTCGATTGATTAATTGAACTTTGAACAAGCTTTTCTAATCTCTCCATTTGTCCCAGTTTTCACGTCAATGCTACTCATTTTAACCATGGCTTGCCTGAACTCAACGTCAAACCTAAGTCCCAAAAGTCCTCTTATGGTGCCAGCCTATTTTTTCACAACATGTCGTGTTGCAGCATCATCCCAAAGTCTCTGGTCAGACTCCAAAACTCCATTACCATCACGTACGTTCTTAAAGAAGCTTGTATCAAAATCTGTCTGGCTATCTTTATCTAATGGAACTGGTATTGTGCCATCACCATTGTTGGGACACAGAGCTCGAAGTTTTGATAGGAATGATTGGTTTATAGTTGGATCTGCATTTCCTGTTGCTGTGAAATTATATAGGCGATACCGTATGAACTGGCAGTGTGTTTGGCCTAGGGTATGTGCTCCTGAAACAGAAACAAGTTTCCGAATGCTAATATGAGGTAAATGGAGATATATCTCCTCTATTTTCGCTCTTCTCCATTTCTTAATCCTAGATTTGGCAACGCATTTCTCTCAGCAGAAGACCGGCCTGCAATTAACACTGAACCATCACAGCCCTGTAAAGGATTAATGTTAGTCCATAGCACTGATCATTATTTGCGTTTAAAATATGCTGGAGGATGGAGTGGAGAATAAATAGGTCAAGAACCTGAACAAAGCAGTCGTGAAAATGAAGCCTGAGCAACCCTGCTGCAATGGTAGGATCTTTCTTGAAGTATGATTCAACTGTGGACCTAACTATGGCCTCAGCTTTCGGACATGAAGAAGAATAAAACCCTGTTTTCAATTGGCTTTCCACAGACAAAGCCATAGCCAAAATCACCAGAACAACCAGCCATAACCCTTCCATTGTTCTATAACTCTCTCTCGTCTTGCTTAATTACTACTAGAATTTGCATAACATCATAGTATTTATAGCCATAATTAGATTGCTCAGTCCACTTCCCTTAATTGGTGTCCATTTCATTGAATTTTGGGCCGCTGAACCTTCTTTTGTTAGTGGAAACGCGTGACACCATAAAAATAGTGGTGTGCTCTTCTTCATCTCTCTCTGTTTGCAGGAGCAGAGTGGAAGATCCACAGAGTTTTCCCTTGATTTTTTATCACCTTGAACACACACATGTATGATCTACTTGCTTAATTTATTTGGACTGACATATCAATTAACCGATGATTATCTTGTTTTATTTTTGTTAGGATAGGCTAGTGGCCAGCACTATAATTTCCATTCTTGCTTAGAAGGTACCCTACCATCATATACAAATTTATATATTCCATGAATCCTGCATGCCTTTCGAGGTAGAATATATTCCAAATCTTTTGGTGCAAGCATTTAGTGACAATAAAATTAATGGGAAAAAAGACAACAAATTAAAGGGTTAGTGGCAAAAACAGTGTGGAAAGTATGGTTTTTATTCAAGCATGAACTCAAAAAAAGATGCAAAATGCTGCATACCTAATTTAGTGTCACCATGACAAGAATGCAAATGCACAATTATACTTGAATTTCATTGATGAAGCGTAGAATCATTGCACAGATCCAAAACCCATCCACCCAAGCAGAGGAGAAGCCTTACGCCCAACTCTGGCAACCACAGCCAGTTTCCAAAGAACCCAACAAAAGCAACTTTACCACTCTGTTTTCCTTTTTTTCCAAACATCTAGACGAGGTATTAGACC